>CM059785.1:42450285-43054708 GCA_030435695.1 Brachymystax lenok tsinlingensis | reverse complement strand
ATGTCCAACCAATTGAATTTACCTCAGGTGGACTCCAATCAAGTTGTAGAAAAATCTCAAGCATGAACGATGTTAACAGGTTGCACCTTAACTCAATTTCGAGTCTCATAGCAAAGGGTCTGAATACTTACAGTATCAGTCAAAAGTTAGGACTCACCTCCTCATTCAAGGGGTTTTTCTTTGTTTTTACAATTTTCTACATTGCAGAATAATAGTGAAGACATAAACTATGAAATAACACGTATGGAATCATGTGGTAACCATTTTATTTTAAACAAATCAAAAATAAGAGTAACAAAAATGGTGTGAAGTGGTTCTCAGAAATAGTAACATGACAAAATAAGTACACAGACATAAAGACAATAATATCACAAAAATATTTAAGAACGTCAAATCCTTTTTCTGGGAGGTGAATGTACCAGAGTGTATTTATGGAAAGAGTGCACTTCTATCCATAGATTAATGATAATGTCACGTATACTCCCTCTCCGGCCTCTAGGTCATCAGGCTGCTGATTATCCTGCACACCTGTCACCATTGTCTTACGCACCTGCGCCTCATAACACTCACCTGCACTCCATCACCTCCTTGATTATCTTCCCTATATCTGTCACTCAACTTTTATTCTTTCCTCAGGTGTTATTGACTCTGTTTTCATGTTGGTGCATTTGTGTTTCATGTTTATTTTATTTATTATAACACTCACTCCCTGAACTTGCTTCCATACACTCAGTGCACTCGTTACAGAATAACACCTCACCTAAGGGAAGCATAAGGAGTGTTTGTTTTTTTTCATTTTATTTTTTGTGTCAGAGTAATGACGTTGGGTCCGGGAACTGCTACAAGCTCTCATCCCTCAACCAGATCACCAGGCTCCCCCTGCCTCAGCCGGCTCATTGGCCTTTCATGCCTTAGCCGGATCACCAGGCTCCCCTGCCTCAGCTGGCTCGTCGGGCTTTCATGCTTCCGCAGAATCGTCAGGCTCCCCTGCCTCAACCCGCGCCCCAGCTGACTCGACAGGTTCCCGTGCCTCAGCTGGCGTGATAGGTTCTCACGCATCAGCAGGGGTGACCAGTCTGCTCCTGATCCCCGGGTTCATCCCCTTTGACAGTGTCATGCGGCTGGAGCCGTGCGTCGGGGAGGGGGTACTGTCACGTATACTCCCTCTCCGGCCTCTAGGTCATCAGGCAGCTGATTATCCCGCACTCATGACACTCACCTGGACTCCATCACCTCCTTGATTATCTTCCCTATATCTGTCACTCCCCTTGGTTCTTTCCTCAGGTGTTATTGACTCTGTTTTCATGTCGGTGCGTTTGTGTTTCGTGTTTTTTTTTATTTGTTAAAACACTCGCTCCCTGAACTTGCTTCCCGACTCTCAGTGCACTCTTTGCAGATAACCCCTGTGGATAGAATTGCACCCTTTTAAGAAATACACTCTGATACATTCACCTCCCAGAAATAGGCATGTGCTAATCCACTCTTTCTCAAACAAATGTATACTCCTAGGGGAACCTTTCTTGGAGATGGACAGTGCCTTCATAAAGTATTCAAACTCTTTGACTCATTCCATATTTTGTTGTGTTACAGCCTGATTTCAAAATGGATAAAAAATATTCATTTTCTCATCTACACAAGTCCCCATAATTTTGCATATTGATTTACTATTAAATACATAAATATCTAATTTACATACAGTGCCTTTGGAAAGTTTTCAGACCCCTTGACTGTTTCCAAATTTTGTCACAAATGTTGTTACATTACAGACTTAATTACAGACTACACACAATACCCCTTAATGACAAAGACAAAAAAGGTTTTTAGAAATATTATCAAATTGATTACAAATAGAAAACAGAAATACCTTATTTACATACAGTACCAGTCAAAAGTTTGGACACACCTACTCATTCAAGGGTTTATCTTTTTTTACTATTTTTTACTATTTTCTACATTGTAATAATACATAATAGTGAAGATAACAAAACTATGAAATAACACATGGAATCATGTAGTAACCAAAAAGTGTTAAACAAATCAAAATGTATTTTATATTTGAGATTCTTCAAAGTAGCCACCCTTTGCCTTGAAGACAGCTTTGCACACTCTTGGCATTATCTCAACCAGCTTCATGAGGTGGTCACCTGGAATGTATTTCGATTAACAGGTGTGCCTTGTTATAAGTTAATTTGTGTAATTTCTTTCCTTAATGCGTTTGAGCCAATCACCTGTGTTGTGACAAGGTAGCTGTGGTATACAGAAGATAGCCCTATTTGGTAAAAGACCAAGTCCATATTATGGCAAGAACAGCGCAATTAAGCAAAGAAAAATGACAGTCCGTCATTACTTTAAGAAATGAAGGTAAGTTAATACGGAACATTTCAAGAATTTTGAAAGTTTCTCAAAGTGCAGTCGCAAAAACCATCAAGCGCTATGATGAAACTGGCTCTCATGAGGACCACCACAGGAAAGGTAGACCCAGAGTTACCTATGCTGCAGAGGATACGTTCATTAGAGTTATCAGCCTCAGAAATTGCAGCCCAAATAAATGCTTCACAGAAACAGACCATACTCAACATCAACTGTTCAGAAGAGACTGTGTGAATCAGGCCTTCATGGTTGAATTTCTGCAAGAAATCACTCCTAAAAGGAAAACAACAATAAGAAGAGACTGGCTTGGGCCAAGAAACACGAGCAATGAACATTAGACCGGTGGAAATCTGTCCTTTGGTCTAATGAGTCCAAATTTGAGACTTTTGGTTCTACCCCCCACAACATGATGCTGCCACTCTCGTGCTTCATGGTTGGGATAGTGTTCTTCGGCTTGCAAGCCTCCCCCTATTTCCTCCAAACATAACGATGGTCATTATGGCCAAACAGTTCTAATTTTGTTTCATCAGACCAGAGGACATTTCTCCATGTGCAGTTGCAAACTGTAGTCTGGCTTTTTTATGGCGGTTTTGGAGCAGTGGCTTCTTCCTTGCTGAGCAGCCTTTCAGGTTATGTCGATATAGGACTCGTTTTACTGTGGATATGTACTTGTTTCCTCAAGGATCTTCACAAGGTCCTTTGCTGTTGTTCTGGGATTGATTTGCACTTTTCGCACCACAGTACGTTCGTCTCCAGGAGACAGAACGCGTCTCCTTCCTGAGCGGTATGACGGCTGCGTTGTCCCATGGTGTTTATACTTGCGTACTATTGTTTGTACAGATGAACGTGGTACCTTCAGGCATTTGAAAATTGCTCTCAAGGATGAACCAGACTTGTGGAGGTCTACAATTATTTTTCTGAGGTCTTGGCTGATTTCTTTTGATTTTCCCATGATGTCAAGCAAAGAGGCACTGAGTTTGAAGGTAGACCTTGAAATACATCCACAGGTACACCTCCAATTGACTCAAATTATGACAATTAGCCTATCAGAAGCTTCTAAAGCCATTACATAATTTCCTGGAATTTTCCAAGCTGTTTAAAGGCACAGTCCACTTGATGTAAACTTCTGACCCACTGGAATTGTGATACAGTGAATTATAAGTGAAATAATCTGTCTGTAAACAATTTTTGAAAAAATGACTTGACTTGTTAACAATAAATTTTTATGATTAATAATAATTTTAACAAGTTTTAATGACTCCAACCTAAGTTTATGTAAACTTCCGACTTAAACTGTAAATAGAAATCAACAACAAATATTTTAAATTAATATGAAACCATTTAAAAAAAACTGGATTAGCATGAAATGCAAAAACGTATTTTACTTACTGATCTAAGAAAGTAAGGTTACCTTCTCCATCCAATCTTTCTTGCCCGCAGGACTTCTTGTGCCACTCACCCGGTCAATTTCTGAAATAATCTTATCCAAATGTGTATACTTGAATTCAATTTAGCGTTTATACTCTTAGTAGCCATGTTGTACTCTCTTTAAGTTTTAAGAAACCTTTGTAGAAGAAAGCATGTGCTGCGTATCGTAAACTATAGATTTTCAATGGAGAATGAATCGCGTTGCGCGCAGCCATAGGACAATGCCATTACTCCTACAAAGGGACATCACATACTCATGTAAAGCCCAGCTCATTGGCTATCTAGCTGGCTATGTTTCAAAACAATAGGTGGTCATTGGACCAAGAGACTGTCAATCAAGTGAACACCGCCTATCATTGGTGCGTAATGATGTCTGTCCTACTTGGGCTAATAGACGTGTTGTGAAACCTAAACGTCATGTAGAATGATTAAACAAAGTTTGGTTACGTTACAAAGTGTCTGAGGATTGCACAGAAACCATACTTGACCGGGTGAAACAAAGTTTAGCCATTTAGATTTCATATTGTCACGACTTCCGCCGAAGTCAGTCCCTCTCCTTGTTCGGGCGGTTTTCGGCGGTTGACGTCACCGGCCTTCTAGCCATCGCCGATCCATTTTTCATGTTCCATTTGTTTTGTCTTTGTTTTACACACCTGGTTTCAATTCCCAAATTACATGTTCATTATTTAACCCTCTGTTTTCCCCATGTTTTTTTGTGCGTGATTGTTTGTTGTTCTTTGTCGGTTTTATTACGGCTGGTTAATTCGCCCGTATGTTTAAGGACACGTTTGATTTGTTATCCTTTTCCCGTATTTTATTAAATACGTTGTTCACTCATCTCTGCTTTCCTGCGCCTGACTTTTACACCAGCTACACACACCGGCTTTGACACATATATTGTTTTGTTGCAAGTTTAAAGAGTTTGAATTCATGAGAAACGCTGTATACAACGTGGATTGTGTTAGGATATAAAAATAGATTTTAATCAAACAAAACAACTCTACATTTTATTTCAAGGGACCCTCAGGAGGACAAATCAGAGCAAGATTACAGAACGTAAACACATTATTTACCGTCAGAGGTGAATGTATCAAACCAGTTGCCTTGATAAAAGTGTTTTGTTGTTGTGCACTATCCTCAAACAATAGCATGGTATTGTATCGGGTGTAATAGCTACAGTAAATTATACGCTGCAATTAGATTAACAATCATATACGCTTTCTGACTATATAAGACATGTCTATGTCCTGGAAAGTTGGCTTTTGTTTACAACGCCATTCTAGTCAAATATCGCATATTGAGCAGCAACTGAGGTTAAACTTACACAAGGAAATAATTTCTCCAAACCTAAATATATACAGAGCAAAAATATAAATGCAACAATTTCAACGATTTTACTGAGTTACAGTTCATATAAGGAAATAGTACAATTGAAATAAATAAATTAGGTCCTAATCTATAGATTTCACATGACTGAGCAGGGGCGCAACCATGGGTGGGCTGGGATGGCATAGTCCCACCCATTTGGAGGCCAGGCCCAGCCAATCAGAATGAGTTTTTCCCAACGAAAGGGCTTTATTACAGCCAGAAATAGTCCTTAGTTTCATCAGCTGTCCAGGTGGCTGGTCTCAGACAATCCCGGAGGTAATAAGTCGGATGTGGAGGTCCTGGGATGGCATGGTTACACGTGGTCTGTGGTTGTGAGGGTGGTTGGACTGCCAATTAGACATCAAACCAGCAGGGTCTCCTGACATTAACACAATCTGAAAAACATAATTACACACAAATAGTGAGCAATGAAATGGCCTCCGTGTGCAGGGAGAGTGGAAGCGAAAGTGTAAAATAATGTGATTAGATCTACAACGCTGTGAGACAGTGAGACTATAATGCTAGTCAAGTAAGATACATGAGGAATGAGAGAAAGAAAATATGAAAAAGAGGAATCCTGTAAAAGGGTCAGAAGAGGCAAAGTAATTAGAGGAGAAGATGACCATCAAGAAATTACTTGACGAGGGAGAAGAAGAATGTTTTGGGAAAAGGAGATAATGACATAACATGGGGGCAGAAAAAGAGGGTCTCCCTCAAACAATTGTAGGAGAGATTATATGAGAATACTGGATTCATGGGAAGATGAAAGCAAGATGAACCACTATAGAAACAAATATTGTCATGGGGAAATTGGAGAGCAATGGCAGTTCCGTATTTTGACAGTTTTATTTTTTGTTATTCTTTTGTTGCTTGTCCTTCAGGTTGCACGGGATTGTGAGTATCACCATGATTCGAGAATGGTAAAAAAATTGTTAAGCATTGTTAGAAAAATGTAAGTTAGCTGTCCACATCAACAAGTGTAACAGCGCTCCAATCATGACTGTGACACTTATGTCCATGTTGTGTTAAAGGCATTCCCATGTTAAAGGACCCATGAGCGCCAACATATGAAGTCCAAAGGAACGTCAAATTGGGTGACGAAGGAAAGCTAAGAGTCTATATTTTTTAGAAATTATGACATGCATTTTTTAACCATTTTCCATTGTAAAAATTTGAAATAAGCAAAGGCTTTGATTTCTGGTCAAATAGATGGAAAATTGGTCTTAGAAAACATCTCCCAGAAAAAGTCTTAAAAGGTATTAAAAATGCATCAAAGACCCCTGCCAACTAATATCAAAATGTATGTATTTGGCAAATGTTATGATCAGACACAAAGGCACATATTATGCATAACCGTTTTTAGAGTCCTAAATTTTCCACCAAAATAACACACAGCTTTTTAAGTTAGACACCAGACAATTGCCTCTGGTTACGATCACGCTTTCAAGTCTCAATACAGAAAGGCTACAGTGTTAAGTGGAAGATGTGTTGGTTGGTTTACTGTATGGGTTCTGTACAGAATCACTGACAAAGTGAAAAATACATAAGATGACTCAGTTATGGTATTACATGAATGGCGAGGGCACCTTAATATATAATTTGGACCGGGAAAGGCTTGTTTCCACCAACACAGAGAAAAATGAAGATTTTCATGGATGTTGACTCAGTTCAGAGCAATAAGCTTCTTCACTCTTACATGGGTGAGATATTGTCCCTTGAACTTCCCTGCTGTGATTCAAATCTACAGTACTGAAGACACAAATTGCTGACAGAGTCCTTCGAAACCTTAGAGACTTGAAAGCTAATCAAGGAATTTACCAAATACGGCCCTGCCCAGTCCAACAGATGGTATTTTCAACAAATCAGTATCTAGTTTGTCTTTGTCCTTGGTCTTACTATTGAAGTACTGTATTGGTACATCCATTTGAATTCAATCACTTTTTGACAGCATCCCTTTTGATTTAAAAAAAACTTTCCATACATGTTTGCCCATGGAAGAAGTGGTCAGAAAGTGACATTTTTGACCTGAATGCCAAAACATTCAGGATATAAAGGTACTCAAAGTTTACTACTTTTTGCCTTTTGGTAAACTCCGAGTGGGCTGTCACGTGCCTTTTACTGAGGAGTGGCTTCCGTCTGGCCACTCTACCATAAAGGCCTGATTGGTGGAGTGCTGCAGAGATGGTTGTCCTTCTGGAAGGTTCTCCCATCTCCACAGAGGAACTCTAGAGAGCTGTCAGTGACCATCGAGTTCTTGGTCACCTCCCTGACTAAGGCCCTTCTCCCCCGATTGCTCAGTTAGGCTGGGCGGCCAGCTCTAGGAAGAGTCTTGGTGGTTCAAACTTCCATTTAAGAATGACGGAGGCCATTGTGTTCTTGGGGACCTTCAATGCTGCACAAAATAATTTCAGAAGGCACTGTATATTTTCCAGTGATGAAGACATGGATGTTTCATGGTATGGTGGGGTATGCAAAATAGGTCAACATTGAGCACCATTATCTCCTGAATGTTTTGGCATTCAGGCCCAAAAAGTAACTTTCTGAGCACATCTACACTGGGAAAATATGGATGGATGGGTTTGTTCAAATGAAAAGGGGTGCTGTCAAAAAGTGATTCAATTCAAATGGATTTTCCAATAGATGGTCTCACAAATCATGCCTATACTGTGAAGCAACAGCTGCTTTAGCACCATCTCTGATGAGAATGTGTCCTTATGTTTATGTACCGGCTCCGGTGTAGCCTAAGCCACGGGCTAAAGGCATACATTTATGTAGAACACGTGTCTCAGAAAGAGCCAACAGTCTCTTTGTCACACTCTGGCTTCGAGGATAACGAATGCTAGCGCCCACTCCTGCCAGCTAGCATGAAGAGCTTGGACAGATTATCCACTCTGCACAGTCCCACATTTCATGCACAGAAAACTCAACCACTGCTGGCAGGGACGGGATAAAAAGCCCACATTTCTCATTTGAAGCCTGCTGCATGGGCAAGAGGAGAAATTCCCAGAGACGGTGACCCATGAAATCAGGGTGGGGGACGCCAGTCTCTGCACAGCTCCAACTCTTATCATCAGATCCTGCCGAGAAAGGGAGGGATGGGTCACAGTGCTTGGCTGAAAGTCAAGTAGAGATACAGGGCTTGAATATTGGTTCATCAGGCTCTTGTTAGGCTCAGATGTATGCGATTAACAATCCCTAAACGGAAAGCAGAACTAATCAAGCTGGTAATCTGGATAGCCTCTATAGCCGTGGAAAGTAGGGGTACTGAGTGTGCTGCTGCACCCCCTGATAAATCAATATTTTAAAAATAATGATAATTAAACCAAAAAAAATTGTGAACTTATGAGACATTATTAGGCCAACTACAGAGGACACAGAGTTCTTCCTGAGGGTGTAACAAAGTCTGAATGAGGACAACCACATAAAGACAATGAGAAAGCACAGAGTAACCATAGGTTCAGCAATATAAAGAAGCTTTCTATCCTTCAAAGTAAATTGAGAGGAATTGATTCCGCTGATCCATTGCACTTATGTGGCTTCAAAGCAAATTGATTTTCCAAGTGCATTGTCAACTTCATCATCCTGGTGAGATGGCTGAATAACCAAACCCTTTATGTGTTCTCTGATCTTCTCTGATAAGTATTTAGTTAATTAATTCCCCTAAAAGACAATTAGTACGCTCAAAGCCCCAAGGCGAGTCTTCAGTTGGACAAGTCAGGTTTTCAAATCAAGCTAATGAGTTGCCGGGCTGATTGTTAAATATGCAGATACGCTATGGCAGTGAATACGACAAATATTGACAGTAACAGTAATGTGGATAATAGCTGTAAGTGTGTAAACTGGAAGTTACAAAATGTTATGATACTACATCACTACATTGTCACTACATTATCATTAAAATGGTCAATGATGAGTTCGATTCCTGGCCGAGTCATACCAAAGACTGTAAAAGTGGGACCCAATGTGTCTCTGCTTGGCATTCAGCATTAAGGAGGAAGATTGGGGGTAAGGCCCTGCGATAGACTAGTGTCCTGTCCTGGGAGTGTACTTGCTCATCAACCTGCCTTACGCTACAGAAATAGCTGTTCCGGCTTGCACAAGCAGTACTTTCTATGTTCAGTACTGTAAGGTTAATCTCTGTATTTCTGAACATTATACACAGTGCCTTCAGAAAGTATTCACACCCCTTGACCTTTTCCACATTTTGTTGTGCTACAAAGTGGGATTACAACCTATTCAATTGTACTTTTTTTGTCAACCATCTACACAAAATACTCTGATGCCAACGGGGAAGAAAATTCCTAACATAAAACATGAATATATTTAGATTAGATAAGTATTCAACCACCTGAGTTAGAATCACCTTTGGCAGCGATTACAGCTGTGAGTCTTTCTGGGTAAGTTTCTAAGACCTTGGCAAGCCTGGGATATACAATATTATTCTTTTTAAACATTTTCAAGCTCTGTCAAGTTGGTTGTTGATCATTGCTAGACAGCCATTTTCAAGTCTAGCCATAGATTTTCAAGCAGATTTCAAAACTGTAACTAAGCCACTCAGGAATGTTCACTGTCTTCTTGGTTAGCAACTCCAATGTAGATGTAGCATTGTGTTTTAAGTTATTGTCCTGCTGAAAGGTGGATTTGTCTCCCAGTGTCTGTTGAAAAGCAGACTGAACCAGGTTTTCCTCTGGACTTTGCTTGTGCTTAGCTCTATTACATTAATCTTAAAAAAAACTCCCTAGTCTTTGTCGATGACAAGCATACCCATGACATGATGCAGCCACAACCATGCTTGAAAATATGTAGAGTGGTGTTGGATTTGCCCCAAACATAACACTTTGTATTCAGGACAAAAAGTTAATTTCTTTGCCACATTTTTTGTGCTTTCACTTTAGTGCCTTATTGCAAACAGGATGCATGTTTTGGAATATTTTTATTCTGTACAAGCTTCTTGTCACCAGGCTGCTCATTATTACGCACACCTGTCACCATCGTTACGCGCAGGTGTTATTGTTTCTGTTTCAGTATTCATGTCTGTACCCTACCTGTGTTTCTTGTTTTGTTCTATGTTCATTTATTTATTAAATCCTGAACTTGCTTCCCAACTCCCAACGTACACGTTACAGAATAACGCCTCACCAAAGGGAAGCATCAGGGAGTGTTTTTATTTATTTCCTGTTAGTATAGGTGACGTCGGGTCCGGGTGTCGCTACCGGAGCAACCGGGGGATGCCTCAGCTGGCTGATCAGGCGTCTATGCCTTAGCCAGCACGTCAGGTTTACAAGACACGTTTGGCCCGTCAAGCGTTCCTTAGCTAGATTCACTTTCTCTAGTCTCCCCAAGACGATTGGTCAAATAGGACATTAGCCAGACAGGTCATTACCAGCATTTCGACCACTATGGGTCTTCCTTAGGCCTGGTGGTTGAAACATAGCTGTACTGAACTTTGGGTGAATCTAAACTGTGTGTAGATTTTCCCTTTTATCTTCACAAGATTAGGCTACATGTGCTCTACACTTGAGAAATCTGCTGACTATGAAATACAAAAGCTGGAAGAGATGTTCCAGCATGTTATCATAATAAGAGAATACAGGCAGACCTGCATATTGTTACATTTGTTTTTAAGGGGCACTGACAATTCTGGATTGTAGTAGTCTGGTTGCAGAGCCCTCAAGATGTTATGATTTGCACATAATGGGATGTCTTGGTTGACTTGGCAACGTATTGCAAACTTTGTTCGTTCAAAGTTTACCTTGACATGTTTGCATGTTAGCACAGTTCATTTGCATAGCATTAGCCACAGAATATGATGTTCCTTCTACACTTCCTTGTGTTATCTTGAATGTTCCGGGTCTGCTTCACCGCTTGCTTTTAGAGCCTTTATTTAGGGAGTGAGGAGGAAGAGACAGGCACTCTTAGGATGATCCATCCATTATTTTGGTTTCATCCAACTTTGCCCGCAGGTACGGCTAATCTATTAGCCTCCTGTTCTCTGCTCGCGGAGTGTTGAGTGCTCTGTGCACAATGGCGCTTTGTAGTCACCGAACAAAACCTGTGACTCATTGAACGAACCCATCAGGGGACTATAGTTGCTCAGCCATGTGAATCGCCTGCAACTCTCTCTCCATAGCCTGTTCAAGAAGTACAAGTACTACTTATTAAAGAGTGATAAAAACACAAGTCAACAATGTACACGTTTAATTAGATGTACAACCCTGCACTGGGAAAATCTCTTGAGGTGGGCTATATATGCACTCCCATGCAAGTTCTCCGGCACATATACCCAGCGCTCACGAACACTGAAAGACACACACTCAGTCAAACTTCGCATCATATAGCATTTCATCTTGGAGCCAATATTAAACACAGAAAACCTGAAACTGTTGATTTAGTAACACTCCAGGACCTCTGTTCAATACGTACAGTCAAATGAGTTTCTATTCCAGCACCCATCTGCACATGCTAATTAATTACTACATTATCTGTAGCTACATGCTAGTGTCTCATTTACACCTGCATGTACAGGGAACTGCCAAAGTAAAGGAAACACCAACATAAAGTGTCTTAAAAGGGGGTTGGGCCACTACAAGCCACCAGAACATCTTCAATGCACCTTGGCATAGATTCTACATGTCTCTGGAACTCTATTGGAGGGATTCAACACCATTCTTCCACGAGAAATTCCCTAATTAAGTGTTTTGTTGATGTTGGTGGAAAACGCTGTCTCAGGCACCACTCCAGAATCTACCATGACTGTTCAATTGGGTTGAGATCTGGTGACTCACACACACACACACACACACACACACACACACACACACACACACACACACACACACACACACACACACACACACACACACACACACACACACACACACACCCTTTAAATCCCCTATTCTCCTTTGAGACCCTGCGTATCAGCATATTCAATTAAATGGAAAGATACTAAAAGTATATGGGTTTTAGTATCTTAAAAACCATGAATGGTGGGCATATTTTGCATTTCAGATGTACTATGGACATTGATATGCAACCCTCATATGCAAAACGCAATTCAAAATGCCATGGAGAGGCATGGTGTAACATGCCTTTTGATGAGCCCGCTGATAACCGTACATGATGAGAGAACAGATGCAGCACAACTGTTCAATTAACACTCCCATCCTTTGATACAAAGGAACACTGGAGGGAGCCTAGAGGCATCTGCTCAAGTGCAAGCATGGGACAAGAGAGACAGAAGAGAGAAGAGGGAGATCAGTGGGTGAAGGAAAACAGAGGAAGGGGACAATAGATTGAAAGAAGACAGACAGACGATAGAGAGGAGAAGGAGACAATAGAGGAAGGGGGGGGGTGAGAAAAAAGGATAATAGATGAAAGGGGAAGCGAAATCACTCTGTCACACACACACACAAGGTAACACTGAGGCTTTGTGACACGGGAGACTTGTAGAACAAAAATTCTTCAGGTTCTGAAGGCCACTGCAGACACATTTACTTACTGTGTCATGAAAAACATATTTCTGTCCAAGCCTGTAAAAGATTCCCATTTCCCTAGCTTTCCTCCTCTCCATAAAAGTTGCTGTTGGAAGTGGTGGAAGTAATGAGTGCCACAAACCATTAACTACTTAGATTTTAGTAATCAACAAATGTGATTCTATTTTTGTAATCCATTTAGAACACCTTAGCTATTGACTAGTCCACCAAGGTAATAGTATGCTTTATGCTGTAAAACCTGACCACAAGGATAACATCCAATGAGCATTACTTAATGGTGCATTGTGTTGATGAGTAGCATCATTTGTTAGCTCTACTTCCCTCTCAAGTAAGAATGATTCCGAGTAAATTGATGACAATTGAATATTTTGCATGTCTCGTCGATTTCCTATTTCCCAAAGTCTGTTTTGGTTTGTGGTGCTGTGGCACAAACCACAGACAGCGCCGCAAGTACCAGATAGCCTATGCGCCGGCACTGCACCCACTTACACCAATCGCGCGTGGTGGTTGCCACATGCAAGCAGTGGATAGGGGGAGGAGAAGCCAGTTGCGCGCTTTATACACGACTCTCAGGTGGTGAAAGTGTCAGTCGTCAAATACTCGGAGTCCACATATCCAACGGGGAGTTGCTGGATAGACGGTGTCTGGTTTATATTTTATTTTGGTCGTGTTTACCAGGTGTTTTACCTTTTTTGAATAGGAACGTTTTTTGGGTTTCCAAGATGAACCAAACTGCCGGCGTTTCGCACCAATTGAAATACCAGTCTTCTGCGTCTTCGAAGGCTATGGCCAAGGTATGACCTTTATATCTCCAGGACATTGTATAATTTAAATGAGTTTGAAACCTTATTGTTGCCCCATTAAGCTTGGGTAATTACGTAACATAACGAGAAGTTCCATGTAAGCACCTCTATGCGCATAAGTAACTTTGTGGTGATGGAAAGCTTTGCGCAAAGAGACCAGAACTCTTTGGGCTGCTTTACATTAATCATTATCATTTGGATCATGTTTAGATGTGTGGCTATTAACATGACTTAGTTGATTCTCTGTTAGGTGTCTATTGTTGCTTTTAGGTGGGTTTGGGATTGAGAAATGTTGCGGTGCTACCACATAGATTAGGATATATGAAGATCCCTTTCACCCATAGCAGTATGTTGAATACTGTTCAGCCTGTTCAACAATATGTTAAAGCCAAATGCACATATTTTATGGGATAAAGAGCATTGTAGCCACAAACAATACTGCAGTACAACTATTTCAAATTCACATCACGTCGAGAGCGAAAAATAAGAGGGGGGGTATATGCTTCAAAGTCTTCCTTTGTAAAGTGCATATCGATTCCCAGCCACTTTGATAGAAATGGAAGAATATGATGACATGTGGCGTTCTTTTCGTTAAGCCACCAAATAGGTTATTAAAGTAAGGTGCCATATAAAGCTTAACATATTGCCTTAATGAGCATTAATGTATATGATGACGTCTCGGGTAGCGTTTCCCAAACTCGGTCCTCGGGACCGCAAGGTGTGCACCTTTTGGTCTTTGCTTTAACACTGATTCACAACTGATTCAAATGGTTAAAGGTTGATAATTAGTTTATTATTTGAATCACCTGTGTAGTGCAAGGGCCAAAACGAATACGTGCACCCCTTGGGGTTCCGATGACTTTGTTTGGGAAATCCTGCACAAGGGAATTTGGGCGACATCGACCTGTTAAGAGTAACTCAATCAATGTTCACGAAGACGTGCTCTGCGTCTTTTGGCGACTGTTTGAGGTCTCTCTCTCTCATACGAATGCAGAAGAATATAGGTATGTTGTTTTCTGGTTTAATTGTGCATTGTTTTACTCTGGCCTTCCATGGAAATGCCACATTTTGGCTGTGTGAATATATTAATTAATTAATTTCTTATTTCACCTCCTGTGCTAAGTTTTTAGATGATGGGTATGTACTTTATGGTGCTTGATATTTTATTGATGCCCTCAAACAATTTGATACTGAAGCTCCAAAGTGTCTCCATGCTTGCCTATATCAGTAGGCTATTGTAACCGTACACCACACAGCGGCAGCCAATCCCCATTGTTTTCATATTCTTGGTTGAAGGGGTTGAAGGGGTGAGAATGTATGTTGGTGTGCAGTAATATACATATATTTATATTCCGGACTCTGACATGGCTTATTCTGATATTTCTTTTTTAACATGTTTGCATTATGTTAGCATTGTTCTGTATTGCTAGATATTGTTACTGCACTGTTTGAGCTAAAAACATAAGCATTTCACTCCACCTGCGATCACAGATTTGCAAATGTTTACCTGACCAATAAACTTTGATTTGAATTTGATATGGTCTTCCACAGTGACTCAACAGTGTTATTGATTTTGGCACAGGTTCTCAATCCCTTTTCAACCTCAAACTCCTATGGGTAAATTTTTTTTATGGAGGTAACTTTATAGTTTTTTTCCTTCAAAATGTATGTATAAATATTTGGGAATGACATTCAAAATAGAAATGTGCATGCAGTTGATATGTCATCTGTTGGTGGATACATTACTCAATGACAGCCCTTCTCTCCACATACTTTGTTGAATATAGTTTGAAATCTGAAAACAATTGTCCAGACATGCTGACATGTGACTTGTCTTGGGCTGGCAAATGTAAACATGTTGCATCATGAAGTCTTTGGTGTCTTTATACATAGAATCTTGGGTCTTATGTAACCTGATTCAGGAAACTAGGTGTATGTCGCAAGTTACATCTTCAGAGGAGAGCCGTTTGAACATAAAGACTATTTGTTATCAAAACGCGTTTTTTGACAAATGCCTTCTCGAACATGTGAACCTTCAGGTTTCTTAATAACAAACTTGTATGCCATCTGTAAATACGAATAAAATTGTTAAATGATGAGCCTAGTTTGGTTTAGCCACAGAAAAAGCCAGCAACCTTCTCACTAGCCATGATTGGCTGAGATAATGAGTGGGCTGGACATGCCGAGAGATGAGTTTGGATTGGTCTGCGGTGTAGCATCTTATGTCTATAAAATGGCTGCTCTTTGTGCATAGATAAACCTTTCTACTGCATTTTTTTGAATGATATAACATTAGCCATGGAGAATTGAAAATATTGTTGCCCTGAATTTATCAGGCGCAATCGACAAAGGTCAGAGGGAAAAAGTTGTGAGGGACTACTTTCTGGAGGACAATCATGCCATTCTGACTCTCTCTGACTCTGAAAATGATTCAAACAATGAGGAAATCCCTGATTTTAGGTAAAAACATTTTCATTGAATAAGACATTGTAGAGTCTTCTGATGACAGTGATGGGGAAGAAACGGCAAACAATAGTGTTGTCACAGAGAAGTTGACCGAGTTTTGAAATCAGTGGAATGTCTGGTAGAAGCAGAGTATGATAAGGAGATTAATAGAATTCTGGCGTTTGATTGCAAATGCATAGGGAGTCGAAAAGAGAACACAGAAGGCTGTTGTATAAAACACGTTTCCAGATTACATCTTCAAACTAAGGGCAACCATGGCATCCGTGACAGAGAGGTAGAAAGATCTAATGATTCTTATGGCATTGCACACAGTCAGTGTGATCCAGAGTGACTTGACACAACAGGCCAAACAAGCTGTGCAAACTAAACGGAAACACAAGACGTCCAATTTAATAAAAGGGTTTGCAGTCTGCTGTGAAGCTTTCATCCATATATACGGGTAAGAATCTAGGTACAGTTTCAGATATTATACGTTTCTAATTTTGTTAAGTTGTTTTCATTGCAAGTTACAGCTTGCTGTTAGCTAGCCAGCTGAAGTTTGATGGCTGGCTTGCTAGCTAACATTGAACCTATTTGGTTAACTTTAGCTAGCAATGACAATTGGTTTGTATTGCTAGTAATGTTACTCTATGGATTGGGATTTTAGTAAAACTTTTTGCTAGCTAGCTAACGTTAACGTTACATGTCTAAGCAAAAGACCCACAGTTAAAGCTTGCTGTTAGCTAGTTAACGTTAGCGGAGGATAGATGGCTGCCTTTATAGCTGACATTAACTTACATGTATGAAGTGTGTGCAAAGTTAGTGATATTTTCTCAAAATGCCATTTCCCATTCAAATTGAGGGCACAGCAGTATTTTAAACTCCAGACAACATAGCAGCATGTAACACTATTCACTATCCCTTCATCTCATGCAAACCTGTCCTGCATCCTGTATTAGATCTTTAAACAACAGGAACCAATTCACCATACTTTGCAACACAGTTGGATAAATCTTTAGGCCACCTCCATGTCAAACGAAAGATCATCTCCGTCCCAGTGAGTGACCTCCCCCTGTCTGTGTTTTGGATCTTAACCAGACTATTTGATCCTCTTAATTGCTCACATTCTATTTCTCTTTTATATACACAATCCAAAGAAGAAGAGGCAGACAATTTTTTTGTGGGCTTTAACTCTCCGAGGCTCCTGTGGGCATCTGCTGCTCACATATTCTGGTGCTTAAAAGTGACAGGTCCATCCAAGGACAGATAGGGAGATAGACTGAATCGGCCCCATCAGAAAGCAGGAAGCAAAGCAGTGGCCTAGCACAGCTTTTCTGGGCCACCGCAAGGTCAGAAAAATGTGCTGTTTTAATAGCTAATCTCATGCTATTTTACACATTTTGTCGTAAAGGCTGAGAATATTTTTTTCTGTTTTAGAGCTCAGGGATTCTTGAAATAGGGGACAATGTCAACTTTTTGGGGGTATTTCCAGGCATAGAGCCAAAATGGAATTGAATAATATTGAAATTATTTAGAAAATTCCCCAAACAAATATTTTCCCTTATAAAATTCCCCTAAAAGTACATTTTAAGCTCAAATAATACAACAATTTATATTTTTTTAGTATAATAAAAAATACATTCCTACACTTGTGCACATTTTCCCATGAGGCTGAGAGAACATTTTCCAATTTTAAAGCAAATTTCCTGTAATTCGGGGGTGCTAACCCAGTAAAGCCAAGGCTATTGTGGCTGTAGTCGTCAAGGAAGGATAACCAACCAACCGCCTTACTGATAAGGTGATAAGAGCACAATGTTATTGTCCAATAGAAGGGCTGGCTGTCATGTAGGCATAGGTAGGGTGCTATTTTGGATTTACATCCCCTTCCCACCAAAGGGTGTCTTATCTGTCTTATAAAGTGCTGGCCTTTCTAGGGCGTTTTTCCCCAGCCACCGTGCTTCTACACCTGCATTGCTTGCTGTTTGGGGTTTTAGGCTGGGTTTCTGTACAGCACTCCGTGACATCAGCTGATGTAAGACGGGCTTTATAAATACATTTGATTTGTTATTGTGGTTTATTAAACAGTTAGAGAACTGCTGGCATGCTTACCATTGGCTCTTTATGATGACACGTGTGAGTGAGTGTATCAGACCTTCTGGACCCCTCACCTGGTTACGTTACACTCTATGTACATAGGACTGAAGACTGTTTTAGGCTGATTTTGCTTTAAGAACCAGACAAATAAATTTGGTTGAGTATTGCTATCCCCCTCCCCAAGGGCCCAATACTGCAATCACGGCCACTTACAAACTGAGAAACTGAGAGAAAGCAATCACAACTGTCACGTACAAAATTCACTTGCAAAGTTCAATAACTCAAACTTCAGATATTCACTGTTTGAGAGAAAGCAATTTTGAGTTAGAGAGCTTTTGGGGAAAGTAATTGCATATCAGAGAAACCAATATTTCTATATTACTAATTGAGTTTACACAGTGGGGTAAAACTAATCTCAGAAGTTCATTAATTAGTAATCATGCTCATTAAATCATTATAAATGATGGCACATATTTATTCACAATTATAAAAAGCACAGTGAGATAGAATCATATGACACGCACGCATTTCTGTAGTGGATTTGATGTGAACTTAATTTTACCGTGTGGAAATATAGAATAACATAACACCAATAGATGACAAAGCCAAAGTGATAGGCCTAACTGCTTAATTTTTCACAGTATGGGGATGATGCTGACGTGCGATGAGATGAAGTTGTATTGAAGGCTGGTTGATGAAGGGTCACAGTGAGGGGAAGTAGGGGTTAATGGACCCTATAATGGAGGAGGGATGGAGGCCAGTAACTGAATAATGGGCTGATAGGATTGTGGAAGACAGACTGAGGGTTGTGATGGAGAAAATAGAGGCGGTGAGACGAATGAAGAGGGAGGACTGTGGGTTTTCATGATGGAAGGATGTGAAGATGGAAGAATGAGTAATGAGTGAAGTTGAATCGACTGTGGTGACCCAGCGCGCAAAACTGGTTGCACTGACGACATTGGGATGTCTTTTATGACGTCATGGTCAGGTTGTACGCTGGTTGTATAAGGATGTTTTGTGAATGTATTTTTTTGCAACCAGAAAATATGTCTTAACTTGGTTGTAATCTGGTTATCTGACCAGATAACCAAAATATCAAATTTGATTGGTCGCATACACATGGTTAGCAGATGTTAATGCGAGTATAGCGAAATGCTTGTGCTTCTCGTTCCGACAGTGCAGTAATATCTAACAAGTAATCGAACAATTCCCCAACAACTACCTAATACACACAAATCTAAAGGGGTGAATGAGAATACGTACGTATATGGATGAGCGATGGCCAAGCAGCATAGGCAAGGTGCAATAGAAGGTATAAAATACAGTATATACATGTGATATGAGTAATGTAAGATGTGTAAACATAATTAAAGTGGCATTGTTTAAAGTGACTAGTGATCCATTTATTAAAGTGGCCAGTGATTTGGTCTCAGTGTAGGCAGCAGCCTCTCTGAGTTAGAGATTGAAAAACAGCTTCTATACAGCAATCTCTCGGTCCCAGCTTTGATGCACGTGCACTGACCTCGCCTTCTGGATGATAACGGTGTGAACAGGCAGTGGCTCGGGTGGTTGTTGTCCTTGATGATCTTTTTAGCCTTCCTGTGACATTGATTGCTGTAGGTGTCATGGAGGGCCGGTAGTTTGCCCCCAGTTTGCCCCCGCACCACCCTCTGGAGAGCCTTGCGGTTGAGGGCGGTGCAGTTGCTGTACCAGGCTGTGATACAGCCCGACAGAATGCTCTCAATTGTGCATCTGTAAAAGTTTCAGGGTTTTGGGTGACAAGCCAAATTTCTTCACCCACCCTCCTGAGATTGAAGAGGCGCTGTTGTGCCTTCTTCACCACACTGTCTGTGTGGGTGGACCATTTCAGTTTGTCTGTGATGTGTATGCCGAGGAACTTAATACGTTCCACCTTCTCCACTGCTGTCCCTTCGATGTGGATAGGGGGGTGCTCCCTCTGCTGTTTCCTGATGTCCACGATCATCTCCTTTTGTTTTGTTGACGTTGAGTGAGAGGTTATTTTCCTGACACCACACTCCGAGTGCCCTTACCTCCTCCCTATAGCCTGTCTTGTCATTGTTGGTAATCAAGCCCACTACTGTTGTCGGCAAACTTGATGATTGAGTTGGAGGTGTGCATGGCCACGCAGTCGTGGGTGAACAGGGAGTACAGGAGGGAGCGGAGCACGCACCCTTGTGGGGCCCACAGTGTTGAGGGTCAGCGAAGTAGAGATGTTGTTTTCTACCTTCACCATCTGGGGGCGGCCCGTCAAAGTCCAGGACTCAATTGCACAGGGCGGTGCCAACAGATGCCAAGAGATGTAAATCTCAATGTGACTTCTCTGGTTAAATAAAGGATTTTTTTTTAAGTATATACCTACTTGCCTATGGGCAGTTCCATCATAGTGTAATTAAACTGAAAGTTTATTCTTTTACCAAACGTTCTTCCTGTTTTTCCTGTAAATATGTTTTTGTTAAATTTTCTGGGCGAATTGTTAAATAGGCCTTGTGCATAGAGTTGTATGGTTTGTTTTGAAATCAATAGTTTTTGTTTGGTATACATTTTAAAGTAGGAAAATCTGAGTCTGAGAGTAATTCCTTTATCATGGAATTTCCCCTATATAACACCAGCTTTTTCTCTAGCCCACAATAAGCACCCAAAGCACCTTGGATTTTGAATTTCAGGGCCATTTTCAAAACCTCTCAATATACCATCTACCTTCATCACTGCAGCCAACTCTACTCCCCCAGTCTCAAACAACAGTAGTGGTGGGTTAATGGTGCTTTGAGGCACACCTAGTGCATTCTCTCCCTAATCCCCTAAAATCTATCAAATACATTTTCCCGAAAAACTACCGGTAACTGGCGCTTTGCAGGCTTCTCGTCAGCCATCCTCATTGTGTGATAGATTGCTTGAATGTGCCTCAAAAGAATAACTGCATCACCTTGCCAGTCTGTGACTCTATATATTATAGCCGGCATGCCAACTGATCTAAATATATTCTCTGCCTGCGATGCATCTCTCATTCTTTCTCATACTATCTATTCACTGAGGATTGTGTGATTAATGTGCCACTAATTTGTTGTTTTGTTGAGACATATCTGTCGTTCATTTGCCTACCAGTGCCTGTTCCCAAGAGGTGGCTTATTTGTCCCTATATCAAGGATTACGCCTTAACTAATACTCATTATAAAAAAAAGCAACATACCATTACCAACTACTGTATTGACCAGAAATGAATCATTATTTGGTTCTCACAGAAGATACTAATGACCTGAGGCTTCCTAGGCTTCATATGCTTCATATTCCTGAAGTACATTATAGCCTCGGAACAGAACTGACCATCCCTTTGGTTCAACTAGCTTTTAGAGCCTGCGGCAAAATGGACTGATGTGAATATATCATGAGCTTGTAATAGGGGACATTGGGGGCTGCACTGAGGCTTGAGGTGTGATTAAAAATTATTTAAGCTTTTGACAGTTGTGCTGAGAGCTCTATAGACCATTAGTTCCTAATATGACTAAAGTATAAAAGAGGGCAGGAAAGATTAATTGTACAAGTATTAGACTTTACTTTGTAAAGCCTCCTCTTTAACATATTTTTAAATTAGTAGTGTTAGTCTTTACCACAATTAGTTGTAATACATCTGGTACTTTTTTAAATCTATTTGGATCTTTACTAGGCCATCTTTGAAGATCTTTTTATACTCCCAACATTTTTCAATCCATTTGAAGATGACATACTTTGCATATTATCACTCTGATACTTTGTTATGCTATCTTGCTGATCTCACTGTCTTTGGAGATTGTCAACCATGATATTCTGACATACAGTGGCAAGAAAAAGTATATGAACCCTTTGGAATTACCTTGATTTCTGCATAAATTGGTCATAAAATTTGATCTGATCTTCACATAAGTCACAACAATAGACAAACACAGTCTGCTTAATCTAATAACACACAAACAATTATACGTTTTCATGTCTTTATTGAACACACAGTGTAAACATTCACAGTGTAGGGTGGAAAAAGTATGTGAACCCTTGGATTTAATAACTGTTTGACCCTGCTTTGGCAGCAATAACCTCAACCAAACGTTTTCTGTAGTTGCGGATCAGACCTGCACAACGGTCAAATGGAACTTTCAGCATCTCGATCTGGTTGAGGTCAGGACTCTGACTGGGCCACTCCAGAAGGTGTATTTTCTT
Organism: Brachymystax lenok tsinlingensis; assembly: GCA_030435695.1. NCBI lineage: Eukaryota > Metazoa > Chordata > Actinopteri > Salmoniformes > Salmonidae > Brachymystax > Brachymystax lenok. Next base: position 43,032,495 of record CM059785.1, on the reverse strand, counting down.
CTGTTGAAGCCATTCTGTTGTTGATTTACTTCTGTGTTTTGGGTCATTGTCCTGTTGCATCACCCAACTTCTGTTGAGATTCAATTGGCGGACAGATAGCATTCTGCGTTGTGCTCTTGCAGTCATCTTTGCAGGACAGCCACTCCTAGGGAGTGTAGCAACAGTGCTGAACTTTCTCCATTTGTAGACAATTTCTCTTACCGTGGACTGATGAACATCAATGCTTTTAGAGATACTTTTGTAACCCTTTCCAGCTTAATGCAAGTCAACAATTCTTAATCTTGGGTCTTCTGAGATCTCTTTTTGTTCGAGGCATGGTTCACTTCAGGCAATGCTTCATGTGAATAGCAAACTCACATTTAGTGAGTTTTTTATATTGCAGGGCAGCTCTAACCAACATCTCCAATCTTGTCTCATTTATTGGACTCCAGGTTAGCTGACTTTTGTAGAAGTCATTAGCCTAGGGGTTCACATACTTTTTCCAACCTACACTGTTAATGTTTAAATTATGTATTCAATATAGACAAGAAAAATACAATAATTTGTGTGTTATTAGTTTAAGCACACTGTGCTTGTCTATTGTTGCGACTTAGAGGAAGATCAGATCCCGTCTTTTGACAAAATATGTAGAATTTCAGGTAATTCCAAAGGGTTCACATACTTTTTCTTGCAACTGTATATTGCAGGCCATTTAGGCTGTTTGTTGTTTAAATAACATGTTGTCTTAAACACAATTTTGACAAAATTTGTAAACAGTTTATGATAACTTACTGTATGTCTTCAAACCCTAATTATTTTATCAAGCATGAATGTGTCTGCAGTGAGCAGCAAATTGACATAAGTGGGCATAAAAGGGGGTGTATCATGACATTACTTGACATTTTTTTTAAACATTTTTGTGTGTTACAGCCTGAATTTAAAATTGATTAAATAAATATTTTTTTGTCACTGGCCTACACACAATACCCCATAATCAAAGTGGAATTATGTTTTTCGAAATGCTTACAAATTAATAAAAAAATGTAAAGATGAAATGTCTTGAGTCAATAAGCAATCAACCCTTTTGTTATGGCAAATCTAAATAAGATCAGGTGTAAAACTGTTTACTTGCGTTCTATGAATTTGGGACTTAACTGCTTAACATTTTACTACTTTAATACACATAAGTGAATTTGTCCCAATAATTTTTTCCCATAAAATGGGGGACTATGTTCAAAAAGTGCTGTAGTTTCTAAACATTTCACCCGATATGGATGAGAATACCCTCAAATTAAAGATGGCAACACTATAAAACGTCATTGTTTGATTTCAAATCCTAAATTTTGAAGTATAAAGCCAAAAGAAGAATATATGCTTCACTGTCCCAATAATTACAGAGGACAGTGTACCTTTTGAGCATGGTGAAGTTATTAATTACAGGCGTCCTTCCTAACTTAGTTGCTGGAGAGGAAGGAAACTGCTCATGAGGCCAATGGTGACTTTAAAACAGTTACAGAGCTTTATGGCTGTGATGGGAGAAAACTGAGGATGGATCAACAACATTGTAGTTACTCTACAATACTAACCCAATTAAGAGTGAAAAGAAGGAAGCCTGTAAAGAATAAAAATACTCAAAAACAAGCATCCTGTTTGCTACAAGACACTAAAGTAATACTACAAAAAATGTGGCAAAGCAATTCACTTTTTGTCCTGAACACAATTATGTTATGTTTGGGGCAAATCCAACACAACACATTACTGAGTACCTCTCTCCATATTTTCAAGCATAGTGGTGGCTTCATCATGTTATGGGTATGTTTGTAATTGTTAAGGACTGGGGAGTCTTTCGTAATAAATAAAAAAGAAACAAATTAATGTAAGCACATGCAGAATCCTATAGTAAAACCTGGTTCAGTCTGCTTTCCACCAGACACCGGGATAAGAATGTACCTTTCAGCAGGACAGTAACCTAAATCAGTAACCCAATTTCAAATCTACACCGGAGTTGCTTACCAAAAAGACTGAATGTTCCTGAGTGGCCGAGTTACAGTTTTGACTTACATCTACTTGAAAATCTATGGCATAAACAAAAAATGTTTTTGAAAGAAGATACTCTGGTCTGATGAAACCACGACTGAACACTTTGGCCTGAATACCAAGCGTCACGTCTGGAGGAAACCTGGCACCATCCCTACAGTGAAGCATGGTGATGGCAGCATCATGCTTGGGAATGTTTTTAAGCAGCAGGGACTGGGAGACAGGATCAGGGGAAAGATGAACGGAGCAAAGTACAGTAAGATCCTTGATGAAAACCAGCTCCATACTGTAGACAGCATGTACATTGACCCATAGAGATGTATAGAGGCTACTCTTGCCACTATACATGAAAGCCTTCTATGGGCTTTTCTATTATGTCAGCGATCAACGGCAAAGATCAGAGGTGCACCCTCTATACATTTCTATGGACAGCAGCTGTCATCACCTTTCTCATCATCCTTCTTCTGCTCGCTCGAGAACTAAATAAAGAAACAAGTCGAAATCGGATCATGGAAACACGTACCTGGTAGAGATATGATTCTGAAAGTAATGCACACGTTGTTTGACAAAGTAACTGTAATAATATTACCCAATTTGAAAGTAACTTGTTACTTTACTCCGTTACTCATAAAAACAATCTGATGACATAACATGTTACTTTGTAACACATTACCTCCAACATTTACCCCATTTATCAATTTACCTGATTTTGCAAACCGTGACTTTGGGCAAAATCAAAACGGCAATATTCTTGTTTTACTTTTCGTATTAAAAAATCTTAAATTACAGCTCAGTTTGCAAATTCTGCAATAAACTCCATAAAATGTTTGAATCGTTTGATATCCCTAGTTGACATTAAAATGTGAAAGTGTAGCAGACATGAGTCGGTCATGGTTGCTCAAAGTGACGTAATGAGGTAGCCCCACCTACGATTAAAAAATTTGTGTTGGCCCTCTTGGTCGAATAGTCAATACGTTGGCTACTCCCGTGGAAGACCCGACCCGGGTTGTAATCTCGCCAGTTACAAAAGCACACATACGAAACATATCACCCCGCAGAGTATTGATGGTGCAGTGTTCAGTAGCTCACTATGTCTATAGCAAAATAAAATTGAACAATCCAGTTTTTTTTTTCTTCACCTTTATTTAACCAGGTAGGCCAGTTGAGAACAAGTTCTCATTTACACCTGAGACCTTGCCAAGATAAAGCAAAGCAGTGCGACAAAAACAACAGTTACACATAAACAATCATACAGTCAATAACACAATAGAAAAATCTATGTACAGTGTGTGCAAATGTAGGGAGGTAAGGCAATAAATAGGCCATAGAAGCAAAATAATTATAATTTAGCATTAACACTGGAGTGTACAGATGATGATGTGCAAGTAGAGATACTGGAGTGCAAAAGAGCAAAAGGATAAATAACAATCTGGGGATGAGGTAGTTGGGTGTGCTATTTACAGATTGGCTGTGTACAGGTACAGTGATTGATAAGCTGCTCTGACAGCTGATGCTTAAAGTTAGAGAGGGAGATATGAGACTCCAGCTTCAGTGATTTTTGCAATTCGTTTCTGTCATTGTCAGCAGAGAACTGGAAGGAAAGGTGGACAAAGGAAGCGTTGGCTTTGGGGATGACCAGTGAAATATACCCTCTGTAGCGCGTGCTTTGGGTGGGTGTTGCTATGGTGACCAGTGAGCTGAGGTAAGGGCAGGGCTTTACCTAGCATAGACTTATAGATGACCTGGAGCCAGTGGGTTTGGCGACGGACACATAGTGAGACCAGCCAACGAGAGCATACAGGTCGCAGGGGTGGGTAGTATATGGGGCTTTGGTGATAAAACGGATGGCACTGTGATAGACTACATCCAGTTTGCTGAGTAGAGTGTTGGAGGCTATTTTGTAAATGACGTTGCCGAAGTCAAGGATCGATAGGATAGTCAGTTCTACGAGGGTATGTTTGACCGCATGAGTGAAGGAGGCTTTGTTGCAAAATAGGAAGCCAATTCTAGATTTACTTTTGTATTTGAGATGCTTAACGTGAGTCTGGAAGGAGAGTTTACAGTCTAACCAGACACCTAGGTATTTGTAGTTCTCCACATATTCTAAGTCAGAACCGTCCAGAGTAGTGATGCTAGTCGGGCGGGAGGGTGCGGGCAGCAATCGGTTGAAGAGCATGCACTTAGTTTTACTTGCATTTAAAAGCAGTTGGAGGCCACGGAAGGAGTGTTGAATGGCATTGAAGCTCGTTTGGAGATTTGTTAGCACAGTGCCCAAAGAAGGGCCAGGTGTATACAGAATGGTGTCGTCTGCGAAGAGGTGGATCAGAGAATCACCAGCAGCAAGAGCGACATCATTGATATATACAGAGAAAGGAGTCGGCCCGAGAATTGAACACTGTGGCACCCCCATAGAGACTGCCAGAGGCCTGGACAACATGCCCTTGCTGCAGGGGGTTACTGATATGTTGGCCGGGGTAGGGATAGCCAGGTGGAAAGCATGGCCAGCTGTAGAAAAATGCTTATTGAAATGATCGATGATCTAAGATTTATGGGTGGTGACAATGTTTCCTATCCTCAGTGCAGTGGGCAGCTGGGAGTAGGTGCTCTTATTCTCCATGGACTTTACAGTGTCCCAAAACTTTTTGGAATTAGTGCTACAGGATGCACATTTCTGTTTGAAAAAGCTAGCCTTAGCTTTCCTAACTGACTGAGTATATTGGTTCCTGACTTCCCTGAAAAGTTGCATATCGCGCGGGCTATTCGATGCTAATGCAGAACGTCACAGGATGTTTTTGTGCTGGTCAAGGGCAGTCAAGTCTGGGGTGAAGCAAGGGTTATAGCTGTTCTTAGTTCTACAATTTTGGAATGGGGCATGATTATTTAAGACGGTGAGGAAAGCACTTTTAAAGAGCAACCAGGCATCCTCTACTGACGGGGGGTGATCGTTTGACCACGGACCCATTACGCACGCAGGCAATGAGGCAATGATCGCTGAGATCCTGTTTGAAGACAGCAGAGGTGAGAAAATGGCGCCGGAAGAAATGGCAGCAGTTTTACGGGCGCCCAACCAATTGTGCAACCAATTGTGTTATGTGTTTTTTTCATGTTACTTGCAACTTATTTTGTACATAATGTTTCTGCAACCATATCTTAAGGCAAAAAAAGAGCTGCTGGGTATCAGGACAGCAATCACTCACCTCGGATTATACAAAGATTTTTTTCTTCAACAAGCAGGACGCAAAATACATTCTCCAAACACCCGACAGGGCCAACATCCCCGTTATTTGCAAGAGGAAGAGGACACAGAGCTGCATGCCTTGTGAGGACCCGTAGAAGGCGAGTGGGAAAGCTGCCATTACGGTCAATATTACTCGCCAACGTGCAATCATTGGACAATAAATTAGACGAGGTACGATCACGAATATCCTACCAACGGAAACTGTAATATCCTATGTTTCACGGAATCGTGGCTGAATGACGACATGGATATTCAGCTAGCGGGATACACGCTGCACCAGCAAGATAGAACAGCACAATCCGGTAAGACGAGGGGTGGCGGTCTGTGCATATTTGTAAACAACAGCTGGTGCACGAAATCTAAGGAAGTCTCTAGATTTTGCTTGCCTGAAGTAGAGTATATTGTGATAAATTGCAGGCCACACTACTTGCCTAGAGAGTTTTCAGCTATACTTTTCGTGGCTTTTTATTTACTACCACAGACAGATGCTGGCACTATGACCGCACCCAGACAGCTGTATGAGGAAATAAGCAAACAAGGTGCGGGACTCTAACCCGGAAGCTTACAAGAAATCCTTCTATGCCCTGCGACGAACCATCAAACAGGCAAAGCGTCAATCCAGGGCTAAGATTGAATCGTACTACACCGGCTCCGACGCTCGTCTTATGTGGCAGGGCTTGCAAACTATTACAGACTACAAAGGGAAGCACAGCCGCGAGCTGCCCAGTGACACCAGCCTACCAGACGAGCTAAATCACTTCTATGCTCGCTTCGAGGCAAGCAACACTGAGGCATGCATGAGAGCATCAGCTGTTCCGGACGACTGTGTGATCCCGCTCTCCTTAGCCGACGTGAGTAAGCCCTTTAAACAGGTCAACATACACAAGGCTGCGGGGCCAGATGAATTACCAGGACGTGTGCTCCGGGCATGTGCTGACCAACTGGCAGGTGTCTTCACTGACATTTTCCACATGTCCCTGACTGAGTCTTTAATGCGAACATGCTTCAAGCAGACCACCATAGTCCCTGTGCCCAAGAACACAAACACACCTTGAAGTTTGACACAAATGTATTGTTCATTATTTTGTGCAAGAACAGGTCAAACACAGTATGTAACCATGTATACGAGCTTCACCTATAGAGCCTATTGAAACAAACTAATTTCCCTGAACCTTGAACAACATACACTATTCCTTTGTTGAATAGTGCATGTTGTTCAAGGTTCAGGGAAATTAGTTTGTTTCAATAGGCTCTATAGGTGAAGCAGAAAAGGTTGTTTTGGTCAATGGGAGTAGCCTGATGTTAGTTATGCTGTCATATAGCACAGAAAGACTACCTCTGAATGTGTTGAAGGATGGAGGATGATTCCTCTCCTTCTTTAAGACAATAAGTCACCCTAGGTGGTCTTGTCTTCTCTTTCTGAGTTACAAGGTGAGTGTGGAGGAGGCCTTATACAGTGATGTGTTGTGTTGTACTTGCCCCAAACACTATGTATTCAGGACAACATTTGTATTTTTTTCCCAAATTCTTTGCAGTATTACTTTAGTACATCTACACAGGATGGATGTTTTGGAATATTTGTGTCCTGTACAGGCTTCCTTTTTTTCACTCTAATTTATGTTAGTATGCTGTTGATCCATCCTCAGTTTTCTCCTATCACAGCCATTAAACTCTGTAACTGTTTTAAAATCACCATTGGCCTCATGGTCAAATCATTGAGTTAGGACGGACGCCTTTATCTTTGTAGTGACTGTGGGTATTGACACACCATCCAAATAGTAATTAATAACTTCATTATGCTCAAAGGGGTAGTCAGTGCCTGCTTTACATTTGTTTAACCCTACCAATAGGTGCCCTTCTTTTCGAGACATTTGAAATCCTCCCTGGTTTTTGTGGTTGGATCTGTGCTTGAAATTCTCTACACGACTGAGGGACCTAACAGGTAATTGTATTGTATGTCTGGGGTACAGAGATGGGGTGGTCATTCAAAAATGTAACAACATATTTAGGCTCGCCATAATAAAGATGTTGAATATTATTGACTCAAGATATTTCAGCTTTTAATTTCTAATTAATTAGTAAACATTTCTAAAAAACAAAATTCCACGCTGACATTATGTGTTAAATTCAGGCTGTAACACAACATAATGTGGAGAAAGTCCAAGGGGTGGAGTGAGAAGCAGATGCTCCATTGCCATTGACTGCTGAGAACTGCACCTGTTTTTTCTCTGCCCTCAAACAAAGCTGGTTGGCAGGGGTCCTATAATCCTAAGGAGAAGGGTGGTGTCTTACACCAAGGAAGCGTGATCCTTGTGTTGTTAATTGAGAGGGTCTTCCTCCTTCTTTCTTTTTCCTCTGTTCTACCCTCGTTCTTCTAGTGGTACTAAGGTGTTGATTGGGGTTTCACCTTTGGTAGACGGTGTAAGAACTCGATAGTATTTACTTTATAAAGAGACTTGAACTTTAAAGTAAAACCAGTGGAACTGTACTTGTCTCCTATCCCTGCCATGTTGGTACCACCACCAGTATTTGTTTTACCCTATCCAGAATTAAATATTATGGGCATTGGTAGTATTAAGAATGAATATTAGAAAAATACTTGTTTGCAGAAACAAACGTTTTTTTTCTTCTCTCCTTCAGTCGGCTTGGGGCAGTGGAAAAAAGCTCTGGAGAGAGAAAGACAGAGGGAGAGAGGGGGTGAAAGAGCGAGTAATCTACTATGGAAACAATTGATATGTGTTTGTGTGTATGCCCTCGCATGTGTATTTACAGATCAATGTGCCGTAGGGGGAAGAACATGCAAAACTTACAGGATTTGAGCGAAAAGGAAACGGGTGTCAGATGATCAGTGAAATGTTCTGTTTCTCCTGGAACTGCTTAGCTTAGCAATGGAGCTGTTAGACAGAATCTTAGTTTAAAGGTTTTCCTCTAGGCACAACACCTTTTTCTCAGTCCCCCACCAAGATAAAGCTCCAAGATGGCAAAGTGAGATACTTTGTCCTCTGTTGGCCTGTACTGGAACTGCACCAACTTTCTCCTGGCTCTGCCATCTCAGCTCTGGTCACATCTATTATGTTAAGTGCACATTGATACAGGGCATCAGTAGAGGAATGCACACTAAAACCCTGGACCAGAGCTACTCAGCAATATGTCATCATCCACTGTGTGATTGTAGGTGTAATTATGTGTGATTGTGTGTGTATAATGTATTAGCTGATCGTTCCTTTCTAGTTTAAACTAAGGTGTTTGGTAAACCACTCCGTTTGGAAGGAGAAGGTCACCCTGCAAAAAAAATCGCACCCGTTTCAGATTCAGACTGTGTAATCTCTGCCTCTGTCCCAATCAAACAAGGAAATTTCACAGACAGGATAAGGGCAATTCTATAATAACGAAATTACGCTTGGACTCATTTCTTTCACATTTGTTAGCAGTTGATGTTATTCTCCAATAACACAGACCCCAAATCAAATCAGGGGGAGAAAAATAGGTTTATTCAAAGAGGACAAATCATAGATGTTATGTTTAGTCTCCCCTGTCCTCAGCTTTTCTCCACAGAACAAAGGAACAGGATGACATTTATAACCCCCCACCCTAGCCTGGGGTTGACCAATCAGCAGTCCTTGCAGGCCAATGGACAAATAACAAGTATCCTGCTCCCGACTCAATGTACAGACCATAGCACACGTAGCCCTGAGTTCAGGAGTGACATTCCAGAGATTCTAAACAGCTGTTGAACTGAAACCCAACTCCTAGTTACATTGGCAATTCCCTATTGATTGTTAATTCTGGTACTCTCGTCCTCTCATCCCCTGCGTTGTGTATTTATCTTCAAAATATTCTTATACATTCAAATGTATGTCAAACCAAAACCATTGATTTTAAAGTTTAACAAACCATACAACTCCATGCACAATGACTATTTTTTTACAATTTCCACTGAAAATGTACATATACTATTTTAGTTGAAGAACTGCGCAGATGCAAACTTTACTAACGGAATTACATTAAAATCTCCCTCAGGTTTTGATGCGACCATGTTTTCCAAAAACTCGGTTAAATATCTGTTTCGAATTAAGATAAAAAAAAAATGGCTGCAGAAAGAATGGGGTATCAGCTATGACATTGCACCTTGAGTTGAAAAAATCTCTACAGCTGAACTACAGTAAGCGAAATGGATATACACCCAGTAATGGAATTATGGTAACAAAATTACATCATGGGTTCCTAATCTGTACTACAGAGAAATGCATAATTATGGATATGAATGTCATTCTCTTCATGTTTCACAAGTAGGGACAGCATAGCAGAGTACAGTGCAGTACACATCTGCAGGGCAGAGTAGAGTTTGGTACAGTGCAGTACAATACTGTACTCTACTTCAGTGATAATGACCGATAAGCCAGTGTTTGGAGGATATATTGGCATGGGTGTTGTTGAGGCAAACCATGCCAATATATCCTCCAAACAACGGCTTCTCTGGCATTATCACTTTTATACAACGGGTTAATTCAATCAAATCCAATTTTATTAGTCACGAGCCGAATACAACAGGTGCAGACCTTACAGTGAAATGCTTACTTACGAGCCCCTAACCAACGATTCAGTTTAAAAATATATGGATAAGAATAAGAAATAAAAATAACAAGAAATTAAAGAGCAGCAGTAAAATAACAATAGTGAGATTATATACAGGGGTGTACCAATACAGAGTCAATATGCGGGGGCACCAGTTAGTTGAGGTAGTGTGTACATGTAGGTAGAGTTATTAAAGTGACTATGCATAGATTACAACAGAGAGTAGCAGTGGTGTAAAGAGGGGTGGGGGATGCAAATAGTCTGGGTAGCCATTTGACTAGATGTTCAGGAGTCTTATGGCTTGGTGGTAGAAGCTGTTTAGAAGCCTCTTGGACCTAGACTTGGCGCTCCGGTACCGCTTGCCGTGCGGTAGCAGAGAGAACAGTCTATGACTAGGGTGGCTGGAGTCTTTGACAATTTTTAGGGCCTTCCTCCGACACCGCCTGGTATAGAGGTTCTGGATGGCAGGAAGCTTGGCCCCAGTGATGTACTGGGCCATTCGCACTACCCTCTGTAGTGCCTTGCGGTCAGAGGCCAAGCAGTTGCCATACCAGTCAGTGATGCAACTAGTCAGGATGCTCTCGATGGTGCAGCTGGAGAACATTTTGAGGATCTGAGGACCCATGCCAACCAAACAGAGATTTATGGATATAATAAATGACTTTTTCTAACAAAAGAACCATTGGATGTCTTTGTTGGACACTTGGGAAGCCCTCAGCAGAAGTTCTTCGAAAGGTAAGGGATTTTATGCATTTTGTGAGACCCGTGTTGGTTATGGATTTATGCTAATGCATAAAATATGAGGGGCTATCCTCAAACAATCAAATGTTGTGCTTTTGCCGTAAAGCCTTTTTGAAATCTGACAACGCTATAATATTGCCAAGAATCAGAGCTAGCGCCCCACTGCTCCCTAAGTAGTTAAATAAGCATGCCCCTTTAAAAAAATGGAACTAAGAACAGATACAGCCCTTGGTTCACTCCAGACCTGACTGCCCTTGACCAGCACAAGAACATCCTGTGGCGGACTGCTATAGCATCGAATAGCCCCCGCGATATGCAACTGTTCAGGGAAGTCAGGAACCAAGACACGCAGTCAGTCAAGAAAGCAAAGGCCAGCTTTTTCAAACAGAAATTTGTATCCTGTAGCTCTAACTCCAAAAAGTTATAGGATACTGTCAAGTCCATGGAGAACAATAGCACTTCCTCCCAGTGCCCACTGCACTGAGGCTAGGTAACACGGTCACCACCGATAAATCCATGATAATCAAAAATTTTAACAAGCATTTCTCTACGGCTGGCCGTGCTTTCCTCCTGGCTAACCCAACCACGGCCAACAGCTCCGCAGCTAATTGTCCGAGCCTCCCCAGCTTTTCCTTCACCCAAATCCAGATAGCAGATGTTCTAAAAGAGCTGCAAAACCTGGACGCGTACAAATCAGCTGGGCTAGACAATCTGGACCCTCTCTTTCTAAAACTATCCGCCGCCATTGTTGCAACTCCTATTACCAGTCTGCTCAACCTCTCTTTCGTGTCGTCCGAGATCCCTAAAGATTGGAAAGCTGCCGCGGTCATCCCCCTCTTCAAAGGGGGTGACACCCTAGACCCAAATTGCTATAGACCTATATCCATCCTGCCCTGCCTCTCAAGTCTTCGAAAGCCTAGTTAATAAACAGATCATTGACCACTTCCGAATCCCACCGTACCTTCTCCGCTGTGCAATCCGGTTTCCTAGCTGGTCACGGGTGCACCTCAGCCACGCTCAAGGTACTAAACGATATCATAACCACCATCGATAAGAGACATTACTGTGCAGCCGTATTCATTGACCTGGCCAAGGCTTTCGACTCTGTCAATCACCACATCCTTATCGGCAGACTCAACAGCCTTGGTTTCTCTAATGATTGCCTCGCCTGGTTCACCAACTACTTTGCAGACAGAGTTCAGTGTGTTAAATCGGAGGGCCTGTTGTCCGGGCCTCTGGCAGTCTCTATGGGGGTGCCACAGGGTTCAATTCTCGGGCTGACTCTCTTCTCTGTATACATCAATGATGTCGCTCTTGCTGTCGGTGATTCTCTGATCCACCTCTATGCAGACGACACCATTCTGTATACTTCTGGCCTTTCTTTGGACACTGTGTTAACTAACCTCCAAACGAGTTTCAATGCCATACAACACTCCTTCCGTGGCCTCCAACTGCTCTTAAACGCTAGTAAAACCAAATGCATGCTTTTCCACCATTCGCTGCCTGCACCCACCCGCCCGACTAGCATCACTAACCTGGACGGCTCTGCCCTAGAATATGTGGACAACTACAAATACCTAGGTGTCTGGCTAGACTGTAAACTCTCCTTCCAGACTCACATTAAACATCTCCAATCCAAAATCAAATCTAGAATCGGCTTTCTATTTCGCAACAAAGCCTCCTTCACTCATGCTGCCAAACTTGCACTAGTAAAACTGACTATCCTACCGATCCTCGACTTCGGCGATGTCATCTACAAAACAGCTTCCAATACTCTACTCAGCAAACTGGATGTAGTCTATCACAGTGCCATCCGCTTTGTCACCAAAGCCCCTTATACCACCCACCACTGCGACCTGTATGCTCTAGTCGGCTGGCCCTCGCTACACACTCGTCGCCAGACCCACTGGCTCCAGGTCATCTACAAGTCCCTGCTAGGTAAAGCCCCGCCTTATCTCAGCTCGCTGGTAACCATAGCAGCACCCACCTGTAGCACGCACTCCAGCAGGTATATCTCACTGGTCACCCCCAAAGCCAATTCTTCCTTTGGCCGCTTTTCCTTCCAGTTCTCTGCTGCCAATGACTGGAACGAACTACAAAAATCACTGAAGCTGGAGACACTTATCTCCCTCACTAGCTTTAAGCACCAGCTGTCAGAGCAGCTCACAGATCACTGCACCTGTACATAGCCCATCTGTTAATAGCCCAACCAAGTAGCTCTTCCCCTACCGTATTCATTTATTTATCTTGCTCCTTTGCACCCCAGTATTTTTACATTGCACATTCATCTACTGCACACCTACCATTGCAGTGTTAAATTGCTATACTGTAATTACTTCGCCACCATGGCCTTACGTTCCTTATCTTACCTCATTTGCACACATTGTATATAGATTTGTTTTTTTTTTCTACTGTATTATTGACTGTATTTTTGTTTACTCCAATGTGTAACTCTGTTGTATGTGTCAAACTGCTTTGCTTTATCTTGGCAGGTCGCAGTTGTAAATGAGAACTAGTTCTCAACTTGCCTACCTGGTTAAATAAAGGTGAAATAAAAAATAAAACAGACACACACAGGAAGCACAAGTATGTACGCTGAGTATATAAAACATTAAGAACCCTCTTTCCATGACATAGACTGACCAGGTGAATCCATTTGAAAGCTACTGTATGATCCCATATTGATGTCACTTGTTAAATCCACTTCAATCAGTGTAGATTTTTAAGCCTTGAGACAATTGAGACATGGATTGTGTACAGTATGTGTGCCATTCAGAGGGTGCCTTTGAACGGGGTATTGTAGTAGGAGCCAGGCGTGCCGGTTTGTGTCAAGAACTGCTGAACAGTTTCCAGTGTGTATCAAGAATGCTCCACCACCCAAAGGACATCCAGCCAACTTGACACAACTGTAGGAAGCATTGGAGTCAACATGGGCCAGCATCCCTGTGGAACGCTTTTGACACCTTGTAGAGTCCATGCACCGAAGAATTGAGGCTGTTCTGATGGCCAAAAAAAGGAGGGGGGAAGTGTTCCTAATGTTTGGTATACTCAGTGAATCTAACATTTGCATACAATCTCATTTCATCATTTGAAGCCACCCTGGTTTGGCATTTTATAACATCAAGCTTCACATGAACTGATATACAACAGTGTGCCATTATCTGCTATCTACTGTCCCTTACATCAGTGCAAACAATGCCAACAAATGAGCTCTCATGTCTCATCCACAAAACCTGAGGGAGATTTTACAGTAATTTCAGTACCAAAGTTTGCATCTGCACAGTTCTTCCACTAAACTCCTTTCTGTAAACCATACAATTTGTGAGTTGTATGGTTTGTTAAACTTTGAAATAAATGTTTTTTGAGTTAAAGAATAATTCTGTTACCATGGAATTGCCCACCAGCTCAATACCAAGCACTTGACTGTGGCTATAGAGTACCATGGGAGGGTGTCTCTGTAGGGATGCCCCATAATGACAAGTTCATGGTCCAGAGAGCAGTGAGCTGCATGCTGCGATGTTGGAGGTTACGGTATCAAGCTGTTTGCTGCTCTAAGGCTGTATCCTCAGTAAAGCACTTTAAAAACATAGCACTTCATAGGAATATTCCATCATAATCCTGACATGATAACATTAGACGTATGATATAGCTTGACATACTGTAGCTTGACATAATATTAGCCAAAAACTGTCATTGTATTACCTCCCTACATTACAGAAGGTGGTGCAGTCAGCCCAACGCATCACCGGGGGCACGCTGCCTGCCCTCCAGGATATTTACACCACTCAGTGTCAAAGGCCAAGAAGATCATTAAGGTGCTCAGTCACCCGAGCCACGGACTGTTCACTTGGCTACCGTCCTATAGACAGAGAGAGTACAGGTGCTTCAGAGTCGGGACGGAGAGACCGAAAAACAGCTTCTCTTACCAGGCCATCACTACCTGTCCACCAGATGATGCACACTCACTCACACAACACACACACAAGCTAACACACACACAGCCAACACTCCCAAGGTTCAGAGACATTAAACCTTTCGACCCTTCCCGTTTCACACTGTGTATTTAAATACTGTATTATCGACATAGCTCATTCTAATATTTATATACTACTCTACATTGCATTTTAGTTACACACTGGAAACTCGTATAAACAGTGTATCAAGAATGGTCCACTACCCAAAGGACATCCAGCCAACTTGACACAACTGTAGGAAGCATCGGAGTCAACATGGGCCAGCATCCCTGTGGAACTCTTTTGACACCTTTTAGAGTCCATAAACCGATGAATTGAGGCTGTTCTGATGGCAAAAAAAGGAGGGGGGAGGTGTTCCTAATGTTTGGTATACTCAGTGAATCTAACATTTGCATACAATCTCATTTCGTCATTTGAAGCCACCCTGGTTTGGCATTTGTAACATCAAGTTTCACATGAACTGCCATACAACATTGTGCCATTATCTGCTAACTACTGTCCCTTACATCAGTGCAAACAATCCTAACAAATGAGCTCGCATGTCTCATCCACAACACGAGGGAGATTTTACCGTAATTGCAGTACCAAAGTTTGCATCTACACATGTATTTATGTACTGGATTCTTTGACATAGCTCAGTCTAATATATCTACTGCTGTACATATAATTCTTAGCATATCTTGTGTAAATTCATCCGGGGTACATATGTATAGACTGCATTTGGATAACTGTTACAGTGCTATTTGGGATGTTAATACAATTTAAAAAAAGATTGAATCCAATTATCTGTGTACTTATTTGACATTTTACTGCATTGCTAGAAGCTAGTAACATAAGAATGTTGCTGCACCCGCTTTAACATCTGCTAAACTGTGTACGCGACCATTAAACTTTGATTTGAAATTGTCACAGTCCTGGTTTCAGACCTAAATTATTTACCAAGCTGAAACCTTTAAGGGTCTCAATGCTTCATAATATATAATTTATTCCAGGTGTTGTGTATGCATTATGAACTCTTGAAGATTTTAAGTTGTATATTATCCCCTATTACTGACTTGGCTTTCAAAATAAAAATACTTCCAACCTCTGTAATAGCCAGCCGGGCACAAGTCGCCACCATACAAGCAAAAGGCCTTGAGCTTCTTTGGGACCTTTAGGTCCTATACCCTTTTCTTCAGTGAGACATGGCCTCTGTCACACCCACCAACAACTTGTGATTTCTTCTTTCTTTCTTTATATTTTGCTCTGGTAGCTCGACCAAATGTTCCACCAAAAAAAGTGGGGAGAGAAAGAGGGCTAGGCTAGTTGATAAATGACTTGGTGAAGGAATGGACATCTGATAGGCCATTCCAATGAGAGAGCCAATCAGAGATATTGGGCAGGAAAATAAAACCGCTCACTCAACTCAGATAGCACCTCAATCTGTCTCTTAAAGTCCCAGTGCAGTCAAAAATGTGATTTCCATATGTTTTATATTTATTTCCCCAGTATGGGGTTGGAATAATACTATGAAATTGTACAAATTATGATAATTCCCTTTTAGCGCAAGAGCTGTTTGGTGGGATAACGTTTTGTCCTGCCTGGTGGCATCACCAGGCGGTAAATTAGTAAATAGACCAATAAAAAAATAGTTCCAAACATCTATGCCAATAAAAGCTAGTTTTCAGTTTTCCCTCCTGACTCAGACAACTCCCAGACAGTCTCTGTCTGTTCTCTGCGAAGAAGCTATTGATTTAATTTTTGACAATTTAAATTTAAATCACAGTAAGGTATTTAATTGTTACCCAGAAATTATTTGATATTAAGATAAAAACGACTGCATTGGCCCTTTAAGCAGGTAGAATTATGGGATATTTCCATTTAGTAGTAACAGATAATTTTCAATATCTCGCCAGGGTTGGTCATTTAGGCTACAGTGCCTGTCTTATATCAGCTCCTTGAGCTGAGGTGGGAGGGTTGAAATATTTGAGGTGTATCCTTAAGCACATTTTCACTCCTGAACTTATTTAGGCTTGCTGTAACAAAGGGGTTTAATACTTATTGAATCAAGACATTTCAGCTTTTAATTGTATTAATTAGTAAAAATATCTAAAAACATAATTACACTGACATTATGTGGTATTTTTTGTTGGCCAGTGACACACAATCTCAATTTAATCAATTTTAAATTCAGGCTGTAACACAAGAAAATGTTGAAAAAGTCAAGGTGTGTGAATACTTTCCAAAAGCATTCAATGTGTGATGCCCAATGAATAAAAGGTGTCAGTGACTGTAGGAAGTCTGTTTAGGAATATCAAATTATTACAATAGAATGCTTATTGTTTTTCTTTTATAATTTTGTAAAAAAATTGTATCTTCTACTTTCATCTGTTGGACCTAACTGTGAAATTGCTGGAATTCCGATTGTTGTCCTTGGTACTGAATCCGCTTATAGCGTAGGCTATTTACCTGTTATTTTGTTTACCTTTCATGTGGCAAAGTCATTAACAGGCCACTTCAACAGCAATGCATAGGCTAATCTTATTATATCCATTGGGCAATATTAAATTGTCCATGCCTCGAACATGCGGTGCATTTTCGAAATGTGAATGCTATGTGTGTTGAAGAATATTTTCATTTTGAAGCCTATAAAAACATCTAGATTGACGGCAAGTTTGTTATAACTAGGACTATTGTAGGGTTACTGTATACTATTTAATATCTTTAATGGATAGGACAAACATCCATGCCTCCTGCCATAGAGCCCTTAGGGCTATTTGAGGACACATTGCCTTATGCTCATGGAAGGAGAGATGTAATTTATAATATCATGCTTCTGACCCAATCCTATTTACAAATATTGTTGTTTTAAAAAACAGATGGATTGTTTTTCATTTATTTTGATTTAAAACCAACCTTTTTATAAAGATTCACCGTCCATGGGTTTATGTTGAGAATGTACATGGCTTGAATGTAATGCAATTTCGTCTGCTATTTCTGGAGAAGTGCAACTATGATCTGTAAGATGGTTCCATGATGTTTAGAAAACATTGCATTAACGAGCAGTGTAATGGTGAGTGGACATTCCCCCTTTCTCTTTATATGGGATCTTTTATTCAAAAGTTTGGATGTGCATGAAACCCTCCATTGTCTAAGTTGCCTTGTCTGTACTATACACCGAAGGGGAGCAGTTATGGTGCCTGTATTTAGACAGACTATGTATTTAAAAATAAGTTATTTCATTTTTATTAGCCTAGTGAATTTAATTTTACATATTGACTGTGTTTGGCATGTCCACACTGCAATTTACAGTAGACCTAGACCCTATATCAGTGTGAATGCTATAGCTAATTACCAGAGCTTGGCACTATAAGGTTATATCTTCAAAAATATATCTCTATCTGAGATAATTGGCTTTAAAGTTCTGAACCCTCATTATCTTGTATTCTTTTGAACTTAACAACATGAATTGGGGTATTTAGAGTTCTTCATAGCCCTTACACAGACTTGAGGTGTGTTTTGGGTCATTGTCCTGTCGAAAAACAAATGATAGTCCCACTAAGCGCAAACCAGATTGGATGGCGTATCGCTGCAGAATGCTGTGGTAGCCATGCTGGTTAAGTGTGCCTTGATTTCTAAATAAATCACAGACAGTGCCACCAACAAAGCATCCCCAAACCATCACACTTCCATCTCCATGCTTCACGGTGGGAACCATAGATGCAGAGATCATCCGTTCACCTACTCTGCATCACACAGACACGGCGGTTAGAACCCAAAATCTCAAATTGGGACACATCATTCCAAAGGACAGATTTCCACCGGTCTAATGTCCATTGCTTGTGTTTCTTGGCCCAAGCAAGGCTCTTCTTCTTATTGGTGTCCTTTAATGGTGATTTCTTTGCAGCAATTTGACCATGAAGGCCTGATTAACACAGTCTCCTCTGAACAGTTGATGTTGAGATGTGTCTGTTACTTGAACTCTGAAGCATTTATTTGGTCTGCAATTTCTGAAGCTGGTAACTCTAATGAACGTATCCTCTGCAGCAGAGGTAACTCTGGGTCTTCCTTTCCTGTGGTGGTCCTCCTGAGAGCCAGTCCTTTGAATGTTCCATATTGACTGACCTTCTTGTCTTAAAGTAATGATAGACTGTTGTTTCTCTTTGCTTATTTGAGCTGTTCCTGCCATAATATGGACTTAGTCTTTTACCAAATGGGGCTATATTCTGTATACCACCCCTACCTTGTCACAACACAAATGATTGGCTCAAATGCATTAAGAAGGAAAGAAATTCCACAAATATATTTTTAAAAGGCACACCTGTTAATTGAAATACATTCCAGGTGACTACCTAATGAAGCTGGTTGAGAGAATCCCAAGCGTGTCAAAGGCAAAGGGTGGCTACTTTGAATCTCAAATATAAAATATATTTCTATTTGTTTAACACTTTTTTTTGTTTACTACCTGATTCCATATGTGTTATTTCATAGTTTTGATGTCTTCACTATTCTACAATGTAGAACATAGTACAAATAAAGAAAAAACATGGAATGAGTAGGTGTGTCCAAACCTTTGACGTGTTTTTTTTTTAGCTAAACAGGTGGGGTTCAAAACAGGCAGGCAGCCACACGCTTTTATCACGCTTTTATGAAAGCACCTCTACAGATGGTATATAACTGAGTATTGCATTCTCTCACGATGCAGAAATAAATAAATCATATCTCTCAACTCCTGTTTCCAAGTCCAAATGTTGATAACATTTGGTGTAGGCTATCGTTTTTACGGCAATAAATGCTTAATTATGCAGGAGTTCTTATTAAGGATATAACCCTATTCGCACGGGACTAGTAATACTAGAGAACGTTGGTTATGTATTTATTACCACAGAATGTCTGTTATTCCAGAGGACGATTCGGACGGGATTAGTTTCTTCCAAACTCCCCCCGTAAAACTTTATTTTTTTCTATAAATTGACAGTAATTAAGTTTGTTTCTATAAGTGAAGATGTTTCAACAAGTTCAGGCAAAAACAGGATACTCTGATAACTCGAGTTTGGTTACAAAGTGTATAAAACATACCAAACACCTTTGGTATAGTGTCACCATAATATTTGAATTGAGTGTGATCATAATCATCCGGTTACGTCCTAAATATCCCTCAGCCTTCAGATGTGTGCTAAACAGCTAACTTGCACTTTATATGCGTTTTTAGGCTATGGGTGAGAAAGTGAACTTGTTCCAAACGTTTAGCTCCGTTGTATACTGCTTTGCGATCTATTAACAGCAAGGGTTTTATTAAATAGGCACAATTTTTCTTAATGATGCACTTGGTGATGTTCATTCGCACAAAACGTACAGTATACACAAAAGCATTCACTTTGAAAGTCGATACATGTAGACCCTTCATATACAGGCTATGCGCAGCCCTTCGTTCAATTTATCGAAATAGTTATTATTTTATTGCTCAAACCGCGAGCAACACCTGTCGATTTGCACGGGACTGGTACTATCAGACAAGGCCGGTCCTGGAAGTTCTGCCGCCCTAGGTGAGACAAAAATCGTTTGGCCTTGGGTTGGAGGAACAGAACATAATAGCAGCCCTTTTACTAGGCCTATGCTACAAATAAAAACATTTTAATTAACACATCTGGTTAGTAGGCTATATAATCAGTTCAATGTCAATAACATAGCCTACTATTTTCAATCTGATTACATTGATAAAATCACCAATGCCCTGGATGTTCTGCCGCCCTAGGCGAGACCAAAATAATTACATCTTAGACTTCCTTATGAATCTAAGAATGGCACTTTCAAAAACTGTAAACTTCAACTACTGGCTACTCGTCAGTTGTATAACCCAACAACAGAAGTGCTTCTCTGAAAGCTGCCTGTGTTTAAACAAACAGATTCTCTTTTCAGAAAGAGAAAAGCTCAATTAAAGGGACAGAATAGCACTTATTTTTTTTTTATCTCCTTGAATATTATAGGCTGCAGTTTAGCTTCAGATTGTCATAGAGAGGAATCAATATATCCCCATAGGCATTGGAGTCTCACGGAAACTTTAGAGCTTGTTTCTACCATAAGGCATCACCAAGTTAAGCAACGCTTGATATAACCTGGATACGTTTCATGTATGTATTTCAAAATATAAAGCAAACAAGAGATACCCTTTGTTAAAGAAAAGGGCAAAAAGGGTATGTGATACCCTCACTCAATTCGAGCCCTGGTTTTAGTCAAACACACCAAGCCCTTCCCAGTCATAATTGTGTCTGTCAAACAGGTAGGCTTACCACTTATTTTTTGGAAGAAGAAATAAGAAATAAGCTCCAACTATCTATGTAATTCTATGTTTATGCCCATTGACATTTTTAGTACACACGTGCACATATAGGAGGTCCCTTACCAGGCAGAAGGGAATTTTACTCTAACCCCTGCATCAGAGTTACATTGTTGCTATCACTATGCAACCTACTACCTATAGTAGAAAAACGAGTTTCTATATCCCACCCCATAATTGTTACAAGTACAATAAAAATAACACTTTTATATAACATATTTAACAAATATTTTAATATTCCTGTAGAACTGTAAAATATAGGAAGATCATTTGAGCTTTGGAAGCAAGTGCTTTCATAAATGCATGGCAGGCCTTGTTTCGCTGGAGCAGTGTAAAATAAGCTTTATGTCAATGACCCAGCCTTAACGAATTCCGTTTATTTACAAGTCAAATTTGATTGTCCAAGATTAGCATTTATTTAGTCTCCACCTAGAGTGGCCTCTTTCCTCTGCTGTAGTTCCCTTTTTCAGGACCCTGTCTTTCAAAGATAATTTGTAAAAATCCAAATAACTTCACAGATCTTCATTGTAAAGGGTTTAAACACTGTTTCCCATGCTTGTTCAATGAACCATGAATAATTAATGAACATGCACCTGTGAACGGTTGTTAAGACACTAACAGCTTACAGACGGTAGGCAATTTAGGTCACAGTTATGAAAACTTAGGACACTAATGAGGCCTTTCTACTGACTCTGAAAAACACCAAAAGAAAGATGCCCAGGGTCCCTGCTCATCTGCGTGAACTTGCTTTAGGCATGCTACAAGGAGGCATGAGGACTGCAGATGTGGCCAGGGCAATAAATTGCAATGTCCGTATCGTGAAACCTAAGACAGCGCTACAGGGAGACAAGACGGACAGCTGATCGTCCTCACAGGGGCAGACCATGTGTAACAACACCTTCACAGGATCGGTATATCCAAACATCACACCTGCGGGACAGGTACAAGATGGCAACAACAACTGCCCAAGTTACACCAGAAACGTATAATCCCTCCATCAGTGCTCAGACTGTCCGCAATAGGCTGAGAGAGGCTGGACTGAGGGCTTGTAGGCCTGTTGTAAGGCAAGTCCTCACCATACATCACCGGCAACAACGCCGCCTATGGGCACAAACCCATCGTCGCTGCACCAGATAGGACTGGTAAAAAGCGCTCTTCACTGACAAGTCGCGGTTTTGTCTCTCCAGGGGTGATGGTCGGATTCTCGTCTATCATCGAAGGAATGAGCGTTACACTGAGGCCTGTACTCTGGAGCGGGATCGATTTGGAGGTGGAGGGTCCATCATGGTCTGGGGCGGTGTGTCACATTATCATCGGACAGCTTGTTGTCATTGCAGGCAATCTCAACGCTATGCGTTACAAGGAAGATATCCTCCTCCCTCATGTGGTACCCTTCCTGCAGGCTACTCCTGACAAGACCCTCCAGCATGACATTTCCACCAGCCATACTGCTCGTTCTGTGCGTGATATCCTTGGTGGAAGAGTGAGCTAACATCTCACAGTAAGAATTGGCAAATATGGTACAGTCCATGAGGAGGAGATGCACTGTAGTACTTAATGCAGCTGGTGGCCACACCAAATACTGACTTACTGTTACTTTTGATTTTGACCCCCTCCTCCCCCCCGTTTGTTCAGGGACACATTATTCAATGCTGTTAGTCACATGTCTGTGGAACTTGTTCAGTTTATGTCTCAGTTGTTGAATCTTGTTATGTTCATACAAATATTTACACATGTAAATATTTTTTGCTTGGAATACAGAAGCCTTGGTCTCTCCACTCTCTCCCCCGTTCGCCATCCTCCTATTGTAGTGAGCCACCGAAAACTTTTGTTGCCCCTCATCTCTTGGGAAAGTCCCCTCCTTATCCTGATGTGGCCCAGCCTGCACTAACATATCCCTTAAAAATCCATTCATATATTTTGGCCAGTCACCGGGATCTTTTATGTTTTTTGTCTGGGAGTCAGATTTAGTAACAGCACCACCACTGTCATCGGGGACAGGGAGCGACAAATCTGAGTCTGGGTCCAAGATAGTAGGGTGTTCACCGGCATTGTTTGGTGGTGTGGCTAGGCCTGGTGCGACCATCTTTTCTTGTCCAGCCAGAGAGCTGTCATTAACAGTGTAAGTGCATGGCTCGGACGCTTCCGGTTTGCCCTCTTCGCTGCTAGAATCAGCGAAGGGGGCTCGTCGTTCTCAGCTAATGAATGGCCTGTCCTCATAGGCTTGTCATTCTCCACACCGGCTGATGGACATTGCTACACGCTGATAAATTTCACCAGCGAATTTCTTTGGTTTAGAGATTGTGCCTCTTTTCTCATTTTTCTTTTTTATATATTCGCTTCCTGATAGTTTTTGTCTCTTAGACATGGTAGACAATTGTTTCAAATCTCTATAGATTACTTTTAGCTAAAATTATATCCACTAGTAGTAGCTAGCTAACGTTAACAGGCTAGGTTAGGCTACTACCTTAATCACTAATTGTCTTTATCACACACACATGTAAAAAAAAAAATACAATTAATTAAAGATTAATTTGACTAATGTTTCACAATTGGATAATCCCATATAAACAAACACATCACCATAGCTACCAAGAACAGTGGGAGTGAACTTCGGGAGAAGCGGGAATGGGGTGGGGGGTGGGAACTGCAGCAACGCTATGAGCTGGTGGCTGGGGTGCCACGGGCGGTGTGTAGCTGATCAGGGGCGCCGGAGGGCGGCAGCCATTTGTCAAAATGCCACCCCAAATTCAAGTGCCGCCATAAGCGGCGGCCTAATCTTGCCTAATGGGAGGGCCGACCCTGCTATTAGAGGACTTTGGAGTTTGCCAAAAAACAGTAGGTTATTCTGATAAGTCAACGTCCAAATTTCAGTTTGCATTTAACCCGTCTAAACAGTAGGCAACAGTTCCTTTGACATCCCTGGCCATATTTGAAGTCCCCTCTTGTGACTGTCACATTTGCCCACTGACAACGAAATGATCAGTCTATAATTTTAATGGTAGGTTTATTTGAACAGTGAGACACAGAATAACAACAATGTGAAAAATGCATGTGAAAAATGTTATAAATTGATTAGCATTTTAATAGGGGAAATAAGTATTTGACCCCATCTCAATCAGAAAGATTTCTGGCTCCCAGGTGTCTTTTATACAGGTAACGAGCTGAGATTAGGAGCACACTCTTAAACGTGAAGTTCATGGGAGCACATAAAATTTGGTGTCAAATGAAAGCTAAGAGTCTATTTTGTTATTATGGCAAATATGCATTTAATGTATATTGACTTAAAACATTTAGCCTAAAAAGTCTTAAAATATTAAAAGATAATAGAAATACACCAAGACACAATGTCGAAGTAAAGACCCCTGCCAACTAATATCAAAATTGTATATTTAGTTTTGCAGAAATTATTTGCCTTCTGTAAGTTTATGAAATATTGCCTAGTGTCTTGTCATTCTGTTACCAAAAACCCACATATCTTTCAAATTTTTCTCCCACATGAGGAAGGTGCAATCCCGTCATAATGGAATTAATTAGCTTTGACTTACGATCTCTCAGGTTTTTGTGACCACGTTTTCCTAAAAATCTGTTAAATACAGTGCATTCAGAAAGTATTTAGACCCCTTGACTTTTTCCACATTTTTTTACGTTATAGCCGTATTCTAAAATGGAATAAATATTTAGATTTGTGTATATTTTTGCACATTTTATGAAAAACAGAAATACCTTATTTGCATAAATATTCAGACCCTTTGCTATGATACTCGAAATTGAGCTCAGGTGCATCCTGTTTGCATTGATCATCCTTGAGATGTTTCTATAACTTTATTGGAGACGACCTGTAGTAAATTCAATTGGACTTGATTTGGAAAGGCACACACCTGTCTATACAAGGTCCACAGTTGACAGTGCATGTCAGAGAAAAAACAAAGCCATGAGGTCGAAGGAATTGTCTGTAGATCCCTGAGAGAGGATTGTGTTGAGGCACAGATCTCGGGAAGGGTACCAGAAAATGTCTGCAGCATTGAAGGTCCCCAAGAACACAGTATACTCCATCATTCTTCAATGAAAGAAGTTTGAAACCACCAAGACTCTTCCTAGAGCTGGCCGCCCGGCCAAACGGAGCAATCGGGGAAGAAGGGCCTTGGTCAGGGAGGTGACCAAGAACTTGATGGCCACTCTGACAGAGCTCTAGAGTTCCTCTGTGGAGATGGGAGAACCTCCCAGAAGGACAACCATCTCTGCAGCACTCCACCAATCAGGCCTTTATGGTAGAGTCCCAGACGGAAGCCACTCCTCAGTAAAAGGCACATGACAGCCCACTTGGAGTTTGCCAAAAGGCACCCAAAGGACTTTCAGACCATGAGAAACTCTGGTCTGATGAAACCAAGATTGCAGTCTTTGGCCTGAATGCCAAGCGTCACATCTAGAGGAACCCTGGCACCATCCTTATGGTGAAGCATGGTGGTGGCAGCATCATGCTGTGGGGATGTTTTTCAGCAGCAGGGACTGGGAGACTAGTCAGGATCCTGTTTTTGCTTTGTCATTATGGGGTATTGTGTGTAGATTGAAAAAAACAATTGTATCCATTTTAGAAGAAGGCTGTAACGTAACAAAACGTGGAAAAAGTCAAGGGGTCTGAATACTTTCCGAATGCACTGTATCTGCTCCGAATTAAGATTGCATAAAGAAGAAAGAATGGGGTATCAGAGATGACTGCAGAAAGAATAGGGTATCAGAGATGACTGCAGAAGAATGGGGTATCAGCTATGATATGGCACCATGAGTTAAAAAAAAAAAAGCATAATTATGGATATGCATGTCATTTTTCTCATGTTTCATAATACAGTACATCACACCAGAGTAGGGTACAGTAGAGTACAGTACTGTTGAGTTAAGCACAGTAGAGTATAGTTCAGTAGAGTACAGTACAATATCCTCTACTCTGCTGTACTATACTCTACTTTTCTTGAGTGTACTACTGTATTGGACTGTACTCTACTGTGCTATTGTCACTGAACTGTACTGTATTGTACTGTACTCTACTGTGTTCTACTCACTGTACTGTACGGTGCTATCCAAACTTGTGAAAAATACATCTATGATAGGTTCAGATTTGATCCAGTCCGTCTGTGGACGTTAACATCAATGCTAGGGTGAACTGACCAAATTTCAACCACCTTTCAACGACCATTGACATCCAGTGTCGGTCGTTGCTCAGTGGATTAGAATGCTGGTTACAGGGGGCTCATGAGTAAGTGTTAGTAAGAGCTGGGAGAGGTGACTAACTGGAGAGAGATAGGGAGGGATTGTTCCGACTCACACGTTTTGTTTGACTACCAGATGACAGAAAGATGAGCTGAAAAGGTATGAGCTGAAAAGGTATGAGCTGAAAAGGTATGAGCTGAAAAGGTATGAGCTGAACAGGTATGAGCTGAACATAACAGTATGCCAGTGGAAGGGGGGACATTAGCAGGTGACCCAACTGTGGTTTGTGACTACTATGATTTCCCATTGTAGCCAATACAATTGCAGTAAATCTGTTACATATTTTGCAGTATTTCTGCTCCCAATTAGGGAACAGAATTACGTGTTTTTAATCACTTAACCTTTTACTGCAGTGGGATTGTTTCTTGGTAGTCTCAAACAAATCTACTTTGAAACAGAAGTATACACCTTTAAAAAAAAGAAGACACCTGTACCATTGTCACGTCCTGGCCATAGAGAGCCCTCTGGGCTCCATCGGGGTTTTGGGCCAGGATGTGACCAGGGTTGTTTAGGTGTGTCTGTTTGGTTTTGAGTTGGTTCCCAATTAGAGACAGCTGTTTGTCGTTGCCTCTAACTGGGAATCCTAAATAGTTTGTTTTCTCCCCACCTGTGGGGGTGGGTTATTTTTGAATGCGTTGACATTACCTTGACATTACGATCTGGTGTTGTTTTTTGATGGTTTCACTTTTGATTAAAATTATGTGGAACCCTACACTCGCTGCACCTTGGTCGGTCCTTTCACAAGATCGTGACAACCATGTCAGATATACATTTTGAAATGTATTCAGTTTTGAGTTTGCATCCCAATATTACAGTTTAAATGCATCACAGAACACTGAAATATAACAAAACTGTTTGACATAGAAACGTGTTTTTGTAAATACTTTTTATATATTCTGAAATTATAAAAAATATGATTGAAATCCCATGTAGTCACTTTCATGTGACTGCGGGAAAAGGCTACTAATTCATAAACAAAATGTATATCAGTAAAATCACTATACCATTATTGGTTAATTCTGTGAACTTTCATGATCTTAAATATCTTAAAGATACACTGCATGTGGGTTTTTGGTAACGGAATTATAAGGCAATATTTCTTAAACTTACAGAAGGAAACACCTTGGTCCAAAACTAAATCTAAGTGTTGATATTAGTTGGCAGGGGTCTTTACGTCAACATTATTGTGTTTTGTTGTATTTCTGATACCTTGTAAGACTTTTTCTGGTAGATGTTTTCTAGGACCCCTTTTCTATCTGTTTATCCAAAAATCTAAGCCTTTACTTATGCCACATGTTAAGATGGAAAATGGTTGAAAAATCTATGCCTTTATTTTCCAAAAATATACACTTAGCTTTCATATGACTCACAACTTAAGTTCCTATGAACTTCATATGATGGTGCTCATGGGACCTTTAAGTAAAATAGAGGGAGGACAACGAGCGTTCAAGTAAAGGTAGACATATCAATTAGTGTTTCTGATAACAATTTAATTCAATTCAACAACAATTTGGTTTATGATTTAAGTGATTTAAAACACGTAATTCTGTTACCAAAAAATCTAACAGAATGACTGCAACTGACTGTCCCCCTGTCTCTCTCCTCTCTCTCCAGTTATTAATGTCATCTATCCCGGCTCTGAATGACAGCTATCCATGAGCCCCCTCTTTCCATTTACTGTAACCAGCCTTCTCACCCACTGAGCATCGATCGACACTAGACATCCATGGACTTTGAAAAGTAGTTGACATTTGGTCAGTCCAAATCTGAACCAATCCTAGAAGTCTGTTTCACAAGTTTGGACAGCATAGTATACAGTGCAGTAGAGCACAGTAAAGAAAAGTACAGTATAGGTCAGTACATTACAGTATAGTACTACTTCAAAGGTTTACACCAGCACAAGAGATGGAAGTTATCGGTTGATATGATTTAGGACCGAGGTGGAGTTTAGCCATTATCGGTGGAGCAGCAGAGAGCATTGGGAAAGCAGGCAGACAGGGGATGTGCCAGGTGATTATCTCCATCTCTGTGGGCCCGCAGTATCATCTGATGGGATCACACAGACCACCAGGGGAGCACAGAGTACAACAAATCCATCGGCATCCCTTGGTGTGTGTGTGTGGTTGTTGGGGGGATGTGTGGGTTGGATAGTTTGTGTGCAGGGGTGTGTGTGTGTGTGTGTGTGTGTGTGTGTGTGTAACAGTGAGAAAGTGACCAACATTCAGGAGATGAAGGTTGTCAAAGTCAACTTATTTTGCATACCCCACCGTACCGTGATACATTCATGTCTTTATCACTGGATAAGATACATGGTTGAGATGTACAGCACCAATCAAAAGTTTGGACACACCTACTTAAACTGGAGACACATCTCCCTCACCAGCTTTAAGCACCAGTACTTTGCCACCATGGCCTATTTATCACCTTACCTTCCTTATCCTACGTCATTTGCACTCTTTGTATATAGATTTGTTGACTGTATGTATGTTTGTTTTACTCCATGTGTAACTCTGTGTTGTTGTATGTGTCGAACTGCTTTGCTTTATCTTGGCCAGGTCGCAGTTGTAAATGAGAAGTTGTTCTCAACTTGCCTACCTGGTTAAATAAAGGTGAAAAAAAAAGTTGGCATCAACTCGTTAGTCATTATGTGTTACACCTGTGCTGGTTGCCGTCTCATTAGTGGGAAAGTATTTCACCTGTGCTGGTCCATGTGCTATTTAAGAGTGCCTGGCCCAGTGCTCAAGATACGTAGATGTGGAGGGTTAACACCTTTAGTTGGTGCTCCTTATTTGGATATCTAGACAAACAATCCTTTATCTAATTTTGTTTTGCTCCACCTTATTGGTTTGCTTCCTGTCTTTAAGTTTGGTGTGGGTTTTTCTTGGGTAAATTTAGTGGGTGCTCATGGTGGGTGTCTTATGGGGGTGTCCATTGGAACCCAAGAGTGTCTTTCAGAAGCTTTCCTAAAATTCCACCTGTTTCATTTTGGTTGTCGGTCAGTGACTATTTGTTAGTTCCCCCTTCAGTTTGAGTGACATTTTAGTTTTTCTTGCTGGGGAACGTAAGTTTCCTAATGCCGGAATCACTCTGTGTAAAATACCTGGCCTGTATGAAAGTAATCAGACGGCCGAAGTGTCTACGTGTAGAGAAATTCATCCCACAGAATTGTATCCACTTACCGCAGAGGGATTCAATCAAGTTTCATTTGTGCATTCCTATACTTGTCTTAATCTGATTTGCAAAACACACCAGCAAAATAGCTTACGTTGGTCGTTCTACAAAAGTGTTATAAATAGGGAGTTAGAAAAAAATGGTATCCTATTTCTGTTACACCCTGATCTGTTTCACCTGTCTTTGTGCTTGTCTCCACACCCCTCCAGGTGTCGCCCATTATCCTCTGTGTATTTACACCTGTGTTCTCTGTTTGTCTGTTGCCAGTTCATCTTGTCTTTCCAGCTTTCTTTCCCACCTTCCTGTTTCTCTAGTTCTGTTTCCTAGTTTTTAAAGGTTCTGACCATTCTGCCTGCCCTGACCCTCGAGCCTGCCAGCCGTCCTGTACCTGCCTGACTCTTACCTGATCACAAACCTCTGCCTGCCCTCGAACTGCCCCGTGTTTCTAATATCATTTGAACTGTACTCTCCGCCTCCTGTGTCTGCATCTGGGTCATATCCTGAGTCGTGACAATGTCTCCCAAACTTTTAGCACACATGTCGAACAGGTATATACTGTACTACTCACACTGCCAGTTTCTTTATGTTTTGGCTGTAGCCAATGGTTACATTAAAGTGGAACTGACGGCGTTTTAACTACTTTGCAGATATGAAACAGACAATCATAATATCAGTCAAAAAGATACAATTCCCAGTTCATGCTACAAAACCTTAAAACTTAAGAGATTTTACAAATAGGTTATATTTGACAAACAATTCAATGACAGAGTATGTTGGCAGAACAGATGGATGCAGTTCAATGCATGATTAATATTAACTAATATTAACTACATTTCTTGGTAGTCCAACAAATATTGCTAAAAGGTTGTAAATCACAACCGGACTGATACATTGTTTGGTGCCTCCAACCCTTCGGGATGCACTGTTTCAGTGACTCAATATTTTGGACAAAAACAGACGACTGTAACTAAGGCTGGCAAGGTCAATACAATCAAACTAACAAGGCCAATGTCTTTCATAAAGTGGCTAATAGGCTAGCTTGTCTTTTTATATAGCTATTTATTTAGCAAGCTACCTAACTTGCGGTTGGGAGGGTGTTGTGTCATTGGACGAGTGGCCGACTTTTTCCCCCTCATATCTTTTTTTCGGTAGCCACAGCTAGAGATGCAGATGTAATTTGGTTAGCTAGCAATATATACGAATCACTTTGCTAGCTATGTTGAGCTTGAGCGACTGTTCTCCATAGTTAACTTATCTCTTAGTTGTCAATCAAATGTATATGGCCTCGATCAAATGGGAGGGCAAACAGGCAAGTTCCCATTCAGTTGTCAAAACATGGGTTGGGAGAAGCATGCATTGGCAGGAAAGTTGCAGAAGCGTGAGCAGGCTACTATTCCCCATCGTTATCAGTGCAATTTTGACGGCAACCAGCTGAAAAAGTTTGAGGGTTTATCTACTGTTCCCTCATTAGATTTGAACTCTTCTCGCTTTGTCTAACATTAGTTGTTGATCTTGTTGATGTGCATAGGCAACTAAGGGAGCGAGAGCCTACCTATTCATGATTGTTTGATCAATAGGATTGTAAAGTTCTCGAATGTAAGATGACTCTAGTGGTATTTACAGAAATCCATTCAGGTGTATTTTGTGGCTTTTGGCGAATGCGTTCTAATGATCTAAAGTCGCGCTGTCGCTACTGCCTGTAAACACACAGTCCAGTTCAAAGTAAATGATGGCAGGCCCGTGTGGCAAATGGCTTATTTGCATACTCCTACTGTAGCTCTGATTGGCTGTGTTGAGTCCGGTCCTGAGGTGCGTTCAGTTCGCTTGAATGTTTGCTACGTTTGCGGAACGGTTTGTACTGAATGACGCGTTTCCCAAAACCCCTCCCCGTTTTTCAAATGGTCGTTCAGTACAGCACCGTTTCCGTTCAATTTAATGTTCCAGAACGTAAAAATGTACATACCGCAGCCCTGGACAAGACTGACACATTTTTATTTGGTTTTATTTACTGCAGTGTCATTTGTCCAAATGCATGGCCGCTTTTCCACTCTATATTACTATAACATTTTCACAAATGTCTTACTCTACAGTACCTCATTCCCAAACATTCTATGAATGCATGAAAATGAGAAAATTACCATATCTAATTGCTCGCTTATTAGAAAAAAGGCATCATATTCTTCCTGGGGGTGTACTATATATGAACAGATTTTACTAGTATTTCATGTTGCTAAAACGCTGTCTGTTACACTGTAAGGAACGGCAGTCTCTCACTCTCTCTGTTTTCTTGTATTGAATTCAATATACAACCTTTGTGTTTGTCAAAGAACGATGCCGGGACTAGTTTATGTGGATGCAGATTTACAGCGTTGTGCTTAGTTTGACAGCCCACATGCATATCTTTCTGTCAAGAAGTGACAGGCCTTTCAGCGAATGAAGAAATAAGCGGGAGATAGGCAAGACTTTCCAGCCTTTCAGTGCAGTGGCTATGTAATGTAATCCAACACCAGTCACTTGTTACAACTACAGCTCATAAACTCACTTGCTGGGCTGAAGAGTGAATAAACATTCAAATAGACAGACCGTCCCCAAATTCACCTTTATTGTAATTCATGATGACTGGTGTTCAGCAGTGTAAAGTACGTAAGTAGTACTTTCAAGTATTTTTACTTAAGTCGTTTTTTTGGGTATCTGTACTTTACTATTTATATTTTTGACATCTTTTACTTCATTACATTCCTAAAGAAAATTATGTACTTTTTACTCCCTGACACCCAAAAGTACTAATTTCATTTTGAATGTTTAGCAGGACAGGAAAATGGTCTAATTCACACACTTATACAGAGAACATCCCTGGTCATCCCAACTGCTTCTCTGATCTGGCGGACTCACTAAACACGTGCTTTGTTTGTAAATTAAGTCTGGGTGTTGGAGTTTGTCCCTGACTATCCGTAAAGCACAAATAAAAATAATAAAATGGTGCCTTCTAGTTTGCTTAATATAAAGAATTTGAAATTATTTATACTTTTATTTTTAGACTCAAGTAGAATTTTACTGGGTGACATTCACTTTGTAAAAGTAAAGGTATCTTTACTTTTACTCAGGTATGACAATTGGATACTTTTTCCACCACTGCTTGTGTTTGGTAAAAAGTACTGTATAAATGTATAGTAGATGGCTATTGCCTTACCTATGTGTTACCCAGTTTATTCATTATTACGCACACCTGCCACTATCGTTACGCGCACCTGCGGACTCCATCACCTTCCTGATTACCTCCCCTATATCTCTCTCTCTTTGGTTCTTTCCCCAGGCGTTATTGTTTCTGTTCCTGTGTTTTATGTCTGTACGCTACTTTGTTTGTTGTTTTGTTCCATGTTCCGTTATTTGTTAAATTCACTCCCTGTACTTTCTTTTTCCAATTCTTAGCGTACACGTTATAGAATAACACCTCCTTATACATGGAAATCATAACGAGTAAATAGGTCTCCCCTGAGTGTCGTTAATATCTCTAGGACGGTCTCTGCCGCCCTCTGGTGACAGGTGGAACCATGAGTGTCTAAATGTTCCCCTGAACCCCCCTTCCCTAATTAGACTACTATAGTAGTTATGAAATATATTTCATACAAAGCCAAAATATTAGGCCTCACTGGCAGTATTAGGCTACATGATCTGTGTCAGTGTGCCTGAGTGTCTTTCTCTGTTTTCTTCCTACCTCGCTGCATCACAGCAGATGATCTGTCATTTCTCACAGAGACAGCACTCGGATCAGCAGAACCAAAACTTTTAGGTAATAACTTGGTTAATTTCACATAATTCAAGCCCTTTTTCGGCACCACCATTGCGTTTTCTGTTTTGATTGAGTGACTGACAATCAGAGCAGGTCTTACTCTATTTCATGGTTCGCGTTTGACTTTTAATGTGAATTTGCTCCACCTCAGCTCAAATGTTCAATATAGACGATTATGACAGAGAAATAGTGCAAAAGTCATGAAAAACACAGGCTCATGGGCCACTGGCATTGTCCATTCTTTTTTTGTTATACACAGTGCCTTCAGAAATTATTATTATTCCACATTTTGTTGTGTTACAGCCCGATTTGCTATGACACCAAATTGAGCTCAGGTGTATCCAAATTCCTTTGATCTTCCTTGAGATTTCACATCAACTTGATTGGAGTCCACCTGTTTCCAATTCAATTATTTGGACATGATTTAGAAAGAAACATACCTGTCTATATAAGGCCCCATAGTTGACAGTGCACGCCAGAGCAGATACTATACCATGAAGTCCAAGAAACTGTCCGTAGGCATATATCTGGGGAAGGTTGTCTAAAATGTCTAGAGTGTTGAAAGTCCCCAAGAGCATGGTGGTCTCCATCATTGGGAAATGGAAAAAATATGTAACTACCCAGACTCTGCCTAGAGCTGGCGGTCCAACTAAACTGAGCAACCGGGTAAGGAGGACCTTGTTCAGGGAGGTGACTAAGAACCCAATCACCACTCTGACAGAACTACAGAGTTCCTTGGCTGAGATGGGAGAACCTTCCAAAAGGACAGCAGTCTCTACGGAACTTCAATCTGGGCTTAATGGGAGACAGGCCAGATGGAACCCACTCCTGAGAAAAAGGCACATAACTGCACGCCTGGCCGCACGCATTTGCAAAAATGCACGTGAGCATAAGGCAAAAGATTATGTGGTCTGATGAGACAAAAGGTTTACTCTTTGTGCAAATGACCTTAGACTGGGGGGCGAAGATTTACGTTCCAACAGGACAACGTCTTCAATCATACAGCCAAAGCAACGCTGGCATGGCTTCAGAACAAGAATGTGAAAGTCCTTGAGTGGCCCAGCCAAAGACTTGAATCCCATTTAAAATCTGTAGAAAGACTTGAAGATTGCTGTTCACCACCGCTCCCCATATAACTTAACAGCTTGATAAAATACGCAAGGAAGAAAGCTGATACAGACAAACCCAAGACGACTCACAGCTGTAATTGGCACAAAAGTTCCTTCAACATATTATTGGCTCAGGGGTGTGAATACTTATGTAAATGAGAAAAAACTATTTTGAAATCAGGCTGTAACACAACAAAATGTGTAATAAGTCAAGGTGCATTAATAATTTCTGACGGCACTGTATATACAGTACCAGTCAAAAGTTTGGACACGGGCACACCTACCCATTCGAGGGTTTCTTTCTTTATACTATTTTCTACATTGTAGAATGATAGTGAAGACATCAACTATAAAATAACCCATATTTGTATTTGTATTTATTATGGATCCCCATTAGCTGCTGCCAAAGCAGCAGCTACTATTCCTGGGGTCCAGCAAAATTTAAGGCCGTTAATACATTTTTTAAACATTACAATACATTCACAGATTTCACAACACACTGTGTGCCCTCAGGCCCCATCACTACCACATATCTGCATTACTAAATCCATGTGTATGTATAGTGCGTATGTTATCGTATGTGTGTGAGTGTGTCTGTGCATGCATCTGTGCCAATGTTTGTGTTGCTTCGCAGTTCCCGCTGTTCCATAAGGTGTTTTTTAATCTGTTTTTTAAATCAAATTTTACTGCTTGCGTCAGTTACTTGATGTGGAATAGAGTTCCATGTAGTTATGGCTCTATGTAGTACTGTGTGCCTCCCCTAGTCTGTTCTGGACTTTGAAGAGACATCTTGTGGCATGTCTTGTGGGGTATGCATTGTTGTCCGAGCTGTGTTCCAGTAGTTTAGACAGACAGCTTGGTGCATTCAACATGTCAATACCTCTCATAATACCTCCCCACTTTCAGCCAGGCGAGATTGACATGCATATTATTAATATTAGCTCTCTGTGTACATCCAAGGGCCAACCGAGCTGCCATGCCAATGAAAAAGTCATTAAAGTAGTTTGCAATATCAGTGGGATTTGTGATGAATGAGCCATCTGATTCAATAAATGAAGTAGCCAAGATTTTTTCCCTAAAATTTCATTTAAGGTGCCCCAAAGCTTTTTACCATCATTCTTTATATAATTTCTTTGTTTCATAGTGTAGTTTATTTTTATTTAGTTTAGTCACATCATTTTGTAATTTGCAGTACGTGTAGCGATGTGCGCTGACAGACAGGAAGCAAGTTCGGGGAGTGAATACATTTAATAAATTAAACAAACACGTAACACCATTAGCGCACCGACATGAAACAGATACAATGACGACTGGGGAAGGAACCAAATGGAGTGACAAATATAGGGGAGGTAATCAAGGAGGTGATGGAGTCCAGGTGAGTGTCATAATGCACAATTACACATTACGATGGTGACAGGTGTACGCCATGACGAGCAGACTGGTGACCTAGAGGCCAGAGAGGGAGCACACGTTACAGTACGTTTGCCAATCAGTTGGGCTGCCTTTTGCCTCATCCCTCTAAACCATACAAATTTTCAATTCCTCATCAATCCAAGGGGATTTAACAGTTTTTACAGTCATTTTCTTAATGGGTGCATGCTTATTAGTAAATGGAATAAGTAGTTTCATAAATGTGCCATGTGCAGCGTCTGGTTGCTCCTCATTACACACCACATACCAGCAAATATTCTTTACATAATCAACATATGAATCACTACAAAACTTCTTGTATGACCTCTTATACACTATATTAGCCCCAGACTTTGGAACTTTGGATTTCCTAGATATGGCTATTATATTGTGATCACTACATCCTATGAATTTGGAAACTGCTTTAAAGCAAATATCTGCAGCATTAGTAAAGATGTGATCAATACATGTTGATGATTTAATTCCTGTGCTGTTTGTAACTACCCTGTTAGGTTGACTGACAACCTGATCCAGGTTGCAGGCACTGGTTACAGTTTCAAGTTTTTTCCTGAGTAGGCAGCTTGATGATAGCCAGTCAATATTTAAATCACCCAGACAATATATTTCTCTGATATCACATACATTATCAAGCATTTCACACATATTATCCAGATACTGACTGTTAGCACTTGGTGGTCTATAGCAGCTTCCCACAAGAATGGGCTTTAGGTGAGGCAGATGAACCTGTAGCCATATTACTTCAACAGTATTTAACATTAGATCGTCTCTAAGCTTTACAGGAATGTGGTTCTGAATATAGACTGCAAGATCGCCTCCGTTGGCATTTCTGTATTTTCGGTAGCTGTTATAACCACGTATTGCTACCACAGTATCATCAAAGGTATTATCTAAGTGAGTTTCAGATAGTCAGAATATGAATGTCATCTGTTACAAGCAAGTTATTGACTTCATGGACCTTGTTTCTTAAGCTACATATGTTCATATGGGCTATTTCTAGGACTTTTCTGGGTTGCTTTGTTTTTAAGGTAGACTTACTCATGTTATTTACTTCGGAGCTGATCGTGCAGGCTGAGCTGCATAAAGTGGTCTTCCTACTATTGCACACCGCCTCAGTGCTAACAGTGTAACTCTGGTTTATAGGCTCATGATTACTCCTTACAATAGCTGTAGGATAAACAGATGTATTTGGTGCAATTAGGGGTACATAAATTAAATTACTTACATTGTGTTTGCCAATGCCCCTACGTCATGTACATTTGATGCAGCATTATGACAACTCATTGTCACAGTGGTAGGGATTAACTGAGCTGGTCTTGGATCATTTACAGTTATTGTTACAACGCAGCCTTCAAATGCATGGACAGTCCAGGAGCCAAGATGGACTCTGTCATTCCTGTAGAGTATCTTCTGTTTCCAGAAGGTGTCAAAGTTATCGATAAAAGTGACTCCAGCAGAGCTACAGTAGTCTTTTAGCCAGATGTGTAATGCCAGCAGTCTGCTGAATCTTTCACACCCGCGGCCCAACGATGGTACTGGACCTGAAATTATTGGCTGTTTTTTGGAGTCTTTTAATGCTAAAATCAGTTCTTTAAAATCAATTTTTCAAATGTTCTTAGCTAGCCCTCCTGATGTGGCCCTTCTTGTTTGACCCCACATGGACTACGACAGTGTCAGCTCCCGGCATCTGTAGAACAGTCGGAAGCAGCCTTGTTATGTCCTGTACTCGTGCTCCTGGTTAGCACAGGGACCGAGATGTTTCTCACCATAGAGCTGCCTATGATGACAGCTGGTGATGTTGAATGGGCCGGTCTCTCAGGCTGGGAGCTCCGATGATCTGAACCAGAGGTAGAAGCCACCGGAGAGGGAGACAGAGCCGAGGACGAAGGTGCAAAGCTGTTTCTGGTCTATGTAAGTTCCGGGCTCAACATCTCCATGGAGACCCCCGTTGCCAGAGGACGCCTTCTTTGACTTCCACGGCGAACCTCCATGGCTGGTTGGTTGGGTTGAGATCAGCTCCGTTCTCCAGGGAAGGGGAGACCTCTTTGGGGGTGGAACCGTGCCTAGCACCGGCCAGTCGGCTGTGGAGAGCCGACACTGTGCCAAGATTTCCACCAGACCAGAGCGGTGTCCGGCTACTGGGGTGGAAGAAAGAGTTGGTTCCCCAGTAACTTGGGTAGGTTTGCTACTTGCTTGCAAAGAGTAGCTACTTCGCTCCTGTAGTCCTCCGCAAGCAAGCAGTTGCTACACTGAAAATCATGTAGTAAACAAAAAAGTGTTAAACAAGAAAAGGATATGAGATTCTTCAAAGTCGCCACCCTTTGCCTTGATAACAGCTTTGCA
Source organism: Brachymystax lenok tsinlingensis (assembly GCA_030435695.1). Classification (NCBI taxonomy): domain Eukaryota; kingdom Metazoa; phylum Chordata; class Actinopteri; order Salmoniformes; family Salmonidae; genus Brachymystax; species Brachymystax lenok. The sequence continues at coordinate 42,994,526 of CM059785.1, read as the reverse complement.
CACTTGGCATTCTCTCAACCAGATTCATGAGGTAGTCACCTGGAATGCATTTCAATTAACAGGTGTGCCTTCTTAAAAGTTAATTTGTGGAATTTCTTTCCTTCATAATGCGAGCCAATCGGTTGTGTTGTGACATAGTAGGGGTGGTATACAGAAGATAGCCCTATTTGGTAAAAGACCAAGTCCATATTATGGCAAGAACAGCTCAAATAAGCAAAGAGAAACGACAGTCTATCATTAGTTTAAGACAGAAAGGTCAGCCAATACGGAACATTTCAATAACTTTTTTTCAATAAGTTTCTTCAAGTGCAGCCGCAAAAACCATCAAGCACTATGATGAAACAGGCTCTGAGGACTGCCACAGAAAAGGAAGACCCATAGTTACCTCTGCTGCAGAGGATAAGTTCATTGGAGTTACCAGCCTCAGAAATTGCAGCCCAAATAAATGCTTCAGAGTTCAAGTAACAGACATCTCAACATCAACTGTTCAGAGGAGACTGCGTGAATCAGGCCTTCATGGTTGAATTGTTGCAAAGAAACCACTACTAAAAGACAGCAAAAAGAAGAAGAGACTCACTTGGGCCAAGAAACACGAGCAATGGACATTAGACTGGTGGAAATCTGTCCTTTGGTCTGATGAGTCCAAATTTGAGATTTTTGGTTCCAACCGTCGTGTCTTTGTGAGACGCAGAGTAGGTGAACGAGTGATCTCCGCATGTGTAGTTCCCACCTTGAAGCATGGAGGAGGAGGTGTGATGGTGTGGGGGTGCTTTGCTGGTGACACTGTCTGTGATTTATTTAGAATTCAATGCATACTTAACTAGCATGGCTACCACTGCATTCTGCAGCAAAATGCCATCCCATCTGGTTTTCACTTAGTGGGACTATTATTTGTTTTTCAACAGGACAATGACCCAACACACCTCCAGGCTGTGTAAGGGATATTTGACCAAGCAGGAGAGTGATGGAGTGCTGCATCAGATGACCTGGCCTCCACAATCGCCCAACCTCAACCCAATTGATATGGTTAAGGATGAGTTGGACCGCAGAGTGAAAGAAAAGCAGCCAACAAGTGCTCAGCATATGTGGGAACTCCTTCAAGACTGTTAGAAAAGCATTCCAGGTGAAGCTGGTTGAGAGAATGCCAAGAGTGTGCAGCGCTGTCATCAAGGCAAAGGGTGGCTATTGGAAGAATCTCAAATATGAAATATCTTTTTGATAAAAAAAAAGATGCTGGTTACTACATGATTCCATGTGTGTTATTTCATAGTTTATGTCTTCACAATTATTTTACAATGTAGAAAATAGTAAAAATCAAGAATAACCCTTGAATGAGTAGGTGTTCTAAAACTTTGGACCGGTAGTGTACATCCCAGTAAACATATTTTAATCCTATAACCATACTTTACCTATTTCATGATATATTAGATGTTCGGTAGTGACACTTCTTAAAAATACATAAAGATTTTCCATCTATTTTTTACATTTTTTATGAAAAATAATTGCTCCTGTAAGTCTCTCTGGATAAGAGCATCTGCTAAATGACAAAAATGTAAATAGGACAGCCACTTCTCAATAGAAATAAGTGTATTAATAATGACTTTGTACTATATTAATTTACAATCTGTTTGTTATTGCTTTAGATTGAATTAGAACATATCATTATTCAAATAAATTTGCTAAGTTTGGAGACTTAACAGCTTTTTAAAAACTTTTTTTGGGGGGTCAGACAGCATTTACACCTTTTCTGTAGAATCACCCACATACTGATCCACTTATTACTCGTGTAATAGTAACATTATATCCAGTCCAGTGAAATTTCAAAATATGATTGTTCAAAATGTTATGTCAGTCACTGACAGTCTCTCAATTATTCATGGGGCATTTCCATCGAAAATGACCCATAAGCATGTACATGTTCATAGGACCACATCAAATTAAAGCTAAGAGTCTATATTTTGGGAAATGAAGCCATATATACATTTTTCTACCATTTTCTATCTAAAGAAATGTGGCATAAGTAAAGGCTTTGATTTCTGGATAAACAGATGGAAAATGAAGGTACCAGAAAAAGGTCTCAGAAATTAATCAAAACACAATAATGTTTGACGTGAAGACCTCTACCAACTAATATAAACACATATATTTAGAAATGGTTTACCTTATGTAAATTCGCCTTGTAATTCCGTTACCAAAAACCCATATCTTTAAGATATTTTCTAATTTCTCTCCATCATGAGGGGGGACAATGAAAGTTCACAGAAGTAACAAGTAATGGTAGACATACCAATTAGTTATAGTGATTTTACTGATATCAATTTTGTTCATTAATAACTAAGTGTTTAAATCTTGTATTTCCGTTACCAAATTGGTGATTGAATTACCAAAAAAAAGTATTTATTGAAACTGAATTGGCTACAGTGGGAAATCATGATCGTCACAAACCACAGTTGGGTCACCAGCTACTGTCCACTGGCATACTGTTTCTCTTTCTGTTGTCTGGTGGTCAAAGCAAGAGTGTTAAAACAGTCCTGACAACCCCGCCCTCTCTCTCTCCTTTTCTCTCTGCCTTTCTATCTCACTTTCCAGTTAATGCCACCTCTCACAGCTCTTACTGACACCTACCGATGAGCCCCCTCTCTTTCCATTTAGTTTACCAAGCATCATCACCCACTGAGCCGCGATCTACACCAGACGTCCATAGAAGTTGAAAAGTAGATTACTTTTGGTAGATTCTCCCAGGCATTAATGTTTATGTCAACAGACGGACCAGACTGGACCAAATTTTTACCTATCAAAGACACTATGTTTCACAAGTTTGGATAGCCCAGTGCAATACAGTGAGTAGAGCACAGTGGAGTACAGTTCAATATAGTACAACACAGTACAAGAAAAGTATAGTACAGTATATTCTACTGTACTCTACTCTATTTTACTGTGCTGAACTCTACTGTACTATACTGAACTCTACTCTGCTGTATTGCACAGATCAGGGACCCATAACGTAATTTCGTTACCGGGTGTAAATCCACTTCACTTGCTGTAGTTGTACTTGCAGCTGACACCTTGTTATTTCTGCAGAGATATTTGAATCTTAATTCGGAGCAGATGTTTAACAGTTTTTGGAAAACATGGTCGCATAAAAACCTGAGGGAGATTTTAACGTAATTCCGTTAGCAAAGTTTGCATCTGCACAGTTCTTCCACTAAATTAGTTTTGTAAATTGTTCAGTGGAAATTGTTAACGGTAGTCCTTGTGCATAGATTTGTATGGTTTGTTCCAATTTGAAATCAATGGTTTTTGTTTGGCATGCATTTTAAAGTAAAAAACTGAGTCAAAGCTTAATTCCATTACTGTGGATTTACCCCATGTCAGCTAACAATTGTTAGCTGGCTAGACTAATTTACCAATCTATCTAAACTAGTACCATTATGGCCGAATACCTACTGGGTACGCAGGGCACGTGCCCAGGGCCCTGACCTCCAGGTGGCCCCCAATGATTTTGTTAGCCACTCTCACTCTGATATCATACTAACAAGTCAAAACGTGTAGAATTGCAGGAAATGTCCTGTAAAACTGCAAAATATATATATCTCCACCACATGGTAAAATAGAATTTCAGAAAATTTGCTTCAAAACAGCAACATTTTCTCTCCGGTGTCAAGAAGGCGTCGACTAAAATGTATTGCCAGCGAGGTGGGCCCTCAAAAGGGGGCATGTTTTCATGAGCTTTGGTCCCAGGAAAAAACTTAATTGTAAAGTATAGTATACAGGTAACTGCCAAAATAATGGAAACGAGTGATGCAAAGTATATTGAAAGCAGGTGCTTCCACACAGGTGTAGTTCCTGAGTCAATTAAGCAATTAACATCCCATCATGCTTAAGAAAGCAGCACAGGTCCTAATCCAGGCACTTGTCATCTCCTGTCTAGACTACTGCATCTTGCTGTTGACTGGGCTCCCCGCTTGTGCCATCAAACCCCTGCAACCTATCCACAATGCTGCAGCCCGCCTGGTTTTCAACCTTCCCATGTCACCCCGCTCTTATGCACACTCCTCTGGCGTCCAGTCGAAGCTCGCATCCACTACAAGACCATGGTGCTTGCCTACAGAGCAGCAAGAGGAACTGCCCCTCCCTAGCTTCAGGCTATGCTCAAACCCTACACTCCAACCTGCGCACTCAGTTGTGCCACCTCTTGTCTCTTGCCCCTCCCACTGGCACCCCAATAGTGGAACGAGCTTCCCCCTGAACCTACAGTAGAACAGCAGAGTCCCTGCCCAACTTCCGAAAGCACCTGAAAACCTTCTACCTCTTCAAAGAGTATCTTAAATAATCCTACTCTTCACCTCGACCCCCTAACTCTGACTTTGCTGATAGCTACTTTATTGAGGAAAAATGTACTTACTATGCCTGTGATATGTGGTTGTCCTACCTAGCCATCTTAAGATGAATGCACTAACTGTAAGTCGCTCTGGATAAGTTACTCAAATGTAAAATGTATAGAAATGCTGGGCAGGCCATTATTTTGGCCAGGAAGGCTATAACCCCATTGGATGACAATGCCTCCATCCACAGGGCACGAGTAGCCACTAATTGGTTTGATGAACATGAAAACGATGTAAGCCATATGCCATGGCTGTCTCAGACACAAGATTTTAAACCAATTGAACACTTATGTGAGATTCTGGAGCGGCACCTGAGACAATGTTTTCCACCACCATCAACAAAACAAATTATGGAATTTATCATGGAAGAATGGTTTTGTTTCCCTCCAAAAGAGTTCCGGACACTTGTAGAATCTATGCCAAGGTGCATTGAAACTGTTCTTGCTCGTGGTGTTCCAACGCCCTATTAAGACATTTTCTGTTGGTGTTTCCTTTATTTTGGCAGTTGTCTGTAGTCAGTGGTGGAAAAAGTACCCAATTGTCATACTTGAGGAAAAGTATAAATACCTTAATAGAAAGTTACTCAAGTAAAAGTCAGCCAGTAAAATACTCTTGAGTAAAAGTCTAAAAGTATTTCGTTTTATATATACTTAAGTATCAAAAGTAAAAGTATAAATCATTTAAAATTCCTTATATTATATGTATTTGTCACTTGCACCGAATAAAACAGGTGCACACCTTAACGTGAAATGTTTTGTTACAAACCCTTAACCAACAATGCAGTTAAGAAAAATGTTGTTAATAAAATATTTACTAATAAACTAAAATAACACAATAAAATAACAATAACGAGACTACAGTGTATATACACCGGTAACGAGTCAATGTGCTGGGGAACAGGTTAGTCGAGGTAATTGAGGTAATATGTACATGTAGGTAGGGGTAAAGGGGTTAAGCCGACTGCACCATTCCAAATAAAATAAAATCGAATTGTATTTGTCACGTGCCGAATACAACTGGTGTAGACCTTACAGTGAAATGCTTACTTACAAGCCCTTAGCCAACAATGCAGTTAAGAAAAATACCCCCCCCCAAAAAATAAATAAAAGTACCAAATTATTAAAGAGCAGCAGTAAAATAACAATAGCGAGGCTATATACAAGGGGTATCGGTACAGAGTCAATGTGCGGGGGCACCGGTTAGGCAAGGTAATTGAGGAAATTTGTACATGTAGGTAGAGTTATAAAAGTGACTTTGCATAGATAATAACAGAGAGTAGCAGCAGTGTAAAGGGGGGGGGCAGTGCAAATAGTCTGGGTAGCCATTTGATTAGATGTTCAGGAGTCTTATGGCTTGGGGGTAGAAGCTGTTTAGAAGCCTCTTGGACCTAGACTTGGCGCTCCGGTACTGCTTGCCATGCGGTAGCAGAGAGAACAGTCTATGACTAGGGTGGCTGGAGTCTGACAATTTTTAGGGCCTTCCTCTGACACCACCTCGTATAGAGGTCCTGGATGGCAGAAAGCTTGACCCCTGACTACCCTCTGTAGTGCCGTGCGGTCGGAGGCCAAGCACTTGCCGTACCAGGCAGTGATGCATCCCGTCAGGATGCTCTCAATGATGCAGCTGTAGAACCTTTAAGGATCTGAGGACCCATGACAAATATTTTCATTCTCCTGAGGAGGAAAGGTTTTGTCGTGCCCTCTTCACGACTGTCTTGGACCATGTTAGTTTGTTGCTGATGTGGACGACAATGAACTTGAAGCTCTCAACCTGCTCCACTACAGCCCCGTCGATGAGAATGGGGGCGTGCTCCGTCCTCTTTTTCCTATAGTCCACAATCATCTCCTTCTTGTTTTTAAAATGTATGGATAGCCAGGGGCACAATCCAACACAGACATTATTTACAAAAAATGCATTAGTGTTTAGTGAGTTTGCCACAGGCAGTAGGGATGACCACGTGTTCTCTTGATAAGGGCATGAATTTGACAATTTTCCTGTCCTGCTAAGCACTCAAAATGTAATGAGGTTGTCCGAGAAAATTTATGGAGAAAAAAGTACAACATTTTCATTAGGAATATAGTGGAGTAAAAGTAAATATAAATAGTAAAGTAAAGTACAGATACCCCCAAAAATGACTTAAGTAGTACTTTAAAGTATTTTTACACCACTGCCTGTAGTGTAGTATAGGTTCACATTTTATTTGGTTAGTCCCAAATAGATGATCTACTGTCAACAAACAATCTGTTGATAAGCAAATGCTTGCTAAGGTTACAGTTAGGGTAAGAGTTAAGTTTGTTAGGATAAGGGTTAAGGTTAGGGTTAGTGGATAATACGTTAAAATGTTAACAGTTATTGAACCTTACTGAACATCTACAGACCCTCTACCTGGGACTTTCCAAATAAAGTGTTACCTAGTATAGTATGGCATAGCACAGCATAGTATGGTAATGACTTGCATGATTTTATATTATAGACCATACCAGTGGCGGCCGGTGCCATTTAGGATGAGGGAAGATGATGCTTATAATTGTTTTGCATGGCCTTATTTCTATTACATCATATTGGATGACTCATTTATATTCCATTCACCCAGCTCAATGTAACATTGATAGGTTTAGGCTACTAAATGATACTTGTATTTCCCTATACCCATCATGAGGTTGCTACAACCTAGCCTATGAATGAAAGTTAACAATGTAGGTACACCGGTTGAGAGCAATGTAAGTAATCAAGGTGACAGACATTGACAAATAATACCGCCTTGCATACTCTTGCCTAGCGGACCTTCATATCATAACTGCTAACCGCTACACACAGCCTACATCGTTGTCACTATTTTAACGTCATAGTCAACATAGCTACCAGAACTAACGTGTTTGTAAATCCGCTACAATCATGCAGCATAGTGTATAGTCAGCAGCAAGCAGTTACATCAGCGAGCCCCGGTGGCAATACATTTATAAAACCAAAAGCTTACCTTGACTTGGAAGAGTTAGTGTTGGTCAGCCAGATAGCTAACATAGCATCCCTCTCTGTTTGAGCCGGGTAGGCTAAGTAAGAAATGTGAGAAAAAATACTATGAACGAAATCTCTCTCCCTCTCTCGCTTCTCCTTCATTTTTGAAGAAATGAATTTGTTCAAAACGGTTTAACTATTGTCTTTCTCTCTTTGAGTCAACTACTCACCACATTTTATGCACTGTAGTGCTAGCTAGCTGTAGCTTTTGCTTTCAGTACTAGATTATTTCTCTGATCCTTTTTGGGTGGGCAAAATGTCAGTTCATGATTCAAGAGCTCTGATAGGTTGGAGGATGTCCTCCAGAAGTTGTCATGGTTACTGTGTAAGTCTATGGAAGGGGGTGAGAACCACTAGCCTCCTAGGCTTTGTATTGAAGTCAATGTACCCAGAGGAGGACGGAAACTATCTGTCCTACACCGTGGTGCTACCCTACAGAGTGCTGTTGAGGCTACTGTAAACCTTAATTGTAAAACAGTGTGTTTTAATACATTTTGTGATGTGAATATATTTAGTATAGTTTTATCTAAAAATGACTATTTCTATGAAATTCACTGAGGAGGATGGTCCTCCCCTCCTTCCTCTGAGGAACCTCCACTGGACCATACGTTCCATAAGCATATGATTTTCAGTCAAGCAACATTACTCATTTGGACTAAGTTAACATATAAAACTGAGCCCCACATCTTGTGGGTAATCATTGACCTTTCATACGATAAAGAAAACCTAACCACAATGTCTCTTATTTCTTATGGTACACCAGCTCGTGTGCCACTTACAACTGCTAAAGTATAGACTCAAGACCACTGGGAGCTTTTGAAAGAAACACTTTCATTTCATCTTGTTGCTCTCTAACCTGATTTCTCTCATCTAATTCTCCTATAGTGGCAAGGAGAATCTAATTCATCGGCGACAGATGGCAGAATGGGGATGGAAGTCTTGTTGAAAGGGCCCTTGTCCATCCTCATCTTTATAAGTCACTAGAAGGCCGTTAGAGAGGTGAAAAGGAGGGGAAAAGCTGTGTGTACATCAAGAAATTACTGTTCGAATCCATTCTCTAGGGCAAAAAAGTTACAGTAGATATCTGAAAGCCTTAACACTTATTATGGCCATATGTGGCTCATCACATGCTGTTTTTCTCAGCTATACTCTTTACTGATATATGGGCAACTTCAAAGTAACGGATTTGTGCTGAGATTTTTACTCTTAAAATGTATGCCAAATAAAAACCATTGATTTCAAAGTTTAACAAACTTATGCACAATGACTACTTTAAACAATTTACACTGAACATTTTACACAAACACATTCACTGGAAGAACTGTGCAAATGCAAAGTTTGGTAACAGAATTTCTATAAACTCTCCTGCAGTTTTGTGTCCTTGTTTGCTCCGATTTAAGATTCAACAATGTCTGCAGAAAGAATTCGGGTGTCATCTATGACATAACACATTGACTTTGAAAAAATCTATTTTGGTTATTGAACTACAGTAAGTGAAGTGGATTTACCTTTAACGGAATTGCGGTAACAGAATTTCATCATGTGTCCACGATCTGTACTACACAAAAATTCTGTTACAAATGTTGAGTTTTAATCACTTAATAATTCATAAACAAAATGTATATAAGTAAAAACACTAACTAATTGATAGGTCTACCTTTACTTGTTATTATCCTCCCTCCTCATGAGGGAGACAAACTAGAAAATATCATAAAGATATATGGGTTTTTGGTAACAGAATTTAAAGGCACAGGGCAATGTTTCTTTAACTTACAGAAGGCTGAAAAATGTATCCCAAACTAAATATAAGTGTTGATATTAGTTGGCAGGGGTCTTTACCTATTGTGTTTTGATGAATTTTTATACTTTTCCATCTGTTTGACAAGAAATCAAAGCCTTTGCTTATTCCTCATATTTAGGATGGAAAATGGTTGAAAAAATGTATGTATGTATGTATGTATGTATGTATGTATACCTTAATTTCTAAAAAAGATACTCTTAGCTTTCATTTGACACCCGATGTGATATACTCCTATGACCTTCTCATGTTTATGCTCATTGGTCCTTTTACATGGACTTTATCATATGCAGGTCAGACACTAGGCCTATGAAACTCATCATAATGAGGAAAAAGTCTCACAACAGGGAAACTACGTCAATCTTGGCAGAGGACTCGACTAATTACCAGAGTGAATTTACGGTTATTTCATTTCTATTGACCAACGCCTCTTCTATGCAACTACGGTCCTCAACCCCAACGTAACCACCCCTTGCACAACCGTGAAATTAACCTTGGCCCAGGGCCCTGGTGCTGAGATAAGCCTAAGCAGAGGCGATAAAATGCCCACTCCCCAGGCACTGCAGGAGTGGGGAGAGAGCAACCTTGGCCCGTGCAACGTCTGCCTGTTTTCATTGTCCGCTGGCTGCAAGTTGGAGGGAGACTGAACACAGCTCCCCAACATGCTTGCCGCATATACAAATTCATGAGCCACTTTGGGTTTGAATGCCAAGGTTTATAGCAGCACTCACCCTGTGCATAGGTCCTCAGGGATGCACACAGTGAGAAGGGGAAGAGAGGAGGGAGGCTGCGAGGGAGAGAGGGATGTATTGGGAGAGAGAAAGCATACGAGAGCATAAGGGCATTGCTCACTGAAAGAATGATAGTGACGGGGAGATAGGGGGCCAGTGAGAGATGGGGAGGGTGAAGATCAAATGACACTGTCAAGGAGTGATTGTGTGGGGTGAGAAAAATAAATGAATCTTCAGAGTAAGAGGGGAGTGGGTTGAAGAAGGAGTAGGGGATAAATAATTTGAGGTCTAGAGAAAGATAAAGGGCTTGTGGGCAGAAGACCGAAAGTAGAAAAATCCACTGCAGATTGTTGAGAATGGAAGAGGGACCAAGGGAGAGGTGGTGTGGTGCTGATAGATTGGGGAAAATGGAAGTGAGTGAATGAGAAAGAGGAGAGCGAAGGGAGTGCAAATAAGGAGAAAGAGGGAGAGAGTGACATACTTGACAGACTGAGGTGTGGAGCTACTGACTGCATAAGAGAATGAGACCTCGCTGACAGATTGAGAGAGCGAGCAAGAGAGGGAGAGATTGTGTGACAGTCTTACTCAGTGAGACATACAACAAAATCAAATCACCTTGAAAATGTGAAGACCCTCGTGTGTATTTTTCCTTTTTGGGGGGGGAAACACAAGAGGGCAGTGTTGCACTGATGTGATCCATTGTTAGTTCATAGGGATTGAATCCGTGTTTCAGATCATAATCGATTCTTATCTCAACTGTCTGAGGTTCTTTAGAAATCCCTGTGAATCATGCGAAAGGCCAATTTTGCTTTGGCTACAACAATGCTAAACCAAATTAGAAGCAAAGGGGATGGTGGATAGCTTCATATTACACTAGCCTCGTTTTGAATGCCATTTGAGAACCTCTATTTGCGTTTACTGGAGACAAGACAACGGTGTGATTCAGACAAATACTTTATAAACCTGCAGACCGTTGTTGCAATCATTGGGAGCTAATTGTTAGCCTTCAAAGTTGCACAAACACTTCAACCAAAATCATTAGATCATAGACAACTGTTATATGACACTGAAGGCAAGGTCCCCTTGAGTTCCCTAACATCTGAGTCAGCTAGCAACATGACCGCCTTTAAATGTCACAGTGGCAATTAGATGACTATAACACATTAGCACATTAGCCATTGACTGCTCTTTTGCATTTTTCTGCACTCTGCTTTTGAAGTATGGCCCCTGCTGCATATTGTGTATTCTGAGAGTAAAACTCTGAAAACCAAGTTAAAAAAAGGATCTTGTGCGTAAATGTGACCATGTCTTTGGCATCGATTTGATTTGATTCTAGAGCTAGCTATTCTGCAGGTTAGAAAATCACAAAGTGTTTACATGCTAAGCAGGGGAATCCATACTGGATCTTGTCTGGCTCTGTAGTAAATCTACTGTGACTCGTGGTTCAATATCTTTCATGAGTTGTTCTTATCATTAAAGTGCACTTAGTCAGATGACTCCTCTCCCTCACCTCTCCTATGGCAGCAATACACATTCATTAAACAAAGGAGATTTCAATTGTTCTGACTTTAAGGTTCCCAGCTCCTGATTAGTTGTCCCATCTTTAACAGGGGTGGTAATTAAAAAAAGGCCAAGCATGGCAGATATGATTGCCTCTGATAAGACTGAGAGCACTAAACTCCCACCCACACCTCTCCTCACTCATCCCTCCCTCCTCTCCTCTGGCTGGTTCCCCATCCTCTTCCATTTCCCTCTCAAACTCCCCTCTCTACAAGCCCTCCATCACTTTGTCTGCGTCCCCCTCTCTACCCCTGTCCCACTGCTCTATCCTCTTTTGAAAATGATTTCCATTTAAAGAGCACCTTTCACAGGGGCGACCTAAAAAATATCCTCTTAGGACACATTCTCCCCATCTTCCTTACCTACTGATGTTCTCATCTTCCTACCTACTGGTGCCCTCATCTTTCTATTCAGGGCTGGTCAAACGAATGCTCGCTACTTATGCATTAGAACTCGCACATTATGTGATGCTGGTTATTTGGAGAGTACATTTTTTTTTTTTTTATGGATCCATTCAACTAGTTATGGTGGCTGAGAATATAGCAGGGAAATCTATCAATTGGTCTTATTAAATCAAAAGCACTACATAAGCCAATTCATAACATTCAATTGGGCCTTTAAATAAACTACATTTTTTTAGTTAACTAGGCAAGTCAGTTAAGAACAAATTCTTATTTACAATGACGGCCTAGGAACAGTGCCATGTTCAGAACTACAGATTTGTACCTTACCAGCTTGGGGACTCGATCTAGCAACCTTTCGGTTACTGGCCCAACGCTGTAACCACTAGGCTACCTGGCGCCCCATGACCAAAAAGATGTGTGGACACCCCTTCAAATTAGTGGATTCGGCTATTCCAGTCACACCCATTACTGACAGGTGTATAAAATCGAGCACACAGCCATGCAATCTCCATAGACAAACATTGGCAGTAGAATGGCCCGTACTGAAGAGCTCAGTGACTTTCAACGTGGCACTGTCATAGGATGCCACCTTTCCAACAAGTCAGTTTGTCAAATTTCTGCCCTGCTAGAGCTGCCCCAGTCAACTGTAAGTGCTGTTATTGTGAAGTGAAAACGCCTAGGGTCAACAACGGCTCAGCCGCAAAGTGGTAGACCACACAAGCTCACAGAACGGGACCGCCGAGTGCTGAAGCGCGTGATGCGTAAATATCGCCTGTCCTGGGCTGCAACACTCACTACAGAGTTCCAAAATGCCTCTGGAAGCAACGTTAGCAAAATAACTGTTAATCGGGAGCTTCATGAAATGGGTTTCCATGGCCGAGCAGCCGCACACACACAAGCTTAGATCACCATTCACACTTAACTCAGGCAGTTTACCGTAGGAAAAAATGGTTAAGGTTCCCGTCTGTGTAAATGGGTTTCCCCTTTCTCGCATGAGCATGCTTTCCAGCGTGAGCTCACGGTTCCTTCATAAACTCTGGCATGCTCAAGTGAGAGAGGTTACTCCCACTTGTACAGACTGGATTTTTTTTTAAAGATCAAATTTCAAAGATCAAATTATATTTAAACAAAATAATGTTTCAGGAATGCTAATCACATCTCTGACTAACTACAGAAACAATTTCAGAAACATCTGAGAAGGTGGGTGTCTAAATACTCTTTTGCTTTTTGATTCTGGGCAAAAGTTATGAGTGTTAAATCTGAATGAATATGCTGAACACAAATTACACTTTATTAAAACTGAAAGATCAGTTTCGGGCCTTAAGGGGATAGTCCATGTTTTGTAATGGAGTTTAAACGGATACTTTTGGCAATGAGGCCCTTTATCTACTGCCCCAGTGTCAGATTAAATTGTGAATATAATTTTTATGTCTCTGTGTAATTTAAAGGTAGTTTTGTGAGCCAATGCTATCTAGCCTTAGCGCAACGACTGGAAGTCAAAATCCAAAGTATCCCTTTAATTAATAGGGAGTGGTGGGGGCGCTACCACTCCTGACACTACCTGGTGAAATGCAAGGCGCCAAATTCAAAATCCAAAAGTTGAATTATTAAACATTCATCAATATACAAGTGTTGCATAGTCATCAAAAGCTCTCCTTCTTGGCAATATCACAGCGTTGTCAGATTTCAAAAAGGCTTTACGGCGAAAGCACAACATTTGATTGTTTGAGGGTAGCACCTCCAATATTTCTGCATTAGCATAAATTCATAAACCATCGTGGTTCACACAAAACACATTTCACAGCGAAAACAAATCCCTTACCTTTTGAAGAACTTCTGCTGAGGGCTTCCCAAGTGTCCAACGAAGACATCCAATGGTTCTTTTGTTAGAAAAAGTCATTTATTATATCCATAAATCTCAGTTTGGTTGGCGCATTATGTTCATAAAATCCAACGTCCACTCGCCCATTGAACAGTGAAGAGAACGCGTTCAACCTATACACTTGTCCAAGAACAATCAAACATCATTGATAATGTATCCTTAGGAACACTTTTATGTATATTTACTATAATATTTCAACCGGATTATGAACTGGGCGATAGGAAAGGAAAAAACCACAGCGCGCACAAGCCCGTGAACGAGCATCCTCTTCTGTTTACATCCGATGACCACTTCGAAATTCTTCTTCTATTACCATCCAGAGCAACTAAACATCATCAAACACTGTCTAGAGACTGTTGACATCCAGTGGAAGCAATAGGTACTGCAATCTTACTCCCATATATGGTCATTTTCAATAGGGAGGGGTTCAAAATGAGGCAATGTGTCAAATACACTTTCCAGGACAGAAATTCCTCGGGTTTTCGTCTGCTATATCCGTTCTGTTATACTCAGACAATATTTTAACACTCAGAAACTTCTGAGTGTTTCCTATCCAATAGTACTAATTATGTGCATATCCTATTTTCTGGGCCTGAGTGGGAGGCATTTTACTTTGGGCACGCCAGACTCTCCAAAACCGTCACTTCGGGAGCCGCTCCCTAAGAAGTTGAGAGAGTATTTGTACTTGGCACAGAACACCATTCTGTGCTCTACCGTATTCATAACGTCCCTCAAGTTGCATAGAGGTCCATACTTACCGATGTAAACGGAACCCCTATACCAATCACTGAACAACTCACTCCTGCACTTCCCCTCAATTACTTGTGTCGAGTTTGACTGTCTTTGAGGCAGACCGGGTTCTGAAGGGAGCTTTATATAATGTGGTTCCCAATTAAGGAGATGAGCATAAGGCAAGAGACGCCCAAAGGTGATGGGATTAAAATAACTCCTTTTAATAGGCAGCAACTCCGAGGGGTATGCAGGCAATTATCACTTGTGACCCGTCACAGTTATCACCTGCTCCCTGGTGGACAGAATGCAATTCTGAACTAATTGAGTGTTAAGATTAACGAATTAAGAGAGCTCAACCTTTTAACCGTGGTTTGGTAGCAGGTTCTGGCACATGTTCTACTCTGGAAGGCCGTTATTGGAAAAATCCTTTTTACTTCCTTTGTGTCAAGGAAGTGTCCAGAGAGGTCAAGGAAAAGGATAACATTGTATCCATGTTTTTTCATTTGCCCAGGTAGTCCTGTCTTAGGATAGTTTAAATTGCTTATTGATCAATGTCATTTGTTTGGATATCTGAATCTTGACTTAATGAATCAATGGTGACTGCATCATTTCAGTATTGACTGGAGCATGTCCTGCACCCCTTAGTGAATTTGATGCTGAAGTAAGACCTCTACAAACGGCAGTGGAGGCAAATTCAAAGCCTCATCCATACTTTCTGGGAATGTTGAAAAAGTGAGTCCTACTATACCTTACTACCTTGTTACTCCGCAAAGCAGTCAGAAATGGCCATGTGAGAGACCTAACCTACAACAAACATTAAAGTAAAACATTTAAAATTGCTTTCTTCTCTTTAATACATGTGCAGTTTTAGCATTTCAAAACGTATGGCTATATCTGGATGTTTATTTATTTATTATTTTTTTATCTATTTTCTCCTTATAATTGTAGCGACTTTATGTAATACGGTGTGTGCTGTTCTGTGCTGTCTTGTTGTAGTATCATGTCTTCCACTCTATGAATAGGGTTGCAAAGCTACTAGTAAAACACCAAGGTTACTAGAACATTCAGTGATTTTGGTAATTAACATGTAATCAATGACAATCTATTGTAACTTTGGTCATTTATACTTGAATAACTTAAAATATAGATTCATGCAGTATATAGTATTATTTTTTATATCCTAATGTCCATGAGTTTCTAGTGGATAGACCATATGGTTCAAGAGAATATAGTCTAATTAATGAAAAATGCATCTAAATCAACAATGGCATTATTTTCAATTAACACTTCAACTCTTCCAACAACTTTTTTCACAATTGCCACCAGTTTGGCGCCAAAACATTCACAACAAAGATTTCACACAGAGGGCCAGAGATAATTACAGACACCTGTAATGATCTATAGTACCTAAAAAAAAGCCAGCAGTTGTCTTGTGATAAATTCCTCAAAAACCTTGAAAGTTAGCAAAATTCTGGTAGTTTACTGGAAATCTTAGAAAGTTGCCAGTAATATACCCTCCCTTTGCATCCCGAGGTATGAGCCATGCCGCTCTATACTGCTCCTTCTGGTATAGCTAACTAGACAGCTTATCTATGCTGTAGAATGTTCTCCTCAGCTCTGTATCATCAGTGCACCCTGAGGAGACAGGCTGGCTAATTGAAAAAAGCACTCGATGCTAGCGCTGTCTGCAGGACGAGGGAGCTATTTTTGGAGTGAGTGGGAGAAAGGTTGCTGTGATCCTGCAGGGAGATACGGCTCAGTTTACAGAATGAATGAAATAACGAGACCTGATCTCCACCCAGGCCCGGGAACCCAGGTATAAATTGGTGAAACATTTTCAGGTGAATTTCCAAATATTTTGAATAAAGAAAATATTTTCCCACCAGTGGTGTGTTTCCACCAAACTGACTTGTTGCAGATAAAAATCAATGTGTGATGACGTAGTGCACACATTTTATTTTTCGCTAAGAATGTCAAGTTCAATGTGTTTCCATCGCCTTTTCAATTCTGATAGTTTAACAAAAACTGTTGCGTTAAATAGCAAATGTGTCTACTCTGACCTGGATACGTGCGCTCTCGTTAACAGCTCGCAGATAAAGTGCGGGTAGGCTAGTCTACAGAATGAGATTTATTATGGATAAGAGCGAGAATATTTGTATTTGTCAAACGGCAGTCAAGCATCGATCATCATGTCACCAGAATCAGACCCTCAATATTTATTGGAAAGGAGCACCAAGATCAAAGTGCACTTTCACTACAATGTGAAGTTCATCATTACTACTGACGCAAAAAGAACCCACCATGTCGAATGAACAAAATATCTGTCGGTATTTATAAAATTGTACCAAAACGTCCTGTTTCCTCACAATGGTTGTGATAATTTTTTATCCGGTATGACTTTACTTGCATAAACACTGTGGCTGGAAATGTGCTTACTGTGCCATTTTTTCACAAGCTGACCTTTGAGGAAAGCATGAGCATTGTAGCAGGGTTCTGTTGATAACAATGGACTAGCCTTGCTCTGGATTGCAGATCATTCATAGAAAGGCACAGAAAAAAGAACAGTTAAACCTATTGACTCCTGAGTGGGATTGAACCAGTACCTGGGGTAGGGCTCCCGAGTGGAGCAGCGGTCTAAGGCACTGCATCTCATTGCTAGAGGCGTCACTACAGGAACTCTGGTTTGAATCCAGGCAGTATCACAACCGGACATGATTGAGAGTCCCATAGAGCGGCGCACAATTGGCCCAGCGTTATCTGGGTTTGGCCGGTGTAGGCAGTCATTGCAAATAAGAATTTGTTCTTAACTGACTTGCCTAGTTAAATAAAAGGTAAAAAAGAGAAAAAAAGTACACCCACATAAAGTGCATTCGGAAAGTATCTTAGAACTCGTGACTTTTTCCACATTGTTACATTAAAGCCTTATTCTAAAATTAATAACATTTTCCTAATCAATATACACACCATACCCCATAGTGACAAAGTGAAAACAGGTTAACAATTTTTGCAAATGCATAAAAAAAAAAATATACAGATACATTGTTTACATACGGTTTAAGTCGGAAATTTACATACAAAAGGTTGGAGTCATTATACTCGTTTTTCAACCACTCCACAAATTTCGTGTTAACAAACTATAGTTTGGGCAAGTCAGCTAGGACATCTCCTTTGTGCATGACACAAGTCATTTTTCCAACAATTGTTTACAGACCGATTATTTCACTGTATCACAATTCCAGTGGGTCAGAAGTTTACATACACTAAGTTGACTGTGCCTTTAACTACTTAGGGAGCAGTGGGCGCTAGCTCCTGACACTACCCGGTGAAATGTGAGGCGCCAAATTCAAAATCCAAAAGTTGAATTATTAAACATTCATCAATATACAAGTGTTGCATAGTCATCAAAAGCTCTGATTCTTGGCAATATCACAGCGTTGTCAGAAAAGGCTTTACGGTGAAAGCACAACATTTGATTGTTTGAGGATAGCACCTCCAATATTTAATCATTAGCATGAATTCATAAACCAGCGCGGTTCACACACAACCCATTTCACAGCGAAAACAAATCCCTTACCTTTTGAAGAACTTCTGCTGAGGGCTTCCCAAATGTCCAACGAAGACATCCAATGGTTCTTTTGTTAAATGACTTTTTCTATTATATCCATAAATCTCAGTTTGGTTGGCGCGTTATGATAATTAAATCCACCGTTGAGTCGCCCATTGAACCGTGAAGAGAACACGTTCAAATTATACCTATACACTTTCTACAAACAAATCAATCATTTTTAATGTATCCTTAGGTATCCTTGTGTATTTTTGATGTAATATTTCAACCAGACGATAACGTGAACGATAGGAAAGAAAAATAAAATGGTGCGCGTTCACAATATCACACGCGTCAAACCTTGTTTACAAAAGTGGTCGCCTGACAATTTCCTGTCCCTATCCGTTCTGGTCACTCCTAGAATTCACATTCTTTGACTGTTGACATCTAGTGGAAGCCATAGGTACTGCAGTCTCAGTCCTACATAAAGTTGTATGTAATAGGCACAATGGAGAAGATGCTCATTTACAAAAAAAAACTGAAAATACGGATGGATTTTCCTCGGGTTTTCGCCTGCTATAATTCTATTTTAACACTCTTAGAACCCTCAGAGTGTTTCCTATCCAATAGTACTAATTATGTGCATATCCTATTTTCTGGGCCTGAGTGGCATGCATTTTACTTTGGGCACGCCAGACTCTCCAAAACCGTCCCCTATGCAGCAGCTCCCTAAGAAGTTAAACAATTTAAAAGGCAATGCTACCAACTACTAATTGAGTGTATGTAAACTTCTGACCCACTGGGAGGGGACCAAGAATCCGATGTTCACTCTGACAGAGCTACAGAGTTCCGTTGTGGAGATGGGAGAACCTTCCAGAAGGACAACCATCTCTGCAGCACTCTGACAATCAAGCCTTTATGGTAGAGTGGCCAGACAGATGCCACTCCTCAGTAAAAGGCACAAGACAGCCCACTTGGAGTTTGCCAAAAGGCACCTAAAGGACACTCAGACCATGAGAAACAAGATTCTCTGGTGTGATGAAACCAAGATTGAACGTTTTTGGCCTGAATGCCAAGCATCACATCTGGAGGAAACCTGGCACCACCCCATCATGCAGTGGGGATGTTTTGCAGCAGGGACTGGGAGACTAGTCAGGATCGAGGCAAAGATATGAACGGAGCAAAGTACAGAGAGATCCTTGATGAAAACCCGCTCCAGAGTGCTCAGGACCTCAGACTGGGGCAAAGGTTCATCTTCCAACAGGAAAACGACCCTAAGCACACAGCCAGGACAACGCAGGAGTGGCTTCGGGACATGTCTCAAGTCCTTGAGTGGCCCAGCCAGAGCTCCCACTTGAACCCGATCAAACTGGTCTCTGGAGAGACCTAAAAATAGCTGTGCAGTGACACTCCCCATCCGACCTGACAGAGCTTGAGAGGATCTGCAGAGAAGAATGGGATAAACTCCCCAAATACAGGTGTGCCAAGATTGTTGCATCATACCCAAGAAGACACAAGGCTGTAATTGCTGCCAAAGGTGCTTCAATAAAGTACTGAGTCTGAATACTTCTGAAATATCACATGTTTAATACATTTGACAAAATTTCAAAAACCAGCGTTTTTTTTCTTTGTCATTATGGGGTGTTGTGTGTAGATTGATGAGGGGGAAAAAACAATTTAAATCAATTTTAGAATTAGGCTGTAATGTAACCAAATGTGAAAAAAGTAAAGGGGTCTGAATACTTTCCAAATCCACTCCAAATCCCCACAAAATATCCGAAAGTTATAGGGACAGATTCCCAGTTACAGATTAAAGGGATAGTGCGAGATTCTAGCAATCCATTTGTATACTTACCCAAAGTCTGGTGAACTCGTAGATACCGTTTTTATGCCTCTGCGTGAAGTATAAAGGAAGTTAAAGGTAGTTTCGTGTGACAGTGCTAACTAGCATTAGCACAATGACTGGAAGTCTACTGGTAAGTTAAGTGTATGCTAATTACCAGAATCTCGCAGTATACCTTTAAGCCCAGTCCTGGACTGAAAATGCTTTTTAGTTGATTATAGTGACATGTAATTATGTTAATTGCATTGTTAGGTTTTTGGGCAAATATTTACTCAAATGCTTCACATAGTTCACAGAGAAAATACGAAGGAAAAAGAGTGACTCTTTCATACACATGCTAATACATATTTACAGCTGTTGTTTGGAAGTGTACCATGGTGTTTGCATAATCCATATTTAGTAATATTTTTTAGCCAGTACTAGCCAGAAGCATTACCAGTGGAACATTTGTTGAAAAAAACGATTGATATTCTCTGCAGACCTTACAGAAAACCATACAGTACACAGTGTAAAACACACAGTGCCTTCAAAGCTATTTGGGAATTCAGGATATGACAGTACGGTCTAGCGCTCACACCAATAGCAAGCCAGGGAAATCAGTTGTGCAGCTCCACTTGTACTCAACACAGCTTGTGTGGTTGGGCTTGGCTGGTCAGTGATTAGGTAGTGGACAGTCCTGACCAGTCCCACATTTGTAAACCACCATTCGCAGTGTTGGCCTGAAAACGTCCCTTTTTACAGCACAATGTAATAATACAATTGGGTTATTGATATTTTGAAAGGGCACGGAACAGTCTCAACGGACTTGCCAGTCTTCCTAAGTACATTTTTATTAGGTTTGTTTGCCGCATGTGACTTTAGATTACCTACCATGGTCCGAAGTTATACTTTTGATTAAAATGTATTATGATACTCTATTTAAGATTATATATATATAAAATATGGTACTCTATATTTGATTAACTACTTATCATATTATATAAAATATGGTATTGTTTATTTAATATGATACACTATATTTCAACCTCAGTCAATAGGTGACTTCTACAAACATGTCATACAACAATTAGCTGCTACGAGTTAGCTCAGCATAGGGATTATACTGCTAAACTACATTTGCTTTTAATCGAGATAGACTACTAAAATTTGCCAATTTTAAATTGTTGGTATTGAACTAGGGTATGGCGACTGCCATAATCTGACATACCCAATTGATGCCCCTGACGCCCACTTTAGGTTGCTATTAATGTACTTTTAATCCTTGAGCTATACGGAAACATTTTCTGACAGCATCCCATTTGTTTTATAGGTGCTCAAAGTTGACCCATTTTGAATACCCCACCATACCACGAGATATCCATGTCTTCTTCACTGAAAAATATAAACTGTTGAGTTTTATATAATTTAGAAACTTAGTGTTCACTCTATTGTATTATTTATTGAAAAAAAACACTATTTTACAACATTAACGTTTTGTGTTGTGCCCACCATCGGTTGAGACACAACATTCTCTTTTAATTGAATTGAAACATCAACATCTAATTACTAAACGTCCTCTCACTGTCAATTGCGTTTATTTTCAGCAAACTTAACATGTGTAAATATTTGTATGAACATAAGATTCAACAACTGAGACAAAACTGAGCAAGTTCCACAGACATGTGACTAGAAGAAATGGAATAATGTGTCCCTGAACAAAAGGGGGTAAAAATCTAAAGTAACAGTCAATGCAGCTGGTGGCCACACCAGAAACTAAGTACTGCAGTGCATCTCCTCCTCATGGACTGCACCAGATTTGCCAGTTCATGCTGTGAGATGTTAGCCCACTCTTCCACCAAGGCACCTGCAAGTTCCCCAACATTTCTGGGGGGAATGGCCCTAGCCCTCACCCTCTGATCCAACAGGTCCCAGACGTGATCAATGGGATTGAGAAACGGGCTCTTCGCTGGCCATGGCAGAACACTGACATTCCTATCTTGCAGGAAATCACGCACAGAACGAGCACTACGGCTGGTGGAATTGTTATGCTGGAGGGTCATGTCAGGATGAGCCTGCAGGAAGGGTACCACATGAGGGAGGAGGATATCTTCCCTGTAACGCACAAAATTGAGATTGCCTGCAATGACAAAAAGCTTAGTCCGATGATGCTGTGACACACCACCCCAGACCATGACGGACCCTCCACCTCCAAATCGCACCCGTTCCAGAGTACTGTCCTCGGTGTAACGCTCATTCCTTCGACGATAAACGCGAATCTGACCATCACCCCTGGAGAGACAAAACCCCAACTCGTCAGTGAAGAGCACTTTTTGCAAGTCCTGTCTGGGCCAGCGACGGTGGGTTTGTGCCCATAGGCAACGTTGTTGCCGGTGATGTCTGGTGAGGACCTGCCTTACAGCAGGCCTACAAGCCCTCAGTCCAGCCTCTCTCAGCCTATTGCGGACAGTCTGAGCACTGATGGAGGGATTGTGCATTCCTGGTGTAACTCGGGCAGTTGTTGTTGCCATCCTGTACCTGTCCTGCAGGTGTGATGCTCGGATGTACCGATCCTGTGCAGGTGTTGTTACACGTGGTCTGCCACTGCGAGGACGATCAGCTGTCCATCCTGTCTCCTTGTAGCGCTGTCTTAGGTGTCTCATGGTACGGACATTGCAATTTATTGCCCTGGCCACATCTGCAGTCCTCATGCCTCCTTGCAGCATGCCTAAGGCATGTTCACGCAGATGAGCAGGGACCCTGGGCATCTGTCTTTTGGGGTTTTTCAGAGTCAGTAGAAAGGCCTCTTTAGTGTCCTAAGTTTTCCTCACAGGGACCTTAATTGCCTACCTTCTGTAAGCTGTTAGTGTCTTAACGACCGTTCCACAGGTGCCTGTTCATTAATTGCTTATGGTTCATTGAACAAGCATGGGAAACTGTGTTTAAACCCTTTACAATGAAGATCTATGAAGTTAATTCGTACAAATCCAAATATCTTTGAAAGACAGGGTCCTGAAAAAGGGCATTTTTTTGGCCTGATTTTACAACAAAGATGACCTCCGGTCCACCCACCGTCAAATGTGAACTTAAATGGTCATGTCTATTCTATTATCTTTATGTCTATGATTTCAATACGTTTCCTATGGAGGATTGACAGCATAATTTAAACAACAGATATTGCCAGTGATATTGCCAGTTAAGTCATTATTTTCTGATGTGTTAGCCTCCAACCATCTTTATGGTACCATTTGAAAGTAGAAATTTAAGTTGTATTATTAGTTTTAGTACATTTACAGTTGAAGTCAGAAGTTTACATACACCTTAGCCAAATACATTTAAACTCAGTTTTTCACAATTCCTGACATTTAATCCTAGTAACAATTTCCTCTAAGAGACAGAACGTGTCTCCTTCCTGAGTGGTATGACGGCTGCGTGGTCCCATGGTGTTTATACTTGCGTACTATTGTTTGTACAGGTGATTTTGGTACCTTCAGGCGTTTGGAAATGAGGTCTTGGCTGATTTCTTTAGATTTTCCCATGACGTCAAGCAAAGAGGCACTGAGTTTGAAGGTAGGCCTTGAAATACATCCACAGGTACACCTCCAATTGACTCAAATGATGTCAATTAGCCTATCAGAAGCTTCTAAAGCCATGACATCATTTTTCTGGAATTTTCCAAGCTGTTTAAAGGCACAGTCAACTTAATGTATGTAAACTTCTGACCCACTGGAATTGTGATACAGTGCATTATAAGTGAAATAATCTGTCTGTAAACAGTTGTTGTAAAAATGACGTGTGTCATGCACAAAGTAGATGTCCTAACCAACTTGCCAAAACTATAGTTTGTTAACAAGAAATTTGTGGAGTGGTTGAAAAACAAGTTTTAATGACTCCAACCTAAGTGTATGTAAACTTCCGACTTCAACTGTATATAAAGTGTAATTTTGGGATTCAAACTCAAAATGTAATACATTTCAACTCTATATCTGACATGGTACATGTGTACTCTTTTGTTTAAGCCCATAACTGTGTTTGAGGTGTATATTTCTGTTTAAAATTTGATTGTTTGATTGTGTCCCTGATTTTTCCCACTGCAAATAAAAAATGTAATCAGATTTCATTTGTAGCGATTTGATTAGCTGTTCAGGAGTCTTATGGCTTGGGGTTGAAGCTGTTAAGAAACCTTTTGGACCTAGACTTGGCGCTGCGGTACCGCTTGCCATGCAGTAGCACAGACAACAGTCTATGACTAGGGTGGCTGGAGTATTTGACAATTTTTAGGGCTTTCCTCTGACACAGCCCTGTATAGAGGTCCTGGATGAGAATGGGGGCGTGCTCAGTCCTCATTTTCCTGTAGTCCACAATCATCTCCTTGTCTTGATCACGTTGAGGGAGAGGTTGTTGTCCTGGCACTAAACTGCCAGGTCTCTGACTTCCTCCCCATAGTCTGTCTCATCGTTGTCTTTTATCAGGCCTACCACGGTTGTGTCATCGGCAAACTTGATAATGGTGTTGGAGTCGTGCCTGGCCATGAAGGCATGAGTGAACAGGGAGTACAGGAGGGGACTGAGCACGCACCCCTGAGGGGCCCCAGTGTTGAGGATCAGCGTGGGTGATGTGTTGTTACCTACCCTTACCACCTGGGTGCGGCCCGTCAAGATGTCCAGGATCCAATTGCAGAAGGAGGTGTTTAGTCCAAGGGTCCTTAGCTTATTGAGGGCACTATGGTCTTGAACTCTGAGCTGTAATCAATAAATAGCATTCTCACATAGGTGTTCCTTTTGTCCAGTTTTGAGTGCAATAGATGCTCTCATGCATGTTTCAGTGTTACTTGCATCGAAGTGAGCATAGAAGTAATTTAGCTTGTCTGGTAGGCTCGTGTCACTGGGCAGCTTGTTGCTATGCTTCCCTTTGTTGTCTGTAATAGTTTGCAAGCCCTGACACATCCGAAGAGCATTGGAGCCAGTATATTTCGAGGTTATCTTAGTTCTGTATTGACGCTTTGCCTGTTTGATGGTTTGTCGGAAGGGCATAGCAGGATTTCCTATAAGCGTCCGAATTAGTGTCCCTTTCCTTGAAATCGGCTCTCCCCCAACCCCGTCAATAAAACGACAACAATCCCAGCAGGAAGTCCCTCTCAGCTCTACTTTTTAGCTCAGTGACAATTTTGCAAGTAATCCATTGCTTCCGGGTAGTGTATGTACGTACGGTCACTGTGGGGACGACATCATCTAGCAAAACAGTCCTGTAGCTTAGCATCTGCTTCATCTGACCACTTTTATATTGACTGAGTCACTGGTGATTCCAGCTTAAGTTTTTGCTTGTAAGCAGGAATCAGGAGGATAGAATTATGGTCAGATTTGCCAAATGGAGGGCGAGGGAGAGCTTTGTGTGCATCTCTGTGTGTGGAGTAAAGGTGGTCTAGAGTTTCTTTCCCTCTGGTTGCACATTTAACATGCTGGTTTAAATGATGTAAAACAGATTTGTTTCCCTGCATTAAAGTCCCCGGCCACTAGGAGCGCCGCCTCTGGATGATCGCTTTCCTGTTTGGTTATGGCCGTATGCAGCTCATTGAGTGCAGTCTTAGTGCATCGGTTTGTAGTGGTAAATAGACAGCTACAAAGAATATAGATGAGAACTGCCTTGGTAAATAGTGTGGTCTACAGTTCATCATGCAATACTCTACCTAAGGCGAGCAAAACCTTGAGACTTCCTTAGATTTTCATACACCAGCTGTTGTTTTCAAATATACACAGACCGACCCCCCTTGTCTTACCAGAGGCCACTGTTCTATCCTGCCGAAAAAGTGTAAAACCCGCCAGCTGTATGTTATTCATGTCGTCGCTCAGCCACGACACGGTGAAACATAAGATATTACAGTTTTTAATGTCCCATTGGTAGGACATAAGTGATCGTAGTTTGTCAATTTTATTATCCATTGATTGTACGTTGGCTAATAGGACCGACGGTAAAGGGAGATTACCAACTTGCCGTCAGATCCTTACAAGTCAGTCAGACCTTCGTCCCCGATATCTCCGTCTCTTTCTCCTGCGAATGACAGGGATGAGGGCCTTGTCAGGCATCTGAAGTAAATCGTTTGCGCCCGACTCGTTAAAGAAAAAGTGTTCCTCCAGTACAGGGTAAGTAATCACTGTCCTGATATCTAGAAGCTCTTTCGGTCATAAGACACGGTGCCGGAAACATTATATACAAAATAAGTTACAAATAATGCAAAAAAACACAGTAGCACAATTGGTTAGGGGACCATAAAACGGTGCCATCTCCTCTGGTGCCAAATCCTCACCAACTGAGCACCAAATGACACCTGACATCCATGGACATTGAAAAGTAGTTGAAATTTGGTCAGTCCACCATGGCCTTGATGTTAATGTCCACAGATGGACCGGACTGGACCAAATCTGAACCTATCATAGATACATGGTACAGTACAGTGAGTAGAGCACAAAAGAGTACAATACAGTAAAGTAGAGGTCTTCAAAGATCCACCTGTACCCGAATACACAAGACCCAATCCGGGACCCGAGTGGGTCCGGCTCCAGAATTCTAAATAACGTCAGAGGCTGGGTATGTGTAATTTTAGCTGACTTGTCTGGAAGGACCCATACAGATCCGAACGCAACTGCTGCAGAAGTGTGAGAAAAATTTATTAATTGTATAATATACAGACTTGAGGCTGTAATCACTGCCAAAGGTGCTTCAACAGTAAAGGGTCTGAATACTTATGCAAATATGGTTCTGTTTTTATTTGAGGGGTATTGTGTGTACATTGATGAGGAAAAAAGGTATATTATATTTATATATTTTAGAATAAGGTTGTGACGTAACAAAACTTCTACTTTGACTTTACTACATTCCTAAAGAAAATGATGTGCTTTTTACTCCTTACATTTTCTCTCACGCTCAAAAGTACTCGTTGCATTTTCAATGCTTAGCAGGACTGGAAAATGGTCCAATTCATGCAGTTCAAGAGAACATCCCTGTTAATCCCTATTGCCTCTGATCTGGCAGACTCACTAAACACTCATGCTTTGTTTGTAAATGATGTCTGAGTGTATAAATTAAATACGTAAATTAAAAAAACAAGAACATAGAGCCGTCTGGTACACTCAATATAAGGAATTATTGAAACGATGTATGCTTTTACTTTTGAAACTGAAGTATATTTAAAACCAAATTCTTTTAGACTTTTACTCAAGTTGTATTTTACTGCGTGACATTTACTTGAGTCTTTTTCTATTAAGTATGAAAATTGGGTACTTTTTCCACCCCTGACAAAATGTGGAAAAAGTAAAGTGGTCGGAATACTTTCTGAATGCAATGTATACTGCTGCTCTTTTCTTTTAACGAGAGTGGCGCTTGTAGCTTGTTGTTGTTGTTGGCCAATCATCAAAGCGGCAATAGGCTATAGTCATAGAGCCTCCACGTGGAGCAAAAGTTAGGAGATATCTAATCAATGGAAGAAAGAATTACAATTATGGAATTAAAAGTTAAAGGAGAAGGATAGGCTAAATGACCAAGAGCTAACAAGTAGGCTACTACTTAATATTCTGAATGGAGTTGTTGTTTGTTACTGTAGGTTGAGAAATAACACGAAGCCTCAATTAGCCTAGATAGCTAGCTATAGTAGCTACTATAGCTTAACTAGCTTCTCCTGGTTTGATGCAGTCAAGACATGTACTATGTAGTCATATTGGATGATAAATAACCTAGCTATGGCAGCTATTAGTCTACTATAGCGCTAGTCGGCATGATTGGTTGCGGTCTCGTCTCTCCCTCCCTCCTCCCTGTTCCGGTTTCACTTGCTCACCCTCACAGTAGCCTACACACACAGCATGGCCCCTGCTAGAGCCTCACCTCTCTACCTCCGCTCCCTCGTGCTTTATCAGCTCTGCCTAATATAGTAGCTTAAAAATATACTTTTATGCTGCTTTCCTCAATTGGATAGGATCGGACCGTGTCTGGATGATCAAGTATATATGTCCTCGGGTCCGTTGATGCAAATATTGTCCGGATGGGAAAGCCCCAGGTCCATTTCGGAACCGGTTCAACTTTTTGGACCCGTGAAGGCCTCTGCAGTACAGTACTGAGTACATTACAGTAGAGCACAGTAGGAGTACAATACAATGCAGTACAGTTCAGTACAGGAAAGAAAATAAAAGTATAATATTTTACTGTAGCTGAACTGTACTGTACAGTACTGCACTATACTTTACTAAACTCTACCCTACTCTACTCTGCTGTGCTGTATGCACTCTGATGTCCAAACTTGTGAAACACGAGAATGACATTAATTTCATAATTATGTAGTTCAGGGACCGATGATATAATTCCGTTACCGGGTGTAAATCCACTTCACTTACTGTAGATTTTTGGAAAAACTATAATTCAATTACTAAAGTTATCTGCACAGTTCTTCCACTAAATTAGTTTTTGTACATTCTTCAGTGGAAATTGAGTTGTACGTTTTTTTAAACTTTGAAATCAATAGTTTTTGTTTGGCATGTATTGGCATGAAAGCGTAATTCCATTACCATGGAATTGCCCTTAACCACACTGTTTGTTAGCTTTTTATATTTTCCAGTGATGAAGACATGGATGTCTCATGCTATGGTGGGTTAACTTTGAGCATCTTCATCTCTTTAATGTTTTATCATTCAGGTCCAAAAAGTCACTTTCTGAGCACTTCTACAATGGGCAAATATGTATGGAAGGTTCAAATCAAAAGGGGTGCTGTCAAAAAGTGATTGAATTAAAGTTGATGTACCCTTAATATTCACCATAGGATATGATTTCTCAAGGTTGGTTAGCACTGTATCTCCTGCATGGCTGATCCTCTGGTATAGCCCTGAACACAGACTCCCCAGTACAAACAGTGTCTTACCTTCCTCCTGCACTCATTGAAATCCTGCAGTCACACAATGACGGCCTACCCCGACCAAACCCGGACGCTGGGCTCCGTCCTATGGAACTCCCAATCACGGCCGGATGTGATACAGCCTGGATTCGAACTAGGGATTGTAGTGACGCCTCTTGCACTGAGATGCCGTGCCGTAGATCGCTGCGTCCATGTGTGTGTGTTAACTATGTAACTGTACTAGAATGCTTAAAAGGCCACAAAAAATATCTGGAAAATATCGGATGTTGGTATCGGCCAAAAATGTCATATCGGTGCATCACTACTGGAAGGTTCTCCCATCTCCACAGAGGAACTATAGCGCTCTGTCAGAGTGACCATCCGGTTCTTGGTCCCCTCCCTGACCAATGCCCTTCTCCCACGATTGCTCAGTTTGGCCGGGCGGCCAGCTCTAGGAAGGGTCTTGGTGGTTCTAAACTTCTTCCATTTAAGAATGATGGAGGTCACTGTGTCCTTAGGGATCTTCAATTATGCGTAAATGTTTTTTTACCCTTCCCCAGATCTGTGCCTCGTCACAATCCTGTCTCGGCACTCTAAGGACAATTCCTTCGACCTCATGACATGGTTTTTGCTCTGACATGCACTGTCAACTGTGGGACCTTATATAGACAGGCGTGTGCCTTTCCAAATCATGTCCAATCAATTGAATTTACCACAGGGGGACTCCGAACAAGTTGTAGAAACATCTCAAGAATGATCAATGGAAACAGGATGCACCTGAGCTCAATTTCGACTCATAGCAAATGGTCTGAATACTAATGTAAATAACTTATTTCAGTTTTTTGCAAAACAGTCTAAAATCCTGTTTTTGCTTTGACGTTATAGGGTATTGTGTGTAGATTGCTGTGGAAAATGATTTATTGAATCAATTTTAGAATAAGGCTGTAACGTAACAAAATGTGGAAAAAGTCAAGGGGTCTGAATACTTTCCGAATGCACTGTACATGCCAATGCCAAATGCTTTTGGGAACGGGTAGAAAAGTGAATGTCCAACCATGGAGGCAAAAAGTAGTAGGAGTTGAAATCAATAAGAGAAATGCTGCGAATTGGAGAGTTGAAAATAGAAAAGGGATAGCCAGTAAAGTGTTGGGAAAGATTTGGTGAAGTGGTAAAAGAGGATGATAGCCTAACATAGCTGGCACTGCTATGTGTGATGATTGTTATGCACTGTACAAATTTGACAGTCACAAGATGGAGACTTCAAATAGGCCTATGGCCATAGCTGCGGGGAGTAGGGGTGCTGAGCAATGTTCCCTCTAACTACCTACGGAGTGGTGGGGCGCTAGCCAGTGAAATGCAAGGCGCCAAATTCAAAATCCAAAAGTTGAATTATTAAACATTCATCAATATACAAGTGTTGCATAGTCATCAAAAGCTCTGCTTCTTGGCAATATCACAGCGTTGTCAGATTTCAAAAAGGCTTTACGGCGAAAACATTTGATTGTTTGAGGGTAGCACCTCCAATATTTCAGCATTAGCATAAATTCATAAACCATCACGGTTCACACAAAACACATTTCACAGCGAAAACAAATCCCTTACTCTTTGAAGAACTGCTGAGGGCTTCCCAAGTGTCCAACGAAGACATCCAATGGTTCTTTTGTTAGAAAAAGTAATTTATTATATCCATAAATCTCAGTTTGGTTGGAGCGTTATGTTCAGAAAATCCAACGTCGAATCGCCCATTGAAACGTGAAGAGAACGCGTTCAAATATACCTAGAAACTTTTCCTAAACAAATCAAATACCAGTTAAAATGCATCCTTAGCTATCCTTTTATGAATATTAGCGATAATATTTCACTCGGATGGTCACCTATATAAGTAAAATAAAGTGGGGCACGCAGCCAGACTCACGCCCGAGAAAACTTGTTGACATCTGAGCTACCTTGACCATTTCCTGTACCTATTCGTTCTGTTTACTCCAATCTCTCTGAGTCTTTGTATATGGACTGTTGATATCTAGTGGAAGCCATAGGTACTGCAGTCTCAGTCCTGGTTACAAATGGATTCAATGGGGAGTGTGTCAAACAGAGGCAATAGGTCACCAGAAACTGATTTCCGGATGGATTTTTCTTGGGTTTTCGCCTGCTAAATGAGTTCTGTTATACTCACAGACATTATGTTAACACTTTTAGAACCCTCAGAGTGTTTCCTATCCAATAGTACTAATTATGTGCATATCCTATTTTCTGAGCCTGAGTTGCAGGCATTTTGCTTTGGGCACACCAGACAAACCGTCACCTCACCTGCCGCTCCCTAAGAAGCTAAGCTGTGCAGAAGAAATATCAGCTTGTGCAGAGAAGCACAAGATTAGCCACTTTCAATGCAACATACCAAAACAAACAATGCAAGAGATTCTCTTAATTAGTGACAATGGCGGAAAATACTAAACGTCCAAACATCTATCGGAAGAGCATCATGTACAGGCATAGAAATGCAGTTTCGACTGCCTAGCTCGTAGTTCATCTCTCGATGCCTGATCTACGATAGGTACATTTGAAGTCGGAAGTTTACATGCACTTAGTTCGGAGTCATTAACACTCGTTTTTCAACCACTCCACAACTTTCTTGTTAACAAACTATAGTTTTGGAAAGTTGGTGAGGACATTGGTTTTGTGCATGACACAAGTAATATTTCCAACAATCGCTCAGCAAAGAAGAAGCCACTGCTCCAAAACCGCATTAAAAAGCCAGACTGCGGTTGCAACTGCACATGGGGACAAAGATCGTACTTTTTGGAGAAATGTCCTCTGGTCTGATGAAACAAAAATAGAACTGTTTGGCCATAATGACTATCGTTATGTTTGGAGGAAAAAGGGGGAGGCTTGCACGCCGAAGAACACCATCCCAGCCGTGAAGCACGGGGGTGGCAGCATCATGATGTGGGGGTGCTTTGCTGCAGGAGGGACTGGAGCACTTCACAAAATAGATGCCATCATGAGGTAGGGAAATTATGTAGATTTCTTGAAGCAACATCTCAAGACATCAGTCAGGAAGTTAAAGCTTGGTCGCAAATGGGTCTTACAAATGGACAATGACCGCAAGCATACTTCCAAAGTTGGCTTAAAATGGCTTAACCTCACAAGCTCCAGCAGCAAAACTGACTGTTTTGGAGAGCCTGGCGTGCCCAAAGTAAAATGCCTCCCATTTAGGCCCAGAAAATGGGATATGCATATAGTACCATTGGATAGGAAACACTCTGAATTTTCCAAAACTGTTAACCATTTGTCTGTGGGTCAATCAGAACGCATTTGGCAGGCAAAACCCTGAGGAATCTCTGTCCTGGAAAAAGTCATTTTGACACATTGCTCATTTTGGAACCCCTCCCTATCCAAAATGACCATATATAGGCATGTGAACGCAGTGCACGTCGCTTCCTTATGATGTCATCAACCACGAGACGGTGTTTTACTCCATCTTGGAGGAATTTCGGCCATTGATACACAGCATGGCAATGAGAGACCACGTTATGAAAACTCTTCAGATTGCGCGTGCACGAAAAGGCGCGCTGTGCCTTATTTATCGTCTTTAGCGCTCAGTTTATATTCCGGCTGATTTATAATAGTAAATATACGTAAATATGTTCCTAAGGCTACATTTAAAACTATGTTTGATTGTTTTTGGACAAGTTTATAGGTATAATTTTAACGACTTAGCGCCGTGTTTCAACGGAGTAGTGGAAGCTGTCGTTTCTGATTATAACGCGCGAACCAAATGGAGGATTTATGGATAAAAGACGTTACTTTTTCTAACAAAGAACCATGGATTGTCTTCGTTGGACACTTAGGATGACCTCAGCAGAAGTTCTTCAACAGGTAATGGATTTGTTTTCGCTGTGAAATGTGTTATGTGTGTGCCATGATGGCTAATCGATACATGGCTATTGGAAAATATGTGAGGTGATAGCCTCAAACAAATGAATGTGCTGCTTTCGCCGTAAAGCCTTTCTGAAATCTGACAACGCTGTGATATTGCCAAGAAACAGAGCTTTTGATGAGTATGGAACACTTGTATATTGGTGGATGTCTAATAATTCAAATATCGAAATTTGAATTTGGCGCTATAGATTTTAGCTGGTAGTGTCGGGATGAGCCCGCTAGCGACCCACTGGTAATTGAGAATGCTTAAGAGGTTAAGGACAACAAAGTCAAGGTATTGGAGTGGCCATCACAAAGCCCTGACCTCAATCCTATAGAAAATGTGTGGGCAGAACTGAAAAGGCGTGTGCAAGCAAGGAGGCCTACAAATCTGACTCAGTTATTGTGGGAAGCTTGTGGATGGCTACCCGAAACGTTTGACTCAAGTTAAACAATTTAAAGGTAATTCTACCAAATACTAATTGAGTGTATGTAAACTTCTGACCCACTGGGAATGTGATGAAAGAAATAAAAGCTGAAATAAATCATTCTCTCTACTAATATTCTGACATTTCACATTCTTAAAATATAGTGGTGATCCTAACTGACCTAAGACAGGGAATTTTTACGAGGATTAAGTGTCTTGTGAAATTGTGAAAAACTGAATATAAATGTATTTGGCTAAGTTGTATGTAAACTTCCGACTTCAATTGTATGTATGCTAGCAGCCTGGAGCCCACACACGGAGTTAACTCAATTATGAGAACATGGGTTCATGATCAAAAGTAACTATTAGCCAGCTGATTGTTTAGCTATGGGTGTGTTCATAAATTCAATCACCCATTTAAAGATTTTGCAACTTAAACTTTTGTTTAAGTTGCAGCTACAATGAACGAACCCACTCCTCCCTCTAATACTGCTGGTCGAAGCCAAAGACAAGCCCCTTCATGCTGGCAGCTAGTTGGAGGATGACTGAGAAGATGGTGAATGAGTGCCACATAGCCGTGACCAAGATTGTAGCGGTGACTGTTGATAATGCTGGCAATATGGATGTTGCCATCAAGAGCCTACACATCCTAAAAATAGGATGCTTTGCGCACACATTGAATCTGGCAGCGCAGAAAATCTACAAAATTACTTCCATTGATAAATGGGCAGCCCGAATCAGAGCAGTGGTCATCTGGAGATCCTCGATGTCCAAAACAGTATTGAAGGAAAAGCAGCAGCTCCTTAGTAAGAAGCCTGTTCAATCTATTAAATTATTATTTTGAAATTCCCACGTTTAACAATTTAATTCAATATTCAAGTGTGCGGTAATTAAATGTATGTTGTTTTTTGTTGTTGTTTCAGGCCTTTCGCAACACTCACTCATCCTTGATGTCAAGACCAGATGGAACTCGGTCTATCTAACGATAGAGAGATTCATGGAGCAGTATCTAGCGAAGAAGCAGCCTTAGACCCACGACTGCGAAAAGCAATGATCAAGGACAACGTGAACCGTCTGAAGGATGAGGACTTCCATAAGGCTGAGGAGTTTGCCCAGCTCATGAGAATCCTCTATACATCCACACTGTGTGTGTCATGTGAAAAGAATGCCACCTGTGGACAGATCATACCCATCCTCCAAAAAGTGGAAGAGTACTTCACTGTGAAGCATGAAGATACAACGTTTGTGGCAACCATCAAAAAGAAGGTGTGGGAGAACCTCTCCGAGCGCTATCAGGATGAGGACATTCAAGCCTTCCTGCATGAGGCCACAGCAATGGATCCCAGATTTAAAGGGAGGCCGGTGATTGACGCCACCTGGGACAGGCTGAGGAAGGCTGTTGAGGCCAAATGTGACAGGAACAACACCAGTGCTGTCAGAGGAGCCAGAGCAGCCAGACACAGAGCACCAGCAACAGGAGTCTGAAGGAGAAGGAGAGGAAATGGAGGAGACAGTCCCTCCATTGTACAAAACAAGGAGTGCCTTGGAGGAGCTGTATTCAGAGGAGGACAGGGAGTTGAGGTTGACGATCCAACAGGACACCTCGTCCCTCACCCTCAGCGAGCGTGTTGACCTAGAGGTGGAGCTCTACAAAGGCCTGCCTCCCATCCCCATAGCTGAAGATCCTGTGATGTGGTGGTGGGAGAAGAGAGCTACTCTGCCCCTCCTCACAAACATTGCAACAAGCTACCCTTGTGCTCAAGCCTCCTCCACCCCGAGCGAGAGGATATTTTCGACTGCAGGGAACACAATAAGCCAGGAGAGGTCCCAACTTCTGCCAGAGAAGGCAAATATGTTGATCTTTCTCCAGAAGAACTGCTAAGAACTGTTAGTTCTTTTGCAGCCTACCTGCATGCCCCACCCGTGTTGCTCTATACCACTGTATTTACTTTTGCAGGAAAATATTGTTTACACCACAACATTAAAGTCTATAATAGTGATTTGTTCAAAACATTGCTGTTTCTTTTACAGTAAATAATTATTTATTTTATTTATTTTACATTTCGTGAAATAAATTATTTTGTTTAGTTTTTTCCGTAAAAAATAACAAAAAGAACCGATAAGAATACTGTTAAAGTACCGGATCGATATGCAGCATTGTAAGAGTAGTCATACCATTAAAATCTTAACGATATCCATCCCTAGCCACAGTAGCCTACTTGACCACTGTCTGAAACAGTACACGCGCGCTGGAAGTTGCACAGAATTTTCACAACGTTCAAGTTTGCGCTCAGCAGACCTGAAATTTGCTCAGTGCTGCCGCACCTCTTGAAAAATCGGAATTAAAAAAGCATATTTTTTTATAACAAAATATATAATACATTTTTATATTTTTTTTACAAAAGTGAGCCTTTAATAGTTCTGTATTAGCGGACCGATATAGAAGTCTGCAGCGCCAGCATCAGCGAAGAAAATCACCAATGGCACGTCAAGGGAACTGTATACTCCTGTTCAGATGGGTTAAATGGAAACTGAAATCTGGACACTGACTGTAGGTCTATACCTCTCACATTTCTTGCAGCAAAATGGTACACCAACTGTAGGCAACATTTTGACGGGAACAGGAGTTGAGAAATATGATTTCTTTCTTTCAGCAACTTGAGAAAATGCAAATGCAAAGTTTAGTACCTCTACAGATGATATCTATCTTTATCAGCATCATAAAATAGTATTAGTATTTCAAACACATCAACTATGCCGAACTGTAATCTATCAGAAATTTGTTCGGTCTTTTTCACAGTTTTGTAGGTCAATCTGATGTCATTTGGAAAATTTGCACAGAAAATCTATCCCCTTTGTTTAGTTATTGTATTTTCTCCCCGGTCCCTAAGTGTCTTTGCTCCACTTTAGCGATGTCAACTAGATTGAATCATTAATTCTATTGATTTTAATTTGACCTCGTTCTGGTGAACAAGGGTTTATTAAATCTTCTACGGCAACATATAATGACAGAAGAGAAGTTGCATGTATCTAATTAAAGACAAGTTAACTAACAAATAGCCTACCATGCAACAACAATAAATCCTGCACCCCCTGTCAAAAACGTGTTCCACTGTCTCTGACTGTAGCCTACAGCACATTTTCTATAGGCCTATTAGCGGGATAGGGTCGGTGGGGGCCTAATAATTTAAAATAAAATTTCACTTTATCACTGTAAGGACCGACGCTGGTGTAGAGAAGCAGGTACGGGGAGTCAAACATTTAATAGGAACAGACATGGAACAAGACAGAAACAGCGCCAGCACACGGGTATACAAGGACATATGAACATTAGTGCTGAAGCGGGGATCAGAGCGGGGGAACATACAGTTAAAGTTGGAAGTTTACATACACCTTAGCCAAATACATTTAAACTCAGTTTTTCACAATTCCTGACAATTAATCAGAGTAAAAATTCCCTCTCTTTCAGGTTGTCGATATAGGACTCGTTTTACTGTGGATATAGATACTTTTGTACCTGTTTACTCCAGCATCTTCACACGGTCCTTTGCTGTTGTTCTGGGATTGATTTGCACTTTTCACACCAAAGTATGTTCATCTCTAGGAGACAGAACGTGTCTCCTTCCTGAGCGGTAGGACGGCTGCTTGGTCCCATGGTGTTTATACCTGCGTACTATTGTTTGTACAGATGAACGTGGTACCTTCAGGCATTTGGAAATTGCTCCCAAGGATGAACCAGACTTGTGTCGGTCTAAAAAAATTTTTCTGAGGTCTTGGCTGATTTCTTTTGATTTTCCCATGATGTCAAGCAAAGAGGTACTGAGTTTGTAGGTAGGCCTTGAAATACATCCACAGGTACACCTCCAATTGACTCAAATGATGTAAATTAGCCTATCAGAAGCCTCTAAAGCTATAACATCATTTTCTGGAATTTTCCAAGCTGTTTAGAGGCACAGTCAACTTAGTGTATGTAAACTTCTGACCCACTGGAATTGTCATTCAGTGAATTATAAGTGAAATAATCTGTCTGTACAGTAAACAATTGTTTGAAAAATTACTTGTGTCATGCACAAAGTAGATGTCCTAACCGACTTGCCAAAACTATAGTTTGTGTGGAGTGGTTGAAAAACGAGTTTTAATGACTCCAACCTAAGTGTATGTAAACTTCCGACTTCAACTGTAGGGGAGGTAATGACAGAGGTGATTGAGTCCAGGTGAGTCCAATAATTGCTGATGCGCGTGACGGCGGAAGGCAGGTGTGCGTAATGATGGTGGCAGGAGTGTGTAATGCTGGGGAGCCTGGCGCCCTCGAGCGACAGGGGGGAAGAGCAGGCGTGACAATCACATATAGTTGGGCGGTTGAGGATGGGTTTTTAGCAAACAGCTGACCCGCGCACCACTAGTGTGGATAGCATGAAATGGCTTATTGATTGGCTTGGCGTCAAGTGACTAAAATGCAACAGAGGAGAAAGATAAACAGCATCGGGCGCTGTGACAAAATGGTCGCCCCCCCCACCTTTCTGAAAGTATATAAACTGTACATTTACTGCAGATCTATCGGCAGCGGCAGGCTAGCTGGTGAAATAATTGTTGCTTGGACTTGTTTGGGAGTATATGGGGATGTGTATGTCACAATATGTGAGTGTATGCATTGGGCTTCTCAGTGCATGCGGAGATCATTAAGTGAGCTGCCAGCAACTGCATGCCTTGATAAGGTCTTTATTCCTCAGCAACCATGATCCATATGTGATTCTATCTGGCACAGGGCAGTGGACTATGAATACTGCATGTACAATATGTAATGCATGGTGCTATCCAGATTGCCTTTAGATCTGGGAGATAGAAAAGTTGACTGATGGATATAAACCTTATATTCTTGGACTGGGGGATGAGTTAGTAACTGTTTAATGTTTTTATCTTTTTTAAATCACTTTGTTCTATCCACATGAATTTTAGCAGAATTTTGGTGGGCATCGTGCCTGTAGACACCGCATCAAGCTAGAAACGTTCACATTACAAACATTTTTCAACAAACTTCCTAAGAATATCGGGATGTACAAACATGACATTTGTGGGGAATATCGTGTTGTGTAAGTGCAGCTCTACTGTCACCCCAGGTCCCCAAAGTTGAAGGTCAAACAGAGGTTCCATATGTGGACCTTTGACAATTTGATTGTCACACATGACTAAGATTGCATCAGAGCTGCAGTCAGGGCATTGTAACTTACAACCAAATGGCCCTAAAATGTATATTGATCTTCTTGTTGGGCCCTGAGTGGACTGTATTTATTTTTGTAAGCCAGCTAAAATATATGTACAAAATGTATTTTTTGAAGGTGAATTGAGCCATTGTACGCCAGACTTGGTTAGTATGGCACTCCATCCCTTATGTTCTTTCCCAGCCTTGCTTAGTGCTATTTCCTGTCAGCTGTAAGGAATGTGATTTAGTGGGTATGTGTACAGTGGGTATGTACAGAATGCTCTGATGTAACGTCAGGAAAAAAGTCCAAGGTAACTGGGGACTAAAACATGCTTCTTGGGCTTATTCCTCAATGTCGCAGAGCAAGCAAAACATTTTGTCCAAGCATCATGTTAGATATATCCAGCTCATGAACCTTGGTGCACACGTACATTAAGAATGTACACACACCCATACCCACACAATAAGTCATAGGCACAGAATAGAATTTCAAGTAGAATTTCACATAGTTACACAGATTCTCACACACACACACACACACACACACACACACACACACACACACACACACACACACACACACACACACACACACACACACACACAGTGACTGCTTCACTAGTGTCTGTGCATTTTCTATTGTGTTTCTTGCATTGAGCTTAAAATATTTTCTCATGCATAAAGCAGGGCTCAATGTAAGATCATTCAGGCATCCATTTTTTTTTTTTACAAAGGAAGGTTCTTCAGTACATGGTGAAAGCAAGCCAATGTCCCTATGCTTCATGCACTAAACAATCTTCTGGGATACTGTAGGAGTGGGTGGCAGGCTGGGGGAGTGAGGGTCCGAACCTCTTAAGGATCATTGGGGCGCTAGCGCCCCATTCCCGACACTACCCGGAGACATGTAAGGCGCCAAATTCAAAATCCAAAAGTTGAATTAAAAGTTGCATAGTCTTCAAAAGCTTAGACTCTTGGCAATATCACAGCATGGTCAGATTTCAGAAAGGCTTTACGGCGAAAGCACAACATTTGATTGTTTGAGGATAGCACCTCACATATTTGATGCATTAGCATAATATCATAAACAGCGTGGGTCTCACAAAACACATATAAGAGCTCAAATAAATTGCTTACCTTTGATCTTCTGCTGAGGGCAATCCAAAGTGTCCAAGCAAGACAATCCATGTTTCTTTTGTTAGAAAAAGTCATTGTTTATATCCATAAATCTCCGTTTGGTTGGCACGTTATGTTCAGAATTTGGTTGGCGCATTATGTTCTACTCGCCCATTGTACAGTAAAGAGAGAGAGCGTTCAAATTATACCTATCAACTTTGCCCAATCAAATCAAACATCATTTCTAATGTATCCTTAGGTTTCCTTTTATCTATATTAATGATTATATTTCACACGGATAGTATCCTAAACGATAGAAAAGGAAAATACAGAGGAGCGCGCTCACGGTCTCGCGCACCAAAAACTGAAGTGACTTCCTCACTCCTCTTACATATTCTTCTTCTGTTCGGCTCTCTTCCATGATAAACGCATGAAACCTTGTCTAAAGACTGTTGACATCTAGTGGAAGCCATAGGTACTGCAATCTGGGTCCTATTTTACTGAGAATCCCACAGGCAGCTATTGAAAGTGAGGGCATGTCACAAAATCTTTTTATTGGGACAGAAATTCCTCTGGTTTTTGCCTGCCGTATCACAGACATTATTTTAACAGTTTTAGAAGCTTCAGAGTGCTTCCTATCCAATAGTACTAATTATGTGCATATCCTATGTTTCTGGGCCTCAGTGGCAGGCATTTTGCTTTGGGAAAGCCAGACTCTCCAAACTTCCGAATACTGCCCCGGTGCCTGGAGAGGTTAAGGACTTTACTTTTCTCCTTGCTCAGCCCACATGGGAATGTTTGTGTTCATGGACTCTGTAACCATTGGGTAAGACCTCTCTTTCATATTCTTCATCTCCAGCACCACCCCAACATCAACATGTGAGAAGATGCTGCCTTTCTATGTTTTGTAG
This sequence comes from Brachymystax lenok tsinlingensis, assembly GCA_030435695.1. NCBI lineage: Eukaryota > Metazoa > Chordata > Actinopteri > Salmoniformes > Salmonidae > Brachymystax > Brachymystax lenok. Next base: position 42,954,212 of record CM059785.1, on the reverse strand, counting down.
TAACAAAAAAATAGAGGAAGATAAGTGTTTCCAATGACATCAGAGGTGTGCATCGTGTGATTTTGACCAATTGTGAGGAGGCATTGCCTACTAATTGCTACTAAATTCTACTAATTGCCTATTAATTAATTGATGATGTCATTGGAGACACTTACCTGTCTCTATAATTTATTTCTACAAAACATTTTCACACACAATGTATGTTGATGTTGAGGTGGTGCTAGAGAGGATGAATATGAGGTACAACATGTTTTAAATGTTCCTTTTTAAATTCAGATCTTCAAAGAATGCTTAGGTGTGCACTCATGGATGATTAGACAGTGTTTGCCATTCACGTTTGATAGAGCGAAATTGTGCACCACTCGGCTCAAATGCATTGGTTTGCTGTGTATTCACACCTGTAGAGGTTCTCTTTAGACTGTGTCTTCAGAAATCAGATGTTCCGATAATGGACAATTCAATGTCCCTAGAATACCAGCTGTATGGGACCCTTTTGGTCCTGCTTTTAAATTATGTTTAGCTTATAAAGGTTTTGAAAAGCCTTCATAATGCCTTCATAAGAACTAAATAAATGTGATACAAAGCATTTATAACCGTATGTCATGCTTTATAAAGGTTGCATAAATCTGGCATAACTGTGTGACATAATCACCAATGTCAAAGGTGACATAACCCACTATGTCAAATATGATATAAACATGTGTTTTATATAGGGTGCTGAAGGATGGCACACACTCTAAAGTGAAGTCATGTTAGTCATATTGCACCTAATCTTGTTCCCAGACACTTCTGCCCAAATGCACGGACTGTCTGGTGGACCAACACATAAAACGTGGCCTTCGTTAGTTAGGGTTAGTTTTAAAATCACATTTTAAGAGAAATTGTGTAAATGGGAAGGGTTTAATTATGACTTTGTGGCTGTGTTGACTAGTGACGACCAGGGAGAATGATGTCAAATACTTTCATCAGTAAGGTCACTCCCATAGAATTCTATGGTCACTCCCATTAAGGCCAACTTTGAATGGTTGCTATCCCAGGCTTATACTCAGCAAAAAAAGAAACGTCCCTTTTTCAGGACCCTGTCTTTCAAAGATAATTCGTAAAAATCCAAATAACTTCACAGATCTTCATTGTAAAGGGTTTAAACACTGTTTCCCATGCTTGTTCAATGAACCATAAACAATTAACGAACATGCACCTGTGGAAAGGTCGTTAAGACACTAACAGCTTACAGACGGTATGCAATTAAGGTCACAGCTATGAAAACTTAGGACACTAAAGAGGCCTTTCTACTGACTCTGAAAAACACCACAAGAAAGATGCCCAGGGTCCCTGCTCATCTGCGTGAATGTGACTTAGGCATGCTGCAAGGAGGCATGAGGACTGCAAATGTGGCCAGGGCAATGAATTGCAATGTCCGTACTGTGAGATGCCTAAGACAGCGCTACAGGGAGACATGATGGACAGCTGATCGTCCTCGCAGTGGCAGACCACGTGTAACAACAGCTGCACAGGATCGGTACATCCGAACATCACACCTGCGGGACAGGAACAGGATGGCAACAGCAACTGACCGAGTTACACCAGGAACGCACAATTCCTCCATCAGTGCGCAGACTGTCCGCAATAGGCTGAGAGAGGCTGGACTGAGGGCTTGTAGGAAACATCACCTGCAACAGTGTCGCCTATGGGCACAAACTCACCTTCGCTGGACCAGACAGAACTGGTAAATAGAGTTCTTCAGTGGTGATGGTCAGATTCACGATTATCAATCCCGCACCACGATAATCACGATTATCGTGATTATCGTGGTGCGGGATTGATTTGGAGGTGGAGGGTCCATCATGGTCTGGGGCGGTGTGTCACAGCATCATCGGACTGAGCTTTTTGTCATTGCAGGCAATCTCAATGCTGTGCGTTACAGGGAAGACATCCTCCTCCCTCATGTGGTACCCTTCCTGCAGGCTCATCCTGACATGACCCTCCAGCATGACAATGCCACCAGCCATACTGCACGTTTTGTGCGTGATTTCCTGCAAGACAGGAATGTCAGTGTTCTGCCATGGCCAGCGAAGATCCCGGATCTCAATCCCATTGAGCATGTCTGGGACCTGTTGGGTCGGAGAGTGAGGGCTAGGGCCATTCCCCCCAGAAATGTCGCGGAACTTGCAGGTGCCTTGGTGGAAGAGTGGGCTAACATCTCACAGCAAGAACTGGCAAATCTGGTGCAGTCCATGAGGAGGAAATGCACTGCAGTACTTAATGCAGCTGGTGGCCACACCAGATACTGACTGTTACTTTAAATTTTGACCCCCCGCTTTGTTCGTGGACATATATTATTCCATTTATGTTAGTCACATGTCTGTGGAACTTGTTCAGTTTTGTCTCAGTTGTTGAATCTTATGTTCATACAAATATTTACACGTTAAGTTTGCTGATAATAAACGCAGTTGACAATGAGAGGACGTTTATTTTTTTGCTGAGTTTATGTGCTGTGTGTGTAATAGCCTGGGGACAATGTTACACCAAGAAACACTTACCTTGATAAGGAAATTGAAAATGGCTTTCTTCTGGAAGCATGTTACATGTTGCTCAGTACACAAACACACACACAACAATGTAACGAGCCATACCGTGCAGTGCTGAGCCCAGTCAGGACACATTCAACCACTGCCCCGCTGAAAGATCAGACACAAAATGGTGGAAAAGAGAAAGGGGGATACCAAGTCAGTTGTACAACTGAATGCATTCAACTGAAATGTGTCTTCCGGATTCAACCTAACACCTCTGAATCAGAGAGGTGCGGGGGGCTGCCTTAATGGCACCATTGTAACAGGTTGTAATCAAGCCCTGGTCTTCAGCATGGGAACAGAAGAGGAATACCAATACTTTGTTTGAAGTGAGACAACTTCCATCATGCATTAACACATCCAAAAGGATTCTGGTCATTCATAACACATCCATAAAGACTCTAGATCGCATGACGCTGTACTTACTTGAAAGCCAGACCCTTTTGGTAATTTATAACACATACATAAAGGCTTAATGATGTAAACACAAATGTATTAACAGTTAAGGAATTATCACTAACAGCTAAATCAAATTAACATTACAGATGTTTATACCATACATTTCCTTTTATTTTTACATTTTTAAAACAATACACATACTGTACATTAAGTTTAACAAAGCCCAGCAATGCAATTACATTGAAAGTGTCACAGAGCTGTGAACAGTGTAGCTTTTTCCTGAGCTGGCGGACGAATGGTTCTTGCCTCTCTGCCTGCTGGAGGTACTGCATGTTGGTTCCACCTTAAAGTAACGACAAAGACAGCAGGTCTGTTAGGAAATGCCTTTGTCAAATCTGGATAAGGGCATTCTGTGCTTAGGGGAGTTGGGAAACTTTGTTCAATTCGTATTATTATATTCCTCTTTCATTTACAAATCTCATGACATGACTATGAGAAGTGGCTGTATCTAGGGGGATTTTTATTTAACTAGCTAGCTAGCAATTGCTGTGAAGTCACACATTATTTGAAATAACGACTGAGGTAGCTATGTAATCTAAATCAACATTTAACTACTACAAACTACTTTAAATTACAAAAAATAAAGGTTTTCACCGTCCACTGGCACCACAAGTGGGCATTTGATTCACAAACTCAGCACTTGTGCACTTACTGCGCTATAGAAACACAGCTAACCAAACAACAGTGCAGGGCATGCACACTGAATTAAAGGGCAAATACACAAGAAAATCTAAGTTTCTTAGATTTTTCCCTGACCTCAAAAGTTGACCACTGATATGGTTTAAGTATTGTTGTGAACACAGACAATCCAATTTTATTGTTTTTCAATTAGAAAAGTGGGGAAAAACTGTGGGGAAACCAGAAGCTTTTGGGGGAAATCCAAAACCTGGAAAAACAAAACCAAGAAAACAGAATTAGACAAAAATATTAACGGATTTTAAAAGGCCCTACCATGATTGCACTTTAGAGTGTGTCATCCTGCAGCATGGCATTTTTGGGGAAAGTTGAGGACCGGTTCAAAATTAGCTTAGAACCCAAGAGGGAAAGAGTTTGAGCCATCCTAGAAATGTTTTACAGTAATATAATATTATAAATACATTTTACCAGATGCTTTTATCCAAAGCGACTTAGTCATTCATGCATACATGTTAATGTATGGGTGATCCTGGGAATATAACCCACTATCCTGGTGTAGCAATGCTCTGCCAAGATGCATGACAAGGTTATAAATGCTTTGTGAAGCCTTTATTAAGCGGTGCTTCTGCCAGCCTTTATAAAACACAGGTTTATGTCATATTTTACATAGTGGGTTATGTCACATTTGACATTGGTGGTTATGGCACACAGTTATCACACATTTATGAACACTTTATAGTAGGGATGCACAATATATCGGTGAACATATCGGAATCGTCCGATATTAGCTAAAAATGCCAACATCGGTATCGGCCCGATGTCTAGTTTAACGCCAATGTTAAAAACCGATGTCAAAGCTACCATGCATACCTATATCATGACTCAATGACGCCACGTAAAATTTGGCGCCACACACGTGCAACACAGCATTCCTAACCTAGCCCACAATGTCTGCTGTGTGGATCAAGCACTCAACAAGTTGAGCAGTCATTTGAAAGAGTAAGACAATTTCAGCGAGACAACTGAAAGGCGAAATCCATTAAAGTCAAGATAATGGAATTCATTGCTCTTGACAATCAACCGTTCTCTGTCGTGGGTGAAGTTGGCTTTCGCCGACTGGTCGAGCACCGGTACACACTACCAAGTGCGTTATTTTTCAGATGTTGCCCTACCGGAGTTACACAGTAATAGCGTCACTGCTATTAGCTTCACAACATACATACTATGGAACGCCGTTTGGGTCTTTGCGTGTCAACAAAGATACAGTAGCACTGTCAAAGCCGTACAAAAAAAGTCTACAAACAAACACCGGCCACGAACGATGTGTTTACAATACCGCTTTGGTAATAAAGCATAATTTGTTTGACCGCAACTTCTGGGGTAGCTAGCTTTAGCTTGGTACCTAGCACCAATTCAAACAGCCTGAAAACAATGTCCAGTAGAAACTGCAGTCATTATCATTATTATTAGCAATAATTTAGGAATCCTTGTGAGTAAGTATTAGCTAGGTTGCCACTTGTTGTTCGCCTATTGAAATTGAACAGTTCATGAAAATAAATAGCTAGCCAGCTACTTAACCCTGTTTCCCAAAGCTAACGCTATAAGCAGCCAGCTAGCTTCATCTGGCTAGTAAGGCTCGACCGGACCGGGTTATGTGTTGTGAAGCTAGCCACAATAAGGATTAGGCACAATAGGTGGAATTTGCGGTTTGCCTTCAAAATAAAAGTATGTAATTGACATTGAAATAGTAGCATTATGCCATTCTTTTATTTTGAAGGCTATCTGCAAAGTCCACTATTGTGGCTAATCCTAGCTTCACATAGATGGGTCCGATCACCATTAATCAAATAAAAACTGTTTTATATATTAGGGTTATTTTAGATGATGACACCTAGATTATGTTGTTTTGTTATGTTTTTGGGGATGAACATTGTTTGCATCCATGAGCTAGCTAGCTTTTTTTATGACCAGCACTGTAGGTGCGCGAGACAACTTTACCAGCATCATAGCATACGTATCGATGAATCGTTGTGACATATGAAATATGAGTGATAGTGTAATCAATGTGTAATAACTACGTAAAACATTTATGAAAGCGTTAAAATATTATTATATATTCAGATCCTAATTGGTCAACAAGCTTATTTGACACCTAAAATAGTGTTATATACTGGCCATTGTTTTCTTTTTTGACACGCAAAGACCCAAATGGCGTTACATAGCAAAGACCCAAACGGCGTTCCATAGAAATCCTGGTTGAGAAGGAAACGACTGAACAAATGAACAACGAAACAGCACAGCAAGTAAGTGAAAGAAATTGGTTTTGATTATGTTTTACTGGTAATGGGGACATATGTAAATGCCAACAAAATACAGTTGAAGTCGGAAGTTTAAATACACTTAGGTTGGAGTCATTAAAACTCGTTTTTCAACCACTCCACAAATTTCTTGTTAACTATAGTTTTGGCAAGTTGGTTGGACATCTACTTTGTGCATGACACAAGTCATTTTTCCAACAATTGTTTACAGACAATTGTATCACAATTCCAGTGGGTCATAAGTTTACATACACTAAGTTGACTGTCCCTTTAAACACCTTGGAAAATTCGAGAAAAGGATGTCATGGCTTTAGAAGCTTCTGATAGGCTAATTGACGTAATTTGAGTCAATTGGAGGTGTACCTGTGGATGTATTTCAAGGCCTACCTTCAAACTCAGTGCCTCTTTGCTTGACATCATGGGAAAATCAAAAGAAATCGGCCAAGACCTCAGAAAAAAAATTGTAGACCTCCACAAGTCTGGTTCATCCTTGGGAGCAATTTCCAAGTGCCTGAAGGTACCAAATTCATCTGTACAAACAATAGTACGCAAGTATAAACACCATGGGACCACGCAGCCGTCATCCTGCTCAGGAAGGCGTGTTCTGTCTCCTTGTCATGGATCGCACCTCTGTGGCTCTCTCCGATCACCGAAGGACACCATCACCGGAGTATTGACTACACTTCCCATCTGCCCCGTACCTAGGTCTAATTAGCTGCACAGCTGTATCCACTTCTCTCCCTATATTCCCTCTCCAGGCCCCTATGCTTTGCGAAGTCTTGCACTGCCCCGGCTAGTCATTTCTGAGCACTCTTTTGATCTGTTGACTGATTCCCTGTTTTGACCTCGGACTGTGTTTTGATTCCTGTTTACCCGTCTGCCGCCTGCCCCGACCTACGCCTGGTACCGACTCTGTTTCTGGATCCCCTTTGACACCCTTTACGCTGTTCTCTGAGTTTTGCCTGTCTGACCTACCTTAAAGTATACTGCATATGGATCCGAACGTCTCTGGCTCGTTGTTACAGAAGACTTCGCCAAGCATAGGGGCCTGGAGAGGGAATATATAGGGGAGAGAAGTGGATACAGCTGTGCAGCTAATTAGACCTAGGTACGGGGCAGATGGGAAGTGTAGTCAATACTCCGGTGATGGTGTCTTTCGGTGATCGGAGAGAGCCACAGAGGTGCGATCCATGACAGAAAAAGAGTGCTCAGAAATGACTAGCCGGGGCAGTGCAAGACTTCGCAAAGCATAGGGGCCTGGAGAGGGAATATATAGGGGAGAGAAGTGGATACAGCTGTGCAGCTAATTAGACCTAGGTACGGGGCAGATGGGAAGTGTAGTCAATACTCCGGTGATGGTGTCCTTCGGTGATCGGAAAGAGCCACAGAGGTGCGATCCATGACACTCCTAGAGATGAACATACTTTGGTGCGAAAAGTGCAAATCAATCCAAGAACAACAGCAAAGAACCTTGTCAAGATGTTGGAGGAAACAGGTACAAAAGTATCTATATCCACAGTAAAACGAGTCCTATATCGACATAACCTGAAAGGCCGCTCAGCAAGGACGATGCCACTTCTCCAAAACCGCCATAAAAAAGCTAGACTACGGTTTGCAACTGCACATGGGGACAAAGATCATACATTTAGGAGAAATGTCCTCTGGTTTGATGAAACAAAAATATAACTGTTTGGCCATAATGACCATCATTATGTTTGGAGGAAAAAGGGGGAGGCTTGCAAGCCAAAGAACAACATCCCAACCTTAAAGCACATGGGTGGCAGCATCATGTTGTGGGGGTGCTTTGCTGCAGGAGGGACTGGTGCACTTCACAAAATAGATGGCATCATGAGGAAGGAAAATGATGTGGATATATCGAAGCAACATCTCAAGACATCAGTCAGGAAGTTAAAGCTTGGTCACAAATGGGTCTTCCAAATGAACAATGACCCCAAGCATACTTCCAAATTTGTGGGAAAATGGCATAAGGACATCAAAGTCAAGGTATTGGAGTGGCCATCACAAAGCCCTTACTTTACCTCAATCACATAGAACATTTGTGGGCATAACTGAAAAAGCGTGTGTGAGCAAGGAGGCCTACAAACCTGACTCAGTTACACCAGCTCTGTCAGGAGGAATGGGCCAAAATTCTCCCAACTTATTGTGCGAAGCTTGTGGAAGGCTACCTAAAACGTTTGACCCAAGTTAAGCAATTTAAAGGCAATGCTACCAAATACTAATTGAGTTTATGTAAACTTCTGACCCACTGGGAATGTGATGAAAGAAATAAAAGCTGAAATAAATCATCCTCTGTTTTATTATTCTGACATTTCACATTCTTAAAATTAACTGGTGATCTTAACTGACCTTAGACAGGGAATTTTTACTAGGATTAAATGTCAGGAAATGTGAAAAACTGAGTTAAATGTATTTGGCGTATTTAAACTTCCGACTCCAACTGTAACTTTCTGTGTGGTGTGTGTGTGTGTGTCTGTATGTAACCTTTATTTAGGAGGTGACGGTTTTGGAGAGTCTGGTGTGCCCAAAGTAAAATGCCTCCCACTCAGGCCCAGAAAATAGGATATGCACATAATTCGTACTATTGGATAGGAAACACTCTGAAGTTTCTAAGTGTTCAAATATTGTCTGTGAGTATAACAGAACGGATATAGCAGGCGAAAACCCGAGGAATTTCTGTCTTGGAAAAAGTGTATTTTACACATTGCCTCATTTTGAACCCCTCCCTATTGAAAATGACCATATGTGGGAGTAAGATTACAGTACCTATTGCTTCCACTGGATGTCAACAGTCTCTAGACAGTGTTTGATTATGTTTAGTTGCTCTGGATGGTAATAGAAGAAGAATTTCGAAGTGGTCATCGGATGTAAACAGAAGAGGATGCGCGTTCACGGGCTCGCGCGCGCGTTCTGGTTTTTTCCTTTCCTATCGCCCAGTTTATAATCCGGTTGAAAAATTATATTAAATATACATAAGTGTTCCTAAGGATACATTATCAATGATGTTTGATTGTTCTTGGACAAGTGTATAGGTATAGGTTGAACGTGTTCTCTTCACGGTTCAATGGGCGAGTGGACGCTGTATTTTATGAACATAATGCGCCAACCAAACTGAGATTTATGGATATAATAAATGACTTTTTCCAACAAAAGAACCATTGGATGTCTTCGTTGGACAGTTGTAGATGTTCTTCAAAAGGTAAGGGATTTGTTTTCGCTGTGAAATGTGTTTTGTGTGAACCGCGATGGTTTATGAATTTATGCTATTGCAGAAATATTGGAGGTGCTACCCTCAAACAATCAAATGTTGTGCTTTCGCCGTAAAGCCTTTTTGAAATCTGACAACCGGATGCCCGGATGACACATTGCTAATTGTGCGCTGCTCTATGGGACTCCAAATCACTGTCGGATGTGATACAGTCTGGATTCTTTATGAAGCTTTTAGCTGCACGTCATTTAAAGCGGGACCAATCTTTATATGAACATGTACAATGCCTTCGAAAGTATCCAGACCCCTTGACTTTTTCCACATTTTGTTACATTACAGCCTTATTCCAAAATGGATTAAATAAAACAATTTCCTCAGCAATCTACACACAATACCCCATAATGACAAAGCGAAAACAGGTTAAGAAATGTTTGCTAATTTATTAAAACAAAAATCAGAAATACCTCATTTACAAGTATTCAGACCCTTTGTAATGATACTCGAAATTCAGCTCATGTGCCTCCTGTTTCCATTGATTATCCTTGAGATGTTTCTACAACTGGATGGGAGTCCACCTGTGGTCAATTCAATTGATTGGACATGATATGGAAAGGTTCACACCTGTCTATTTAAGGTCCCACGGTTTACAGTGCATGTCAGAGCAAAAACCAAGCCATGAGGTCAAAGAAATTGTCTGTAGTTTGCGTCGAGGCACAGATCTGGGGAAGGGTACCAAAACATTTCTGCAGCATTGAAGGTCCCCAAGAACACAGTGGCCTCCATTATTCTTAAATGGAAGAAGTTTGGAACCACCAAAACTATTCCTAGATCTGGCCGCCCAGCCAACCCGAGCAATCAGGGGGAGAAGGGCCTTGGTCAGGGAGGTGACCACGAACCTGCTGGCCACTCTGACAGAGCTCTAGAGTTCCTCTGTGGAGATGGGAGAACCTTACAGAAGGACAACCATCTCTGCAGCACTCCACCAATTAGGCCTTTATGATAGAGTGGCCAGATGGATGCCACTTCTCAGTAAAATGTACATGACAGCCCGCTTGGAGTTTGCCAAAAGTTTGCCAAAAGACTCTCAGACCATGAGAAACAAGATTATCTAGTCTGAAGAAACCAAGATTGAACTCTTTGGCCTGAATGCCCAGCGTCTGGATGAAATCTGGTACCATCCCTATGGTGAAGCACAGTGATGGCAGCATCATGCTGTGGGGATGTGTTTCAGCGGCAATGATTGGGAGACTAGTCAGGATCGAGACAAAGATGAACGGAGCAAAGAACAGAAAGATCTTTGATGAAAACCTGCTCCGGAGCGCTCAGGACCTCAGACTGGTGGGAAAGTTCACCTTCCAACAGGACAACAACCCTAAGCACAGAGCCAAGACAATGCAGGAGTCTCTGAACAAGTCTCTGAATGTCCTTGAGTGGCTCAGACAGAGCCCGGACTTCTCGATTGAACATCTCTGGAGAGACCTGAAATTGCTTTGCAGCAACGCTCCCCATCCAACCTGACAGAGCTTGAGAGGATCTGCAGAGAATAATGGGAGAAACTCCCCAAATACAGGTGTGTCAAGCTTGTAATCGCAGCCAAAGGTGCTTCAACAAAGTACTGAGTAAAGGGTCTGAATGCTTATGTAAATGAAATATTTCAGTTTTGTATTTTTTTATACATTTGCAAAAATGAAGAAAAAAAATAGTTTTTGTTTTGTCATTATGGGTTAAATAGAAGGCTGTAACTTAACAAAATGTGGAAAAACTCAAGGGGTCTGAATACTTTTCGAAGGCACTGTATGTCTCCGTGCTTTCAATTAACAAATGCATCTGATTTGATCAAACATTAGCCGCTAAATAGATAATTCACCCGACATGTCTTATCAATTACCAAATGTCCCCCTCAATATCTGCAGTTTTGTCCCCTCATAGTCCAAATCCACCCTTGAACTGGAATGAATGACAGAGTGTTGCATATAACCAGTGCTGAAATATATGTGCTTTCAAGTACCTAAATGTGCTTTCAAGTACAAATGCCCTCTCAAATGATCAAATGTCCCCATAAATCTTGGTCTGGGAGAGGAGCAGGGTTCGCCAGCTTTTTAGAGCAATTTGAGTGTTGGGCAGAAAAAACAGCTGAACACTCTGCCCTAAATGACAAAATGACCAATTGCCACCAAAATGATGCCACCATATTAAACATATAATTTGTCAACTCAACAGACAGAACCATGAAACACCATGTGGGCCAAGACAAAAGCATCCACCCACAGTAGGACGCTCAGGACTTGATGCTAAATTCCTAGGTCCTAAGAGTAAGCAGTGAGCCTCCATTCTCCACAGCAGGCACATGGCAACGCCTACACATACAGAACCAAAGTGTGCCATTATCAACGTTCCCAGAACTGAGGCTGAGGCGGAGACATTTAGCAAGGTGTCAAAGTCACTGGAGTCCTCCATCAAACACAGACTATGAGGATAAAGGCTCTGTCAGGAACACTGACAGCTGTAATATTTCACGAGCCCCTGGAAGCTATTCCTTCACCAAAACACAGACATATAAAAAAAAAATTGTGCCGTATGAATATATATTTTGAGGGTTTTGCCTTAGCAATTGTTGTCATTGTCGTGGGGTATTATTCTAAAGTTAAGACCGCAACTTCTTTCATGCAGGCTTTGAGCTCTCCTCTTCTTAGAGAAGCCTTGATAGACATGAGAAGGCAAAAAATATACAAATACACAACAAATGTGTTATTCTCTGATTCGTACAGTATAAAGGACTCAGAGGTTACATCAGGCAGTGTTATTTCTTTGCTGCTTATTCATTTCTCTACTGATTATATTGGCATCATTAATCTTCTTTGAGAAGATCCTAGATTGTTTCTATGGCGTTTGTGGAAGAAATAAATCCAGAAGCCAATTGAAAGCGGTGTCTTGGAGGGACATCCAGTGTCACCTATAAGGTCATCGATCATTTTTAAACAATGTCACAGATGCCACACTTTCTGTTCCTGTCACTGTCATCACTTTTGACCCAATGACCCTAGAGGGAGGTGGGTCAATGCTGCTTCTGGGCTCTATGATTGGAGCAGCCAGCCACATTCTTTATTTAATGATTTAACTCACTCGACTCAAATCAAACTTTATTTGTCACATGCGCAGAATACAACAAGTGTAGACCTTACAGTGAAATGCTTACTTATAAGCCCTTAACCAACAGTGCAGTTCAAGAAAGAGTTAAGAAAATATTTACGAAATAAACGGAAGTAAAAAAGAATAATAAGGCAACACAATAAAATAACAATAACGAGGATATATACAGGGGGTTCCGGTACTGAGTCAATGTGCAGGGGTACAGGTTAGAGGTAATTTGTAGATGTAGGTAGGGGTGAAGTGACTATGCATAGATAATAAACAGGGAGTAGCAGAAGTGCACAAAACAAATGGAGGGTGGAGGGGGTGGTGTCAAGGTAAATAGTCTGATGGCCAATTTATTAATTGTTCAGCCGTCTTATGGCTTGGGGGTAGAAGCTGTTAAGGAGCCTTTTAGTCCTAGACTTGGCACTCCTGTACCGCTTACCGTGCGGTAGCCGAGAAAACAGTCTATGACTTGGGTGACTGGAGTCTCTGACAAATTTTAGGGATTTCCTCTGACACCGCCTAGTATATAGGTCCTGGATGGAAGGAAGCTTGGCCCCAGTGATGTGCTGGGCCGTACATACTACCCTCTGTAGCATCTGACGATCAGATGCCGAGCAGTTGCCATACCAGGCGGTGATGCAACCTGTCAGGATGCTCTCGATGGTGCAGCTGTAGAACTTTTTGAGGATCTAGGGACCCATGCCAAATCTTTTCAGTCTCCTGAGGAGGAAAAGGTGTTGTTGTGCCCTCTTCAAGACACTCTTGGTGTGTTTGGACCATGATAGTGTGTTGGTGATGTGGACACCAAGTAACTTGAAACTCTCGACCCGCTCCTTGGATTGATATTATTCGCTATTTTTGTTACTGTTAATCAGAAATATGTGGAATATATGATTGATCCTACAGCAGACAAATATGTAGTTGACTGTCAATTCAATGCATAATATCAGCAAATCCTTGGAATCCTCAGCAAGACTATATTGGCATTCTGTTCATGAATATAAATTCTGCAAGATGCATGCCACCAACCAATTAGCATTCTGTCAAAATGAATAATGCATATATTGATCTTTCTGTCATGCAATATAAGGTATTTGTACCCCAATCAGTAATTTAACCATTTCAGGTTGATTACTGGTCAGTGCCGTATGTGACCTGTTTCGGAAACTAGGCGTATGTCGCTGGTCACTACTTCACAGGAGAGATATTTAAATGTTAACTTAACATTTTTTGGGGCAGAGATGCCTTATCGAACATGTGAACTTTCATGTGCCTTAATAACAAACTTGTATGCAATGTGTAAATATTAATAAAATTGTTAATTTACAAGCCTAGTTGGTTTAGCCAAAGAAAAAGTCAGCAACCTACCCTCTAGCCATGATTGGCTGAGATAATGAGTGGGCTGGACATGCTGAGTGATGAGTTTGGATTGGTCTGCCATATAGCACGCTTCTGTCTATTTGAGCTGGTCAGTATGACTAGGTAATCCTGTCTAACGCTGCTTTAAAAAAAATGTATCATATATCATATATTGTATCATATATGTTAAAACTGCATAAGTGTTGCTTTCCACTTTCTGGAGGACTGAGTTTTGAAATCAGTGGAATTCGAGTGTGATAGCTTCCGGATTACATCTTCAAACTAAGGGCAACCATGGCATCCGACAGGAGACGCGTCCAACCATGAATGATGTATATGGGTAAGATAGTCTGGCTATCTACATTATCAGATATTACATGTTTCTAATTTTGACAGAAAGAGCCATTGTACTTGGCTAGCTATAGGCTAATGTTAGCTACCTAACATTGAACCTGGTTGGTTAGCTACCTGCAGATTCATGCAGGATAGTAACGTCATGAGTTGTGATTATGGTTCATTGTTTACCTAGCTAGCTAGCTACATGTCTTAACAAAAGACTCCACTATGCAAGTAAACATTTCGGGTGCGTTTGTAAATTCAGTCTGGCCATCTACTCCGATTTCAGAGCACTCTCTTCTGAGTGTGCCAGAGAGTGCAGAATAACTGATGAAAGTACGAACGCTCCACACCCATTGAATATGGCCGGTGTCAGTAAACGTCAGTAAACTCATTGACCAGAGCGTCCGCTGTGCGCTCTGATCTCAAAACGCTCTGAATTTACAAGCAGACAATCTGACAGCACAGTTGCAGTCACCAACGCTCTGGATAACATAGCAGCCAAACCAGTTCTGCTAGGGCGAGTAATGTTCAGTGAGCTGTTGTCTCTCACTTAGCTGTCTGGAAGTAGCCAGCAAGTTAGCTTGGGTGCTTGACTGCTGTTGTTAGTACATTCGAATCAACCCTTAAAGAGATGGGTGGGGCTAAAGCTTAAGAGGGTGTGATGCCTTCCCATTGTTCCTCAATTGTAGAGTATGATGTACCATTTTGTAGCTCTGAGTCTCTACTTTTAACCAATGTAAAAAACACAATTTCCAATTTTGCCACATAAGACCGATTTGAGCCAGTCGGACACATACTACGTTTCACACATATTCAACTGGGCAGCTTATTGTGAGATAAGTAGGGCCATACCTTGTTCCCAACAATGAGTCCTGGTTCGTATTCATTAGTGCACAGCATAGCAAAACTTTTTGCACCGTAGCAAAATGTTTTGCAACAGACCCTGAAAACAAGCCTTTTTGTTGGACAAATTCAGGCAGCCCCTCCCATTTTCTGTCTGTTTACTTCTGTTTGGGTTCTAGTGAATACAACCCTGTTGATATGCCGTCCTTCAGGCTGTGTCCTTAATGATGTCACATATCCAAAGACATTGGCTATCCGTTCCACAAGGGCTTTGAGTATAACCAACCTTGTGAGAAAGATAGATACATCAGTTATGTTGTGCTGTTGTACTCAGGGATACAAGGACATAGTGTCTTTTCCACTCTCAGTTGACTGAGAGAAGGTGGTGATTGACAATTCTGGGGATACTTTAATTACAAGTGACATCACTGACTGGAATGCCCTGTCCACCTGAAATCTCATTTGAAGTACGCACACACGCACACACGCACACAGGCTACAGCAGCAGCAAACAACTGTTGCCAGAGCTAGCTAGGGGCTCGCCTGTACCCCTTATTACTGCTGCATTTCAAGGATACATGAATTAAAGAGAAAAGCTAGTTGAACCCAGCCTATGTGAACCATCAATTTTGTTGGGGGAGGTGTACATGACACACGTAGTGTTTCCCTGACAGACGGTAAAGGGCAGGCGGCTGCCACACTGTGTACAGTGCTGTCAGACTCTTAACTTTTCATTTGGAAACAGTGGCACGGTAATGAAGGCCATCCAGGACAAAGCCTGACCTTATTTATGACAACGCGGTCGACACCTCTGAAAGCCTGTTGATGTTGATAAGGTGCCTTTGGCTAGGAGTGGGGAGTGATATGTGTGTTTGTGTGTTTTTTTTTTGGGGGCGGGCAGTGTGCAGGTGGTGTGTGTGTGCAGACATGCATATGTGTAAGAACAGTGTTAGAACACACATACACTACGTATGCCCATGATCCTCCTTCTTGGCTTAACATATGAATTAGAAGATTACTAATAGGTGATTTTGTATTTTAGAAGGCAATGTCAATGGACTGACTCACAGACTAGCTCATACATCCTCCATCTCACATCTCTTTAAAATGCAGAGCAACAGAGGACATAAGGACATTGTACACATCATGGTATTATAAAAACACTCCCCATATAGCTTGCGAGGAGAATTACATTAATTCAATTCCATCTCCTCTGCTGTGTGTCCTAAAGATAAATATCTGGGGGAAAACAAATCATTGATCTTCCCAAGAGCAAAGAGGAGAGCTCATTCTTTAAGCATTTGCTCTGAGGAATGGTGTGCGTTTTCCCTGTAGGCGAAAAGCCCATCCAAAAGTGTATGCTTCATTAAGTGTCTGAGAGCCTAGCTTGTATACACAGCGCCCCTGACAAATACACCCCGCCGCAATCATAGGAGTGTGCATGTGTGTGTGAGAGAGACAGACAGATTAGAAATGTCAAGAGGTACACTCTCATATGATAACAAGAGGAGTCGTACCACCAGAGCAAAGTCACCTTCATCAGGATTGCCTGTTCACTGTGCATGCAGAAAGCAAATCTTTGATATCATCTGTACTGTGTCTGAAGAATTAGATCTGGGCAATTCCACTGTAACGTAGTGATGCTGAGACGTAGATTTTATCTAATGATTGCAAAATTACAACTGCACAAGGACTTCTTTTAGCAATTTCCACTGAAAAATGTTTTACTTGAAGAACCTTGCAGATGCTAAGTTTGGTAAAAGAATGACAGCACAAACAGCACAAACCGTCATTCTGTTACCAAACTTTGCATGTGCACTGTGTTTCAAGTACTGTAAATGTGTTTTTGTCAAATCTTCAGCGGAAAATGTTAAGTAGTCATTTTGCATAGAGTTGTAAGGTTTACATTTGCAATAATTAGTTTTCGTTTGACATACAGTTGAAGTCGGAAGTTTACATACACCTTAGCCAAATACATTTAAACTCAGTTTTTCACAATTCCTGACATTTAATCGTAGTAAAGATTCCCTGTCTTAGGTCAGTTAGGATCACCACTTTATTTTAAGAATGTGAAATGTCAGAATAATAGAAGAGAGAATGATTTATTTCAGCTTTTATTTCTTTCATCACATTCCCAGTGGGTCAGAAGTTTACATACACTCAGATGCTCAGATGCTGAGGTCTTGGCTGATTTCTTTTGATTTTCCCATGATGTCAAGCAAAGAGGCACTGAGTTTGAAGGTAGGCCTTGAAATACATCCACAGGTACACCTCCAATTGACTCAAATTATGTCAATTAGCCTATCAGAAGCTTCTAAAGCCATGACATAATTTTCCAAGCTGTTTAAATGCACAGTCAACTTAGTGTATGCAAACTTCTGACCCACTGGAATTGTGATACAGTGAATTATAGGGGAAATAATCTGTCTGTAAACAATTGTTGGAAAAATGACTTGTGTCATGCACAAAGTAGATGTCCTAATTGACTTGCCAAAACTATAGTTTGTTAACAAGAAATTTGTGGAGTGTTTGAAAAACGAGTTTTAATGAGAACCTCAGCATCTGAGTCTCAGCATCAGTATGTTATAATAGAATTGCTCAGCTACAAAAGGAAAGGAGTTGATTTGAGGAAAGCTCTTCTCGTACGAGTGTGACTTTGAAAACATGCATAATTCGTTTTCAGTTGCTTGTAGACAACTTTAGAAACTTTCCCACCACTTTTGAAAACACAAGGATATTGAATGTTGCCTGGAAAAATGACATTTTCTGGACGTAATATGTTGTTCTTTCCTCAATAAGGTGTCTTTGTGTTTTCAATAGGGCCTCAGACATTCAAATTTCAGGCCTCCGACTGAAATTGAACAACAATTTGGAAAACAATATGTTTGTTTAGATGATTTTCTTTACTGAAAGAATTTGGAAGCATGCCCTTAGATATCTTCATGAGTGCTGTTTGGAAGTACACTTAGCAACAAATGTTGTGCTGTTGTTTGGTTTCTGAAAAAGAGCATTGACCATGGAGTCAATGACAGAACTAGCCATCCCCTTATGTACAGTGAATTCAGAAAGTATTCAGATCCTTTGACTTTTTCCACATTTTGTTACCTTACAGCCTTATTCTAAAATGTATTAAATAAATAAAAATCCTCATCAATCTACAAACAATAACCAATAATGACATTTTTTAGCAAATGTATAAAAATAACAAAAACAGAAATACCTTATTTACATACATTACCAGTCAAAGGTTTGAACACAATAACTCATTCTAGGGTTTTTCTTAATTTATAATAATTTTATATTTTATAAAGACATGAAATAACACATATGGAATCATGTAGTAACCAAAAAAGTGTTAAACAAATCAAAATATATTTTTTCAAAGTAGCCACCCTTTGCCTTGATGACAGCTTGGACCACTCTTGGCATTCTCTCATGAGGTAGCCACCTGGTGTGCCTTGTTAATTTGTGGAATTTCATTCCTTCTTAATGCGTTTGAGCCAATCAGTGTTGTGATCAGTTGCGATTTTTAGCCTGTATATCTTGGTGTGATGCATGCCAGCAATGCCACTAAACAATACATGAATTGCACTATAACGGTGACAAACGGTGCCCAAAAACTGTTAGGGCCTATATAAAGCTGTCCCAACAGCAGAGTCCCAACAGCAGTCCCAACACCTTACCACTGCTACACCTGGCTATCAGCTGAGCCTTGTCTGGCAGTGAAACAGTTAATTCCTTTAAAAAAAACATAGCTGATATGGCTGACTTGCTTAAACAAATGTGGATTCTACTGAAAATTGAGATGTACAAACTATGGCATTAGGGAACGACAAGTGGATAAGAGGCAATCCGTAATTTTGATTAAGACGTTAATGAGTGAGCTAGGACGGACGTAGTCAATATAACTATTTGTTCAGCACTTTTGAAATGTACAGAAACAGAATTCAGAACATGGGCCATTCATACAGTGTTCTCCCTGTACACCAAGTCAGAACCGTAGGATAAATAAAGGGGGCATATAAGCAGACAATGAAAGCTCTAACAATATTCAATGATTACATTTCTCAAAAACAGGTTATAGGCTACATGTGCACCACCAAGTCAGAACAGTAGGCGGAATTAAGAGGGGTAAATAGACCAAATTATTAGGGTGAGGTACATGAGTACTAATAGCTTACTACACAAATTACACTTAGTATTGCTTTCTTTGCAATGGTATACATATCTCCCTGGCATATTACATCATTTATGCAGCAGCATAGAATACATTTTTGTTGTGCTGTGCTCACATGAACAGGAAGGTGGTGCAGTGGTCCTTCGTTGGCAAATTTTGTCATCAAACTTTTTTCATCAACGTCTGGCATTCTCTGGATTTATGGTGCTTTCAAGACAACTGGGAACTCAAAAAAAAAAAAAGGATGGATCATGATGATGTCAGTGATCTTCAGGTCGAAGCTCTAGAAAGAGGCCCGAGTTCCGAATGTACAATTCCAAGTTGGATGAAAGTTCAAAACGTTTTTCCAGAGTTCCCAGTTGTCTTAAACTAACTAAAGTCAGATTTTGCAGTTCTGATTTAACAGTTATTTTGAGCGCGGCACAAATCATGCTTAATTGACAGCATGGCCAATGTTTAATGTTTATAATTTTAAACTAGGAAAAGAGGCCCTTAATCTTAGACTTTGGACCACACAGCCACTCCACTGAATAGCAGGCTAATGATTGCAATGCTTGCAGTTAGTAACTGATTCCTTCCAAACAACTCATTGTTGATTTTGCGATTTCCAACTTGTTGTGTAATGTTTATGTCCAATGGCCGAGGAGCACCGATATGTTTTATCTATAATTTCTCTACGTTATTTCTCTTCATATGACAACGAATAAAAAGGATTTGCCAGTAGATTGTCAACATGATTCATGATGACTTCTAGCTAAGATTTTGAAAGTATGATGTTGACATGATAAGTCCAATCAAAGCTACTGTAGATATAATGTGATTTGACATCATTTAATCTGTGGCCGATGACCTTGAGCCTTCATGGATGGGCACTTCTAATATAGGGGCTTGAATTTTCTAGCTCTACTCTTAGACTTGGCGGTGACGTAGTGTCCCCGTGAGGGACAGAACACTAAGCCAATCACGGCGCAACTCTCAGTATTTTCTGCTAGCTTTCCCCACCACCACAGAAAGCACTGAGCTAGGCTGAAACACTTGCATTTTGGAGCTGCCTTACTCAAGAAAACAAAAAAGAGACCATGTTTGTATGCGGCTTTATTAACTCGATGATATATATATTTTTTACATTGTTTGTAAACTTATATATGACAAAAAATAACATGCAAAACAGGAAAGCCCAAAAGTGTAGGGCTCTGCCCCACCTGCCCTGAATAACAGGTCGCCACTGGTTGTGACAAGGTAGGGGTGGTATACAGAAGATAGCCCTATTTGGTAAAAGACCAAATCCAGACTACGACAAGAATAGCTCAAATAAGCAAAGAGAAATGACAGTCCATCATTACTTTAAGACATGAAGGTCAGTCAATCCGGAAAATTTCAAAAACTTTCAGAGTCTTCAAGTACAGTTGCAAAAACCATCAAGCGCTGTGATGAAACTGGCTCTCATGAAGACCGCCACAGGACAGGAAGACCCAGAGTTCCCTCTACTGCAGAGAATAAGTTCCTTAGAGTTAGCAGCCTCAGAAATTGCAGCCCAAATAAATTCTTCACAGAGTTCAAGTAACAAACACATTTCAACATCAACTGAATCAGGCATTTCATGGTCGAATTGCTGCAAATAAATCACTACTAAAGGACACCAATAAGAAGAAGAGACTTGCTTGGGCCAAAAAACATAAGCAATGGACATTAAACCGGTGGAAATCTGTCCATTGGTCTGATGAGTCCAAATGTAAGATTTTTGGTTCCAACCGCAGTGTCTTTGTGAGACACAGAGTAGATGAAATGATGATCTCTGCATGTGTGGGTCCAGACGTGAAGCATGGAGGAGGAGGTGTGAGGGTGCAGAGTGAAGGAAAAGCAGCCAAAAAGTGCTCAGCATATGAGGGAAAATTCTTCAAGACTGTTGGAAAAGCATTCCAGGTGACGCTGGTTGAGAAAATGCCAAGATTGTGCAAAGCTGTCACCAAGATCAAAGGGTGGTTACTTTGAAGAAAAATATTTTGATTTGCTTTAACTCTTTTTTGGTTACTATATGATTCAATATGTGTTATTTCATAGTTTTGATGTCTTCACTATTATTCTACAATGTAGAACATTTTTAAATATAAAGAAAAACCCTTGAATGCATATGTTTGTCCAAACTTTTTACTGGTACTGTAAGTATTCAGACCCTTTGGTATGAGACTCGAAATTAAGTTCAAGTGCATCCTGTTTCCATTGATCATCCTTGAGATGTTTCTACAACTTGATTGTACCTGTGGTAAATTCAATTGATTGGACAGGATTTGGAAAGATACACACCTGTCTATATAAGGTCCCACAGTTGGCAGAGCAAAAACCAAGCCATGAGGTCGAGGGAATTGTCCGTAGAGCTCCAAGAGAGGATTGTGTCAAGGCACAGATCTGGGGAAGGGTACCAAAACATGTACGCAGCATTGAAGGTCCCCAAGAACACAGTGGCCTCCATCATTCTTAAGTGGAAGAAGTTTGGAACCACCAAGACTCTTCCTAGAGCTGTCTGCCCTTCAAAACTGAGCAATCAGGGGAGAAGGCTGTTGGTCAGGGAGGTGACCAAGAACCTGATGGTCACTCTGGCAGATCTCCAGAGTTCCTCTGTGGAGATGGGAGAACCTTCCAGAAGGACAACCATCTCTGCAGCACTCCACCAATCAGGCCTTTATGGTAGAGTGGCCAGACGGCATCCACTCTCCAGTAAAAGGTACATGACAGCCCGCTTGGAGTTTTCCAAAAGGCCTTTATGCTTGAGTGGCCAGACAGAAGCCACTTCTAAGTAAAAGGCACATGTTTACCAGAAGGCACCTAAAGGACTTAAACCATGAGAAACAAGATTCTCTGGTTAGATGAAACCTAGATTGAACTAATTGGCCTAAATGCCAAGCGTCACATCTGGAGGAAGCCTGGCACCATCTCTACGGTGACGCATGGTGGTGGCAGCATCATTCCGTGGGGATGTTTTTCAGCGGCAGGGACTGGGAAACTAATCAGGATCGAGGGAAAGATGAGCGAAGCAAAGTACAGAGAGATCCTTGATGAATACCCGATAAAGACGCTCAGGACCTCAGACTGGGATGAAGGTTCACCTTCCAACAGGACAACGACCCTAAGCACACAGTGAAGACAACGTAGGAGTGGCTTCAGGACAAGTCTCTGAATGTCCTTGAGTGGCCCAGCCAGACCCCGGACTTGAACCCGATCGAACATCTCTGGAGAGACCTGAAAATAGCTGTGCAGCAACGCTCCACATCCAACCTGACAGAGCTTGAGAGGATCTGCAGAGAAGAATGGGAGAAACTCCCCAAATATAGGTGGGCCAAGCTTGTAGCTGCCAAAGGTGCTTCAACAAAGTACAGTAAATGGTCTGAATACTTATGTAAATGTGCTATTATTATTTGCTAACATTTCTAAAAACCCGTTTTCTTCTTTGTCATTATGGGGAATTGTTTGTAGTTTGATGAGGGAAAAAAATGATTTAATACATTTTAGAATAAGGCTGTACCGTAACAAAATGTGGAAAAAGTCAAACCTTCTGAATAATTTTCGAATGTTCCTGACTTCGTCCTTCAAACAGGGAGAGTCCTTCAGCGTTTTCAGGTAGAAATATGTTATGTAGAAAAGACAAGCCTCTCAGACATGTAAAACATGGCCAGCATCCCGGAGTCGCCTCTTCACTGTTGACGTTGAGACTGGTGTTTTGCGTGTACTATTTAATGAAGCTGCCAGTTGAGGACTTGTCAGGTGTCTGTTTCTGAAACTAGACACTCGAATGTACTTATCCTCTTGCTCAGTTGTGCACTGGGGCCTCCCACTCCTCTTTCTCTTCTGGTTAGAGCCAGTTTGCGCTGTTCTTTGAAACGAGTAGTACACAGCGTTGTACGAGTTCTTCAGTTTCTTGGCAATTTCTCGCATGGAATAGCCTTCATTTCTCAGAACAAGAATAGACTGACGAGGTTTCAGAAGAAAGTTCTTTGTTTCTGGCAATTTTGAGCCTGTAATCGAACCCACAAATGATGATGCACAGATACTCAACTAGTCTAAAGAAGGCCAGTTTTATTGCTTCTTTAATTAGGACAACAGTTTTCAGCTGTGCTAACATAATTGCAAAAGGGTTTTCCAATGATCAATTAGCCTTTTAAAATTATAAACTTGGATTAGCTACCACAGCATGCCATTGGAACACAGGAGTGATGGTTGCTTATAATGGGCCTCTGTACTCTGTAGATATTCCATAAGAAATCTGCCGTTTCCAGATACAACAGTCAATTACAACATTAACTTTTTAAGGAGCGGCAGCTGAGGTGTCGGTTTTGGAGAGTCTGGCGTGCCCAAAGTAAAAGGCCTGCCACTCATGCCCAGAAACTAGGATATGCACATAATTAGTACTATTCGATAGGAAACACTCTGAAGTTTCTAAGAGTGTTAAAATATTGTCTGTGAGTATAACAGAACTGATATAGCAGGTGAAACCTGAGGAATTTCTGTCCTGGAAAAAGTGTTTTTGACACATTGCCTCATTTTGAACCCCTCCCTATTGAAAACTTCCATATATGGGAGTAAGATTGCAGTACCTATTGCTTCCACTGGATGTCAACAGTCTCTAGACAGTGTTTGGTGATGTTAGGTTGCTCTGGATGATAATAGAAGAAGAATTTCGAACTAGTCACAGGATGTAAACAGAAGAGGAGGCGCGTTCACGGGCTTGCGCGCACTGTGGTTTTTTCCTTTCCTATCGTCCAGTTTATAATCCGGTTGAAATATTATAGTAAATATACATAAAAGTGTTCCTAAGGATACATTATCAATGATGTTTGATTGTTCTTGGACAAGTGTATAGGTATAGGTTGAACGAGTTCTCTCCACGGTTCAATGGGCGAGTGGACGCTGTATTTTCTGAACGCGCCAACCAAACAGAGATTTATGGATATAATACATGACTTTTTCTAACAAAAGAACCATTGGATGTCTTCGTTGGACACTTGGGAAGCCCTCAGCAGAAGTTCTTCGAAAGGTAAGGGATTTTATATTAGTGATTTTATGGGTTTTATGAGACCCACTTTGGTTATGGATTTTTGCAAATGCATAAAATATGATAGGGGCTATCCTCAAACAATCAAATGTTGTGCTTTCGCCGTAAAGCCTTTTTTGAAATCTGACAGCCCTGTGATATTGCCAAGAATCAGAGCTTTTGATGACTATGCAACACTTGTATATTGATGAATGTTTAATAATTAAACTTTTGGATTTTGAATTTGGCGCCTTACATTTCACCGGATAGTGTCGGGAGTTAACTACTTAGCGAGAAACGGTGCGCTAGCGGGTCGCTCCCGACACTACCCGGTGAAATGTAAGGCGCCAAATAACGTGAACGATAGGACAGGAAAATAAAATGGGGCGCGCTCACAATCTCGCGCCCGTGAAACGTTGTTGACAAATGTGGTCCCCTGACTGTTTCCTCTTCCTATCTGTTCTGCTTAGTGCTAGAGCCTCCAGACACTGTATGCAGTCTCAGTCCTAGTTAACATAGAAATCAATAGGCAGCCTGGAGAAAAAGGTAATGTACAAAGAAAAAAAAATCCGGATGGATTTTCCTCGGGTTTTCGCCTGCTATATCAGTTCTGTTATACTCACATACATTATTTAACACTTTTAGAAACTTCATTGTGTTTCCTATCCAATAGTACTAATTATGTGCATATCCTATTTTCTGGGCCTGAGTGGCAGGCATTTTACTTTGGGCACGCCAGACTCTCCAAAACCGTCACCTCTGCTGCCGCTCCCCTAAGAAGTTAACAATGTCTACACTGTATTTCTGATCAATTGTATTTGATTTTAATGGCCGAAAAATACACTGCTCAAAAAAATAAAGGGAACACTTAAACAACACAATGTAACTCCAAGTCAATCACACTTCTGTGAAATCAAACTGTCCACTTAGGAAGCAACACTGATTGACAATAAATTTCACATGCTGTTGTGCAAATGGAATAGACAACAGGTGGAAATTATAGGCAATTAGCAAGACACCCCCAATAAAGGAGTGGTTCTGCAGGTGGTGACCACAGACCACTTCTCAGTTCCTATGCTTCCTGGCTGATGTTTTGGTCACTTTTGAATGCTGGCGGTGCTTTCACTCTAGTGGTAGCATGAGACGGAGTCTACAACCCACACAAGTGGCTCCAGGTAGTGCAGCTCATCCAGGATGGCACATCAATGCGAGCTGTGGCAAGAAGGTTTACTGTGTCTGTCAGCGTAGTGTCCAGAGCATGGAGGCGCTACCAGGAGACAGGCCAGTACATCAGGAGACGTGGAGGAGGCCGTAGGAGGGCAACAACCCAGCAGCAGGACCACTACCTCCGCCTTTGTGCAAGGAGGAGCACTGCCAGAGCCCTGCAAAATGACCTCCAGCAGGCCACAAATGTGCATGTGTCTGCTCAAACGGTCAGAAACAGACTCCATGAGGGTGGTATGAGGGCCCAACGTCCACAGGTGGGGGTTGTGCTTACAGCCCAACACCGTGCAGGACGTTTGGCATTTGCCAGAGAACACCAAGATTGGCAAATTCGCCACTGGCGCCCTGTGCTCTTCACAGATGAAAGCAGGTTCACACTGAGCACGTGACAGACGTGACAGAGTCTGGAGACGCCCGTGGAGAACGTTCTGCTGCCTGCAACATCCTCCAGCATGACCGGTTTGGCGGTGGGTCAGTCATGGTGTGGGGTGGCATTTCTTTGGGGGGCCGCACAGCCCTCCATGTGCTCGCCAGAGGTAGCCTGACTGCCATTAGGTACCGAGATGAGATCCTCAGACCCCTTGTGAGACCATATGCTGGTGCGGTTGGCCCTGGGTTCCTCCTAATGCAAGACAATGCTAGACCTCATGTGGCTGGAGTGTGTCAGCAGTTCCTGCAAGAGGAAGGCATTGATGCTAAGGACTGGCCCGCCCGTTCCCCAGACCAGAATCCAATTGAGCACATCTGGGACATCGTGTCTCGCTCCATCCACCAACGCCACGTTGCACCACAGACTGTCCAGGAGTTGGCGGATGCTTTAGTCCAGGTCTGGGAGGAGATCCCTCAGGAGACCATCCGCCACCTCATCAGGAGCATGCCCAGGCGTTGTAGGGAGGTCATTCAGGCACGTGGAGGCCACACACACTACTGAGCCTCATTTTGACTTGTTTTAAGGACATTACATCAAAGTTGGATCAGCCTGTAGTGTGGACTCCAAATCCAGACCTCCATGGGTTGATAAATTTGATTTCCATTGATCATTTTTGTGTGATTTTGTTGTCAGCACATTCAACTATGTAAAGAAAAAAGTATTGAATAAGATTATTTCATTCATTCAGATCTATGATGTGTTATTTTAGTGTTCCCTTTATTTTTTTGAGCAGTGTATATTTGCTTTTCTTTCAAAAACAAGGAAATGTCTAAGTGACCCCAAACTTTTGAACGGTAGTGTACATCTAATGTCAAGTATCGTGTTTGATTTTCAAATGGACACTACACTCCAAAATCTAAGTTTGTAAGATATTTTCATACATCAAAAGTGGTCTACTGTTGAGATAAATCCACATCCCATGTGATCTGTTTTGTAGATTGAGCTATGTACCACAATCCAAAATAAATGGAAAAGATGAGTGTAATGTAATATTTCCAGATTTGCAATTAGCTTTTCCAATCATTTGAAACTTAAGCATGTCGCTGGAAACACACAACCGATGTTGTGGGACGTGGATTCTTCTTTACATTTTAGATCATGCATCGTCTTTAACAACAGAACTACTTTGGTGGCGTAGTTAAGCTGATTTTTCCAAATGATCTTAATGGAAGAATGAATGCCAAGGAGAAACACTTCAACTCTTCTGTTCAATGAATAATTTCTATTTTATAGGCAAACCTTCCATCTGCAAATGGCAACCCTCAAGACCGGGCAACCCTGCAGCAGAAATCAAGAGAGCCCGAGACTCCCTTGAAACCAATCCAGACCTCTATTATAGATTGATTGGCTGAATTGAGTGTAAATTTAGAGGCACTACGATAGGCTGTAAGAGAGGGTTGAGCAAAGCATTTTTTTGTCTATGTACACCAGAATATCTGTATGCAGAGTAGCCTACAAGTGAGAATGATTACATGTTACAGTATGCAATGTATTATGATATATGTAGTTGTCATATTTGGCTAAGTCTTGTGTTCAGGGTGGTTTCTCCTCTGTCGAAAGCGCTGATGCGATACTTTGCTAGTGCAGAGCTTCTTTCCTTTAAATGACATTGGAACATTTCTGAAGCCCCTGTTGAAGCAACCGTCATACTGTATGTGCGCGTGAATTATTGTAAAAAAATGTTACGTTTCTATCTTCAAATAAAAATCAAATGTATGCGCCGAATACAACAGGTTTAGACCTTACCGTGAAATGCTTACTTACAAGCCCTTAACAAACAATGCTGTTTAAAAAAAAAAATATGTACTAAATAAACTAAAGTTACAAAAAAGAACAAAAAATAAATATATATATATATATAATATATAAATAAAAATGTTACACAACAAAATAACAATATACAGGGGTACCGGTACTGAGTCAATGTGTGGGGGTACAGCTTAGTCGAGGTAATTTGTACATGTAGGTAGGGGTAAAGTGACTGTATAGATAATAAACAGCGAGTATCAGCACCCAGACTATGCAAATAGTCCAGGTGGCCATTTGATTAAATGTTCAGCAGTCTTATGGCTTGGGGTAGAAGCTGTTAAGGAGCCTTTTGGACCTAGACTTGGCACTCCGGTACTGCTTGCCGTGCGGTAGCAGAAAAAACAGTCTATGACTTGGGTGACTGGAGACTTTGAAAACATTTTGGGCCTTCCTCTGACACCGCCTAGTATATAGGTCCTGGAATCTTGGCCCCAGTGATGTACTGGGCTGTACGCACTACCCTCTGCAATACCAGGCGGTGATGCAACCGGTTAGGATGCTCTCGATGGTGCAGCTGTAGAACTTTCTTAGGATCTAGGGACCCATGCCAAATCTTTTCAGTCTCCTGAGGGGGAAAAAGCATTGTCGTGCCCTCTTCATGACTTTCTTGGTGTGTTTGGACCATGATAGTTTGTAGGTAAACACCAAGTAACTTGAAACTCTCGACCTGCTCCACTACAGTCACGTCGATGTGAACAGGGAGTACAGGAAGGGGCTGAGCACGCACCCTTGTGGGGCCCCAGTGTTGAGAATCAGAGATTCATGGCTACCGATGTGAGTGCTACGGGGCGGTAGTCATTTAGGCAGGTTACCTTCGCTTTCTTGGGCACAGGGACTATGGTGATCTCCTTGAAACATGTAGTTATTACAAACTCGACCTGGTAGGCTCGCGTCACTAGAGAGTTCGAGGCTGGGTATCCCTTTGTAGTCCGTAATAGTTTGCAGGTTCTGACAGTTTGCAAGCCCTGCCACATCCGACGAGCGTCAGAGCTGGCGTAGTAGGATTCAATCTTAATCCTTTATTGAAACTTTGCCTGTTTGATGGTTCGTATGAGGACATAGCAGGATTTCGAATAAGTGCCCCGCTCCTTGAAAGCGGCACTCCCTCGGCTCCCACTCCCCCGCCTCCCACTCCCCCACCCCTGTCAATCAAATGACAACAATCCCAGCAGGAAGTCACTCTTAGTCTGGCTTCATGTGGTGTTACTGAGGTATACATATCTCTACCCCCAAGCTCTATCGCATGAGTATCAGTCAGATATGGTTGCTGTGTTCACTCTTACCATTCGCTTTCCCCCTATAGGGCCACTTATTCACTCATCCTAACGCCACTCCCGCCAGTATTGCTCGCCCATCAGCCCTTCAACATAAATGAACGATGTGCTTCACCCCACCAGCAGACATCGGAGGGCTGGTCTCTCCTCCCGGAGCTCGGTGTATTTATTAAATGTCAAGCGCCCAAATCACTCTCCGTTTGCTGATCGAGAGCTCTTCAAGTGAGGTACGGGAAGCACCAGAGCTAGGCCGTGGATGGATGAGTGCCTCGTACACAGCCTGTAATTTAGATTTCATTATGATAGCAGCACAGGTACAGTAGAGGTCAGAGGGAGTGGATGGGAGGAAGGAGGGGATAGAGCCATGATGGCTCACCCAGGAGAGTGTGTAGAGAGGTGGGTATGAACAAGTGGAGGGCGGGTGGAAGTGTATTGCCAGGCTATGGAGATGGAGGCTTGGACAGTTAGTAAAGAATGCGGTTTGCATGTTAATAAGGAGGCCTTTCAGGGAGAGTATAAGTAAGAATTATTGGCAGTCTTTTTTTTCTGGAGTGAGGTGTTGATGGGTGGTTGGAAGGAGAACTGTCCCCACACTGTAATTGAAAAAACTGTAATGTATACAGTAATTTGGGGTATTATCAACAGTAAAATACTCTGAAATGTTTTACTGCAGCTTACTGTAAGTTATGGTGCATTGTGGTTGTAGCGGCCCATCAAATTAAAATCTATAGGGGACAGATTGGAGTGGCAGCAAATCTTTAACCCTAATTATGCACTATGCAGAAATCGCTCCTCCGTTTC
Source organism: Brachymystax lenok tsinlingensis (assembly GCA_030435695.1). Lineage (NCBI taxonomy): Eukaryota > Metazoa > Chordata > Actinopteri > Salmoniformes > Salmonidae > Brachymystax > Brachymystax lenok. The sequence goes on along the minus strand of CM059785.1, from coordinate 42,924,583 downwards.
CTGGTTGCAAAAATGTTAACAATGTGTGTGTGACTAAACAAGCAAGTACAGTGTAGAGCAAGGCTCTCCAACCCAGTTCCTGGAGAGCTACCATCCTGTAGGATTTCCCTCAAACCCTAGTCAAACCCTAGTACACAGCACCAGATTTTAATAATTAGCTGGTTGATACGTTGAATAAAGTTAGTTACAACTGGGGTTGAGGAACAGGGTTGGAGAGCTGTGAAATTCGTTTTCCATAACCAAAAATATTGTATTTTCAGCTGTTTGAAGCTGGTGTACAAAACTGAAAGTGAAAGACGTCAAAACAAAACGTAAGAATATGGCTCCTGTAAGGGTTGCGTAACTGGTGGCAGAGAAGTCAGGCGCAGGAGAGCAAAACTTGGTACTAACCGTAGTCGTTTAATATAACAACTAAAATGGTACAAAGTAACACAAGAGTACATGGGCTCAAAATACCCGTAACACACCAGTAAACATAAAGTGCAACAAAGACTAAACAGCAAACAATTCCAGACAAGGACATGTGGGAAACAGAGGGTTAAAAATACAACATGTAATGAATGGAATTGAACGCAGGTGTCTGGGAAGACAAGACAAAACAAATGGAAAATGAAAAATGGATCGATAACGGCTAGAAGACCGGCGACGCCGACCGCCGCCCGCCAGCCGAACAAGGAGAGGCACAAAGTTCGACGGAAGTCATGACAGTACCCCCCATTGATGCGCAGCTCCCGCAGCATACCGACACCGGGACGACCCGGAGGGCGAGGCGCAGGGCGATCCGGACGAAGACGGTGGAACTCCTGCAGCATTAAAGGATCCAAAATGTCCTCGACCGGAACCCAACACCTCTCCTCCGGACCGTACCCCTCCCACTCCACGAGATGCTGAAGGCCCCTTGCCCAACGCCTCGAATTCAGTATGGAGCGAACGGAGTACTCCGGGGCCCCCTCAATGTCCAGAGGGGCCGAAGGAACCTCCCGCACCTCAGACTCCTGAAGCAGACCAGCCACCACAGGCCTGAGGAGAGACACATGGAACGAGCAGTTAATACGGTAATCTGTATCCTATAACAAACCTCGTTCACTCTTCTCAGGACTTTAAATGGCCCTACAAACCGCGGACCCAGCTTCCGGCAGGGCAGACGGAGGGGCAGGTTTCGGGTCGAGAGCCAGACCCGGTCATACCGGGGCCTCACTGCGGTGACGGTCTGCATTCTCCTTTTGACGCATAACGGCCCTCTGAAGGTGAACATGGGTAGCTTCCCATGTCTCCTCCGCGCACCTGAACCATTCGTCCACTGCAGGGAGGGTGACGTATAAATGCTTCAGAGTTCAAGTAAGACACATCTCAACATCAACTGTTCAGAAGAGACTGTGGGAATCAGGCCTTCATGGTCAAATTGCTGCAAAGAAACCACTGCAAAGACACCAACAAAGTTAAACCAATAAAACAAATATATAACAAGAAGAGACTTGCTTGGGACAAGAAACACAAGCAATGGAAATTAGACCGGTGGAAATCTTTGGTCTGATGAATCCAAATGTAAGATTTTTGGTTCCAACCGCTGTGTCTTTGTGAGATTATTTTCTCATTAGCATAAATTCATAAACCAGCGCGGTTCACACAAAACACATTTCACAGCAAAAACAAATCCCTTACCTTTTGAAGAACTTCTGCTGAGGGCTTCCCAAGTGTCCAACGAAGACATCCAATGGTTCTTTTGTTAGAAAAAGTCATTTATTATATCCATAAATCTCTGTTTGGTTGGCGCGTTATGTTCAGAAAATCCAACGTCGAATTGCCCATTGAAACGTGAAGAGAACGCATTCAAATATACCTATAAACTTTTCCTAAACAAATCAAATACCAGTTAAAATGCATCCTTAGCTATCCTTTTATGAATATTAGCAATAATATTTCACTCGGATGGTCACCTATACCTTATATAAGTAAAATAAAGTGGGGCGCGCAGCCAGACTCGCGCCAGAGAAAAATATTTTTCTCTGGTTTTCGCCTGCTAAATGACTTCTGTTATACTCAAATACATTATTTTAACACTCTTAGAAACTTCAGTGTTTCCTATCCAATAGTACTAATTATGTGCATATCCTATTTTCTGGGCCTGAGTGGGAGGCATTTTACTTTGGGCACGCCAGACTCTCCAAAACCGTCACCTCGGGAGCCGCTCCCTAAGAAGTTAACTGGCCTACCTGGTTAAATACAGTGAGGGAAAAAAGTATTTGATCCCCTGCTGATTTTGTACGTTTGCCCACTGACAAAGAAATGATCAGTCTATAATTTTAATGGTAGGTTTATTTGAACAGTGAGAGACAGAATAACAACAAAAAAATCCAGAAAAACGCATGTGAAAAATGTTATAAATTGATTTGCATTTTAATGAGGGAAATAAGTATTTGACCCCCTCTCAATCAGAAAGATTTCTGGCTCCCAGGTGTCTTTTATACAGGTAACGAGCTGAGATTAGGAGCACACTCTTAAAGGTAATGCTCCTAATCTCATCTTGTTACCTGTATAAAAACACCTATCCACAGAAGCAATCAATCAATCAGATTCCAAACTCTCCACCATGGCCAAGACCAAAGAGCTCTCCAAGGATGTCAGGGACAAGATTGTAGACCTACACAAGGCTGGAATGGGCTACAAAACCATCGCCAAGTAGCTTGGTGAGAAGGTGACAACAGTTGGTGTGATTATTCGCAAATGGAAGAAACACAAAAGAACTGTCAATCTCCCTCGGCCTGGGGCTCCATGCAAGAGCTCACCTCGTGGAGTTGCAATGATCATGAGAACGGTGAGGAATCAGAACTACACGGGAGGATCTTGTCAATGATCTCAAGGCAGCTGGGACCATAGTCACCAAGAAAACAATTGGTAACACACTACGCTGTGAAGGACTGAAATCCTGCAGCGCCCGCAAGGTCCCCCTGCTCAAGAAAGCACATATACATGCCCGTTTGAAGTTTGCCAATGAACATCTAAATGATTCAGAGGACAACTGGGTGAAAGGGTTGTGGTCAGATGTGACCAAACTGGAGCTCTTTGGCATCAACTCAACTCGCCGTGTTCGGAGGAAGAGGAATGCTCTATGACCCCAAGAACACCATCCGCACCGTCAAACATGGAGGTGGAAACAGTATGCTTTGGGGGTGTTTTTCTGCTAAGGGGACAGGACAACTTCACTGCATCAAAGGGATGATGGACGGGGCCATGTACCATCAAATCTTGGGTGAGAACCTCCTTCCCTCAGCCAGGGCATTGAAAATGGGTCGTGGATGGGTATTCCAGCATGACAATGACCCAAAACACACAGCCAAGGCAACAAAGGAGTGGCTCAAGAAGAAGCACATTAAGGTCCTGGAGTGGCCTAGCCAGTCTCCAGACCTTAATCCCATAGAAAATATGTGGAGGGAGCTGAAGGTTCGAGTTGCCAAACGTCAGCCTCGAAACCTTAATGACTTGGAGAAGAGCTGCAAAGAGGAGTGGGACAAAATCCCTCCTGAGATGTGTGCAAATCTGGTGGCCAACTACAAGAAACGTCTGACCTCTGATTTCCAACAAGGGTTTTGCCACCAAGTACTAAGTCATGTTGCAGAGGGGTCAAATACTTATTTCCCTCATTAAAATGCAAATCAATTTATAACATTTTTCACATGCGTTTTTCTGGATTTTTATGTTGTTATTCTGTCTCTCACTGGTCAAATAAACTTACCATTAAAATTATAGACTGATCATTTCTTTGTCAGTGGGCAAACGTACAAAATCAGCAGGGGATCAAATACTTTTTTCCCTCACTGTAAAGGTGAATTATTTTTTTAAACAGGACAATCAGCCAACACACCTCCAGGCTGTGTAAGGGCTGTTTGACCATGAAGGAGAGTGATGGAGTGCTGCATCAGACGACTTGGCCTCCACAATCACCTGACCTCAACCCAATTGAGATTGTTTGCTATGAGATGGACTGCAGAGTGGAGTGAAGGAAAAGCAGCCACAGATGCTCAGCATATGTGGGAACAACTTCAAGACTGTTGGAATAACATTCCAGGTGAAGCTGGTTGAGAGAACTCCAAGTGTGTGCAAAGCTGTCATCAAGGCAAAGGGTGGCTACTTTGAAGAATATAAAATATAAAATGTGCCCAAACTTTTGACTGGTACTTTATATTTCCACAATATGAGGTTGGAATAATACGGTGAAATTGTGATGATCCCTTTTTTGTGTAAGAGTTAGAAAAGATTGCATAAAAGTTCAGCTGGTTTTGGTGGGATGCAGTTTTGGCCTGCCTGGTGACATCACCAGGCGGTAAATTAGTTAACCCTTTAGACCCCAATAGAATTCCAGAATGCTGCTGTCCATCATTTCAGACAGACATAGCTATAAAACAAAACGGAACAAATGACAAGTTAACTTACAGTGCATTCGGAATGTATTCAGAACTCTTGACTTTTTCCACATTATTCTAAAATTGATAAAAAAATACATTTGTCCTCATCAATCCACACACAATACCCCGTAGTGATGAAGTGATAACAGTTTATTTTTTTATGTTTGCTAATATGAACATTTTTAAACTTACTTACATAAGTATTCAGACCCTTTGCTATGAGACTCAAAATTGAGCACAGGTGCATCCTGTTTCCATTGATCATCCTTGCAATGTTTCTACAACTTAATTGGAGTCCACCTGTGGTAAATTTAATTGATTGGACATTATTTGGAAAGGCACACACCTGTCTATATAAGGTCCCACAGTTGACATTGCATGTCAGAGCAAAAAACAAGCCATGAGGTCAAAGGAATTGTCCGTAGAGCTCAGAGACAGGATTGTGTTGAGGCACAGATCTGGGGAGGGGTACCAAAAATGTCTGCAGCATCGAAGGTCCCCAAGAACACAGTGGCCTCCATCATTCTTTTAGAAATAATTTTTATTTTACCTCAATTTTGTGGTATCCAATTGGTAGATAAAGTCTTGTCCCATCGCTGCAACTCCCGTACGGACTCGGGAGAGGCAAAGGGCGAGAGACGTGCATCCTCAGAAACACAACCAAGCCGAGCCGCACTGCTTCTTGACACAACGCCCGCTTAACCCGGAAGCCAGCCGCACCAATGTGTCAAAAGAAACACTGTACACCTGGCGACCGTGTCAGCGTGCACTGCGCCCGGCCCGCCACAGGAGTCTCTAGTGCGCGATGGGACAAAAACATCCCTGCCGGCCAAACCCTCCCCTAACCCGGACGACACTGGGCCAATTGTGCGCCACCTCATGGGTTTCCCGGTCGCGGCCGGCTGCGACAGAGCCTGGACTCTAACCAGGATCTCTAGTGGCACAGCTAGCTTAGACCACTGCACCACTCGGGAGGCCGCCTCCATCATTCTTAAATGGAAGAAGTTTGGAACCACCAAGACTCTTCCTAGAGCTAGCTGCCCGGCCAAACTTAGCAATCTGGGGAGAAGGGCCTTGGTCAGGGAGGTCACCAAGAACCCTATGGTCACTCTGACAGAGCTACAGAGTTCCTCTTTGGAGATGTGAAAACCTTCCAGAAAGACAACCATCTCTACAACACTCCACCAATCATGCCTTTATAGAAGAGTGGCCAGACAAAAGCCACTCCTCAGTAAAAGACACGTGACAGAAAGAACGGAACGAAGTACAGAGAGATCCTTGATGAAAACCTTCTCCAGATCTCTCAGGACCTCAGCCTGGGGTGAAGTTTCACCTTCCAACAGGACAAAGACCCTAAGCACACATTCAAGACAACGCAGGAGTGGCTTCGGTGAAGAGTCTCTGAATGTCCTTGAGTGGCCCAGCCAGAGCCCGGACATGAAGCGATGCTCCCCATTCAACCTGACAGAGCTTGAGAGGATCTTCAGAGAAGAATGGGAGAAACTCCCCAAATACAGGTGTGCCAAGCTTGTAGCGTCATACCAAAGAAGACTCAAGGCTGTAAACGCTGCAAAAGGTGCTTCAACAAATTGCTGAGTAAAGGTTCTGAATACTTATGTAAATGAGAGACTTCTTTTTTTGTTATATTTTTTTTGCAAACATTTCCAAAAACCTGTTTTTGCTTTTTCATTATGGGTATTGTGTGTAGATAATAACAATAAAGGTTTCCCATTATTTCCTAGGCTTTGTAACTGTAAAGCTGCATTCCCTGTCTTTAATAATGCCACTGTGAAACCTAGTGAAAACCCCCATGGTGTGAAGACAAAGTTTTTTTTATTTTCTATTCTTGGAAGTGTAACTGTAAGGTACTGTATTTTACCTGTCCTTTCTTCACACTGTCACTTCTTCACTTTAAAGTATGGCTGTGACCTTTGTAATTGAAAAATTACATATTTCCCTGCTTTATTTGATATTAATGGTTAACAATTCATATTTAACTAATAGTAAGACATTTCTGTTCTACTAATGCTATGTCTTTATGGTCTCCACTCCCTGCCCAGACAATTGATTTACAGCCGGCACTCCTTAGACAATATGTGGTGTGTGTGACCCGAGATAGAGAGAGCCTGGAAGAGTTTAGAAAAATCCCTTATTGTTCTAATCATCCTGGCATCTGGGAAACTAAGCCGGGGTCAGGTTAAAAGGGCACCGAGTTTAGATGACCACATGATGAACCCAGGACGGCTTGTGGTGCCCCACAATAAGCATGGGAGGGGTGGAACCAGCCCTGACTAATCATTTTTAGGTCTCCTATATAAGATCTATGTTTTTTCATTATCAGTTAGGCTGCTCGGCCCAACAGTCAAGGGTGTTGGGTTGACTAGTCTCATTATTGCAATAATTAATCGATATTAAATAAGATGATTGTTTGAAGAAATGACAAAGTCTCTCTCAGTATGAATTTCCACAACACTTTATAGCCTGGTTAAACCAGATTGAATGCTGTACACACAATTGTTTCACTTCACGTTTCATGCCCTAACCCTAACTCTATGTAAGTAGTGCAGCGTTCAGTCTGGTTAACCAGGTTAATGACTTTAGGTCTCCCTGAAGCTGTAGCCGCTGTTGGCTGTGGTCGAACAGTAGCAGGATACATTTTCGTCTCCTTCTGTCTCCTTCATCCGGAGTATATTTGCAAACATAACTCTCAGCTGAGTCCATTTGTATCTTTGCTTATGCCTTTTGTATCCCCTTCAAGGTCCAACATAGTATTTTTCTGAAGAAATCCGACAGCTGAATAACGATTTTTTCTATTCCTCACAAACAAGATTTAAGACAATATGACTGAGGAACAAATGGCTTGATATAATGCCCCTTTCAGTATATCTCTTCTACGTGCCTCTCCCTGCCCTGAAAGACGTCTACATGGAGGAGAGATAGAATATAGTGTGTAGTTTGTAATCCTGACTGCTTTAAAGGATTCATCCCTGCCCTGCAGTTGAGTTGATTGAGTTTTCATTACGTCAGGATTTTCGAAATTCTCCTGCTACCCCAACCTGGGTTTCCTAAACACTCTAAGTAATGTGGCCAGCTAAAGCTTACCTCTCCCCTCCTCCTTCTCTCCTCCCACGTTCTGTCCCCCACCACCCAAAGCCTCTTATCAGTCCCCTCAGACCTACTCTGATCCCCTCATCTTTGCTCACTCTCTCCAATACGCCTTCTCTCTGGAACTTTCTTTCTCTGGGTCTCTGTTAACGGTACTCTAGTATCTTATGGAGGTAAATGTGCTCTCTTTAAAATAATAAGAGTACTCCAAAGGAGGCTTGCAGAAAAGAAGTTGCAGGAAGTAGTTATTTTGGAGCTACTCAACCTGATACAGGTGTCATTGCCTTGTCCTTGAATGCGAGCCCACAGAATGTCACTGAACAGACTGTTAGACAACAAGGGTCATTTGATTGTGATTGATAGTCTGTTGTGTCATTGATCCTCTGGCAGGTAACAGGTTAATATTTGATTAGAAAAGCGAGCCTGGAGGCCCTGTCTCTGGTAACATTGATCTTTACTGATCCCATCTGCTATTTCCCTTTCATTATCCGAGGTAGAAAGGGGACCAGTCTGAAATTGCTCCCTTTGCACTACTTTTGGTCTCGACAAAAGTATTGGGTGTACTATGTAGGGAAAAACAAGCCATTTTAAATGGAATTTTAGGGGTTATTTAATCATTTTGTTGTGTGTCCTTCTTGTGGCTTGGTTACGAATAAGCTAATCCTCATCTCCAACACAACCACAACATCTCTCTGTTTTCTCCATATTCCGTGTTAAAGGTTGAAGACGGCTTTACCCAGCGCACTCTCCCTTGGCTATTGTGTGTTTTCCATAAAACATCACTTCAATGTCAAAGAGTGCTCAAAGCCCCTCAAACCTGTCCTTTCAACTTCAGCCAAACTCTGCTGCCTCTCCTCTCTCCAGCCGCGTGGCTCTGACTAAAGAGTCAGGTTTTTAAATGAGGAACTTTGAGCATAGTTGTGCTAGCCCATGCAGTGTGAATGTCGAGATTCTGTAGAGTGGCTGCTTTAGTCTGAGAAACATTGTTGAAACAGAGCTCTACACTTTTCAAATACCTAGGAGCCCTATTGATATAGAATTATGTTTCCTCTGTAAATATGCAAACATCATGCATAATTTGTCTTCATTACACCAGATCTGCATATTTACTTTGTATTTTAATGGTGTGTGGTTTAGGAGTCTAGCCCTCCCAAATGAATTATAGATACTTACAGGGAAGATGTTTTATATTTCATCACAGCCAAGGAGGAGTATTGTATGACGCTATCTAAACAGTCCTTCTGGTTAATGGCATAGTGTAGGATAATGATTCCTGAGTGGGTTTGAACACAGTGTCACCTGCTGTCTCTTCACTCTTAGAAAAAATCTTTCCAAAAGGGTTCTTCCCATAGGAAGAACCCTTTTTGGATCCAGGTAGAACCCTTTTTGGATCCAGGAAGAACTGTTTTTGGTTCCAGGTAGAACCCTTTTTGGTTACATGTGGAACCGTATGTGGAAAGGGTTCTATGTGGACCCAAAAAGGGTTAACCTGGACACTAAAAAGGGTTCTCCTATGGGGACACCCAGGAGAACCATTTAGGTTCTAGATATCACATTTTCTTCTAAGAGTGGAGATAGGTTACTCATCAAGCAATAATAGTTCACCAAACCACAAACCACTTCTTGCTTGCCTTATCTAATGATAAGCTGTAGACCACACTATTTACCAAGAGAGTCTTCATCTATATTTTTCTTGGCTGTCTATTTACCACCACAAACTTATGCTGGCACTGAGACCGCACTCAATGAGCTGTATATTGCCATAAGAAAACAAGAAAACGCTAATCTAGAGGTTGCGCTACTAGTGTCCGGGGACTTTAATGCAGGGAATCAAATCAGTTTTACCTCATTTATTCCAGCATGTTACATGTGCAACCAGAGGGGAGAAAAACTCTAGACCACCTTTACTCCACACACAGAGACGCATACAAAGCTATCCCTCACCTTACATTTGGCAAATCTGACCATAATTCTATCCTCCTGATTCCTGCTTAGAAGAAAAAACTAAAGCAGGAAGTACCAGTGACTCGCTCAATACAGAAGTGATCAGATCACGCAGATGCTAAGCTACAGGACTGTTTTGCTGGCACAGACTAGAATATGTTCTGGGATTCTTCCGATGGCATTGAGGAGTACACCACATCAGTCACTGTCTTCTTCAATAAGTGCATCGATGACATCATCCCCACAGTAACCGTACGTACATACCCCAACCAGAAGCCATGGATTACAGACAACATCCGCACTGAGCTAAAGGTAGAGCTGGCATTTTCAAGGAGCGGGACTCTAGCCCGGACACTGGCTAGAGGTGCCCTCCAACGAACCATCAAACGGGCAAAGTGCCGATACAGGACAAAGATTGAATCCTACTACACCGGCTCCGGCGCTCATCGGATATGGCAGGGCTTGCAAACTATTACGGACTACAAAGAGAAGCACAGCCACTAGCTGCCCAGTGACACGAGCCTACCAGATGAGCTAAATGACTTCTATGCGTGCTTCAAGGCAAGCAACACTGAAGCATGCATGACAGCACTAGCTGTTCTGGACGACTGTGTGATCACGCTCTCCGTAGACGATGTCAAACGAGTCAAACCTTTTAAACAGGTCAACATTCACAAGGCCGCAGGGCCAGACGTATTACCAGGATGTGTACTACAAGCAATTCTGACCAACTGGCAAGTGTCTTCACTGACATTTTCAACCTTCCCTGACTGAGTCTGTAATACGAACATGTTTCAAGCAGACCACCATAGTCCCTGTGCCCAAGAACACCAAGGTAACCTGCCTAAATGACTACCAACCCATAGCACTCACGTCTTGTTGGGTTCGACAGTTTGAACATTGAGATATTAAATCAATGATGGAGAAGAGGCCTTGAATAGAAAGAGTGAAAGAGACTGGGCTTTACATCAGAAGTTAATGGTTCTCTGTGGGAAGACAGATAGCTTTGGAATGTGTTGTTGGAAGGGAGTAGAGCAATAATTGTGGTTAGGAGGTGAGGTCAGTTCCCCTTAACTTCTTAGGGAGCAGCTCCCGAGGTGACGGTTTTGGAGAGTCTGGCGTGCCCAAAGTAAAATGCCTCCCACTCAAGCCCAGAAAATAGGATATGCACATAATTAGTACTATTGGATAGGAAACACTCTGAAGTTTCAAGAGTGTTAAACTATATTGTCTGTGAGTATAACAGAACGGATATAGCAGGCAAAAACCCGAGGAATTTCTGTCCTGGAAAAAGTGTATTTGACACATTGCCTCATTTTGAACCCCTCCCTATTGAAAATGACCATATATGGGAGTAAGATTGCAGTACCAATTGCTTCCACTGGATGTCAATAGTCTCTAGACAGTGTTTGATGATGTTTAGTTGCTCTGGATGGTAATAGAAGAAGAATTTCGAAGTGGTCATCGGATGTAAACAGAAGAGGATGCGCGTTGCTCACGGCTTGCGCGCTGTGGTTTTTTTCCTTTCCTATCGCCCAGTTTATAATCCGGTTGAAATATTATACTAAATATACATAAAAGTGTTCCTAAGGATACATTATCAATGATGTTTGATTGTTCTTGGACAAGTGTATAGGTATAGGTTGAATGAGTTCTCTTCACGGTTCAATGGGCAAGTGGACGCTGTATTTTCTGATCATAACGCACCAACCAAACTGAGATTTATGGATATAATAAATGACTTTTTCTAACAAAAGAACCATGGATTGTCTTCGTTGGACACTTGGGAAGCCCTCAGCAGAAGTTCTTCAAAAGGTAAGGGATTTGTTTTCGCTGTGAAATGTGTTTTGTGTGAACTGCTATGGTTTATGAATTTATGCTAATGGTTAAATATTGGAGGTGTTACCCTCAAACAATCAAATGTTGTGCTTTCGCCGTAAAGCCTTTTTGAAATCTGACAATGCTGTGATATTGCCAAGAAGCAGAGCTTTTGATGACTATGCAACACTTGTATATTGATGAATGTTTAATAATTCAACTTTTGGATTTTGAATTTGGCGCCTTGCATTTCCCCTGGAAGTGTCGGGAGTGGGGCGCCCCACCACTCCCTAAGTAGTTAAAGCTTTTCTAGTGTCCGTGGGTTATTTACTCTGAAAAATAAGAACCTAACAGTCTGTAGCTATGAAGTACTTTGAAAGGCTGGTCATGGCTCACATCAACACCATTATCCCAGAAACCCTAGACCCACTTCAATTTGCATACCGCCACAACAGATCCACAGATGATGCAATCTCTATTTCACTCCACACTGCCCTGAAAAAAAGATAACGTACATGAGAATTATATTCATTGACTACAACTCAGCATTCAACGTCAAAGTGCCCTCAAACTCATCACTAAGCTAATGACCCTAGGACTAAACACCTCCCTCTGCAACTGGATCCTGGACTTCCTGACGGGCTGCCCCCAGGTGGTAAAGGTAGGTAACAACACATCTGCCACGCTGATCCTCAACACGGGGCCCCTCAGGGGAGCATGCTCAGTCCCTTACTGTACTCCCTGTTCACCCATGACCGCATGGCCAAGCACGACTCCAACACCATCATTAAGTTGCCGACGACACAACAGTGGTAGGCAACGGCAACGATGAGACAGCCTATAGGGAGGAGGTCAGAGACCTGGCAGTGTGGTGCAAGGATAACAACCTTTCCCTGATCGTGGACTACAGGAAAAGGATGGCCGAGCACGCCACCATTCTCATCGACTGGGCTGTAGTGGAGCAGGTTGAGAGCTTCAAGTTCATTGGTGTCCACATCACCAACGAACTACCATGGTCCAAACACACCAAGACAGTCATTAAGAGGGCACGACAACACCTATTCCCCCACAGAAGACTGAAAAAACTTGGCATGGGTCCTCAGATCCTCAAAAGTTGTATAGCTGCACCATCAAGATTGTCCTGACTGGTTGTATCACCGCATGGTATGACAACTGCTCAGCCTCCAGTTGTAAGGCCAAGCCTCCTGCCATCCAGGACCTATATACCAGGCGGTGTCAGAGGAAGGCCTTAAAAATTGCCAAAGACTCCCGCCACCCTAGTCATAGACTGTTCTCTCTGCTACCGCATGACAAGCGGTACGGGAGCTCCAAGTCTAGGTCCAAAAGGCTTTTTAACAGCTTCTACCCACAAGCCATCAGACTCCGTAACAGCTAATCAAATGGCTATCTGAACTATTTGCATTGACCCCCAACCCCCATTTTAACGCTGCTGCTACTCGCTGTTTATTATCTATGCACAGTCACTTTACCTACATGTACATATTACCTCAATTACCTCGACTAACCTGTACCCACTTACATTGACTCTGTACCAATACCCTCTGTACATAGCCTCGTAATTGTTATTTTACTGTGACTCTTTAATTATTTGTTATTTTTCTATTTTATTCTTTATTTATTTACTTATTTATAATTTCAGTTTTTTTTAGTAAATACTTTCTTAACTTATTTTTTTTTAAACTGCATTGTTGGTTAAGGGCTTGTAAGTAAGCATTTTACTGTAAGGTCTACACCTGTTGTATTTGGCGCATGTGACAAATACCATTTTATTTGATTTGATTTTGAGATTGAATGGGAACGGTAGCATTCAGCACTTGCATTTTAATTAGCTCTGAGTATAAAAAAAAAATCCTTTCAGGAGAGTATTTTCCTTGTAATTCATTCCATCTAGACTCTACCTAACTCTGAGGAAAACTACTTTCTGAGGAAAACCTCCCCTGGCTTTCAAACTGAGCCTAAGAAGCCTGGGCTTTCGAGGCTACCAAATCGCCTTTGTAATACCAAATACATTGTAAAGGTAGATTTAAATACATCGAGTCAATCCCATTATTTTTAGATGTATTTAACTCTGAGAATTCTGAAGCAGCCACAATACAAGCCAGCACAGCAGGCCAAGAGAAGTAAATCAATTACCTAGATTAGAAATAAATGACATAGCATTATCAGCAGTGGGGAGTTTCAGCATAAAATACTGATAACTGTGGTGCATCGAAACTGAATCAATAGATAATAACAGAGAAATGCACGCTGTATTTTGCAACACTTTAGGAGATTAGTTTTGACGAGGTAATACAAGTGTGGTGCAAGCTCTTGGTGATTTTGTAAATGATAAAATACTATCAAGACAGGACAACCTTATGTGCAGAAAGGAATAAATACTAATACATTTTGAGCCAATGATGTCATATCCTTTGATGTGTGTGTGATTTGCCTCCAGGCGGTTAACAAAGGTATATATCAACATGGTAAATTAAAATTTCATCAGCTGCCTTCTTCCAGTCCACAAACTTCAGAGGTTAGTCTTGTCTTTTCAATACACGGACAAATATTTTCATTAAATGTCTCCGATTTAAAATGGTTGGAGAACTATGCAAACATTCACTCAGCAGTCTGATGAAATGACTACTGCTGGTCATTTGATGCTTTTGATATTTTTGTGCCCAGAGCGCAACCGTTGAAAAACTAATTGCGGAGCAAAACGGCCATTTTGATGTCAAAATCCGTGACAGCAGGATGCTCAAATTGGTGTTGATTTTCAAATGTACCCTGCAACAGGAAATGATGTTGTTCCACAGTGTCTTTAGATTAATGTCGTGTCACTATGGCAAAATGTGCACAAAGAGCTGTGGACTGATATAAATGAATGGAAATATATGCTGCAATTGTACATAAAGAATCATACTAGTCATACCAAATGTCACTTTATTACAGTTTATTTAAATAATTAAATAAAATCATAAAGTTATAAGTGAAAATGTGTTTGTTTCTTCCATAGAGCTTGTGTCTTCTTTGAATACCTAATGCTAGCTGTTCAAACGTGAAATCAGGTAGTACAACGTGAAGTGTTGTTGCTGGAAAAACGTCTCTCCTTTCATGAAGTCCAGATAAATCAGATGTCATGGCCCGCTGTGTCTCTGTGAAGTCAGAACTCAGGCACAAACCCTTCAATCAAATCAAATTGTATTTAATGACAAACTCAGTTCAAAGCCCTTGAGAATAAAGTAACACAAAAAAAGTTTATGTAATGAACGTAAAGTTGAGACAATAACAGTACAGCACTTCTTTAAGAGATTTCATTACATGACTGTGTGTTAATAATATTGATAATACATAGTTGTGACTTTAAAGGTATACAGTGCCTTCAGAAAATATTCAAACTTATTTCACATTTTGTTGTGTTATAACCTGAATTCCAAATGGATTAGATATATTTTTTTTCTCACTCATCTACACACAATACCCCATAATGACAATGTGAAAACATATTTCTTGAAATGTTTACAAATGTATTGAAAATTAAATACAGAAATATCAAATTTACATACAGTACCAGTCAAACGTTTGGACACACGTACTCATTCCAGGGTTTTTCTTAATTTTTTTACTATTTTCTACATTGTAGAATAATAGTGAAGACATCGGAACTATGAAATAACACATATTGAATCATGTAGTAACCAAAAAAGTGTTAAACAAATCAAAATATATTTTATATTCTTCAAAGTAGCCACCCTTTGCCTTGATGACAGCTTTGCACACTTGGCAGAACAACAGATTTTACATTGTCAGCTCTGGGATTCGATCCAGCAACCTTTTGGTTATTGGCCCAACACTCCTAACCACTAGGATACCTGCAGGGTAAGCCTATGTGAAACACATGCCTTATTTAAAGTGTTTCTAATAATGCCCTATGGGAAAATGAATGGTGGAAAAACAATTGGAACCATCTCCCTGTTCGACCGCTTGGTTTTATGGGTATTATGAAACATCCACTGTGGGGCTCTATTGTGCGTAGATGGGTGAAAAAAATATATTTAATCCATTTTAAATTCAGGCTGTAACAAAACAAAAATGTGGAATAAGTCATGGGGTATGAATACTTTCTGAAGGCACTGAAGACTAAAGGCTATGACATCATCATACACCACTGGGTGACTTCCTTCTTACAGACAACATCAACAACATTTATATCTGCCAAGACTGTCACTATTGGCTGTCCCCAATGTTGGCATGACTCATGCGAAGGCATAAATCGGGAAGAGCCAACCGTGGCAATCTGGACAGATATTAATTTTGTTATTGATATCTGTAAGCAGGAAGTAGCCCTACTGTGTATGATGACATTGTATCACTCTGTCTACCTTAAAACACTGCACATGAGATGTTGTCTGGCACGGCAGAGAAAAGTTTAATAAGCAATACATATATATCACAAACCAAACCTCACTGTTCGTGAGTGTAAATTTTAATGTCTTAAGGCCTACTACAAAAAACATCTTATGATATTCGTTATTACTACAAAACCCAAGTGGTGAGTACAACTAGGCTGGTCTCGCACAGTTTGGTCGTGAAACTTGAATCAGCAGTCCAGTAACATGGAGTTCCTGAATGTGTGTACTAAATTGCCCCAGGGTCAAAAAACAGCTGACATCTCAGAAAAATAAAACTTCCCCAGGGGTCTCTCTCTCCCCCCGTCTCCTCAAGCCCTTCTCAAGTCTAAAAGAGGATTTCACAGTACAACCATATTTCCCACCTTTAAACACTCGTGTGCACACACACACGCTCAAGCCCTCAAAGTCAGCACAGTGATTTCACTGTACAACCAACCCATTCCACCCTAAACTAGCTGCTGAATTGAATCAGGAGGAGTCTCAAGAAATACCTACCATAGGGCAACGTGAATTCAAAATACTTTCAACTGTAGAAATCCATATACTGCTGTACTTTGGTATCACTTCAGTTCAAGGTTCTCTTATGGACAATTTCACGGTAACAGAATTACACTTTGACTCAGTTTTAAGATATAAAAAACTGCGGGAGATTTTACTATAATTCTCTTACCAAACTTTGCATCTGAACAGTTCTTCCAGTGAATGTGTTTTTGTGAAATATTCTGTGTAAATTGTTCAAATTAGTCCTTGTGCATAGAGTTTTCTAGTTTGTTAAACTTTGAAATTAATGTTTTTTGTTTGGCATGCATTTAAAAATGTAATTCTGTTTTTGTGCAATTGCCCAACAGCAATTGATGGAATGGCATGTCTCATTTGCATTATCTTCCATTACAGTATCTTGTTATTGTAATGTTACATTATTCCGGTCATTAATTCTGCAAATGTTATGGCCAAGTAGATTTGTTGTTGGAGGAATTATGTCTCTGGTATAGCTAACTATTGTATATTACCTCTAACCTTACCTCAACCAGACCCTAGCAAGAACTTGCAAATGGTATTCATAAGTTTGAAAATCTGGCTTGACAATACACTTTCATAAAACATGTATTGACCTATTAGGATATATTTTAGCTGTGACCAGGTAAGGATATAAAATCCCTGATAGCTAACATAAAATGAAACATTGTTCATATTTTCAGGCAATTTCTAACACATATCTTCCATTTGAATTATAAGCTCTGACTGTGTTTCATCTCATATTTGACCTGTTTCAGGAAACTAGGCGTATGTCGCGGGTCACTACTTCACACGAGAGCCGTTTGAACATAATCTTTTTAGTTTGATCAAAATACGTTTTTTGGCATAAATGCCCTCTGGAACATGTGAACTTTCATGTGCTTTAATAACAAACTGTTATGCCATCTGTAAATACAATTGTGAAATTACGAGCCTAGTTGGTTTAGCCACAGAAAAAGTGAGCAACCTTCCCGCTTGCCATGATTGGCTGAGATAATGAGTGGGCTGGACATGCCAAGAGATGAGTTCGGATTGATCTGCCATATAGCACGCTTCTTCTGAGCTGGTTAGTATGTGTAGGTAATTTCTGTCTAACACTGCTTTAAAAAAATATGTATATTGCCTAGTAGAAATGCATAAATGTTGCTCTCCACTTTCTGGAGCACCGATTTTTGAAATCAGTGAAATTAGGGTATGATAGCTAAGGAGATGGAGAAAACACCTGGCTCTGGGTTACATCTTCAAACTAAGGGTCAAACATGGCATCTGTGACAGGGAGAAACATCCAACCATGGTGTATAAAGGGTAAGATAGTCTAGCTAGCTACATTTTCAGATATTACACATTTCAATTTTTTTATTTCAAGTTAAAGTGTACTGTTAGCTAGCTAGCTAACGTTAGATGGCCGGCTCGCTAGCTAACGTTACGTGTATGATCTTATTATTCGTATCTCAGAGCCATTTGCTTGGCTAGTTATAGCCGAATGTTAGCTGGCTAACATTGATCCTGGTTGTTTAGCTACCTGCAGATTCATGCAGGGTAGTAATGTCATGAGTTGGGATTATGGTTCATTGTTTACCTAGAACGCTAGCTAGCTACATGTCTTAACAAAAGCCTCCACCACGCATGTAACCATTTTGAGTGCATTCGTAAATTCAGTTTGGCCATCTACTCCAATTTCAGAGCACTCTCGTCTGAGTGTGCCAGAGTGCAGAATAACTGATGAATTTACGAACGCTCATCACCCGTTGAATATGGCCGGTGTCAGTAACGTCGGAAAAAAAGTGTAATTAAATTGTTGCCAGCAGTACAGTTAGTCACCAACACTCTGGATAACATGAAAACAGCCTAACCAGCTCTGCAAGTGCGAGTAAAATGGTCAAAGTTTGAGTAGCAGCTGTGTAAAAGAGCAGGTAGGGGGACAATGCAAATAGTCTGAGTAGCCATTTGATTAGGTGTTCAGGAGTCTTTGGGCTTGGGGGTAGAAGCTCTTTAGAAGACTAGACTTGATGCTCCGGTACTGCTTGCCGTGCTGTAGTAGAGAGAACAGTCTATGACTAGGGTGGCCGGAGTGTTTGAACATTTTTAGAGCCTTCCTCTGACACCTCCTGATATAGAGGTCCTGGATGGCAGGAAGCTTGGACCCAGTGATGTACTGGCCGTTCGCACTTGCATCACTGCCTGGTATGGCAACTGGCAGAGCAGTTGCCATACCAGGCAGTGATGCAACCAGTCAGGATGCTCTCAATGTTGCAGCTGTAGAAACTTTTGAGGATCTGAGGACCAATACCAAATCTTTTCAGTCTCCTGAGGGGGAATAGGTTTTGTCGTGTCGTCTTCACAACTGTCTTGGTGTGCTTGGACCATGTTAATTGGTTGGTGATGTGGACACCAAGGAACTTGAAGCTCTCAACCTGCTTCACTGCAGCCCCATCAATGAGAATGGGGGTGTGCTCAGTCCTCTTTTTCCTGTAGTCCACAATCATCTCCTTTGTCTTGATCACGTTGAGGGAGAGGTTGTTGTCCTGGCTCCCTATAGGCTGTCTCGTCGTTGTCGTTGATCAAGCCTACCACTGTTTTCTCATCGGCAAACTTAATGATGGTGTTGGAGTCGTGCCTGGCCGTGCAGTCGTGCGTGGACAGGGAGTAACAGGAGGGGACTGAGCACGCACTCCTGAGGGGCCCCTGTGTTAAGGATCAGTGTGGCGGATGTGTTGTTACCTACCCTTACCACCTGGGGGCGGCCCGTCAAGAAGTCCAGGATCCAGTTGCAGAGGGAGGTGTTTAGTCCCAGGGTCCTTAGCTTATTGATGAGCTATCGTGTTGAACGCTGAGCTGTAGTCAATGTATAGCATTCTAACATAGGTGTTCCTTTTGTGCAGGTAGGAAAGGGCAGTGTTGAGTGCAATAGAGATTGCATCATCTGTAGATCTGTTGGGGCGGTATGCAAGTCTAGGGTTTCTGGGATAATGGTGTTGATGTGAACCATGACCAGCCTTCCAAAGCACTTCATGGCTACAGACATGAGTGCCACGGGTCAGTAGTCATATAGGCAGGTTACCTTAGTGTTTTTGGGCACAGGCACTATGGTGGTCTGCTTAAAACATGTTGGTGTTGTGTTTAAATGTGTTTACACCCCTGCTAGTGAGCATTTCTCATTTGCCAAAGATAATCTTTCCACGTGACAGGGCCTATCAAGAAGAGGATTTAAACAGCATGATCATTACACAGGTGCACCTTGTGCTGGGGGCAATAAAAGGCAACTCTAAAATGTGCAGTTTTGTCAGACACCACAATGCCACAGATGTCTCAAGTTGAGGGAGCATGCAAATGGCATGTTGACTGCAGGAATGTCCACCAGAGCTCTTGCGATAGAATATACAATTATTTTCTCTACCATAAGCTGCCTCCAACATTGTTTTAGAGAATTTGGCAGTACATTCAACTGGCCTCATAACCGCTGACCGTGTGTATGGCGTTGTGTGGGTTAGCGGTTTGCTGATGTCATCGTTGTGAATAGAGTGCTCCATGGTGGCGGTGGGCTTATGGTATGGGCAGGCATAAGCTACAAATAACGAACACAGTTGCATGTTATCGATGGGTATTTTTGAATGCACAGAGATACCATGATGAGATCCTGAGGCCCATTGTCGTGTCATTCATCCGCCGCCATCACCTCATGTTTCAGCATGATAATGCACTGCCCCATGTACACAATTCCTGGAAGATGAAAATGTCCCAGTTCTTCCATGGCCTGCATACTCACCAGACATGTCACCCGTTGAGCATGTTTGGGATGCTCTGGATCGATGTGTACGACAGCGTGTTCCAGTTCCCTCCAATATCCAGCAACTACGCACAGCCATTGAAGAGGCGTGGGACAGCATTCCACATGCCACAATCAACAACCTGACCAACTCTATGCGAATGAGATGTTTCACGCTGCATGAGGCAAATAGAGGTCACACCAGATACTGACTGGTTTTCTGATCCACACCCCTACCTTTTTTGTTTTTAAAGGTATCTGTGACCAACAGATGCATATCTGAATTTCCAGTCATGTGAAATCCGTAGATTAGGGCCTAATGAATTTATTTCAATTGACTGATTTCCTTATATGAAGTGTAAAATCTTCAAAATTGTTGCATGTTGCGTTTCTATATTTGTTCAATATAGTTAGCTAGAGGGATAACAATGTATTGTCTTCTCATTCCGCAGCATAAATCTGACTGGCTACAGAAGGTCTCACTATGCAGCACAAGTGAAAAGTGAAAACTACTTCAAAATCCCATTACCAGACTTTTTTCCTGACTGGAATAGCTAGATCAAATGTAAAACATGAAATAAATTCAGATTAGGTTCTCAACTGTACAATATTGTGCATGTGAGCTTAGAGATGTGAAATTGTGCACCTACACTTTGGAGCATTCCAAAGGAGCATGTTGACAGCTGGTCTTGCCTGTCTTAGTGCTATATCAAAGATACAAAATCTACTCTGACTAAAATATTATTGAAGATCATATTATGACATTATTAGCGGTTGTAAAAAGAAAAGTTTTAAAACGCAGGAAAACCTTTTCCTGTCACCTTTAAGGTAAGTGGTAAGCTGTTCAGCTAAAATAGCGTAAAAATGTTTCATGGATCACATTTGACATGATCACTTAGTACTGACTTCCAATATGAACCCACCTAGGATTTGAACTCACAACCTCTGATCTTTCTGCAGTGTCACAAAGTCTCTAGCATTCTCAGAAGTCCCCTTCACATGCATGGCCTATAATACATCTCTGCACTTAGCAAAAGAGTGCCATCTGCACTGCTATTTTAGTAATCAGTTAACTTCTTAGGGTGCGGCTCCCTGAGGTGACGGTTTTGGAGAGTCTGGCGTGCCCAAAGTAAAATGCCTCCCACTCAGGCCCAGAACATAGGATATGCACATAATTCGTACTATTGGATAGGAAAAACTCTGAAGCTTCTGTGAGTATAACAGAACTCATTTAGCAGGCAAAAACCCGAGAAAGAAACATCCGGAAATCAGTTTCTGGTGACCTTTGGCTCTGTTAGACACTCCCTATTGAATACATTTCTTACCAGGACTGAGACTGCAGTACCTATGGCTTCCACTAGATGTCAGCAGTCTATATACAAAGACAGAGAGATTGGAGTAAGCATTGCGAATAGGTAGAGGAAATGGCATGGGGACCTGAAATGTCAACAAGTTTTCTCGGGGGCGAGTCTTGCTGGAGCGCCCCTCTTTATTTTACTTATATAAGGTATAGGTGACCATCCGAGTGAAATATTATCGCTAATATTCATAAAAGGATAGCTAAGGATGCATTTTAACTGGTATTTGATTTGTTTAGGAAAAGTTTATAGGTATATTTGAATGCGTTCTCTTCACGTTTCAATGGGCGATTCGACGTTGGATTTTCTGAACATAACGCACCAACCAAACGGAGATTTATGGATATAATAAATGACTTTTTCTAACAAAATAACCATTGGATGTCTTCGTTGGACACTTGGGAAGCCCTCAGCAGAAGTTCTTCAAAAGGTAAGGGATTTGTTTTCGCTGTGAAATGTGTTTTGTGTGAACCGCGATGGTTTATGAATTTATACTAATGCAGAAATATTGGAGGTGCTACCCTCAAACAATCAAATGTTGTGCTTTCGCCGTAAAACCTTTTTGAAATCTGACAACGATGTGATATTGCCAAGAAGCAGAGCTTTTGATGACTATGCAACACTTGTATATTGAAGAATGTTTAATAATTCAACTTTTGGATTTTGAATTTGGCGCCTTGCATTTCACCGGGTAGTGTCGGGAGTGGGGCGCGCCCCACTGCTCCCTCATCATTGATTTAATTTACTTATTTCAGCTATTTTTTGTGTTTTCGATGTAGTTGTCTAATGGTGGGCCATATTCTGTTTTAACTCTACTGGATCGTTGTCCCTAAACCAGGACAGTTGTTGCTAAATATGCGATAATGTGACTTGAAAAACAGCCAACTTTTTCTTATATGGGCAGAGAGTTTAAATTATTGTTAATCTAACTGCACTGTCCAATTTACAGTAGCTATTACAGCAAAAAAATACCATGCTATTGTTTGAGGTTAGTGCACAACAACAAAACACTGGTTTGATACATTCACCTCTGAAGGTAAATAATGTACTTACATTCAATAACCTTGCTCTGATTTGTCATCCTGAGGGTCCCAGAGATAAAATCTAGCATTGTTTTGTTTGATAAAATAAATGTTTATATTCAAATGTACTCCACTGCTGTCTCTGGCTCCACACCCACCCTGCCATCTAGATGTGTAAAGGTTAGTGTCTTTTCTTTAGGGCAGCTAATGAACCATCATGTATGACATTCCTGGGAGTGTGTAAACGTAATTTTTTTTGTATCAGCCATTTTTGTATGTTCTCTATGGTTATGTACTTGAAAATGTATCAATTGACCAATTTGGCACATTTGGGCAAACTCGTGAAGGACACCTGGCAGACTTGATACAAAATATTGTGTAGTGATGTAATTCTTCAATGGATAAGTCTGATACTTTGCACTCACACTGCTGCCATCTTGTGGACAACATCTAAATTACACCTAGCCTTTCTCTTGCATATCAAAGATGTTGTAATATATATTTTTTTGTTATTTTACCATATCTAATGTGTTATATTCTCCTACATAAATTTCACATTTCCACAAACTTCAAAGTGTTTCATTTCAAATAGTATCAAGAATGTGAATATCCATATTCAAGTCCTGAGCTACAGACAGTTTGATTCGGGTATGTCATTTTAAGCAGAAATTGAAAAAAAGGGTCAGAAATCTGATAATCTGATATATGATGAATATAATAGGTTTTCTTAAGTGTATTTTTAACAGAGCTGATTAACTTTGAAGTGCTAAGTGTAGGAATACAGGTGAAACAGGTCATTGACACAGACATGGTGGCGTAGCAGGAAGATCAGAATGCTTTGAAACAAGAGCTTGTGATTTCAAATCCTAGGTGAGGACATGCTGAACAATAATGTATATATAAGCATACACAATGTTATCATGTATGTCATAGTTTGTCAAATATCTAAGATGAAAATACCATGTTCAAAAGTGGGGGGGGGTTGCTAACAGACAAAGAGCTGTGAATGGTTCACCAATCAGGGCATTGATGGGCTTGGCAACAGTAACAAGGGTTGATGTGTAATGAAAAACTAGGATCCCTGAGTATAAAGTTTCCTTTTTTGGGGGGGCGTTTCTTTGCGACCATCAGGTGATGTCCCTGGAACTAGACAATAACCTACAGGGGACCAGGACGGAACGTTCTAAGAGCGTCCGATAAACATCCTTGGGGACATCCCCGGAACAAACAAACTGGGAAGTAGATGAAACCTTCAGGGGACCATGACACAATATCCCAAGAACATCCTAGGGACAAACCGGGAACTAGACAAAGCCTCTAGGGGACCTTTTTATTATTATATATATATTTTTTTACATTTTAGTCATTTATCCAGAGCAACATACAGCAGCAATCACAGTAAAGTGCCTTGCTCAAGGGCACATTGACAGATTTTTCACCTAGTCATCTCGGTATTCGAACTAGCAACCTTTCAGTTACTGGCCCAATGCTCTTAACATCGCAAGAATGTTCTAAAAACGTCTTCTAGGACTTCCCCGGGACAAACCAGGAGCTAAACAAATCCTCTTTAGGCGACCATTTCGTGAAGTTCCGGGGACGTTCCTAACAAATTATTTTTGTTTGCACGTTTCACTCAAACTCTACAGTGAGTTTGATGTAGCTGTGTGTCTCTAGATGGCATAGCCAATTGTACAATTGCACAGGCCCCACTGGGCAAACACTGGTTGAATCAAAGTTGTTTCCACGTCATCAATGAAATTACGTTGAACTAACGTGGAACCCACCAAACAATGTAACGTTTACACAACAAACTGACGACGTAAGCGTTTGTACTGGTTTCGTACCATATAGTTACGTAAAATAATCTACAACGTCAAAGTGAAAGACCCATTTTGGTTGGTACAACGTAGGTGGCTTACATTGTAATTTTGTCATTGGTACGTCTTGACAACTTTATGTATTTAAGGTTACCTATTCTTAATTTGTTAACCGGCATTGCAGGTATTTGGTTGTGCTACATTGGTCTTGCCATTTTTGCATTAGGAAACTTTGTTCACCAAGCCTACCTGTCCAGTCCTGGTTCACTCTCTGCAGCATCAACCATATTAAATCACATTTAGTCTACTATCTGTGTGCATGGTGTGGTGTTCTAGTTCTTAAGAGAACACTTTGTAGAGTTAGATCGTACTCTTACATTCCACACTGTTCTACTGCTGTGTGTTTATTTAACTACTCACCCATGATTCCATGCTCTTTTAAATGTGCACAATACATGTAACTATCAACCCCAAATAGATAGTTACACGATGCAAGATAGTTACACGATTGTAAATGTCTCGTTTTGACATCTGTGAGAGCATGTGCAGCGCCATCTCTATTTTGAAGTAGTACATTTTTTCAGGTTAAGACAAGGTTGGCAATTTACTGCCACCTGTAGTTAAGGAACGCTTTCTCACAAGTATAATTAATTGGCTGATCCCTCCTGATGACCTAGATATAATTATGTGATCCTTCCTTAACCCATAGGAAGTACCACCCAGTTGACTACTTCAAAATGGTGAAAGTCCTCAATGGTGCTGCCCATGATAAAACTGGCTTTTCGGCACTAGATTCCTCTGTCTATCTCTATGATCAACCCCTGTCCCTTATCCATATAGAATTAAATGCTGCTGATAAAGCTCATTAGTCAATAATTTTTTTCTAGCAGATGGCATAACAACACTTTCAACATGCATGAAAAAGCACAACATGAAATGAATTATAGCATTAATAAATATTCATAAAAAAGTTCAAACAAGCAAATATACAGTACCAGTCAAAAGTTTGGACACACCTACTCATTCCAGGGTTTTTCTTT
Source organism: Brachymystax lenok tsinlingensis (assembly GCA_030435695.1). Lineage (NCBI taxonomy): Eukaryota > Metazoa > Chordata > Actinopteri > Salmoniformes > Salmonidae > Brachymystax > Brachymystax lenok. Next base: position 42,899,382 of record CM059785.1, on the reverse strand, counting down.
ATAGTTTTGATGTGTTCACTATTATTCTACAATGTAGAAAATTGTACAAATAAAGAACAACCCTTGAAAGAAACATGATTAGGTGTGTCCAAACTTTTGACTGCTACGGAAAATGCCAGATATATTTTCTCTTATTTTACATTTCCTCATCACCTACTTTGCACACTCCTGGGTTTGCCCACCTATAAAGGCTGAGATGGCGAGGCCCCACTGGGCAATACACTGTGGTACAATAGAGCTGAGTGACGTTTGTCATACAAGCCACATCTTTATGCACCTTGGCCATTGAGAAAGTTGACTAATGTCAATTGGTAAGCCTAATTGATTTATTCCAAGGCCCATTTTCAAAACGTTTGTATAATTATTTGAGCAAAAGGCAACCTGAGGATACAATTCAGTCAGAGGTACCTCTGTTACATGAAGAGATTGAAAAAATATACTGTGTCAATACATTAGGAATATTTAGGAAGCCTGAAAGAATGTAGCTGAAGCATCAACCCCTTACTGAGGGCAAATTTTCAAGACAAGACATGTTCAGTTATATAAACAAAAACATACCTTGTGGTGTCTCATGTAGTCATTGGGGCCCAGTGTTTTGTAAACTACACTGCGCTCTCCCTCTGAAATGAAACACACAACTGTTTAATACTGTAGGCCTGGTTTGCAAAAGTATTCACCCCCCTTGGAATTTTTCCTACTTTGTTGCCTTACAACCTTGAATTAAAATAGATTTTTGGGGGGGTTTGTATCATTTGATTTACACAACATGCCTACCACTTTGAAGATGTGAAACAAACAATAAATAATACAAGAAAACAGAAAACTGGAGCGTGCATAACTATTCAACTATAACTATCCTCAACTAATTTGCCTGTATTTAGCGACATCCATCATTCCTTCAATTCGGACGAGTTCCCCAGTCCCTGCCGATGAAAAACATCCCCACAGCATGATGCTGCCACCACCATGATTCACTGTGATGGGAGTTGTTCGGTTCACGCCCGACATTGCGTTTTCCTTGATGGCCAAAAAGCTCAATTTTAGTTTCATCTAACTAGAGTACCTTCTTCCATGTGTTTGGGGAGTCTCCCACATGCCTTTTGGCGAACACCAAACGTGTTTGCTTATTTTTTTCTTTAAGCAATGGCTTTTTCTGGCCACTTCCGTAAAGCCCAGCTCTGTGGAGTGTACGGCTTAATGTGGTCCTATGGACAGATACTCCAATCTCCACTGTGGAGCTTAGCAGCTCCTTCAGGGTTATCTTTGGTCTCATTGTTGCATCTCTGATTAATGCCCTCCTTGCCTGGTCCATGTGTTTTGGTGGGCGGCCCTCTCTTGGCAGGTTTGTTGTGGTGCCATATTCTTTCAAGTTTTTTAGAATGGATTTAATAATGCTCCGCAGGATGTTCAAAGTTTCTGATATTTTTTATAACCCAACCCTAATCTGTACTTCTCCACAACTTTGTCCCTGACCTGTTTGGAGAGCTCCTTGGTCTTCATGGTGCCGCTTGCTTGGTGGTGCCGCTTGCTTAGTGGTGTTGCAGACTCTGGGGTCTTTCAGAACAGGTGTATATATACTGAGATCATGTGACAGATCATGTGATACTTAGATTGCACACAGGTGGACTTTATTTAACTAATTATGTGACCTCTGAAGGTAATTGGTTGCACCAGATCTTATTTAGGGGTTTCATAGCATAGGGGGTGAATACATATGCATGCACCACTTTTCCGTTTTGTAAATTTTTTGTAAACAAGTTAGTTTTTTTATTTCACTTCACCAATTAGGACTATTTTGTGTATGTCCATTACATGAAATGCAAATACAAATCAATTCAAATTACAGGTTGTAATGCAACACAATAGGAAAAACGCCAAGGGGGATGAATACTTTTGCAGGGCACTGTACATGCTTCCATAGTCAATTCATTAATTAATCCACTATCCATAAATCTGAATAGCAGTTTTGCCAGTGCACTCACTCTGTGGATGATGTCTTGGGCAGTGTGAGAGATTAGCGATCCCCATTTAATGAGATGGAGCCGTCCAAGTTGGGGGAGGAGGGGGATGAAGGGGGGTTAGCTGGGGGTTATAGGAGGAAGAGGGGAACGCACTAAACTGAGGCTTTCACAAGTTAGATAAGCTGACCTAAGCTAAATCCCTAACCGGAATTATTGCAGTTATTAAATCAAATCAAATGGTTTGCTTGCTCAATGTGTTTCCTCAGTTCGGAAGGAAACATGGTTTAAAAGTGCTACCGACTAAATAATAAACACTGTCTATAGTGTAAGTATCAAATAGCAAAATAATTCTTAAAAACCATAAAACTGCTTAATGACTGTAAAACTCTGCTGTGCCTTTTAACAAGAACCACACACACACACACACACACACACACACACACACACACACACACACACACAGAGACATTCACAAAGGTTCTCCTCCACATACCTACTGTAACTGTTGTTAGTGAAATGTTAATTGGCAAATATCGTCCCATTCTTTGCAAATCCGCACGTGTGTGAGTTAGAGTGAGCAACAGGGATAGTGAGCCAGAAAGAAAGGGGAGAAACGACACGACTCACCCAAGGGAGCTGTCTGTTGAATTAGGGCACAAGGTTTTGCACTTGAAAAAAGGGGGGTAAAAGGACAAGTTAAAATAGTATTTTATTTGCATTGCAAACTTAAATGATTAGAAGTGGTTTTATTTTGTTGTTATTTTTTAAATGTTATTTAGTTTTACCACAATTAAATGTACATTTAGACATACATAGATCTACAAGACATATTGCACAACAGTCAAAACAGAAAAAAACGAGAAAAAAAATCATAACTGGACAAACATTAATGACATCACACTTGCTCAGACCCACATGTTGCCACCGTATCAGTACATATCCATAATCAATAGCCATTAGTTTCAGTGATTGGTTGTGTCCAATGCTTGCAAGACTCTCCATATTGCGCTATGTTGTTTCTGTCTGTAGCCAGATTATTTTTTCCATATTTAAATAATAAAGCTTTTGATTCTTCCATTCCGTTAAAGTTGGCATCATTTGACTTCCAGTATTTAAGTAACAGCTTCTTCAATATAAGTGATGAAATGATATTGTCCAACCCATTGGATATCTCACCATTCCCCCATCAACCATGTTTGGAAGTATTCAAATAGAATGGTTAAAATTATGGATTTTGATGGGGACTTTTATTATTATGTACATGTGCCTAAGACTACCAAGATTCACTCTCTGTGACCCTGCAGTAAAATGTTATTAACTAGCACCTAGTGCAAAGTTAGTTAATGGTTAGCATTCGACAGTTAACTAATCTCATAAAATATAATGGGTGAAAATACATATATTTGGCGTGTCTCATATATACACATGAAAATACAAATAATGTGCAAACAAAACCATTAGGAGCTAAAAGAAAATCTAATTTAAAATAAATTCATTTTGGCCAATATTTTGTCTCATACACTTCCATACAAAACTACCCAGCTAGCCTTCATAAACTCAGCAATGCAAATACGCATGCAGCACATCAGTCATACTGTGATGTTCTCCATGGGTATAATCTGGATTCGGGACCAATATGTAATAATATAAAATCACGTTTTTGCGACATGTTGAGGAGGTAGGAAGATGACCAAATGCGATGGTTATGATATTACCTTCAGATTACGTTGCCACTATGTCGTGGGAAGCTAATTACATGACATTAACAATAATTACCAATCAATTACGCCAAGGTTGGTCGTGGTTATGTAACGTGTTTGCTGGGAAGAGCAGCTTCCCATCAAACATATTCCACCAAAAATAAATAAACTCAGATTACATCAGTCAGATAAAATTGTATTTGTATTGGTCACAATAAACAACAGGTGTAGACTAACAGTGAAATGCTTTCTTACGTAACCTTCCCAACAATGGCAGGGAGCTCGGTCGAATACCAATCAGTTACCATACCAAGCGGGGATACAACCAGTCAAGATGCTCTTAATGGTGCAGCTGTAGAACCTTTTGAAATTCTGAGGGCCCATGCCGATTTTTTGACAGGGTGGTATCAGTAAAAGCAGGATCTGGCTTGTTCGTTGTGACAGCGCGGGGTTCATGACTTCAGCACCATGGACAGAATGCGCTCAGTTGCTGAAAAGGTTTCATGATTAAATTTGATAAATATTAACCAACCAATAGCTAGCTATGTGTCATAATGTAGCCTATGGTGCTTGACTTGGACTGGAGCTGTCCAGCGCCCCGTACTGGCACTTCATATTCTGGGGGAATTGTGTACCTGCTCCTCTACAAAACAAAGTAGCTTATCTCTGGCCGAGATTCACACACCAAGACGAAAAAGATTGATCGAAGCAGAATATAAGTGGTATCTGCATTGAATAGCAATGGAGAGTGGCCATTCATTTCCTGATTCCGCGTTGTTCAAGTTTATTTGCCTCTAGTCTGTGAATCTGTGCGTTACACTAGGCTGGTCCATGTTGTGCAGATCTAAAATGAGCCAACCTGAATGCACATGATGCGCTTTTCCAAGTTGTCAAATGAGAGTTTGTTTGTAAGGTCATGGAAATTAGTTTCATACTTTTTGTCAATGTAATTCACGAAGGCACACTTTTAAATATGATCAATCATTTCAAAATCTACATATCAGCCATGATCGGAATGACCCTTAAGTGCGTGTCTGTGTGTGAGAGTGCGAGTGGGCCGTTGCCTGGGGAGACAGCGCGACATTTCAGCAGAAGGAATATAATAACGACAGACAACAGACTAACTAGATGAGAGCCAACTCAAAACATAACTTGTAGCACTTATCCCGCTTGTTAACAATAGCTAACTAAGCATTCATGCCGTTGTCGCCTTTCCACCGGCACTGTAGGAAGCCTAAATAAATCTGCACCGTTGGAAAACTGGGATTCCCCTCTATTAAACAGTAGCCATGTAATTGCAACAATGTTAAACATATTCTAAGAATGGACTAAATGACAAATAACTTGCTGAGCATAGATCGCCCCTGAAACATTAATATTTTAGCCTTATATATATATAAACATGTCTAGTTAGATACCTTGCGTTGAAGTATCCTACCTTATGCATTTGATCCCTGATTCATTTAATGAGTAAATTGTTGCCACCATATCAAGGGTTGCAACCATTTCCAGGATAACTACTGGGTGTGCAGACTTTTGTTCGAGCCCTGGTCTGACCACATTGTATCCTAAACATCAGCTGCTCAACTGGACCTTGATAGGCAGACTTGGGTGTTCCAGGGCCCGGATCAAGAGCCAAGCCTGCACACCCAGGAGCTCTCCAGATGGAGGATTGACCACTTGTTGATGGGACTAACCGTGCAGTTCTACTTTGTGGGGGGTTAAATGTCTAAATGGGATCATTAACTCTTCAATAGGTTATATAGGTTATAATAAAAGGGATGACAATTTGGTTAAACGTCATGGAGAAGTCATCAAACATGTATGAATCCTTAACAGAGAACAATCAGAGGTCTCTGTAGGTCTCATAATGTCATTTGTGAATGTCGGTGAACATAATATAATAGACCATCGTGGAAAAAGACAGCTCCTGCACTTCTTTTATCCCATGTCAAGCACTGAGCTTACCATCATCAACTGTACACACATACTGGGAAAACAAGTAGAATTTACAAGCTAATGCTTCGGCTATTAACATTCTGAAATATAAAAATATATGTAAATAATTTGAGCTCTTTGGGTCGTCATTCAATTTATATTATGTCAAACACGTAATCACCCCCACCGTTTTTACAGTGGGAACGCATCGGCATCAGATCACTCCGTTGCCCCATCCTCTCCTCCCCCTCCCAGTTCCTCACCACAGCCTCACCCTGGACCACACAGACTAGACGAGGACCGAGCAGTCAAGATCCCCTCGTTAGTCGCTTGCAGACTGATAGAGGGGTATAGGCAGCCAATATATTGTCTGTGTTTAGGCTACTTAATTCTGACGACTGAATATTTTGCCCTCTCTTGAACATAATGTGGAGAGACAAGTGATCTCGGCAGACATTCGAAGACCTAGCATAATTCATTCGTGACGGACCCCGTTGCTGCATGCCTCCTGTTTAAGATTCTGCCGTTTTGACTAATCCACGGGACAGTGGGATCCGACTACAGAGCATCTTTAGGATTCACAGCGAGTTGAGTCCAAGTTCTATTACCAGGAGTTTACCATGACAGCCACTAAGGAGGCGGCGCAGCCGAATCAGAGACAGAAGCCACCGCCAAAGGATGATGAGGAGGTGGGCTTGCCAGTCTATCCATTTGCCAGAATCTGTGGTTAGGCTATTGAAGAGTTAATGAGCTAATTTCTATTTTATTATAATGTGTTCTCCGTCAGTGTTACACAACTATGTTTCAAACGTGTTTACTGTGTCTGTTCTACAAGGTCAGTTGGGCTATATAATTATATAGTGTCTAAAATGTGATGCTGCAAATGAATGCCGGTTCTTGTGTGAGAAATAGGGGTCATATAACATCTGAATAGGCCTACTATCTATCTTTTAGAACATGTTATATTCAGGAATATATTTCGTAGGCTACAGCAGGGGAGTGAAGTGATGTATTTCACTAGATTGCGCTTTAACAGTTGGCTATTAAATAGCCGGTGGCTTATTTACCCTATAGCTTTCTGTCCATGCGCTCCCAATCGTGCGAGAATATTAAAATACATTAGGCACTTGCGCTGCATATATCGCTATTATATAAATTAGTGGCTCTGTATGAAGAGCTCGTCAGCGGTCATGCCCGAGAGTAATGAGTGCTCTCGTGGGTATCGGGAAAACTTGCACTGCCAGAGATAGATAGAGAGGGAGACGGCGCAGCGTGCGTGCTCGGCTCGCGCAAGATTGTAATTCAGCGGTTGACTCCTGTCAGCTTGGTCAGTGCTATGCGGGATCCGTGGGACGTCCCCACCCTAACCTAAACCTACCATTATCCTAACCCTTACCTTAACCACAACCCTTACCTAACCCTAACTATTTTCTGTATTTTGGGCACGTCAACCCCAATTATCCGGGAGGCCTGACGATGATTACTGTCAGTATGTTCATGCAGTACAGATATCTCTCAGAGATCATGTTCCAGTCTGCAATGTTTTTTTCGGCATCTGCAATGTTTCTAGTTAAACATTTAAACGGGTGACATCAGTGTCTGGAGGAATTGTTGGAGCGTTGCAACTTAACAACTAGCGGCTGGTCGGTGCATCTAGCTACATAAACTGTAATTATTGATGGTGCTTCCCTAAATGTTTAAATAACCCCCATGTGCAGTGTGGCACCCGGCAAAAAGATATTCCAGACCATTGCTATCCATCTGCTGTGATGTGCGTGGTCTCATACCTTATATTTTATGATCTGTGGCCACCAGAATGTCCATTATAAATGTCACTTTTTGGTGTCACTTGTGGGGTCTTACGAGTTTATTAAGCACCATGCACAGCATCCACAAATACTGTACCACTTCAGGAATATATGGCAGCCCCCCGCACCTCTCTGTTTCAGAGGGGTTGGGTTAAATGCGGAAGACACATTTCAGTTGAATGCATTCAGTTGTACAACTGACTAGATACCCCCCTCTACCTTTCCCTTCAATTCTTAGTCACCAAGCAATGCTCCTCTTGTGCTTATGATGTAGCTTGCATGTTCTTGTGATGAAGGACACACTGCAGTCTGAACAGAAACTCAACCACATTGTAATACATACCAACGCCCTTTATTGTATCTCTGAAATGCTGTTTTGCTCTAACCTTGAAAACCTCTGCTTTGATTGAAGGATGTTGTGTTAGGGGCACCATTGCATTTCCAGAGTTCAAATAGCATTTGATATGAGATGAGATTTCGATTGGGCCTGCCTGGAGTGACAGTTGGACATGCAGGGTTTGCACTTTTGTGATTATTTAATTGGTTCCGTTGCACCAGGCATGCTCGATCAAGAACCCCCTACTTGAACCCAGGTCTGAGTAATTCACTCATGACAAACATGCAGTTAGCTGTATGGCACAGGATTGTCGTGACACGCAATGCTCATAGGCTATTTATGTCAGAGATTCAATGAGGTGCTCACTGACTGCGCCTGACTCGCTGACAGCCCTAGCAGATCAACCATCCACAACATTTAATTAGTGCATTGAGAGATATACAAATAAGGGAAGAGGCAAATAACTTGTTTATAATTTAGTTCCACTTCACTGTTAACTTTCCTGCTTCCCTTTTTCTTGTAATCATAACTGTTGCATGGGGATGGAGAATCTTTTGATGAAGGGGGAAAAAAAGACTTCTTTATAAGCCACGACAATCCTATGCATTTGTTTTGGCTCTGTGCTCCAGCATTTTGGATTTGAAATCATACAGTGACTATGAGGTTAACGTGTAGACTGCCAGCTATAATTTGAGGACATTTTCGGGTGAACCGTTTAGCGATTGCATCACTTTTTGTACATAGTCCCCGCATTTTAGGAGACCAAAAGTATTGAGCCAAATTCACTCATGTGTTTTAAAGTAGTCGAACGTTTAGTATTGGTCCCATATTCCTAGCACACAATGATAACATCAAGTTTGTGACTCTACAAACTTGTTGGATACATTTGCTGTTTGTTTTGGTTTGTGTTTCAGATTATGTTGTGCCCAATAGAAATTAATAGTAAATAATGTATTGTGTCATTTTAGAGTCCATTTTATTATAAATAAGAATTGAATATGTTTCTAAACACTTCTACATTAATGTAGATGCAACCATTATTATGGATAATCCTGAAAGAATGTTACAGACACACAAATATCATACCCCCGAGACATGCTAACCTCTCACCATTACAATAACAGGGGAGGTTAGCATTTTAGATCATAACCCAAGACATTCTAACCTCTCACCATTACAATAACATGGGAGGTTAGCATTTTATGGGGGGATGGTATGATATTTGTGCTTGTTCTCGCAAGAATGTTTCAGATGGACTATATATTTAGATTGCCTGCATTAAGTACATGTTTTAAACCAACCAGTGATTTCTGTAAGGTAACAAGGTCAGATTGCAGCTCTAACATTTGAGGCAATGGCATTAATACAGATTAATATTACACATTTTTACAACCAGGGGACTAGAGAGGAGAGGACAGGAGAGAGGAATAGAGGAGAGTGGAGGATAAGGAGCGGAGAGGAGGACAGAGGAAAGGAGAGAGGGGAGAGAAGAAGGTGAAGTGGAGAGGAGCGGAGAGGGATGCTGCCAAATGGTTTTCAACATAGCCATGAGACTATACTGCCAACGGACCTGGGGAGATGCTACATTTCAAACAACATAATGTAGTTTACATGTAGTTAACACAGCCTCTAAAATACATCCACAAAGATTGTTTGTAAAAGCAGGCCTCAGTTGTTCCTTATCCAATTATCAAAAAATGGAAGTACTAACGTAACAAGCCAATGACAAAGAAATCCTTGTATGGTATGTTGACGCTGGGATCGTTATCATTTGGTAACATGGATGAGCCCTATTTACAGATCAATCTTAACCATGCTTCCAGATTTAGATTTGGCAAATATTGTCACGACTTCCGCCGAAGTCGGCTCCTCTCCTTGTTCGGGCGGCGTTCGGCGGTCGGCGTCGCCGGTCTTCTAGCCATCGTCGATCCACATTTCATTTTCCATTTGTTTTGTCTGTGTTTTCCACACCTGGTTTCAATTCCCTCAATTGCATGTTTTGTATATAACCCTCTGTCCCCCATGTCTTTGTGTGGGATTGTTGTTTGTAGTGCTTGTGCACATTATTTTGACTGGTGCGTTACGGATTATTGTACCCATTTATTCTCGTGTTGTTTGAACCGTTGGGTTGTCTATTAAACAACTGCGATTATTACCCAGTTGTGCTCTCCTGTGCCTGACTTCTCTGCCACCAGTTACGCAACCCCTACAAATATAACAAACTTTTGACATATGTTCTTAATATTTTCCTGTGGGAATATAAGGGAATATGAGGGAGTCCGTGGGGAGTTCGGTCTAATCTCTGATCAGAGGCGGAGAGCAGGCCGAACATTTAAGCCCTGTTTGTCTGTGTGTTTGTTTTGGTGTCAGTGTGTTAGGTCTGTGTTTTGTGTCCGTGTGCGTGGTGAATAAACAGCACGTCTCCCTACTCTAATCCACTCAAAGGCTGTTTTTCAGGATTAACCACATCACAGCATCACTGGCTTCAGATGGAGGGAGATGGGGTTGTGTTGTGTGTCTGGCCCTATGTCCTCTCAGATATCCACAGGTGCATAGGGTGCATGGGTGGGTTTGGAACAATCTACATAAATCTCAATGACAAATTTGACCTTTTAGATAGATATGTATGCCTCTAACTTATGTCATACTTTACAACCTTAAAGTTATTCATTGGCACAGTAATTTGTTGCCTACTTCCCGAGCTACAGTGAATTTAAAAGAATTGCTTAGAGAGAGGTTGAAAACAAAAACCAAACTCCTGGAGTAGCAGACAGGGCTGAGAGTAAAAAGAGTAAATCAGTTGCATGACCAGCCCTCTCACTCCAACTCCCACTGGCTTTGTCCTTCATTCTTGCTCCTCCGTTCTCCATTAATTCGCCCCTTGCCGGTAATTTTATAGCTCAGTGGCTGCTGGATGCCCCAATGTCACCTTTGTCTCCCAAAAAAAAAAACATAGAGTGAGAGACTCTTAAAGTGCAGAGCCTGTGAGTTTGACTGTGCGTGTGACGACAATCTCCACTCAGACACATTCAGTTGTGTCTCAATGAGCTTACCCTGTGGATGGTTCCCACATTACATTTTTTTTGTTCAATTTGATTTCTCTAGAATAGATGAAATACATTATTTTTTTTATCGGAGGGAAATAGCTCAATTCTTATCCACGCTTTGAGCATAATTTGACTATGAATGTAGTCAGCTGTGTCTAATTGGCTTCAGTTAAATTTGATTGCAGGAGGGAAAAAGGCTTGAGCACATACCGTGTCATTTCAACCAAATCACATTTTAATTTGCGGTTGTGGATAATTCATTCAGATAGTAAAATCTGATTAATATAATTACTCTATTGTCCTGCATACGCTTCTGCGGAGGTGGTCTGGGCTAATATTCAGACATTATATGGTCTAATACAGATGATTGCATCCTGTGAATGGCTATGTCCCAATTTGACTCGATTTTGCTAGAAAACATTTTCTGTTCTATGCACGTCATTGACCCCGTCCGCCTTTTAATAACACCAATATTGATATCAAAATACACAAAAAACAATACAAGGAGGAATTGTTTTGGAATGAAATCAATGAGGGCTCTTATCTATTTTATATCTTGTTTCCTTTATAAACAATAAACATCACTTGGCATAGGAGATAAGAGAGTGAAGGAGTAGACATTCATAACAGATAATATGAACGCCATTGAGTGCAAATGTGTCATAGATTTTAATCCGGACTAGACACTTGACTTCAGCGCTAGACAATGGCTATCGCATTAAGCATCAAACATCGGTCATTAGAACACCGATAAGCAAACAAGGAACCAAATAGGGAACCTATTCATTTGAAAATAGCACAGCTGCAGCTCTCCATACCTACTGTGCTCAGCCACTCACATGAAAGAAAAACAGACTCGTAGAATGAGCTGTCTCACAATCAATATTGAGAGTTTAGTTTCATCAGGGCCCACTCATGTTTCCCTGTGTGTGTCATGGGCACGCTGGGTAGTGTAGTTTATGCATTAGAACCCCACTGTTGAGTATAGACAAGAATTCCAATAGTGGGTGAATGGCCTGTGGAGGCGATCAATGTCCATTTTCGGAGTAGCTTCAAACTTAACCTCCGCCAAAAACTTGCACTTCGTACAAAGTTGCTGTCGATTGAATGTCTTGGTCGCTTATTGGAACGTGTTGTCTGTTCTTTGGTCCAAACAAGTGTTCTGTTTATCCACTTCTCTTTGAGACTTTAACCATTGAAAGCATTTGTAAGGCATAGACTTGCATTGAGCAAGGTTCTGTGTTCTTGAGGCCAGTCATGTATGGACACAAGTTGTATATTACAACAAATACGTGACATGGTAATGTTGTGCTGTGTGTTGTGTGGTGGTTTGCGTGGTGTTGTGATGTGATCACTGGCAAATGTTCAATTATCAGGGTACTGGTGGGTCTTGGGTACAGATGGATCGGATGCATGTCATTACAGAAATAACTAACACCTTCGAAGCTTACTTTGAAGTTAAAACACTCTACTAAGAATGCCATATAGTTGAGCCATACTGTTCCAACTGTCATAGTCCTAGAGACAAATCAGGAATCAGTAAACGTTGAATTGGCTTTAGCAGATACTTACAGTTCACACAGTGACTTCAGAAAGTATTCACACCCCATTTACTTTTTCTACATTTTGTTGTGTTACAGCAGGGCTGCCAACTTTTGAAGAAAGCTTAGAGTGAGATTTGCTATGTGAATTTCAATGCCCCCTGGCACAACCCCTAGATGGGAAATGTTACTGTTTAAAGCAAATTTCCTACAATTCCATGCATTTTGACATGGCTTAGGCATATGACCAGGGTGAAAATAAAAAAAATAAAAACCACAGGTCACGTGTATTCAGAATGCTTTGAACATTAAATGAACACTCACAATTCGACAACTTTGTGACATTTTTTAGATTGCAGTCTCCTTGTCCATAGACTGCTTTCAAGGTAAAAACACAAACATTTTGTAATTTGGGTGAACTCTCTCTTTACAATAGGTCTGGAAGAAAATCCTGCTTGCTCTCCATGCGGGTTGGCCTCCCCTGAAGTGCTGGGTGTTTGAAAATGTTATTGTTATAACAATTCATTTCTCAATATCAATATTCAGGTGGTTTATGCCTACTAGTTGAAGATCCTTGTCATCATCTTGGGCTACATAGACAAAATATGATGTGTTTATGAGTTGTGAGTTCCCCTATCATCTCTGCCTAGCATGTGCACAATACTAAAGTTAAATTTGATTCCTGGAGCATTTAATATCCAATGTTAATTTGTATGACTTATTCAAAACTGTCCACGAATGGATGCAAAATTACATAGCCTCATATCATTCATTTTCAAAGACAAGTAGCAATATTCGATTTTCAAATATGTGATTAACTGGCAAAGTTGGGAAGAAGTGGAATAATAAAATAAATGTGGGGAATAAGAATAGTGTTCTTGCTGACAAGCAAATAATTACCATACATTTATCGGGGTGGCAGGTGGCCTAGTGGTTAGAGCGTTGGACTAGTAACCGAAAGGTTGCAAGATCCCCAAGCTGACAAATCTGTTGTTCTGCCCCTGAACAAGGCAATTAAACTAGGCTGTCATTGAAAATAAGAATTTGTTTATAACTGACATGCCTAGTTAAATAAAGGTAAAAAATACAATTTTAGCCCATTGTTAAAGAATGAGAATTGTTCCACTGATCAGACTGAAACATACTGTAGGTCTGTCTACTGCCTTTTTGTTGTCACAGCCTAAACGGCAATCACCAAACGAAGGAACTAATGCAAGTGTGGATTAAATCCACTTTAGTACATGCTGTCAAAAAGCTGCATTCTGCAATAGGGACAGGAGTAACAGCAACCTCATTTTGTTGACAACATTGTACATAAAACAGCGCTACCATACTACTGTTTTTAGAGTTTTATAAACTCAGCAGAAAACGTTCTCTCTCTCCATTCAGCTCCACTCTAATTTTGAGGGTATTTTCTTTAAAACATGCATCCAATCCCCTTGATCCCTTACATATGCTTCACTGTGCGCTGTTCCAGTGCTGTCGCAAGACAGGACAATGATAAAGGTTCAGCTCGTGATGTTAAATTGCAGGTGCAGATGCTCCGATTTCAAAATGATTTGGAGCAGTTGAAACGTCAACGCGCTGACTATACAATAGACTAATTAGACAAATATAAGCAGTATTTTTCAATGCGTGAGATATGAGGTGTGCCGTGAGAATGTGAGAAGAGCATCTGTCTCATGACCAATACGTGAGAGTTGGCAGCTCTGTTACAGCCTGAATTTAAAATGGATTATGTTGATATTTTGTGTCAATGATCTACACACAATACCCCATAATGTCAAAGTGGAATTTTGTTAGTAGAACATTTCTGAAATTAGTAAAAAAAAAAAAGAGTATTCAACCCCTTTGTTGTGGCAAGTCTAAACAAGTTCAGGAGTAAAAATGTGCTTAACAAATCGCATATTACGTTGCATTGACTCACTCCATGTTCAATAGTCTTTAACATGATTTTTGAATGACTACCCCATCTCTGTAACCCACATATACAATTATCTGTAATGTCCCTCAACCACCAAGTAGTACATTTCAAGCACAAAGACCAGGTAGGTTTTTCAATGCCTTGCAAAGAAGGGCACTGATTGGTAGATTTGTAAAAAAAAAAGCAGACGGTGAAAATCCCTTTGAGCATGGCAAAGTTATTAAATATACTTTGCATGGTGTATCAATACACCCAGTCACTACAAAGATACAGGTGTTTTTTTCCCAACTCAGTTGCCGGAGAGGAAGGAAACTGCTTAGGGAATTCACCATGAGGCCATGGTGATTTTAAAACAGTTACAGAGTTATGACATGAGAAAACTGAGGATGTATCAACAACATTGTAGTTACTCCACAATACTAACCTGAATGACATAGTGAAAAGAAGAAAGCCAGAATAAGAAAATGCATCCTGTTTGCAACAAGGCATATAAGTTAAACTGCAAAATAATGTATCAAAGAAGTTCATTTTTGTCCTGAATACAAAGCATTATGTATTTTCAAGCATGATGGTGGCTGCATCATGTTATGGTTACGCTTGTCATCGGCAAGGACTAGGGAGATTTTTAGGATAGAAATAAATGGAATACAGCTATAAGCACAGACAAAATCCTAGAGGAAACCCTGGTTCACTCTGCTTTCCAACAGACACTGGGAGATGAAGTTACCTTTCAGCAGGACAATAACTTAAATTACAAGACCAAATCTACACTGGAGTTGCTTACCAAGAAGAGTGGCTTAGTTACAATTTTTACTTAAATCGGCTTGAAAATCTATGGTAATAATTGAAAATGGCTGTTTAGCAATGATCAACAATCAACTTGACAGAGCTTGAATAATTTTTTAAATAATAATCCAGGTGTGAAAAGCTCTTAAAAGACTTACACAAAAAGACTCACAGCTGTAATCGCCGCCAAAGGTGCTTCTACAAAGTATTGACTCAGGGGTGTGAATACTTATGTAAATTAGATATTTCTGTAATTAATTTGCCCCAAAAATGCTAAAATGTCAAAAAACTTGTTTTCACTTTTTTATGATGGAGTATTAAGGTATAGATGGGTGAGAGAGAAAAAAACAATTTAATTCAGGCTGTAACACAACAAAATGTGGAATAAATCAAAGGATATGAATACTTTCTGAAGGCACGGTATAATGCAAAAAAAAGTAAATTGGCCATTGTTATCTTTCCATGACTTTTTGGATTATGTCTTAAGAAAGTTATTATTCCCTCCTTATGACTGTGCTATGAAGGCATTATGACTGGTTGCTTCAGGTCACAGTGTGATTTTTTGGTTGCTTCAGGTCAAAGTATATCTTTTTGTACCCATATTTAACCCATTTTTTATGCACTAAAGTACTCCCATATACACTGAGTGTCCAAAACATTAGGAACGCTTTTTCCATGACATAGACTGTTCAGGTGAATCCAGGTGAAAGCGATGATCCCTTATTGATGTCACCTGTTAAAAGACAGGTAAAAGAAGGATTTTATGCCTTGAGACAATTGAGACATGGATTGTGTAAGTGTGCCAAGTGAACGGGCAAGACAAAATATTTAAGTGCCTTTGAATGGGGTATGGTAGTAGGTGCCAGGCGCACAGGTTTGAGTGTGTAAAAAACTGCAACGCTGCTGGGTTTTTCATGCTCAACAGTTTTCTGTGTGTATCAAGAATGGTCTACTACCCAAACAACATCCTGCCAACTTGACAAAACTGTGGGAAGCATTGGAGTCAACATGGGCCAGCTTCCCTGTGGAATGCTTCCGACACCTTGTAGAGTCCATTGCCCTGACGAATTGAGGCTGTTCTAAGGGAAAAAGGGGGTGCAACTCAATATTAGGAAGATGTTTCTAATGTTTTGTACACTCAGTGTATACTTCCATTCATTTTTTTTAACTGATACCGGGCTACCTTCAGATGAGGCTTGTGAGGCTTGTGGCCGTCCTAGAGCAAAATGGAGAACACCATCAAATTCGTGAGTCTCATCATATTAATTTGTAGCCCAAATTAAAAAGACCGATTTTTGGGATGTCTCCTGGTCTGACAAACTGCTGTAGCTCAGTGGATGTTGTGGACTGAGATGCAGCCCAAAAGCTTGTGACCTTTTTGGTACGTCAGAACAGTGGCATGTATTCATGGATGCCAAGGGAAACCAGGCTTCCCCAAAAATGTGTCTAATAAAAACATACAAATTCTAGAGCAATTTATCTTTAGTCTATCTGTGTTTTCATAAATTTCCTTGAATTCGTAAGTGGCTGAATCTATCTCATCGGAAATCCTCAGAGCGAGGGAAACAGCACCCCTCTGTCTCAGTATGTGGAGCCCATCTGAGGCTGTTTGGACAAAAAGAGTATGACATGTTTCCACTGTAGCATTGATTAATTAATGCCAGTGAGCATTTTGCCTTCCTTGATAACAAAAAATTGCCAATCAGAGTTGAGCTGAGCTCAACTGTGGGTAGTCCTGTTGCAGCAAACCCCCCAACCCCTCCCACCCCCTTTGGATTTGGCCTCACACAAATCAAATCACATCAAAAGCAAAAGACGTGTCTGTTTCTGGTCTGCTTGTGTTGTTGTCCTGCAGTAGCTAGCTAGTTAGATCTGCCATTTTCTAAGCTGTGGACTCAGATGTGGATTTAGAATTGTGGGTAGCCTAGCGGTTAGAGAGTTGGGCTTGTAACCAAAAGGTCGCTGGTTCAATAAGACAACAAGGTGAAACATTTGTCAATGTGCTCTGGAGCAAGGCATTTAAAGGAAAATTTCACACAAAAAAACACTAGTCCATTGTTGACATAGTTCCAAATGGTTTTGCTTGTCAGCACTCAAGTTTTCAAGATATATGCCTTTCAAAATACAGAAATCATCCCAGAAATTATACTGGTATGATTTCTGTATTTTGAAGGTTACACACCTTGAAAACTTGACGAATGAAACAAATACCAAAATATTTTTGGGTGGAGTTTTCTTTTAATCCTAATTTGCTCCAGGGGTGCCATGTTGCTATTTATGACTCTGTAAAACAACACATTTCACTGCACCTATGTAGCGGTATTTATTAGAGAGGGGTAAAGAAAGATTTTGTTCGGGCGCCAGGCCGGTATTAACCATGCCGAAAGGAAAGAGCAGAATAGAGAGAGTACCGCTACCAGACCCACCCACATCAGCAGAAGAGACTGCCTAGAGAGTAACCTGTTGGCCAGATAGCCAGTGGAGAGAAAAGATAAGACACACCATATAAACCCCTTCACCTGCACAGGAGTAACCCTACCAATGATAAGTCATACAATAATAATGGCAGAGCAATTGAATGACAACGTCATAGAAACGGTTTACAAGAAAGAACCAGGCATCAACATTAGAGAATTTGCAATAATCTGTATTACCGCCCAGTGGGGCAGTGCAGAGGGTATGAATGTGGGGATGTTCGTAGACAAATCAAAGGCCTTAAAATGTCCAAAATCTTCTCGGCCACATGTCACTAGTATCACACCCCCTCAATACAATTCAATACAATTCAATACAATTCAATACAATGCACAACTTGCAAGCAACCTCCCTTCCTTTTAACTAAAATGTCAATACAGAGACTTCTGGCCGGGCCATAATAGGCCAGCGCTAATGAACATAAACGGGAAGTGCCTTTGAAAAATAGAAAGTCTGCTGCAGGGTAAAGCACTGGAGCGATAGAGGGAAGAAAAAGCGAGAGAGAATCTTAGCTGTTGACTTTAGGCTGGTTGCCTCGTCTGTTGACTTCAGTACTGTCGGCTCGTCTGATGGTGTGTTGGCTGATATGTCCAAGCTTCGCAACAATGTTGCTCCTAATCCATGCGATCCATCACAGGTGCGGTCCCAAACGATAACAACCACCGAGCAGTCACCCGATTATTGAGTTAAACACGTTATAAACTAAACACGTTGAAAACAAACATGGACTTCTACAGCATTGCACACACAATCAAACTGTCGCGCCAACCAAGAGCTTCCTCCCAGAGAGCTGAAAAAGCTGTCTTTATCTCTCCTCCTTCCTTACTGCTGATGCGCTCTTAAAGTGGCAGCGCACGGTGAAGGCTCCGTGCAGGATTTCGCCACAAGTATATGACAACAAAATATATATACACATATTTTTTTTACTTAATTCTCAGTAGAGGCCAATGATTATAACGACGATTCTGATGTAACCATAAATTCATAAATTTTTCCAGTGGCCTGAGACGATTGAAGTAGCCTAGATGTAGTAGGCTCACGTTAACTAGCTAGCTAACTTAGCTGGATCATTGTTGCTCTAGGCTAGCAAGCATTTTAGCCATGTAGCCTAGTCTAGGATAACAAAAACTAAAAGCTTGCACTGCTGTGTGACGGAGTCATAGACCATTTTGCCAACATGAAAGAGAGGAGGATGACATTGGTGTTCAACTAGTCTACAGGTAGGGTGAGTCAACATGTTTTTTCTACTTGCGCACACGCACGGACACACAAACAGAAATCAGTACCATGGAGAGCCACATGATATGAAGCAACGTTGATTGGACTACATTATTTTTGGTATCTTTAAAATAGTTTTCACTGTGTTAGACTAAGCATATATAGCCTAGTTGATTTGATGATGTTTAAGTTGAAATCATGCTCTAATAATAGAGGAAGTATTCCTGTTTTCTTTGTTATGACTTGCGTTAACTCTCCATGGTTCTAAATCAGTAGTTGTTTAGTAAACTATCAGTCTGGTCTCATAGACTAGAATCAACATACTAAACGAAACTCCATATGTTACGTTTGGTATGGTTACAGAAGACAGAAGGTGACTTAAGGCAAAAACAAAAGAAGGGTGCTTGGTCGGGGTGGATGAATGGGCGCGAAGGTTGCATGTTTGAATCTCATCAGAGACAACTTTACCATTTTAGCTAATTAGCAACTTTGCAACTACTTATTATGTTAGCTAACCCTAACATTAACCCTTTAACCTAACTCCTAACCCTAACCTATATAACGTAAGCTAACTAGCTAATGATAGCGTTAGCCACCTTGCTATTGTTAGCCACAACAAATTGGAATTCTTAACATGTCATACTGTACGTATTGAAAATGCGTGCCGTTGTACGAATTGTAATTCGTAACATATCATACGAAATGGATGATGGAAATCCACAAATTAATACATACCATACCAAACTTTAACAGACGGTATCATACTAATTTGATGTGTTCTGGATTTTAGTTTACTATCCAGTCAGGGATTGCTGGGTCGCTAGCGGGCTCGTCCCGACACTACCAGCGAAAATCTAAAGCGCCAAATTCAAAATCCCAGAATGGAATTATTAAACATCCAGCAATATACAAATGTTCCATACTCATCAAAAGCTCTGTTTCTTGGCAATATCACAGCGTTGTCAGATTTCAAAAAGGCTTTACGGCGAAAGCAGCACATTCATTTGTTTGAGGCTAGCACCTCACATATTTTCCAATAGCCATGTATCGATTAGCCATCATGGCACACACAACACATTTCACAGCGAAAACAAATCAATTACCTGTTGAAGAACTTCTGCTGAGGTCATCCTAGGTGTCCAACGAAGACAATCCATGGTTCTTTTGTTAGAAAAAGTAACGTCTTTTATCCATAAATCCTCCATTTGGTTCGCTCGCGTTATAATCAGAAACGACAGCCTCCATTAGTCCATTGAAACGCGGCGCCAACTCGTTCAAATTATACCTATAAACTTGTCCAAAAACAATCAAACATAGTTTTAAATGTATCCTTAGGAACACTTTTACGTATATTTACTATTATAAATCAGCCGGAATATAAACTGAACGCTAAAGACGATAAATAAGACACGGCGTGACTTCTCGTGCGCGCGCAAAGTGGACAGTTTTCAGAACGTGTGGTCTTCATGCCATGCTGTGTATCAATGGTCTAAATTCATCCAAAATGGAGTAAAACACCGTCTCGTGGTTGATGACATCATAAGGAAGCGACGTGCACTGCATTCATATGCCTATATATGGTCATTTTCAATAGGGAGGGGTTCCAAAATGAGCAATGTGTCAAAATGACTTTTTCCAGGACAGAGATTCCTCAGGGTTTTGCCTGCTATATGCGTTCTGATTGACTCACAGACAAATGGTTAACAGTTTTGGAAAATTCAGAGTGTTTCCTATCCAATGGTACTAAATATATGCATATCCCATTTTCTGGGCCTAAATGGGAGGCATTTTACTTTGGGCACGCCAGGCTCTCCAAAACAGTCACCTCTGCTGCTGCTCCTTGAGAGGCTATGTTACGTCTACCCTTGAGTCCAGGTTGCAGATGTCAGAAACATGAAGTTGCTTGACCATGCTGTAGGTCAGGGGTCTGCATCAGGCGGCCTGTGAGCCAAAACTGGCTTGTGAATGATTTTGTTTTGTCCCCCCATAGTTTTATATTAAAGAAAATACATACATACAGTAACAGTCAAAAGTTTGTACACACCTACTCATTCCAGGGTTTTTCTTTATTTGTACTATTTTTACTATTATTGTAGAATAATAGTGAAGACATCAACACTATGAAATAACATATGGAATCTTATAGTAAACAAAAAAGTGTTAAACAAATGAAAATATATTTTATCTTTGAGATTCTTCAAAGTAGCCACCCTTTGCCTTGATGACAGCTTTGCACACTCTTGGCATTCTCTCAACCAGCTTCATGAGGTTGTCACTTGGAATGCATTTCAATTAACAGTTGTGCCTTGTTAAAAGTTAATTTGTGGAATTTCTTTACTTCTTAATGCGTTTGAGCCAATCAGTTGTGCTGTGACAAGGTAGTGGTAGTTTACAGAAGATTTGTAAAAAGACCAAGTCCATATTATGGCAAGAACAGTTTCAAATAAGCAAAGAGAAACAACAGTCCATCATTACTTTAAGATATGAAGGTCAGTCAATGCGGGACATTTTTTGAACATTGAAAGTTTCTTCAAGTGCAGTGGCAAAAACCATTAAGCGCTATGATGGAACTGGCTCTCATGAGGACCGCCACAGGAAAGGAAAATCCATAGTTACCTCTGCAGAGGATAAGTTACCAGCCTCAGAAATGTCAGCCCAAATAAATGCTTCACTGAGTTTAAGTAACAGACACATCTCAACATCAACTGTTCAGAGGAGACAGCGTGAATCAGGCCTTCATGGTCGAATTGCTGAGAAAAAAACACTATTAAAGGACACCAATAAGAAGAAGAGACTTGGGCCAAGAAACACGAGCAATGGACATTAGACTGGTGGAAATCTGTCCTTTGGTCTGATGAGTCCAAATGTTTGATTTTTGGTTTAAACCGCTGTGTCTTTGTGAGATGCAGAGTAGGTGAATGTGTGGTTCCCACCGTGAAGCATGGAGGTGTGATGGTGTGGGGGTGCTTTGCTGGTGACACAGTCAATGATTTATTTAGAATTCAAGGCACACTTAACCAGCATGGCGACCACTGCATTCTGCAGCGAAACGCCATCCCATCTGGTTTGAGCTTTGTGGGACTATAATAAATTTTTCAGCAGGACCCAACACACCTCCAGGCTGTGTAAGGGCTATTTGACCAGAAGGAGAGAGATGGTGTGCTGTATCAGATGACCTGGCCTCCACAATCACCCAACCTCAACCCAATTGAGATGGTTTGGGATGAGTTGGACCGCAGAGTGAAGGAAAAGCAGCCAACAAGTGCTCAGCATATGTGGGAACTCCTTCAAGACTGTTGGAAAAGCATTCCAGGTGAAGCTGGTTGAGAGAATGCCAAGTGTGCAAAGCTGTCATCAAGCAAAGGGTGGCTACTTTGAAGAATCTAAAATATATTTAAATTTTGGTTTTTGGTTAATACATGATTCCATATGTGTTATTTCATAGTTTTGATGTCTTCACTCCTATTCTACAATGTAGAAAATAGTCAAAATAAAGAAAAACTCTTGAATGAGTAGGTGTCCCCAAACCTTTGACTGATACTGTATGTGTATTAATAAGGCTAGGTCGACAACATACGGGGGAAATTGGAAGGCGCAATTCAAATAAACAATCGTAATGTTAAACATTCATGAACATACAAGTATCATATCATTTTAAAGCTTGCATTTGTGTTAATCTAACTGCGTTGCACATGCGTCTGCATGTGGAACGACTGGATTACAGAACTCCATGGCGCCAACTAAACTGACTTTTTGGGATATAAAGAAGGACTTTTTCGAACAAAACAACCATTCTTTGTGTTCCTGGAACCCTTGTGATTGCAAACAGAGGAAGATCTTCAAAGGTAAGCGATTTATTTTATCACTATATTTGATTTTGTAATGCCTGTGCTGTCCTCAGATAATCGAATGTTCTGCTTTCACCGTAGACGCCTATTGTAAATCCGACAACGAGGTTTGATTACCAAGAATCTAAGATTTTGAATGGTGTACAACACTTGTATTTTCATGAATGTTTATTATTTCTATTTTTGTAATTTGAATTTGGCAGGCAGTCCACCTAGCCCAAACAGGTTAAACTCAGTTTTTCACAATTCCTGACATTTAATCCTAGTAAAAATTCCCTGTCTTAGGTCAATTAGAATCACCACTTTATTTTAAGAATGTGAAATGTCAGAAAAATAGTAGAGAGAATGATTTATTTCAGGTTATATTTCTTTCATCACATTCCCAGTGGGTCAGAAGTTTACATATACTCAATTAGTATTTGGTAGCATTGCCTTTAAATTGTTTAACTTGGGTCAAACGGTTCGGGTAGCCTTCCACAAGCTTCCCACAATAAGTTGGCTGAATATTGGCCCATTCCTCCTGACAGAGCTGGTGTAACTGAGTCAGGTTTGTAGGCCTCCTTACTCGCACACGCTTTTTCAGTTCTGCCCACAAATTTTCTATAGGATTGAGGTTAGGGCTTTGTGATGGCCACTCCAATACCTTGACTTTGTTGTCCTTAAGCCATTTTGCCACAACTTTTGAAGTATGCTTTGGGTCATTGTCTGTTTGGAAGACCCATTTGCGACCAAGCTTTAACTTCCTGACTGATGTATTGAGATGTTGCTTCAATATATCCACATAATATTCCTCCCTCATGATGCCATCTATTTTGTGAAGTGCACCAGTCCCTCCTGCAGCAAAGCACCCCCACAACAAGATGCTGCCACCCCTGTGCTTCATGGTTGGGATGGTGTTCTTCAGCTTGCAAGCCTCCCCCTTTTTCCTCCAAACATAACGATGGTCATTATGGCCATACAGTTCTATTTTTGTTTCATCAGACCAGAGGACATTTCTCCAAAAAGTACGATTTTTGTCCCCATGTGCAGTTGCAAACCGTAGTCTGGCTTTTTTATGGTGGTTTTGGAGCAGTGGCTTCTTCCTTGCTGAGCGGCCTTTCAGGTTATGTCAATATAAGACTTGTTTTACTGTGGATATAGATAATTTTGTACCTGTTTCCTCCAGCATCTTCACAAGCTCCTTTGCTGTTGTTCTGGGATTGATTTGCACTTTTCGCACCAAAGTACGTTCATCCCTATGAGACAGAAGGCGTCTCCTTCCTGAGCGGTATTACGGCTGTGTGGTCCCATGGTGTTTATACTTGCATACTACTGTTTTTACAGATGAACGTGGTACCTTCAGGCGGTTGGAAATTTCTCCCAAGGATGAACCAGAGTTGTGGATATCTCAATTTTTTTTTCTGAGGTCTTGGCTGATTTCTTTTGATTTTCCCATGATGTCAAGCAAAGAGGCACTGAGTTTGTCATTAGGCCTTGAAATACATCCACAGGTACACCTCCAATTGACTCAAATGATGTCAATTAGCCTATCAGAAGCTTCTAAAGCAATGACATAATTTTCTGGAATTTTCCAAGCTGTTTAAAGGCACAGTCAACTTAGTGTATGTAAACTTCTGACCCACTGGAATTGTGATGCAGTGAATTATAAGTGAAATAATCTGTCTGTAAACAATTGTTGGAAAAATTACTTGTGTCATGCACAAAGTAGATGTCCTTACCGACTTGCCAAAACTATAGTTTGTTAACAAGAAATTTGTGGAGTGGTTGAATAACGAGTTTTAATGATTCCGACCTAAGTGTATGTGAACTTCTGACTTTAACTGTAATCCTCAGATACCCTAAAATGTAAATAAACTATAATATTTCATACGGAAAGTAGTATGTTCAATAGGAAAGTAAAATTAGTAAGCACGTGTCCTCTTCATCGCGTGCCGACAGACTGATATAGTTCCGGTAGTCTTTTTACCAAAACTCAAACTCTTCCTCGTTTATGAAGATACAAGCCTGAAACCTTGAACAAAGACTGTTAACATCTAGTGGAAGCCATAGGAATTGCAACCTGGGAGCCGGAATTACATAGGACCCATAGCTTTCCATTACAAGAGCCTGGGACCTAAAATTTAAAAAGATTCTGGTTGGTTTTTCTTCAGATTTTTGCCTGCCATTTTAAATGTGTTATAGTCTCAGACATTATTTTCTATCCAATGCTACCAATTATATGCATTTCCTGGCTTCTGGGCCTGAGTAACAGGCAGTATACTTTGGGCACGTCAGTCAGGCGGAAATTCTGAAATAGGACCCTAGCCCTAACAAGTTAAAGTAGTAAAAAGTATTTGGTCGCATGTTCATAGCACGCTATGACTACATCAAGTGTTTAGAAATCACTTTTGTAAATAAGAATAGAATATGTTTCTTAACTCTTCTTCATTAATGTGGATGCTACCATGATTACAGACATTCCTGGATGATTTGTGAATAATGATGAGTGAGAAATTTACAGATGCTTAAATATAATACCCTCCACCCAAATAAAATGCTAACCTCCCCTGTTATTGTAATGGTGAGACGTTAGCATTTCTTGGAGGTATGATACAGTATTTGTGCATCTGTAACTTTCTCACTCATCATATTCGTGATTAATTCAGGACTATCCGTAATCATGGTAGCATCCACATGAATGTAGATGTGTTTAGAAACATATTCTATTCATATTTACAATAAAAGTGCCTCCAAAATGACAAAATACATTATTTACCATTTACCATTCATTTTTATTGGACAAACATTTTTCTGAAAGACAACCTAAACAAACCGCAAATACACCCAACAAGTTTGTAGAGACACACGCTTGATAATAATTCAATACTAGGAATATGGGATTTGACTACTTTAAATCACATAAGTGAATTTCTCCCAATACTTTTGGTCCCCTAAAATGGTGGACAATGTACAAAAAGTGCTGTAATTTCTAAACAGTTCACACGATAAGGATGAGAATACCCTATAATTGAAGCGGATAGTCTGCACGTTAACCTCATAGTCATTGTATACAGAGCCAAAACAACCAAAAATGTGTCACTGTCCCAATACTTTTGGATCTCACTGTAACTAACAGGGATATTTTATGTGTACCTACAAAACATCTCAACCCTAACTCCCCATAGACATGTGCTTCTTCTCCCTTGAGTTTCTTCTCTGAGACATAGATAAATGAAGGCTCTGGTTGCATCCCAAATGGCACCCTATTGCCTACACAGTGCACTACTTTTGACCTATAGGCTCTGGTGAAAAGTAGTGCACTATAAACAGAATAGGGTGCCTTTTGGAACACGGCCTTTGTCTGATTGCTTATTGCCAGAGCTATCCGATATTTATTTATGGTTTTCAGTGTCTCTCTGCAACACAGACTGCACACTCCGATGTGGAGTAACATAGCACATTTGGAAGATGAATGACATTCTATGACAGAAAATCAAAGGGCAAAAAAATTGGCTTCTGAAAAATGGTGTGGGCAGCCATATTAGTTTTATGACTCTGTTGTTTTATTTGGACGGTAAATCGAAACGAAACTCTGTCTAGACTGGCGAAAGTAAAGAAAGTTAGACTTGCAGTGCTTCTAGATGGCAACATGTTTGTGCTCTACTGTTTAGCAGTCCTTTGCCTATAGACCGTTGCCTGTGGATATGTCTATGTGTTTTATTTAACCTTTATTTAACTAGGCAAGTCAGTTAAGAACAAATTCTTATTTACAATGACGGCCTACCCCGGCCAAACCCTAACACGGATGACGCTGAGCCAATTGTGCGCTGCCCTATCGGACTCTCAATCCCGGCCGGTTGTGATACAGCCTGGAATCGAACCACGGTCTGTGTTGACGCCTCTAGAACTGAGATGCAGTGCCTTAGACTGCTGCGCCACTTGGGAGCAATGTGTACAGTAGGTGTGATAACAATTGACTTGAAGTGTTATTTATGGCACACCCATAATAGGGTCATAAGCATATTGTAAAGTGGCATAACTCTTTAAGTAAAGACATGTGTCACTGAATGTGTTGTTGGGGCAACTGTGATTCCAATGACTTCTGCTATGAAGCTCTGAATGACTTAAGCTATGAAGCTATGAAAACAAAATATGAGCTGCAGTAGAACGGTCATGGGGGATGTCTCCCCACTGCGTGTGTGTGTGTGTGTGTGTGTGTGTGGGGGTGTTCTGAGTGAAACACACCCAGGCAATTTTTTTTTCTCCTGGAGGCTAGGCATTTGTCAGGGCCCTGCCACGGTTTCCTAATCCCCATAATGGTAATGGAGAGACACATCGGGCCAGAACTCTCATGACTCTATCTTTGTTCATAATTGAGTTAATAAATTAAGGATGATGATTCCAAAACTGCTAAGTAGGAAATTGTAGAGAGAGAAAGAGAGAGTGAGGGGAAGAGAAAAGCTCATGCATGGAGGGCTTTGGCAATTTAGAGCTGCTGTCAACGTTCAAGGACAAGGCAGCCTTTTTTGTGGAATTAATGAAATGAGCGTCAGCCTAACCTCTGATAATAGATCAGCCTCCTGGGCCCTTTGGGGGTCGTAAATGATACAACACTGTGTTCCCAGAACGAAGGGGTGCCCCCTGGCATGCAAATGTAAACAGCTGAAAACTGCCCTCTCCGTAGCTGTTGGAGAGGCGCTTGAGCATTTGAACACATTCCAGAGCAGGAGAAATACGATGGTTTGGTTCACAATTACCTGTGAAACCTCCAAGATACACATTTAATAAATAGACACAGAACGCCTCCTCTGGAAGATGAAGCAGAAATGTCTAAAAAATGTTTTGATACAGCGACCTGGGTCTAACTGTCCATATTTCTACTTCACCCCATCTAGCCAATCACATCTTAGAAGTGGGTTTGCGGCCAGTAATCCCCTCCCTGTACCTGCAGGGTTTTGTGGGCAATTGAAGCCAGGAAAGCTAGTGGTTTGGATGATGTGGAGAGAGGGTTTTAATGTTGCCACCTTATCAGAACTAGCAGATGTGGATGGAGGAGAGCCTTTTTAAGACCACTGAGGCAGAACTCTGACACAGTGCCACAGCCTCTTACCCCACCAGTGCATGGCTATTAACGTAGGCGGCCATCTTGACCCGATGACCAGTGTCCTTTCTCATTGTTAACCTGTGAAATTGTTAAATGCAAACTGTGTTGTGCTTCTGTCTTGTGGAATAGAGGTAATGACACATGCTGATACTGTACAGCTGGTGAAAGCCTGCTTGTTTGTGCCAGGGAGTTGCTACAGTGGTCGAGGGTCATGAAGTTGGAGTGGGAGAGAGAGACTCCGGGAAAGGGTTTAATGCATGGGAGAACAACTGCCCCCTCTCATTGAATCCAGGGAAATTCAAGGCCGACCGCAGTACTGCAGGCATTGTTAGCTGAAAACAGGATCCCCCGTTATAGTGAATGAAAGAAATTGCAATCCTCGTGGTTAATCTTTGAGCAAATAAAAACATGTTTTGAAGTCAATCATGGTACCAATAATTTATTCTAATACAACAGATGTATGTCCTTGAACTGATTATTTAAAAATCTCACACAGAAGAAGTTATAAGGATAATTTAGTTTCTAATGGCAGCCTGCAGTACCCCAGTCGGCATTCAACTTGAGTTAATCAATGAGAGGGGGCAACACTGAGCTAGCCAGCAACATCACTTCCTGGTGTAGTTCAAACTGCGCATGTTCTGGGGTTTTCTCGTTTGGGCAAAAGTCTGTCCTCCATTCTTTCTCCTCCGTGACCCGGAAACCAATAAGTGGTTGAGTGGTCGAGGAGTGTGTCAGTTTGTTAGTAAGCAAACGGAAGAGTGTCCTTCCCTCCTCAAAAAATCAAGTCAAATTTGATTTGTCACATGCTTCACAGACAACAGGTCTAGACTTACAGTGAAATGTTTACTTACGGGTCCATTTCCAACAATGCAGAGTAAAGATAAGATAAAAAATAGGAATAAATACACAGTGAATAACATAAAAATAACGAGTAAAAATACCATGGCTTTATATAGGGAGTACCAGTACTGAGTTGATGTGCAGGGGTATGAGGTACTTGAGGTAGGTAACAGGATAGATAATAGACGGTAGCAGCAGCGTATGTGGTGAGTGTGTGTGTGTGTGTGTGTGTGAGTGAGTGTATGGTGTCAGTATGCATGTGTGTGCATGTTATGTGTGTGTGGGTGTACGTGTGTGTGTGCGTGTGAGTTAAATAAAGGTTAAAATATTTTTGTGCGTTGACGTGTCCGTGTAAGTATGTGTGAGTGTGTGGGTAGAGTCCAGTGTGTGTGCATAAAGTATGTGCAAGAGAGTTAGTGCAAAACTGGGTCAATGCAGGTAATTCAGGTAGCCATTTGATTACCTATTTAGCCGTCTTGTTTAGAAGTCTCACGGCTTAGTGGTAGAAGCTGTTCAGGGTCCTGTTGGTTCCAGACTTGGTGCATTGGTACCACTTGCCGTGCAGTAGCAGAGAGAACAGTCTGTGGATTCAGTGGATGGAGTCTGAGAATATTTTGGGCCTTCCTCTGACACTGCCTGGTATAGAGGTCCTGGATGGATTCCAAACATTTGTTTAAACCAAGCGATGATGCAGCCAGTTAAGATGCTCTTGATGGTGCAGCTGTATAACTTTTTGAGGATCTGAGGGCCCATTTAAAATATTTTCAGCCTTCTGGGAGGCAGGAGGTGAAAGGACGCAGGGAGTGAGCAAATCTAATTGATTAAAGGCCAGAGTCTCCATCTTAACCGACATAATTCGGCTTCAATGCGCTATTGAGTCTTCACATAGGAATGAATGGTGTCACGTGATCTATGGCTTTATCCATTATTGTTATTTTATTGTGTTACTTTTTATAATTTTTTACTTTAGTTTATTTGGAATATTTTCTTAACTCTTTCTTGAACTGCACTCACTGTTGGTTAAGGGCTTGTAGTAAGCATTTCACGGTAAGGTCTACTCATGTTGTATTCGGCGCATGTGACAAATAAAGTTTGATTGGATTTGACATATACAGTCATTGGTTTAATGAAAACGATTCAACCATGCAAATAGCCTTTCCCTCTTGAAATGCAAATTATGAAGTATTAACTAGCATTTTTCATAAAGTCTCTTCATAAAGTCTCTTTAGAAACCGCTCCCTACCTCGGAGTTGAATTTAAACACAAAATGCCATAATGTTGCTCGTGTTATTCATTGAGTCCCACCGCACAGCTTAGATTGAGCCCTATCGTGCAGCTTATTTTGAGCCTCGCCATGGAGCTGGTTATCAATGCAGCTCAAGGTGACATGCTGAAACATCGTGACTAGCACATTGACTATTATACAGCTGAATAACTTCACATTTTTGTGACTGTATCATTTCCTACTTTATGTTATTCTGCTATTACAGATGAAGAATCTTAATTTGATCATCCTGCTGTTGCAGGAAATGCAAACTTGTAGTGTGTACAAGGTTTAAAAAGGCTTCTAAAGTTTGTTATTTCCACTTTAAAATGTCTAATTTGATTTGCCCTAACTAAAAATGTATCAACCCATACAACAATGTCCATTCATTATTTCCACACAATAATTCACAATTCCTGTTGCGGCAGGCTTATTTTCCTGCTTTGAGAAACTGGTCAAATTGGGATCCTACACCTGTACCCAGTGCATGAGTAAACATTTACTTTGTTGTCATTGACATTGCTATTGTGACACAAGAACCAGCACTTAATCCTAACACACTGTGCTGTTTTAGTATTGTGTTGTTTTCTTTTGTTTACATCATATCGTGGGGATCAACCCATTCTAACTCATGCTGCTTCCTATTGTGTCCCTGCTTCAAAATGGATGTGTATGGCATGCACAATGTCTGTGATCTGGGAATTGGATTTGGCTTTCAATTTGACATTTCAGCAATTTTACGTTATGGGTATGTTTATTGTAAGCTCCTACATAACACTTTGACACAACATAGAAGGACTCATGTACTGACAATCTGTGGTCTTCAAAATAGTTTGTATGGATGGAAGCAAGAAAATAGAGCTAGGAAGAAAATGGACTCAAATCTATAACATTTATGTGGGGTTGTTATCCTTTTGTGTGTTTATCCCTATGTTTTGTGGTTATGTGTGTTTCGGTGTGTTTACTTTTAGCTGAACATAAGTATTTTCCAAAGATTTTGAAACTTATTTTCCAGAATGTTCTTTTGACAACTGTTGCTCTTTCTTTCTTTCTCCCCATTCTCTCTCTCTCCCTAACACTCTCTACAGGACCTTGGTGCGGGAGCTCCACCTGACAGGAACTGGAAAGGGATTGCTATTGCTCTGCTGGTTATATTGGGGGTCTGCTCTCTCATCACCATGTCTGTCATCCTCCTCACTCCAGGTACGGTATTGGGCATAGATAATAAGTATACTACTTAATTAACAAACAGATTTGTGTTATGCAGGATATACATAGCTAGTGGAACATAGGTGGTTCTGTGCCTGTGCTTTGGCTTAGCAAGCTATCGGTGATAGTAGCATCTTGAAATTAGCCCCAAAATGTGAAAATTGCCTAACCAACAGTATCTGTATGTTTTATGATTACATTTGGGCTACATGTTCAGTGGTGCTACTCATTCTTAACTTGGAATTGTGATGCTTGCACCTTGTATATTGACTTAGTTTCAGCACGCAGCTGTTCATCGACGTCCTCAATTTGCTGCAATTAAGAACAGTTTATGCTGAGTGACGTACTCAGACATCGTTGGAGTGACTCACAGATACACAGAGAGCACATTGTCCCCTGGTGCTCCAGACAATTTAAAACCTCTTGAGTATCTGCTGGGCTAGGTATCTATTGCATTTGGCTGCCACATAATTTACAAACAGAAGTGCTTTGTAGTTATCCAGCCCGGGCCAACATGGCTGAATTTCAAAATAATTTGTACCTCCTCTCTCTGCACAATTAGCAGCTGTCCTTGTCAACAGTAGTTTACAAATGGCTTAACAACATCCTATTTTATTAATGGCTTAACATTTTATAGTTAAAGTTACGAAAGCTATTTATTACACAGGGGGCAGCAGGTAGCCTAGTGGTTAGAGCGTTGGGCCAGTAACCGAAGGTTTGCTAAATCGAATCCCCGAGCTGACAAGGTAAACAACTGTCGTTCTGCCCCTGAACAAGGCAGTTAAACCACTGTTCCTAGGCCGTCATTGTAAATAAGAATGTGTTCTTAACTGACTTGCCTAGTTAAATAAAGATAAAAATAAAAAACAGCTGAGGGACTCAGGTAGGATAACAGCCATTTTAATTACCATTGCCTGTATGGGTTGTGTGTTTGCATGCCTGTGCGTGCATGCCTACTACTTATCTACCGTTCAAAGGTTTGGGGTCACTTAGAAATGTCCTTGTTGTTGAAAGAAAAGCAAAAAAATGTGTTCATTAAAATAACATAAAATTGATCAGAAATACAGTGTAGACATTGTTTCTGTTGTAAATGACTATTATAGCTGGAAACAGCTGATTTTTTATGTAATATCTACATAGGCCCATTATCAGCAAACATCACTCCTGTGTTCCAATGGTTGTGTTAGCTAATCCAAGTTTATCATTTTAAAAGGCTAATTGATCATTAGAAAACCCTTTTGCAATTATTTTTGCACAGCTGAAAACTGTTGGGCTCATGAAAGAAGCAATAAAAATGGCCTTTTTCAGACTAGTTTAGTATCTGGAGTATCAGCATTTGTGGTTTCGAATAAAGGCTCAAAATGGCCAGAAACAAAGAACTTTCTTCTGAAACTCATAAGTCTATTCTTGTTCAGAGAAATGAAGCTATTCCATGTGAGAAATTGCCATCAAACTGAAGATCTCGTACAATGCTGTGTACTACTCCCTTCACAGAACAGAGCAAACTGGCTCTAACTAGAATAGAAAGAGGAGTGGGAGGCCCCGGTGCAACTCTGAGCAAGAGGACATGTACATTAGAGTGTCTAGTTTGAGAAATAGACGCCTCACAAATCCTCAACTGGCAGCTTCATTAAATAGTATCCGCAAAACACCAGTCTCAACGTCAACAGTGACAAGGTGACTCTGGGATGCTGGCCTTCAAAGTGTTAGCGTACTGTATATACAGTTGAAGTCGGAAGTGTACATACACCTTAGCCAAATACATTTAAACTCAGTTTTTCACAATTTCTGACATTTAATCCTAGTAAAAATTCCCTGTTTTAGGTCAGTTTGGATCACCACTTTATTTTAAGAATGTGAAATGTCAGAAAATTAGTAGAGAGAATTATTTATTTTAGCTTTTATGTCTTTCATCACATTCCCAGGGGATCAGAAGTTTACATACACTCAATTAGTGTTTGGTAGCATTGCCTTTAAATTGATTAACTTGGGTCAAACGTTTAGGGTAACCTTCCTGTCAGTCCCTCTCCTTGTTCAGGCGGCGTTCGGTGGTCGACGTCACCGGTCTTCTAGCTACCGCCGATCTACTTTTCAATTTCTGTTTGTTTTGTCTTCATTATACACACCTGGTTTCTATTCCCATAATTACATGTTCCTTATTTAAACCCTCTGTTTCCCCCATGATTTTGTGCGTTTGTTTTATGTGAAGATGGTCTGTTTTGTGAGCGTGTATTTTACTACTATTTGGTAGTTAGATTTTTGAGTAAAATGTATATGTGATTGCTCATCTCTGTTGTCCTGCGCCTGACTCTGCTTACCTGCTACACTGAGACCCTTGACACTTCCACAAGCTTCCCACAATAAGTGAATTTTGGCCCATTTCTCCTGACAAAGCTGGTGTAACTGAGTCAGGTTTGTAGGCCTCCTTGATCGCACACGCTTTTTCAGTTCTGCCCAAAATTTTTCTATGGGATTGAGGTCAAGGCTTTGTGATGGCCACTCCAATACCTTGAATACCTTGTTGTCCTTAAGCCATTTTGCCACAGCTTTGGAAGTATGCTTGGGGTCATTGTTCATTTGGAAGACCCATTTGCGACCAAGCTTTAACTTCCTGACTGATGTCTTGAGATGTTGCTTCAATATATCCACATAATTGTCATCCCTCATGATGCCATCTATTTTGTGAAGTGCACCAGTCCCTCCTGCAGCAAAGCACCCCCACAACATGATGCTGCCACCCCCGTGCTTCACGGTTGGGATGGTGTTCTTCGGCTTGCAAGCCTCCCCCCTTTTTCCTCCAAACATAACGAAAAGTACGATTTTTGTCGCCATGTGCAGTTGCAAACCGTAGTCTGGCTTTTCTATGGCGATTTCTTCCTTGCTGAGCGGCCTTTTTTTTTGAAATACATCCACAGGTACACCTCCAATTGACTCAAATGTCAATTAGCCTACCAGAAGCTCTAAAGCCATGACATCATTTTCTGGAATTTTCCAAGCTGTTTAAAGGCACAGTCAACTGAGTGTATGTAAACTACTGACCCACTGGAATTGTGATACAGTGAATTATAAGTGAAATTATCTGTCTGTAAACAATTGAAAAATGACTTGTGTCATGCACAAAGTAGATGTCCTAACTGATTTGCCAAAACTATAGTTTGTTAACAAGAAATGTGTGGAGTGGTTGAAAAACGTTTTAATGGCTCCTACCTAAATGTATGTAAACTTCCGTCTTCAACTGTATATTTGTAATCATATTTTTTGTAATGGCAGACGATGCTGCTAAGTGAATATACTATAGGGGAAACACTGATCATTTCTCCATATCTCTTTCTCTACTTGTGCCTCTCTCTTTCTATTTCTTTCTCTCCCTCACCCCTCCATCCCTCCCTCCCTCTCTGTTAAATCCCTGGCGCCCTCTTCATCTGAATTGAAAAAGGTTGCTCAAAGTGTCTGCCTCTAGTGCAGGTGAAGCCGTCCAAGTGCATCCAATCTTCTGATAAGATTTTATCCTGACTTATTTTATTCATAAAGGCTAAAGTAAGCATGACACTCAAGAGTCCCGACAGCTTTAAAAACTGCCCTAGATTAAAGTCCCTGTTTCCAGACCACTCCACATGTCTAGTCCTTGGTACATTAATCTGAGTGCTGTTTTTCCGACTAAAGCACAGACCTAAGACATTATAAACAGCTGGATGCAATATGTATAGTTACTCTTATACAGCTATGTGGTGTATGCAGAACACACTATAAACATAGATCTAGAATCAGGTTAACCTACCCACCAATGATAACCTTGACCAGGGGCAACAGCATAACACTGACCTTAGATCAGTGGCAACCTCTTGCCTGCATATGCCTGGGATAGCTTCTAGGTCAAGACCAAGGAGTAAGTCTTGACCTTGATTGGAGACTGACTTGATGACCTTAAGTTCTGGGTGAACCCCAAGTTCTCAAAAAATGTCTTCCAGTTCCTCAGAAAGACTTTGATGCAGCAAACTTCACAAATTCAAAAAAATAAGCAATACTACACCCCTTTTCCTTTAGTATCATATGCCTTACTGCTATTATTTGCTCCTTGTGTGAGAGAATAAACAATGCTGGAAACTTCAATAATGATAAAATAGTGATTTGATCATTGTTGAGTTCCCAGTGATGATAGAGTTTGTAATTAATAAAAACGTTGTGCTTTTTTTTAAGCGGACAGCCAAGCTGGCAGTGATACCAAACTCACAGTGGAAGATCTGTTCAAGCCTGAGTTTGTTGCCCACGACCCGGAGGCCAAATGGATCAACGGTAAGTGCCAACACGTATACCACAATTCTGCCATAGCGGTTGGATGATGGACAATTTTGATGGAACTTGATCGCAATGTTTTGGTGAGCAGAATGTTGTGTGACATGGTGCATGTCCTTACTTCTTTAAACAAGGTGGCGTAGATTGGCAACAAAGTCTCACTGTTGGGAGTTTATTGTTGCTGGTCATGTGAATATTTAGTTATTTAAGCATTTTTGTAACTGAACACAAATAGCTGTGGCAGGGTCTAGGGAAAGTATGTGGAGATAATGCCTGTGTCTTTATTTTCTAAGTTAGACTTCATTGATACAGTCTCTCACTTTGGTTTCATTGTTCCCAAAATAACGTAATCAATTATATCTATATATTATATACTGTATATGTGGTATGAGTAAGAATGCTTCAAAAAACCTAGAAATAAACTGCTTCGTTGGAGGCACTTAGCACACTTACACAACAATAAACACTACCTCAAAATCACGTTAGACATTAACACGATCTTGATATACTGCAAGTCTGCAGTCGGATATACTGCAAGTCTGCAGTCAAAATAATGAATGATCCCCCACCTGCCTTCAACCTAAGCAGTAACTGCTTAGTGTTTCCAGATTTCTATGAAATATGACCTATAGTTACTTACAATATGAGTGAAATAGTATCCCCCCCCCAAAAAAAGATAATATAATTCATTGTCAAACAAAACCAGGCTTGCATGTCTCATACCCCAGCATTTGTGTATACCAGAAACGGATTATGCAAATTCAGATACTGAAATTGTACTGTCTTTTCTATCCCTCTGGTACATATTTACATTGTATTGATTCCTTATCTGCTGGATGGGGCTTGCATGTTAAAGTAAGGGCCTGGAAGAGCAGATCCCTGAATAAAGCGTGTTAAGTGAAGCAAAAGTGAATCTGATTATGGTTGTGTTGTACAGACAAGATAACGATCACATTGAGAGAATGGGACGCCGACTCCCTAAGACGATCCGGAGAACCAACTTACAATTTGTTTGTCTTTCCTGCTTTCCCGATGCCATTTTGGCTGTTTGTTTCAGATTCCTCTCTGCCCATAACTGCTTGCCTTCGATCGCATGCAGCCAGTAGCCACAGGGAAGAAGCAAGGCCTTTCTGTCCATCAATATTTGATCACCTCAGTGAAATTTCCCCGCTATCTCCGCTCCACCATCTCATTCACAGAGCTGACCTCAGGCTAGGGATGGAGGGGGATAACATTTCGTCAAACCAGTCAGAAAGCCAGGTTCATGAGTACGGCTTTGAGAATAAATGGGACAAAATGGACCCCAGACAAATAGGATGAGATAACAAATAGACAGTGAGTGTAACATGGGAAACCTGAAATTGATTATTGTGTGGCATTGTAGGTTTTAAAATGATCCAGATGAGAGAGATGCTTTAGATCACTGGTGGGCAGCTCTAGTCCTCGGGGGCCTGTTGTGTTACACTTTCCCCCCCAGCCCTAAAGCTAACACAGCTGATTAAACTAATTGCATTCTAAACTGAAGACCATGATTAGTTGAATATTGGAGTCAGTTGTGTGAGGTGGGGCTGTGGCAAAAGTGTGACACCAACGACTGGAGTTGCCCATCTCTGCTTTAAATAGTTGAGGTTGGAAGTATGTGGTAGTGCAAATGTGGATGTGCAAGGTTAGATTAAAACTAGGGCTGATGAAGGTAATGTGTTAATTACAGTTAGTGTTAGATATCTTTAACAGCGTACTTTTTATAACGCATTTAATCGCATCTCCTTTAACTCCTCCTTTAACTTTAAACATCAGCTATCTGAGCAGCTAACTGATCGCTACAGCCGTACATAGCCATCTGTAAATAGCCCACCCAATCTACCTACCTCATCCCCATATTGTTTTTATTTACTTTTCTGCTCTTTTGCACACCAGTATTTCTACTTGCACGTCATCATCTGCTCATCTATCACTCCAGTGTTAATTTGCCAAATTGTAATTACTTCGCTACTATGGCCTATTTATTGCCTTACCTCCTCACGCCATTTTTTTTCTCTATTGTGTTATTGACTGTACGCTTGTTTATTCCATGTGTAACTCTGTGTTGTTGTTTGTGTCGCACTGCTTTGCTTTATCTTGGCCAGGTCACAGTTGTAACTTGTTCTCAACTAGCTTACCTGGTTAAATAAAGGTTAAATATATATTTTTTTTAAATCTCCATTCCTTCCCTCAAAAGTCTGTGTTTCCGTATGGACCCTTTTAAGAGCAACACACAATGCGATCCGCCTGTGGGTTGTCACTTGTTTCCCCAGCCACAAAATTGTCTATATGGTAAAAATTCATGAAAGCTAAAATTGGCTTTTTGGTCTTCATTTAAGGTTAGGGTTAGGTATAAGGTTAGTAGTGGGGTTAAGGTTAGGGTTAAGGTTAAGTTTAAAATCAGATTTAAGAAGATCATTTGTAGAAATGGGCGGGGTTTAGCCTTAATTGTGTGGGGGGAGGAGAGAGAGAAATGGGAGAATTAAAGGGAGCATACCTAAGATCACACAGGACACCAGATAAGACAGGAGAATTACACCAGATATGATAGATTGGCCCTAGCCCCAAGGCACATAGACTATTGATACCGGAGACTGGGGGGGACACTGTGGCACCGTCCAAAGTTACCACCGGACACAGCCAACCAGGCAGGATATAAACCCACACACTTTGCCAAAGCACAGCCCTCATGCCACTAAAGGGATCAACACACTAACGTACTACCCTGAGAGAATGCAGAGTATAGCCCACGAAGATCTCCCCCACCGCACGAGCCCGAGGACAGGAAGGATGGGAGAGTGCGATCAACAAAGTCAAAGTCAAAGTCACCATTATTAGTCAGTTGTACAACCGAATGCCTTCAACCGAAATGTTTCTTCCGCATTTAACCCAACCCCTCTGAATCAGAGAGGTGCGGGGGGCTGCCTTAATCGACATCCACGTCTTGGCGCCCGGGAACAGTGGGTTAACTGCCTTGTTCAGGGGCAGAACGACAGATTTTTTCCTTGTCAGCTCGGGGATTCGAACTTGCAACCCTCCGGTTACAAGTCCAACGCTCTAACCACTAGGCTACCTGCTACCTGCCGAGTGACTCAGCCCCTTTAATAGGACAGATGCAAAGAATCCCAGTGGAGAGAGGGGAGCAAGCCAGGCAGAGACTGCAAGGGTGGGTCGTTACTCCAGAGCTTTGCCTTTCAACGTTGCAACCCTGAGCCGACTACACTCAATCATAGGACCTACTGAACAGATGTGTCTTCAGACTTAAAGGTTGAGTCTGAGTCTGCTTTTCTAATATGGATCGGCAGACCATTCCATAAAAATTTAGCTCTAGGCCTCCCGAGTGGCGCAGTGGTCTAAGGCACTGCATCGCAGTGCTAGCTGTGCCACTAGAGTTTCTGGGTTTAAGTCCAGGCTCTGTCGCAGCCGGGCCGCAACCCGGGAGACACATGGGGCGGCACACATTTGGCCCAGCGTTGTCTGGGTTAGGGGAAGGTTTGGCTGGCAGGGATGTCCTTGTCCCATCGCGCACTAGCGACTCCTGTGGCGAGCCAGGCGCAGTGCACGTTGGTGCAGCTGGCTTCCGGGTTAAGTGGGCATTGTGTCAAGAAGCAGTGCGGCTTGGTTGGGTTGTGTTTCGGAGGACGCACGGCTCTCGACCTTCTCCTCTCCCAAGTCCGTACGGGAGTTGCAGCGATGAGACAAGACTGTAACTACCAATTGGATACCACAAAATTGGGGAGAAAAGGGGGTAAATGTTTTTTTAACAAGTAGTATTTGGAGCTCTATAGGAGAAAGCCCAGCCTCCAGCTTAGAAATTCTAGGAACAATAAGGAGGCCTGTGTCTTGTGACCGTAGCGTACGTGTAGGTATGTACGGCAGGACCAAATCGGCGAGATAGGTAGGAGCTAGTCCATGTAATACTTTGTAGGTTAGCAATAAAACCTTGGACGACCTTGGCTGTGCTGTGTGCTCTCGGTTTCAGCAGCTAGTAGCTGCTGTAAAGTTGATCTGTCTCTCTTGTAGTGCTTAAACGCCCACACCAGTAGAAATCCACTTTTTCGAGCTAAAAGACGTTTTAGTCATTTGGATTTGAAGTGACATATACGAACTGCCCACTTCGTGCAAATCTGTGTGAATGTGGTGTCTTTTCCTATGATAAGACATTCACATTTTTTTTCAGCCTATGTTTTGTTTAAGGGCTGAGTTTTATTTAAATGTTACCATCCACCAGCATGGCATTTTTTATTAATCAGAAACAGCTGCCAAGTTATTCTTCTTTGTGACTGAGATGAGCCAAACACCCTTGTGTTGACTTGTCTGCCTGAGCCAAGGAGCAAATGACAACGGGGGGTGCAAACTTCACTTTTTTTCCTGAAAATTATCATAATCCATTGGATAACTTGTCAATTTTCACTTGTTTTTTTTAGCTAGTCTGTATTAAATATATATATATTTGACCATTTTGTAAATGGTAAAATTGCTTAATATGATAACATTTTGCAAACCTACTCCCCCCGTCGACCTAAGATGAATGGCTTTGACCACTAAAGTTTTGCTTCTCTAAACGCTCCACTGCTTTGATTGGTGTAACGTTAGCCAGAGTCTATCCAGATAATGAAAAGGCACCGCCCCCAAACATCATGGAACATAGTTACATGTCATTTCGGGGGAATCAGGATCATGAGAAAAGTCATTGGAGCCAAACATTTTACTTCCATGTGAGAACCATGATCACGGGCTGCCTTTGCTGTACCGCAGCTGAAGCCTGGCAGCAGCCTGCCGGCAGCCTACTAAAGGTTGCACAGGGTCAATTACAATGTAGAAAAACGCATATCAGCTGTCTTTCATTTGGGTGTCCTTTAAACATTCTCTATGCTCGCAGCTTTGAGCAACGACCTTTGAAGGAAAACATAGATCAACCATAAACACGTTCCCAGGTGTTTTAGATAACAGCAAAAACTTAATTTGCACTTAAGTTATGCTAACTACCTAGCTAACCAGACAAAAATGTTTAAAATGGAATTCCTATTGATGCAAGTCTAATTTCCCACAATGATTTTAATCCGAACAGGACTAAAGCTACTGTTTATCTTGTAGTTCTCAGATCAACTATTTAGGCAAATTATCCAAATTTGTGTAGTAACAGCTTGTGACTAGTTCATGTTGAAGAACATGGATAAGTAGGCTAGATCTAACTGTATGATATTTTACTTGAACTCAGACCTGGCTGATCTGTTGGTATTGTCTTAGAATATTTCCTGAATAAAAATATAAATGCAACGTGCAACAATTTCAAGTTACAGTTCATATAAGCAAATCAGTCAATTGAAATAAATTCATTAGGCCCTCATCTAGGGATTTCACATGACTGAGCAGGGGTGCAGCCATGGGTGGCCCAGCCACTGGGAAGCCAGGCCCAGCCAATCAGTAAGAGAAATACTACTTATTTTCATTAGCTGTCCGGATAGCTGGTCTCAGACGATCCCGCAGGTGAAGAAGTCAGATGTGGAGGTCCTAGGCTGGCATGGTTACACGTAGTCTGCAGTTTTTAGTCCGGTTGGACATACTGCCAAATTCTCTAAAATTACATTGGAGGCGGCTTATGATAAAAAATTGAACATTAAATTCTCTGGCATCAGCTCTGGTGGACATTCCTGCAGCTAGCGTGCCAATTGCACACACTCTCAAGACTTGAGACATCTGTAGCATTGTGTTGTGTGACAAAACTGCACATTTTAGAGTGGCCCTTTTTTGTCCCCAGCCCAAGGTACACTTATGTAATGAGCATGCTGTTTAATCAACTTCTTGATATGCTACACCTGTGAGGTGGATGGATTATCTTGGCAAAGGAGAAATGCTCACTAACAGCTATGTAAACACATTTGTGGGCAAAACATTTTTTAAATAAGTGTATGGAAAATGTCTGGGATCTTTTATTTCAGCTCATGAAACATAGGACCAACATTTTGGGTTTATATTTTTGTTCAGTATAGTTTATTTTGAGTTTTCTTTCCCTTTAATACAAATATATTATACCTGCAACCCAATGTGATGTTTTTTTTAATTTGGAACATCTTTAATTAGGGTCAAATTTGAATATAAAAAAAATATCAATGGAGTTAATCGCACAGAAAACCATGCGATTAACGCCAGGATTTGAGAGAAATACACTTCTGGGATATGGGACCAGCACTTCACATGTTGCGTTTATATTTTTGTTCAATATAGATTGCAAAGGGTGAATGAAATGGTTGTGTGGGATGCATGAAATCAATGGCAAAGTGTAAATCAAATCAAAACCTTGATTGATGCTGCCTCTCCTGTGTCCATGAGGCTAAAGATTCCTGTGACAGAGATGAA
Organism: Brachymystax lenok tsinlingensis; assembly: GCA_030435695.1. Taxonomy (NCBI): domain Eukaryota; kingdom Metazoa; phylum Chordata; class Actinopteri; order Salmoniformes; family Salmonidae; genus Brachymystax; species Brachymystax lenok. The sequence goes on along the minus strand of CM059785.1, from coordinate 42,857,729 downwards.
ATCAGGGTTGCAGAGATGAAAAGGGTTGCGGCTCAGGGTTGCAGAGATGAAAAAACTGTACGTGGTCCTGGCTGCACAATGCGACTGAACTGGGTGGGCGTATGGTAGAAGGTTGGAACATAGGATTCTTGAGGAGCTGGACGGTGCACAGGTGGCCAATTAGGAGTGGCCACATCCGGAACCTCCATTTCGACAAAGGTTGAGTGTGCGGAAGGGTACTCTGCCATGATTATGTAGAAGAAATATGATATCAATAAATGCAAAAAAAGTGTTGCAAATCAGTATTGTATATGTCAGTTATTTCATATAATTTACATTGCATTTTAATTTTACAAATGTAGTCTCCATTTCACACAGTTCAAACATTAAGCAAGTGGCTCAAAACAATTGTCCACAAGTCAATCAAAAAACATTAGATAAATTAGTCACAGATCACCAATCAATCTTCCATGTAGTCACATAATAGGTTTCAATTAAAGTTGCTCTTCATTACGATTTCATCAAAAATGTGTGGCAACCAAGAAAAGTCAGTTTACCGGAGGTTCAAAATTCCCAGGTGTGGTAAAAAGAACTTCCCAACATTTTCAGAAGAATATAACAATTCAAGTAAGTCACATTCAGAAGTATTCACACTCAATTGTTTTCAAGGTCCCTGTTTGGGTGCCACTCTGTAACAGTGGTGGCGGCTTCCCTAACTTAAATTCTATTTCTTTTTACAAAAATTTCGGGCGCCAGACAGTTTTCTAAAACTGACAAAAAAAAAAAAAAATCAAAACAACCCCGGATAGCAAACAAAAAACCACTGATTACACACAAAAACAAATATTTCAAAACGGGCTTCAATTTAACTGGAATTTATTACATAGTGTCCATAGCCATTATATAAAAAAAGTAGTTATTTCGAAAAAGCAAAAACCAAACAAACAGTAATTAAATGTGTTCACACAATCACATAAACGCTCTAAACGAAATCCCAGGTCATACTGGTCATATTCTAGCTGGGCGTCCACACTGGTAGATTCGTGTCCATATTCACGCCAAACTTTTCATATAACAAAAGAGAAAGGAAAAAAAAACATTGGATTCACATTTCGCGGGTAGAAAATCAAACAAAATGCAAAACTTCAGAGATCAACGATAATGCATTCAACTTAAACAATCAAAATCACGGATAAGCAATACCCAAATGTGCGGATGTGAATGGAATGCGTGTGTATCTGATAGCGTGTGAATGAGTGTAGTGTGCGATTGCGCGTCGGGTACACTAACCAATTTTTGGCGGAGGGAATCGCAAACTGGAGAGGGTAGATGGACCCCGCCCGGCTCCAGGAAGGAAGTTTAACGGCCTTGGACTTGAGAGTGGACCGCTCACCAACAACAACCGGTCTTTGAGGTGCGTCGCTATGGAAATCGCCAGACTCCACGTCGCATCAGACGGCGTGCGCGGGAAGCCTCAGTCCAAGCACCTCCGTCTTCCACTCCACATGGTAACCTTTTTCGTCCGGCTCCTTCTCATGAATCAAAACATACCCCGGTGACGTCCTCTTTCCACCTGGTTAAATAGGCCTCGCCTCCATTTCCCTTTCCGTTAACGGTGAAAGTAAACGTAAACATGGCCTATGGTTTACTGCACTGTCACAACTGCTGCTATGGATGAATGATACAAATTGATGCTAAGAACATATGATTGGTTAGATGGAAGGGATAGTTTAAGAGTATAGATGATAAGTGAAATCAGTTCAGTTCCTTTAGTTCCTTTTACTATTTATTTACATATTTATTTACATATGATTTTGAGCTTTCTTACAGCCCTCCGAGTGGCCAAAGTTAGAGTGCCACAAGTCTGAACTGCAGAAATCTAAAAGGATACACATTATGTGAATTGGTGCAGGAGGCCTGGGAGGGTTGACCAAAGTTCAATATTTTTTTTTCATATCCCCCATTAATTCCACAGTCAAAACATGCTCTACCAGCCAGTTGAGAAAACAGTTAAAGGGTTATTAATAGGGTGTTCGGCCTCCACAAGCCAGAACAGCTTCAATGCTCATTGGGAAAGATTCTACGAGTGTCTGGTACTCGATTGGAGGGATGTGACACCCTCCAGAATCTCCCATAAGTGTTCAATTGGGTTGAGATCTGGTGACTGAGACACACCCTTTAAACCCCCTATGCTCTTTTGAGACCCTTCTTTCAAAGTCACTGAGATCTCTTATTCTAGCCACGGTAGCAACTGAGCATTTTTATACATGACCCTAATATCATGGGATGTTAATTGCTTGATTAACTCAGGAATTACACCTGTGTGGAATCACCGGTTTTCAATATACTTTGTATCCCTCATTTACTCAAGTGTTACCTTTATTTTGGCAGTTATCCTGTATCTACCCAGCAAACATGTAACTTTCCTACATTAGTTAACATTCCATGCCATAATGACGATACAAATCTCTCTCTCTCTCTCTCTCACCATCTATCCATCTTGTCAGTTGAGGGTAATTACCATTTTTGCATCATTGCATGTTGATAATTTGTTATTCCGTGTGTCCAGTTAATGAAGATCAGTATAAACATTACATGGAGACAACTGGCAAAAGTATGCACATGTGTGAAGTGTGACATAGAATGTGTACCCCAGCTGTTGTTTTCTGTGTCTGTGTGTGTATGTGTATTCCTCTTTGTGTGTGTGTGTGTGTCACAGTCAGCCACTGTCACGCAATGCTCTCTCTTTGTCAGTTTCTATCAGTATTAGCACAGCCTTCCCTTGAGGGCTGAACATCCTAAACCTGCCAGTGACAATCTGGTGAGAAGAGTATGTCACATCAGCTTGCATCTTGTAGTTCAGTAACATACCACATGAATTACCAGTTGGCTCCATTACCCTCTCACGTCCTATCCTTCACTCACCTTACTAGTCAGTTCAGTAACCAGTTAGTTCTATTACATCCTACATCTACCAGTCAACTCTGTTACATGTCAGTTCTGTTACTCCCTCGCATCCAGTCAACTCTCTTAAGCCACGTACAAGGTTGTCCTGGAAGAAAACTTGGGGTTGGAAATTAACTGTCACGTCCTGGCCATAGAGAGCCCTCTGGGTTCTCTATGGGGTTTTGGGCCAGGACGTGACCAGGGGGTGTTTTGTGTTTTCTATGTTGGTGATTGTGTGTGGTTCCCAATTAAAGGCAGCTGATTGTCGTTACCTCTAATTGGGGACCATACTTAGTGTGTCCTCTCCCCACCTGTGTTGTGGGTTATTGTTTGTTATGTGGTATGTGCTGGTTGCGCTACACATTATACGTTTTACGATCTGTTACAAAAACAATAAAGAAGTAAGTTTCACTTTTCATAAAAATTATGTGGAACTCCAATCACGCTGCGCCTTGGTCCGTTCATGAAGATCGTCACAGAATAACCCACCACACAAGGACCAAGCAGCGTGCCCAGGAGTGGAATGAGTTTTGGACCTGGGAAGAAGTGATGGGAGGTAGCGAGGCCCTTCCTTGGCGGGAGTCGCCAAGGAGATTGGGAGGACAGCGACGACACCAGGGGGCCGTGTACCCATGCAGCCCAGGGACAGCCCCAGGGCACATGGGGCTATCGGTTGGGCAAAGGAGAGAGCCAGAGCCCGAATGGAGGAGTTATGAGGAGCTCAAGGAAGGTTACAGGAGAGAGCTATGGGCAAGGAAGGAGCTGCAGCGCAGGCGCCTAGAGGAGCGTCTGCCCAGCCAGGTGCGTCCTGTGCCAGCTCCCCGCACTCGCCCTGAGGTGCGTGTCGTCAGTCCGGTGAGACCTACGGCGGCTCCACGCACTCGGATTCCAGTGCGCCTCCCCAGGCCAGTACATCCAGTGTCAGCTCCCCGCACTCGCCCTGAGGTGCGTGTAATCAGTCCGGTGACACCTACGTCGGCTCCGCGCACTCGGATTCCAGTGCGCCTCCCCAGGCCGGTACGTCCAGTGTCAGCTCCCCGCACTCGTCCTGAGGTGTCAAAGTCAAAGTCACCATTATTAGTCAGTTGTACAACCGAAAGCCTTCAACTGAAATGTGTCTTCCGCATTTAACCCAACCCCTCTGAATCAGAGAGGTGCGGTGGGCTGCCTTAATCAGTCCGGTGAGACCTACGCCAGCTCCATGCACTCGGATTCCAGTGCGCCTCCCCAGGCCGGTGAATCCTGTGCTGGTTCCCTGCACTCGTCCTGAGGTGCGTGTCAACAGTCTGGTGAATCCTGTTCCGGCTCCACACACCAGACCTCCAGTGCACCGTCCCAGCCCGGTGAATCCTGTGCCGGCTCCCCGCACGTGCCCTGAGGTGCGTGTCATCAGTCCGGTGAGACCTGTTCCGGCTCCACGCACCAGGCCTCCGGTGCGCCTTCCCAGCCCGGTACGTCCAGTGCCAGCTCCCCGCACTCGCCCTGAAGTGCGTGTCGTCAGTCCGGTGAGACCTGTGCCGGCTCCTCGCACGCGCCCTGAGGTGTGAGTCATCAGTCCGGTGAGACCTGTGCCGGCTCCTCGCACCAGACCTGCAGTGCACCCTCTCAGTCTGGTGAGTCCTGTTCCGGCTCCCCGCACGCGCCCTGAGGTGTGAGTCATCAGTCCGGTGAGACCTATGCCGGCTCCTCGCACCAGACCTCCAGTGCGCCTTCTCAGCCCGGTCCGTCCCGCACCGGAGCCGCCGCCAATGCGAGCTGCCCACCCGAACCCTCCCCAGCTTGTTCAAGGCGCAGCGTGATCCAGTGCGCATCTATGAACACGCACTGGAGACACCTTGCGCATCACAGCATAGCACGGCGTCTTACCAGTGCGACGCTCCCTCCAAAGAGCACGTGGAGTTAGCTCAGGAGTCCACCCTGAAATGGCCAACCTCCCCGTGTGCACCCCCCCAAAAAATTTGGGGCTGCCTCTCGGGCTTCCTAGCCAGGCGTGTTCCAGCATATCTCTCCTTCTCTGGGTTCCATGCTCCATATTTAGCCTCGTAATATCTCCGCTCAGCCTTCGCTGCCTCTAACTCCTCTTTAGGACGGCGATACTCCCCAGGCTGAGTCCAGGGTCCCTTTCCGTCCAATATCTCTTCCCATGTCCAGGACTCCTTGTTCTGTCACTGCTTGGTCCTTTTCTGGTGGGTTATTCTGTCACGATCTCCTGTAGTGATGGACCAAGACGCAGCGATGCTTCCAGTATACATATTTATTAAACGTAACTGGGAAAAAACAATAAACTAACGAAAATCGTAAAACAAATGGCCTGTCCTTTAAAGGGGCAGCTGAACATTTTTGTTTCACCTAATGATTGAGCATGGGATCACTTCTAAAAAACAATGTAATTTCTAATCATTAAAACCCTCAAATAATGTAATTGTTCTCCTAGATGTATTTGTGTGCTTCGACATTTCTACTTACATGCTGACCAGACCGGCCCCGCGCATGCGTCTGCTTGCGCCATCGTGCGTGTGTTGATTTTGTCTATCCCCACCAGACACGTTCATGACACGCAGGTTAAAATACCAAAACCAACTATATTAATTTGGGGACAGGTCTAAACACACATGAAACATTCATCAACATTGAATTAGCTTGCTGTTGCTAGCTAATTTGCCCTGGAAAAATAAACATTGGGTTGTTATTTTACTTGAAATGCATATGGTCCTTTTTTTGCTGAATCTTTGTAGAATTTTGAGTCATACAAAATTGTGTGTTCTCTACTCCGACAATTAATCCACAGATTAAAAGGGAAACCTCTTCTTCTGTGGATTTTATATGGCGGTTGACAACCAACTTCGAGGTGTGGACTTGTTCATCTTTCAATCACCCATGTGGGTATATGCTCCTAAAAACCAATCAGGAGATGGGAGAGGCGGGACTTGCAGCGCGTCAAGTGTCTATAATAGAACCAAGTTCTGACTGGCTACACAGTATGCTTGTTGATGCGCGCAAGCAGTTTGCATGAAACGATTGAGTATTTTTATTTATTTTTTTCACCTCTATTTAACCAGGTAGGCCTTGTTGAGAACAAGTTCTCATTTACAACTGCGACCTGGCCAAGATAAAGCAAAGCAGTGTGACAAAAACAGCAACACAGAGTTACACATGGGATAAACAAATATACAGTCAATAACACAATAGAAAAATCTATATACAGTGTGTGCAAATGTAGTAAGATTAGGGAAGAAGGCAATAAATAGTGTAATGTTTTGTCTGAAGCCCCTTGACTTTACCACTAGATGGCGTTATGTCAACCCAGATTGATTCTCCTGTCTTAATTGTTGTTAGTAATGGCCTCACCTGTGTTGAATTACTTTTAATGACAAACCCTATTTAAGGCCCCACTGCCCTTTTGTTCATGTTCAGTCCTGATGTTGGTCTAGGTGTTGTCATTCTCTAGGATTCCTTGTGTCTGATATTTTTCTGACTTCTAATATTTGAACTTGGATTCTATGTTTTTTTTGTTTCCTTTTGTGGACTTTTGGAAAGATGTTTCTGGACTCATGTTGAGAGATTTCTCTCTGTTTTGGATTACCTTTTTGTATTGCCTCCCAAGCGGAGTTGTTTAAGTTACCCTGGGACACAATCATTTAAAGTGTTGCCTAAGACTGTTGCTAAGTTTTGCCTTTTTTCTCTGAAGTAAAGAGCCAAAGATAAAACCCAGACTTTTGAGATCTCATTGTTTTCTAATTCCTCTGCACTTGGGCTCAACCTCCTCCAGTAGTGGAGTGGTCAACATCAAGGACACACGCATCCATCGGGACCTGAGTTTGATCCCCAGCTGGCTCGTAACAGTAGGACTGAACCATGGATACAGGCCCAGCAGAGGAAGCTCAACTGTTGTCCAAAGCAGAACGCATCTTAGCTGCTGTTTCAAGCCAGGCAGCTACCATGGAACGACATGAACAAACTCTTGCACAACAGGAAGCTGCTGTATCAAAACTGGGTCAAGCCATCACAGAGATCTTGCAGCACCTTCAAATACTTTTGAACCCACAGCGGGATACTGATTCTCAACCCCAAGCTCCACCAGCACCTCCCAGCAACTTCGAGGTTCATCTACCGCACCCTGAAAGGTACGATGGAAGCCTTGGCAGATGCAAAGGCTTCCTCACACAGTGCTCACTGAACTTTGAATTACAACCTAATAAGTTTCCAACTTCACGTAGCAAGGTAGCTTATGTTATTACCCTTTTATCTGGGAAGGCCCTAGCCTGGGCCACTGCACTGTGGGAGCAGTCTCCACAACCAGCAGTCTGTTCTGATTACAGTTGCTTTATTGACGAGATGAGGAGGGTGTTTGAACATCCAGTAAGGGGACGTGAGGCAGCTAGCCGCCTCCTTCAGCTAAGTCAGGGCACTCAAAGTGTCGCAGAATTAGCCGTGGAGTTTCGAACCCTAGCTATGGAGAGTGGCTGGAACCCGGAAGCATTGACTGTGGCTTTCAATAGAGCACTTTCTGATGAACTCAAGGACGAATTGGCAGCCCGTGATCCTGCAACGGACCTAGAGTCCCTGATTGCTATGGCAATTCGATTAGATAATCGTCTTCGAGAGAGGCGTCGGGAGCGCACAATGTCTTCTAGGTATGTTCCCAATCAACATCCCTTGGTACTGCACCTGCCTCATGATCACCCTGCCTCATCTGTAACTTGCACTGAGGAGCCCATGCAGCTGGGCCGATCACGGCTCTCCCAGTCTGAGCGGAACCGCAGGATCAAGGAAAGATGCTGCTTGTACTGTGGTGAACCTGGCCACTTTAGAGCTCTCTGCCCGATCCTTTCGGGAAAAGCCAACTCTTGTCCAGTGAAGGGAGGACTGTGATGAGAGAGACTACTTCTCCCAACTCAGCATCTTCTGGGGTTTTCTTGTCTACTCATCTTTTATGGAACAATCAGTCACATCCCCTAAAGGCCTTGTGGATTCCGGGGCTGCTGGGAACTTTATGGATTTGGAAATTGCCAGACATCTTCAGGTGCCACTTACCAACCTTGAGGAACCCCTGACCATTACAGCATTGGATGGAAGACCCTGGGTTCTGGTCGGGTGAGTCTGAGCACTATTCCTGTACTACTTCGGATTGAGGGTCACCAAGAGACTATACAGTTTTATGTAATCAAGTCACCAGAATTCCCTTTAATCCTTGGTTTTCCTTGGCTAGCCCATCATAACCCCCAGATTAACTGGTTCTCTGGTAACATTGTCAAATGGGGGCCTCATTGTAATAACTTGTGTCTCGCTACTTCATCTCTTGAACTTCTTGTCTCTCCCAAGTTAAGTCAGACTACCCTGCAATCATCCGGGACTCCTCCAGAGTTATCCTGTTCCCCTGACTATGCAGACTTGCTAGAGGTGTTCAGCAAGAAGGCGGCCTCATCCTTGCCCCCTCACAGACCTTATGATTGTGCCATCGACTTGTTGCCTGGAATGTGCCCTCCTAGGGGGAGACTATTTTCCATTTCCCCACCAGAGAGGAAGGCCATGGAGGACTATATTCACGAGGCCCTGAAATCTGGCTTTATACGCCCTCGACTTCACCAGCAGGAGCTGGATTCTTCTTTGTTGCTAAGAAGGATGGGGTCTCCGACCCTGTATTGATTACAGGGGTCTCAATAAGATCACCATAAAGAACCGTTATCCTCTTCCATTAATGTCTACTGCCTTCGAGTTGCTTCAGGGGTCAACTGTATTCACTAAACTGGACCTTCGAAATGCTTATCATCTGGTCCGCATCCGCGCTGGTGATGAATGGAAGACCGCTTTTAATACACCAACGGGCCACTATGAGTATAGAGTCATGCCTTTCGGTCTGGGAAATGCCCCTGCTGTATTTCAAGCTTTGATTAATGATGTGTTAAGAGACATGCTGAACAGATTTGTATTTGTTTATTTGGATGACATTCTTATCTTTTCCAAGGACCTCCAGGAACACGTGCAGCATGTTCGCCTAGTCCTCCAGCAGCTCCTGAGAAACCATCTGTTCATCAAACTTGAGAAGAGTGAGTTCCATGTTCAAGAGGTCTCCTTTTTGGGCTTCATTGTATCTAAAGGTCATATCCAGATGGACACTGCCAAAACCAAAGCGGTTAAAGATTGGCCTCAACCCATGTCCAGTAAGCAGGTACAACGTTTTCTCGGCTTTTCCAATTTTTATCGAAAGTTCATACGCAATTTCAGTGCCATTGCTGCTCCACTTACGACTCTTACTAGGAAGAATATTAAGGGCTTCCAGTGGACAGACGAAGCTGAGAAGGCTTTCTGCAAACTAAAAGACAGATTTACTTCAGCGCCCATTCTCACTATCCCCGACCCTGAGCTGCCCTTCATAGTCGAGGTGGATGCCTCTGAGGTAGGGGTCGGCGCTGTACTTTCCCAGCGGGCCAGAAGAGACGACAGATTGCATCCTTGTGCCTTCTTTTCACACAAGCTATCTTCTAGTGAAAGAAATTATGATATTGGTAACAGGAGTTATTAGCAGTCAAGCTAGCATTGGAAGAGTGGAGGCACTGGTTGAGGGCGCCAAACATCCCTTTGTTGTATGGACTGACCACAAGAATCTAACTTATATCCAAGAAGCCAAGAGACTGAACTCTCGCCAGGCCCGATGGGCTCTATTTTTTAATCGCTTTGACTTTGTTCTCTCCTATCGACCAGGCTCTAAGAATCAGAAACCTGATGCTCTCTCCAGGCAGTTTGATCCACCCAACATGGTTTCAACCCCGGTGACGATCATCCCCCCCTCCAAGATTCTGGCTCCAGTTAGATGGGGAATAGAGACCATTGTGAGAGAAGCACAGCAGCAGGAGGCTGACCCGGGTAATGGGCCACCTGGCCGTCTTTTTGTACCCAAGAGAGTGCGCACCGATGTTTTACAATGGGGGCATTCCTCATCAATCACATGCCACCCAGGAGTCAGTAGGACTCTTGACTTCCTTTCCAGACGCTTCTGGTGGCCAAAGATTGCTGGAGATGTCAAATCCTTTGTTGCTGCCTGCCCCATTTGTGCCCAGCATAAGGATTCCAGGTCTCGTCCACAAGGTCACCTGCTACCCCTCCCAGTCCCTGCTCGGCCTTGGTCACATATTTCTATGGACTTTGTAACGGGTCTACCACTCTCCCAAGGTAACAAAGTGATTTTGGTAGTTGTGGATAGATTTTCAAAGGCTTGCCACCTTATTCCATTGCCAAGACTTCCTTCAGCTCCACAGACTGCTGAGGTTGTATTGCAGAATATTTTAGGTTGCATGGCTTTCCCCAAGATGTTGTTTCAGACCGTGGTCCTCAGTTTGCATCCAGGTTCTGGAAGGCCTTCTGCCAGCTGATTGGGGCTTCAGCAAGTCTGTCATCTGGTTTTCATCCCCAGTCTAATGGACAGACTGAAAGAACTAACCAAGAGATAGAGACAACCTTGAGATGTCTAGCTTCATCCAACCCAATGACCTGGAGCAAACACCTGATATGGGCAGAATTTGCCCATAATACTCTTCGCCATTCCTCAACGGGTATGTCACCTTTTGAATGCCAGTTTGGTTATCAACCTCCTTTGTTTTCTGAGCAAGAGACTGAGGTGGGGGTTCCGGCTGCCCAACATCTTGTTCGACGGTGCCACAGGGTGTGGAAGAAGGCCCGAGCTGCGCTTCTGAAGGCTTCACAGCTACAACAGCAACGGGCCAACCGTCGCCGCAGACCAGCACCATCTCTACGGCCAGGGCAGAAGGTCTGGTTGTCCAGCAAGGACCTTCCCCTTCGCGTTGAAGCACGCAAGTTGGCTCCAAGATTCATAGGTCCCTTCAAGGTTTTAAGGAAAGTAAACCCTGTTTCCTACCGTCTCCTACTTCCCAAGTCGTTGCGCATTCATCCCACGTTTCCCTCTTAAAACCTGTCAAATACAGTCCTCTGTCTCCTGCCACCAGGCCACCCCCAGCACCACAGATCATCGATGGCCAGCCAGCATACAGGGTCAAGCGGATATTGGACACTCGACTGGTCCGTGGTAGACGGCAGTTTCTAGTGGACTGGGAAGGATATGGGCCGGAGGAACGGTCTTGGGTCCCCACTCACCATATCCTGGACAAGAGTTTGATCAGAGACTTTCATCGTCTCCACTCAACCGAGCTATTGGGAACGTCAGGAGCCGTTCCTAAAAGAGGGGTTCTGTAATGTTTTGTCTGAAGCCCCTTGACTTTACCACTAGATGGCGTTATGTCAACCCAGATTGATTCTCCTGTCTTAATTGTTGTTAGTAATGGCCTCACCTGTGTTGAATTACTTTTAATGACAAACCCTATTTAAGGCCCCACTGCCCTTTTGTTCATGTTCAGTCCTGATGTTGGTCTAGGTGTTGTCATTCTCTAGGATTCCTTGTGTCTGATATTTTTCTGACTTCTAATATTTGAACTTGGATTCTGTTTTTTTTGTTTCCTTTTGTGGACTTTTGGAAAGATGTTTCTGGACTCATGTTGAGAGATTTCTCTCTGTTTTGGATTACCTTTTTGTATTGCCTCCCAAGCGGAGTTGTTTAAGTTACCCTGGGACACAATCATTTAAAGTGTTGCCTAAGACTGTTGCTAAGTTTTGCCTTTTTTCTCTGAAGTAAAGAGCCAAAGATAAAACCCAGACTTTTGAGATCTCATTGTTTTCTAATTCCTCTGCACTTGGGCTCAACCTCCTCCAGTAGTGGAGTGGTCAACATCAAGGACACACGCATCCATCGGGGACCTGAGTTTGATCCCCAGCTGGCTCGTAACAAAATAGGCCATAGTGGAGAAATAAATACAATTTAGCATTAACACGGGAGATGATGACGTGCAGATGATGATGTGCAAGTAGAGATACTGGGGTGCAAAAGAGCAAAAATAAATAACAATATGGGGATGACGGAGTTGGGTGGGCTATTTACAGATGGGCTGTGTACAAGTGCAGTGATCGGTAAGCTGCTCTGACAGCTGATGCTTAAAGTTAGGGAAGTAGATATAAGTCTCCAGCTTCAGTGATTTTTGCAATTCGTTCCAGTCATTGGCAGCAGAGAACTGGAAGGAAAGGCGGTCGAAGGAGGAGTTGGCTTTGGGGATGACCAATATACCTGCTGGAGCGCATGCTACGGGTGGGTGTTGCTAAGGTGACCAGTGAGCTGAGATAAGGCGGGGCTTTACCTAGCAAAGATTTATAGATGCCAGTGGGTTTGGCGACGAATATGAAGTGAGGGCCAGCCAACGAGAGTATACAGGTCGCAATGGTGGGTAGTATATGGGGCTTTGGTGACAAAACGGATGGCACTGTGATAGACTACATCTAATTTGCTGAGTAGAGTGTTGGAGGATATTTTGTAAATAACATCGCCGAAGTCAAGGATCGGTAGCAAAGTCAGTTTTACGAGGGTATGTTTAGCAGCATGAGTGAAGGAGGCTTTGTTGCGAAATAGGAAGCCAATTCTAGATTTAATTTTGGATTGGAGATGCTTAATGTGAGTCTGGAAGGAGATTTTACAGTCTAACCAGATACCATAACATGTATGTGTACATTTATTTTGCAACGCTCGCTCACGCAACGCTCGCCCACACAACACAGGCGGTCTGATCAGCATGTTAGGAGCACATCATGCACTCCTTGTAAAAAATGTCAGCGTAGAGCCCTGAACTATAATTATACACAAGCCATATCACTCAGCCTTTGGTGGCAGGGTAGGCTCTTTGTTGATTCTTGATGTTCAGTTTTAGGACTGTTTATCTGTTTTTACTATTGTATCTAAATTATTGATTTTAACATACATTGGTTGAAAGATGCAGATCACAAAAATGAAATGAAATGAAGCAATATACCCCATTACTTCTTACTAGGAATACATTTACTGTTTGAGAAAAACAGAAGGCATGCTCATTCATTTTTTTGTATTAAATTTTTTGTGTAATTATGGCAACAACAAAATAAATGTGTCTGGTAAAAAAATCTGAGTGGCTGGTCGATTTGTTTTAATCTACCTTCCACACTGGCTGGTGGACCGAAAAGTGAATTTCCCATCCTGTCTGTAACATGTCCATTCTGTTACTCCCTCATATCCAGTCAACTCTGCTACTCTATAACATGTCAGTTCTGTTACTTCCTCATATCCAGTCAACTCTGTTACTCTGTAACATGTCCGTTTGTTACTCCCTCACATCCAGTCAACTCTGTTACTCTGTACCATGTCAATTCTATTACTTCATCTCTTCCAGTCCTCTCATATAGGCCTACAATCGTTCCCATTATTTTGCATACACCATTAGTCTGTTCCATGTATTTATATCCTAGCGTGACCGTAATCTCGTTTCCAGACACTCGTTTCCACCCAAATGTGTGAAGTGTCTGGTGGACCAAACATCAAACTTGGCCTTTCTTAGCAAATACAGAAAGTCCAAGAAAACCTCCCGGTGCATTGGCATTGGCTTAATCTACCAAACCATCCTCTCCCACCACACCTTCCTCCTAGCCTCGCAGTCGTGTGATTTTCTCAAATTAAATGACAAATACTTTTCAGAACAGTTCTGAACTGTGTGTGTCACACTCACAGCCCACCCATCTGCTTCATCTTGGTTCCCCTCACAGTAACCCTCAACCGCACCTAGATTCTCTAATTTACCTGATTAAGTCACTATATTCGTCTGCCGCTTGCCATTAAGAAGCCAGAGGGAAAGAACGGCCTCAATATTGTCAGCTGCCAATGATCAGTAGAGCAGGATGCAAAGAACAGATCAGAAACAAGTAAAAAGGTACAAAGGCGTCCCTTTTATAGTGTTTTTCCTCTTGCATGCTTCTGCAGCATCGTTCTCCGGGGTTAATGAGAAATCCCATGCTCCGGTGCCTGCCGTTAATTAACGTTTGAGATTCCCCAAGCGGCGCTGTAGGGCATCATAGTAAGGGAGAATGTGCCAGGCCTCTGTGTGTTTGCGTGTGTGTGTATGCATATGTGTGTCTGTGCGTGTGTGTGTGTGTGCGGAGGGCGTTAATGGTATAATTTAGCGCTTAAGCAGCTCCAGCAGTGCAGGCAGCCAGCCACAGCTGGATGGAGGGAGGGGAAAAAAGGAGAAACAGAGGAACGGGTGTAGTATCCTTACACCTCTCTCATCCTTCCCACAAAGACAAACATTCTGTTTGAAAATGCTTCCTCGTTTGTGCAACATCCTCCAATGTCAGTCACCTGTGGCGCAGAGGCCTCTATAAAATGTATGTATTTGCTTTTATTCTCCCTCTATTGCAGGGCTACTGTGACACCAATCCATTCCAGCAAATGCGGGCACATCCATTATCCCTCTTCTGAACAGTGAGGGAAAATGATTAAAACTGTAAAACTAAGTCTATCGTTGTCTGTCTCTTTTTCGCATCACTGACTTTTCCTAGTCTGCCATTGTTCCTAGTTTTACAGGAGTTGTGAGGAGTTGTACGGTATCCCATGATGTGTCAATTTGTTCACCATAATCAGAGTCAGAGGAAAAGTCTGGAAATCTGGGTTATTTCCAAGTCGTTTGTGTGTTTTTCCTGATTAAGTTGGGTAGAAAATACCTTTTAATTTGGAATTCCCAACAGATCTGCCAAAAATACAAAGAGAGAAAGCTTGTCAGTAAGAAAGATAAACACAGACAATGAGTACGAAAGAAATAGAAAGACAGATATACTTCCAGAGATGTGAGAGAGATGTAGGAGTATAGAGAAATACATTTTCTACAAAGTGCGATGTAGAAACAGTGGGGTCTCCAAAACAGAATCAGAGCGAGAGATGAAGAAGTGAGACATCTCTCTTGGTCTCTGATGAGGAGAACCATTCCAGTCCCGTGGTGTTCCTCACACCCATGTGTGGCAGGTGGGAATGACTGCCTCGATCTCCTGTTGATTATATTTATCGGAATCGGTCATCTCCTGACGATACTGTCCAGACATTGGGTCTCCAGCCCAGTTGATTCCCATTGATTTCCCAATTCCATAACAGGGAATACTGGCAACATTCCCCCTCCCACTTGGTTTGCATGAACCACAACACTCCACTCACACCTAAGGTAGCCTTGTAATGGTAGCCTTGTAATGCACAGTAATACACCGTTCCATCCTATGTTATGTAACGGACCAGTGTGTGATATTCTGTAATTATAATATCTGTGTTAAGTCACACTGTTTCGAGAAGGAGGACAAACGTAGTTGCTGGCAGGCGGGCCCTTGCCGACGAATGAGCAATTGGAGAAGGCCATTTAGTGGCAACCTAACAAGTTTAGGTATTTATAGGCTCTCACCTGGTGGTGTAGGTGAGGGATGGCCAATGAGAGCCGACAGTGATGTATTAGATAAGTGTGCGTAGCTGGCAGGGCTCAGCAGTAGGCTGGCACAGGTTAGAGCCACCAGCCACTGCTCTGTGAGAAGTTTGGAACTCGACTCTATGACAGCACGTAGGACTTTCACATTAAAGCCGGCAGGTTTTAAATAACACTTACATTGTGTGGATCCTCTGACCTTCATATCATCTAGATCCACTCTCCTGTCCAGGACCTTTACAACTGTCTGCTGACTGCAAAGACCTCAACATTGATCATGTCAAACAAAATCAAGCCCGCTCCCGAGGAATGTGGACTCTCGTTCTCCATGGCTGAAGTGAGTAAGACATTTAAGCGTCTTAACCTTTGCAAGGCTGCTGGCTGGAGTCTTTACAGACATATTCAATCTCTCCCTATCCCATTCTGCTGTCCCCACTTGCTTCAAGATGCCCACCATTGTTCCTGTACCCAAAAAAGCAAAGGTAACTAAGCTAAATTACTATCGCCCCATAGCACTCACTTCTGTCGTCATGAAGTGCCTTGAAAGGCTAGTTAAGGATCATATCAGCCTTCAACACCATATACCCTCCAAGCTCATCATTAAGCTCTGGGCCCTGGGTCTGAACCCGACACTGTGCAACTGGGTCCTGGACTTCCTGACGTGCCGCCCCCCCCAGGTGGTGAAGTTAGGAAACAACACCTCCGCTGCGCTGCTCTTTAGCACAGGGGCCCCACAAGGGTGTGTGCTCAGCACCCTCAAGTACTCCCTGTTCACCCATGACTGCGTGGCCACGCATGCCTCCAACTCAATCATCACAACAGTAGTAGGCCTGATTACCAACAATGACGAGACAGCCTACAGGGAGAAGGTGAGGGCCCTGGCAGAGTGATGCCAGGAAAATAACCTCTCCCTCAACGTCAACAAAACAAAGGAGCTGATTGTGGACTTCAGGAGACTGCAGGGGGGAGCACGCCTCATCCACATCGATGGGACCGCAGTGGAGAATGTGAAAAGCTTCAAGTTCCTTGGTGTACACGTCCTTGACAATCTGAAATGGTCCACCCACACAGACTCTGTGGTGAAGAAGGAGCAACAGTACCTCATCAACCTCAGGAGGCTGAAGAAATTTGGCTTGGCCCCTAAAACCCTCAAAAACTTTTACAGATGCACCATTGAGAGCACCCTGTCGGGCTATATCACTGCCTGCTACGGCAACTGCTCCGCCTGCAACTACAGGACTATCCAGAGGGTGGTGCGGTCTGCCCAACGCATCACCAGGGGGCACACTGCCTGCCCTCCAGGACACCTACAGCACTCAATGTCACAGGAAGGCCAAAAAGATAGGACATCAACCACCTGAGCCAAGGCCTGTTCGCCCCGCTATCATCCAGAAGGAGAGGTCAGTACAGTGCATCAAAGCTGGGGCCGAGAGCTTCTATCGCAAGGCCATGCCGGCTACACCCAGTTACTCAACCCTGTACCTTAGAGGCTGCTGCCCTAAGTACATAGACATGGAATCACTGGTCCCTTTAATAATGGAACACTGGTCACTTTACTAATGTTTACTTACTGTTTTACTCACTTCATATGTGACCGGCCGGCTTGATTCGGTCTTATGTATGGCAACATGTGAAATGTTTTTTAACATTGGATAAAAGTAGAGTCTCTGAGCTAGGAAATGGTATATTTCCTAGCGGAACAATGGGAATGTAATTCTGCTTTGAATTATGATAAACTTGTAACCTCACTTTTGAGAAAATGACCCATTTTGGTTCACCTACTGGAGAGCTCTTCTTTGACTACACTCATTCAGCATCGTTCTCACCGTCTTACGCTTTAGCCCTAGCTATCTCTTTAAGGATTCACATGTGAGGCCATGCACTTAACAACCAAAGATTTCAAGACTAAAGGCTGGTTTATACTACCGGTGTGTTCGTAAATTTCATCTGGAGTGCCAGAGTGTGCTCTGGGTGTTCGTAAACTCAGAGCGTTGTCAGATTGTCCATTTGTAAATTCAGAGCGTTTCGCTCTTGGAGCGTTCAGAGCGCACACTGGACTCTCTGGCCTAACAACAGCACCAAAGCTAACTGGCTAACGTTGGCTAGCTTGCTAGCTACTTCCAGACACAAATGAGAGAACAGCTCACTCTGACCATTTTACTCGCCCTAGCAGATCTGATTAGGCTGCTTTTATGTTATCCAGAGCGTTGGTGACTGCAACTGAGCTGCTGGCAACAATTTATTTACGCTTTGTTGCCAACGTTTACTGACACCGGCCATATTCAACGGGTGTTGAGAATTCGTAAGTTATTCTGCACTCTGGCACACTCAGACGAGAGTGCCCTGAAATCAGAGTAGATAGCCAAAGCGAATTTACCAGCTACGTCTTTCGACATTTGTCGCAGTGACATCATGAACATTCTATTGAAATGGTTACTTGCATAGTGGAGTCTTTTGTTTAGACATGTAGCTACCTAGTTAGCTAAATAATGAACCATAATCACAACTCATGATGTTACTACCCTGCATGAATCTGCAGGTAGCTCCACTCCACTGATCGTGACCCCCGTTAACATCAACGGGGCTGAAGTGGAGCGGGTCGAGAGTTTCAAGTTTGTTGGTGTCCACATCACCAACAAACTATTACTTATGTAGATTACCTACACATACTGCGCATCTCATGTTATAGACAGAAGCGTGCTACATGGCAGACCAATCCGAACTCATCAAATACAATTTGATTTGATTTGAATAGAAGTATACACTGAGCAAAACATTGGTGCATACATTTCCCCTGTTGCACTAAGACAGAAAAGTCATACAAATTGCAAGTGGATTTTTCTGGGTCACTGGGCCTCCTATGGAGTGTGAACTTTTGTTTTGTAGTTGAATAGCTTAAGTGCGCCAGCAAAACAATACACTGCAACCCCTCTCAGGAATACTAAAAGCAACCGAATTAATATAAATACAGTTGAAAATGTATGTCTAAATGTAGAATTTGTTGAATGAATTCCCTTGTTCAGGGTGCACTTTTCATCGCAAGCAGTTTTCTCACTTTTGTAATTGCCTAATGGACCTTGGGAACTTGCCGTTGCTGTAACAAAGAATAATTTGCAATAACTGGTTTACAGTTCAATAACACTTAGGCTGGCTAATCATACTAGTCTTTGAAGTGTCCACTCACTCTTCCTGCGTTGGCCTAACCGTGAGGCCTAAACGGAAGCAAACATTTTATTTTACATTTTCACGACAGACAAGAGTTTTGTTGAAGCTTATGGCCCGCATCACTTAGTTTCCTGCCAAGCAATAAAGATAAAACATTTTGCGAGAAGGAGGAGACTCCACCAAAAGTGGGGTACATATACACCACTATTGTAAACATGTTTTGGTCGATTCAGCTGTTCGATCCTTTGCGAAGAATAAACTTGGTTTAAGCTTTCATTAGTGTCCGACGAGTTCTTACTCTGATAATTAGAACCTAACAACGTTCTCAGAAACAATTTGAGAACATTACTTTAAGAGCTAGCTGGGTATCCTGCACCATTCCCAGAATCTTGTGGGAAGTTTGTATGCAAAATAACCAAAGGACAACCACTCTCTCACCAAGCTCTAAGAAACATATGGTTCTCAGAACGTTATTTGCTAGTTGGGCTGTGCCTCTGGGTTGTACCCTGACTTCACCCTTCTAAAAATACTGCCTTTTTCTCCTTTCACTTCTTCTTTCCCATGGGATGTGTCACCATAGTGACCGTGCTAATCTAACCTTTTGAGCTTTCACATTTGATCAATCAGAATTTGTTTGCTAAGGTGTCACACGCTTATTTAGGGTTGTTTTTGGCTATGATTACACTATGTTCTAGAAACCTCAGTTATGGCATATGTCAAGTTGCCAACAGTTACTCATCTCTCCATCAATATTTGTTTTTCCAAAACATGCCACTAAAGGGCTCTTTCATGCTAAACTATATAGAGTAGCATTAGACTAGTTCAGGGTTCCTCTATACTGCAAATGATAAACACATTTTTTAAATCCGTCTACTTTCATTTTCAGGTGTTCATACATCCGATAATTTTTCAGGTTCAGCCAAAGACTAAGGTTGAATCCAAATCAAACACTCTTCTACGTACGGCATATACTTTAAGTCACGTCCCTGCCACAGTCCCCTGCGTCCCTCGGGCACCAGGGCAATGCATTGTTGGATGACACTCCTATCCGCTCTTTCACCCCGCCATAGGCCGGTGACATTCCACTTCATTATGTACTGAGAACATTTAATCTGGAACAGATTTGACTACCCAATATTGAAACAAGACCTTGTGCCCATGAGGGGATAATGCGCTATGTTTGTTTTAAATATAGAACAGGAAAAAGATGGCTGTCTTTCATTAGTTCATCTTCATAGATTGTTCACTTAGTCTCCTCCATGACAACCAACGGCAAGCTGATCTACAAGCCTCAATATGTTGCCGTGGCAACTAAATGGACGTCAGAGGGATATGAAGACGCAGGACCTTTTCTGGTCTTGGGTTTCATTCATTTTTCAGAGTGTTGTTGGAGCTAGCCAATTTTGGAAGAATCTTGTATTTCCCACTTGAAAATCAGGCCTATTATCATATTCAAATCGGGCTGAGCCACAGGTCTGCCTGAAAGGTTGAAAATGATTTTCTAATTTAAAAGGACTCTTGAAAGTCAGTCACTGACTGTAGCTTGAGGTATGAGTGTGATAAAGCTTGTCAATTTACAGACCTTTTTCTACTTATGACTCTTGGACTCCAAGAGTTTAATCGTGAAAGAAAAAAAACTGCCACTTTCATTATACCAAGACTGTCCCTTAAGCATTTTAATATGAAATGTATTCTATTTGGATCATGCAACGCATCTTTTGAAATATAGTCATTCCTGAGAGACGCCAAACAAAATACAGTGCTCTGTTTGTAATGTTTTTAATATGTTTGTTTCTGCAGCAAGTGGAGATGATAGATTCAAATACATTGTGAATTGCATCAACATGGCATCTGGTGCATGGGGACAATATTTCGGAAAAAAATATTTTCAGCCATTACAAAGTAATTGACTTGTGCCTTCTCACATTGTTGGAGGTGTGCGGTTATTCTGTAACAATGTGCAGTCACTTGTGCGTTAATGCTTACTTATTAACTAGACGTATTCACTATTCAAAAGTATATCAATATGGGCAAATGGGACATATAGAGGGCCTTCAGAAAGTATTCATACCCCTTGACTTATTCCGCATTTTGTTGTGTTACAGCCTGAATTCAAAATACACTACCGGTCAAAAGTTTTAGAACACCTACACATTCAAGGTTTTTTCTTTATTTTCACTATTTTCTACATTGTAGAATAATATTGAAGACATAATATGGAGTCATGTAGTAACCAAAAAAGTATTAAACAAATCAAAATATATTTGAGATTTTTCAAATAGCCACCCTTTGTCTTGATGCACACACTTGGCATTCTCTCAACCAGCTTCATGAGGTAGTCACCTGGAATGCATTTCAATTAACAGGTGTGCCTTCTTAAAAGTTAAGAGTGTGCAAAGCTGTCATCAAGGCAAAGGGTGGTTACTTTGATTCCATGTGAGTTATTTCATCGTTTTGATGAAAATAAGGAAAAACCCTTGAATGACTAGATGTGTCCAAACGTTTGACTGGTACTGTATATGTATATATACATATATATATATATATATATATATATATATATATATATATATATAAAACACAGCACTGGATCTTTAATCGACTGCCAAACATTATGATTAGCTGAGAGGCATTATAAGACATGCTAAAATGAGATCAGTATAAAAGCTAGCACCTTGTACCTTTGACAGCACAGCCATGCCAACATCACACAGAAACACAGCCCTTTGTGTATTATTATCTTTATAACAACATACTTTATGACAAGCATGAATAAGTAACTGTCAGTTACTGCCATGAGGCTCTTGATTAACCACAACTTTGCAGTTTCATTTTTAATTTGAGGTGGAGTGATATAATGTTTTAGTCGTGTCTGTTTACTTTGTGTTTAATTGGAGCAGTCTGTTTCAGTTAAATCCTTTGCAGCCTGAGCAGAATGTTCCATTTATTGCTGGATTATGACCTCTGCGTCCGTTATTGAGTATAATTTGCTAGTGTAAAACCATATATGAAAACATGATGCATATTTTGTAAGCTGACAAAGCCCTTTCAAATGATATGCCATACAATAGCACCTGTTAGGTTCTGAACAAACTAAAGTAAAAACTCACAGACGACTACAAAAAGCTCAAACCAAGTTTATTCACCCCACTGGGTCATACAGCTGCAAAAGACAAAGTATGATATATTACATATATTTAGAACTTCTTACTGTTAGGTTCTAATTCTAAGAGTAAAAACTCAACGGACACTATGAAAGCTCAAACCAAGTGTATTCTTCCCAGAGAGTCAATACAGCTGCAATAGACAAAATCATGTTTGTGGTTCATGTACCCCGCTTTGGGTGGAGTCTCCTCCTTCTCGCTAAACATTGTATCTTTATTGCTAGGCAGGAAACTAAGTGATACAGGTAATACCCTTTTCTTCTCCCTTAACGTGACCTGACCTGTCCTGTCCTCAAGTTGCAATCCAAAAGTTGAATTATTAAACATGCACCAATATACAAGTGTTTCATACTCATCAAAAGCTCTGTTTCTTGGCAATATCACAGCGTTGTCAGATTTCAAAAGGGCTTCACGTCGAAAGCAGCACATTTGATTGTTTGAGGGTAGCACCTCACATGTTTTTCCCATAGCCATGAATTCATTAGCCATCACGGCACACACATAACACATTTCACAGCGAAAACAAATCAATTACCTGTTGAAGAACTTCTGCTGAGGTCTTCCTAAGTGTCCAACGAAGACAATCCATGGTTCTTTTGTTAGAAAAAGTAATGTATTATATCCATAAATCTCTGTTTGGTTTGCGCGTTATAATCAGAAACTACAGCCTCCACTCCTCCATTGAAACCTGAAGAGAACTCGTTCAACTTATACCTATAAACTTGTCCAAGAACAATCAAAAGTCATTTTAAATGTATCCTAAGGAACACTTTTACCTATATTTACTATAATAAATCAACCGGAATATAAACTGGGCTATAAGAACGGAAAAAAACACACGTTCTCTTCTGTTGACTTCCAAGGGGCCACTTCCTGATTTCTCTTCTGCTCTGCTCTAATAACATCCCCCAAAAAATTGAACACTGTCTCGAGACTGTTGACATCCAGAGGAAGCGATCGGTACTGCATTCATATGCCCTTATATGGGCATTTTCATAAGGGAGGGGTTCCAAATGAGGCACTCTGTCAAAACCACTTTTTCCAGGACAGAAAGTCCTCGGGGTTTCGCCTGCCATATCCACTCTGTTTTACTCACAGACAAATGGTTAACACTTTTAGAAAATTCAGAGTGTTTCCTTTCCAATGGTACTAAATATGTGCATATCCTATTTTCCGGGCCTGAATGGGAAGCATTTTACTTTGGGCACGCCAGGCTCTCCAAAACGGTCACCTCATGCGCTGCTCCCTAAGAAGTTAACAAACTATAGTTTTGGCAAGTCGGTTAGGACATCTACTTTGTGCATGACACAAGTAATAATTCCAACAATTGTTTACAGACAGATTATTTCACTTACAATTCACTGTATCACAATTCCAGTGGGTCAGAAGTTTACATACATTAAGTTGACTGTGCCTTTAAACAGCTTGGAAAATGCCAGAAGATAGAATAATTTACATCATTTGAGTCAATTGCAGGTGTACCTGTGGATGTATTTCAAGGCCTACCTTCAAACTCAGTGCCTCTTTGCTTGACATCATGGGAAAATCAAAAGAAATCAGCCAAGACCTCAGAAAAAAAATTTGAGACCTCCACAAGTTTGGTTCATCCTTGGGAGCAATTTTCAAATGCCTGAAGGTACCCCGTTCATCTGTACAAACAATAGTGCACACGTATAAACACCATGGGACCACGCAGCCGTCATACCGCTCTGGAAGGAGACGCGTTCTGTCTCCTAGAGATGAACGTACTTTGGTGCGAAAAGTGAAAATTAATCCCAAAACAACAGCAAAGGACCTTGTGAAGATGTTGGAGGAAACAGATACAAAAGTATCTATTTCCACAGTAAAACGTGTACTATATTGACATAACCTGAAAGGCCGCTCAGCAAGGAAGAAGCAATTGCTCCAAAACTGCCATAAAAAAGCCAGACTATGGTTTGCAACTGCACATGGGGACAAAGATCGTACTTTTTGGAGAAATATCCTCTGGTCTGATGAAACAAAAATAGAACTGTATGGCCATAATGACCATCGTTCTGTTTGGAGGAAAAGCGGGAGGCTTGCAAGCCGAAGAACACCATCCCAACCGTGAAGCACGGGGTTGGCAGCATCATGCTGTGGGGGTGCTTTGCTGCAGGAGGGACTGGTGCACTTCACAAAATAGATTGTATCATGGGGAAGGAAAATTATGTGGATATATTGAAGCAACATCTCAAGACATCAGTCAGGAAGTTAAAGCTTGGTCGCAAATGGATCTTCCAAATTGACAATGACCCCAAGCATACTTCAAAAGTTGTGGCAAAATGGCTTAAGAACAACAAAGTAAAGGTATTGGAGTGGCCATCACAAAGCCCTGACCTCAATCCTATAGACAATTTGTGGGCATAACTGAAAAAGCGTGTTTGAGCAAGGAGGCCTACAAACCTGACTCAGTTACACTAGCTCTGTCAGGTGGAATGGGCCAATATTCACCCAACTTATTGTGGGAAGCTTGTGGAAGTCTACCCAAAAATGTTTGACCCAAGTTAAACAATTTAAAGGCAATGCTACCAAATAATTATTGAGTGTATGTAAACTTCTGACTTACTGGGAATGTGATGAAAGAAATTAAAGCTGAAATAAATAATTCTCTCTAGAATTTTTCTGACATTTCACATTCTTAAAAATAAAGTGTTGATCCTAATTGACCTAAGACAGGGATTTTCTACTAGGATTAAATGTCAGGAATTGTGAAAAACTGAGTTTAAATGTATTTGGTATTTGTATTTAAATGTGTATGTAAACTTCCGACTTCAACTGTACCTCTGGTGTAGCCCCTCGGCTATGGCACCCCTCAGGTCTCTATTACAACTAATGATTAATAACATTGAAAGTTCAGATATCCAAACCTATCACTACTAGGCGGAGTTGACTCCTTCCACATCTAGACAGCCAATACACCTCTGTTGCTAGGCAGGAACTTTTTTTTACTTTTTTTTTGTAGTCATTGCTAGGGCTGTGTTGGTCACGAAATTTCGTCAGCCGGTGATTGTCAAGCAAATAACTGTCGGTCTCACGGTAATTGACTGTTAATTAACATAAACACATTTAACATCTCCTGGCTTCCACACATAACCTACTAGCCATTTTAAAGAGTATAATAAACCTTCTCAATAAATCCATTATTTATTTTAGACAGGTCTAAAGATGCATGATATGAAGAAAATGAAGTCTATTTCAGAATAAAAAATAGCATACTCTGAGTTGTCCTTATGTTAAATTCTGATGTGGCTATGCCAAATGACTGTGGCCTACACTAGTTAATTTAGCAGACAAGATTTTCTTATAATTCAGTGGAATTATTTTATATTATTTTATAGTATGAACAAAGCTGAATAAATATAAGTATTTTCTCCAAATGATTTGAGGGAGTGCACACATGCGGCTATTCTGTGTTGAGCGGTTAACAAAGAAATAAGTACTCCTATATGCTTAATTTAGAGTTATTAATGTAACTTTAGTTGTTCTACAAACGTTGGGCTATATGTTGACATGTTTAATACATTATACTAATGATGATTTGAAAAAAGTTGCTTGAAATGCATGAGCTCTGCTTTGTTTTTTACTCGGGCTGTACACACTCCAATAGTCTCTCATTCACAATTTGACAAGCCCTTGATAATGCCTCGAATTTCACAGTGGCCTTTGTGGCTGTAATGCACCTTAAAAAAATCCATGCCTTTCGAGGCCCGGAGTGCTGCGTTGTGCTCTTCTCCCTGAGTGTGCTGCGATTGCGTCTCTCACTCACACGGCTCTCCTCTCCGTCACTCCTCTCCGTCACGGGTCTTTCTCACAGCCTACAAGTTAAGACAGACACATCAGAGATGCAACGGCGCGCGTCCTTATCCAATTCCGAGGTGCATATTGAAGATATTGGAAGAATTGTCCACATTTACTTTTCATCAGCTGACAAGATGAGTAGACTTAACAAACAGCAAAAGCACTAGCCTATGTCAATCTACTATCCCCCATAGTACAAAAGTCAACCTATTCTGTGCGAGAAATAAATATTCCAAACATAGTCTGGGACAGTTGTGGGATGCAATAGATCCCAACCTTTTTTTATGCAGTGTGGCTGACGCAACAGATCAGAATGTTTAGCTTAAAAGGTTGATAAACTATTAGGCTATTTCTTCACATTATAAGCGCAGCAATACGCACATTGTAGTAGGCTATAAGTGTGAATGTTCCATTAGCGTAAAACACCATTATCAAAAGTGACTGTAAATGAAATTATGCATGTAAAGGAGGTGAACGAAGCAAAGTACAGAGAGATCCTTAATGAAAACCTGCTCTAGAGCGCTTAGGACCTCAGACTGGGGCAAAGTTTCACCTTCCAACAGGACAATGTCCCTAAGCACACAGCCAAGACAAAGCAGGAGTGGCTTCGGGACATGTCTCTGAATGTCCTTGAGTGGTCCAGCCAGAACCCGGACTTGAACCCGATCTAACATCCCTGGATTGACCTCAAAATAGCGGTGCAGCGATGCTCCACATCCAACCTGACAGAGCTTAAGAGGCTCTGCAGAGAAGAATGGGAGAAACTCCCCAAATACAGGTGTGCCAAGCTTGTAGCGTCATACCCAATAAGACTCGAGACTGTAAACCCAAACTTGCTTCAACAAAGCACTGAGTAAAGGGTCTATGTACTTATGTAAATGTCATATTTCAGGGGGGGGGTTTCAACCAGTTTTTTCTTTGTCATTATGGGTATTGTGTGTCAATTGATTAGGGAAAAAACTATTGAATCAATTGTAGAATAAGGCTGTACATGCCAGCTAGAAAGAAATAGACAGAAATTCATTCAGAATCGGAGGAAGAGGCTTGCCAGCTCGTTAGCTGCAAGCAGCATTGCAACCAACATTATTCAGTGCTACAATTAAAGACTTGATGAATTTATATACCAGTATGGGCAAGTTTCTGATAAAGTCAGAGGCAGGCTACTATTGTTGTTCCTAGTTTGTCTGTAACATCAGAGAAAAAGGGAAATAGTTGCTGTAAAAAAGGGCTAATACTTTCTGTATTAACAGTACCGTTTTTTGCTCACGCTTGGGTTCCCTGTGTTGCCAACCTGACGTGGGAGAATGTGAGATATATGTTAGCCTAATCTTTGGCATTTTGTAATAATTTACAGTATTTTTATTCAAGGGGTGTTGCGCTTGTTTCGGCCTGCACACGCTCTCACTCCACAGTGGCTCTCGCGCTAGCCTGCCTAGTCAGTGAGTCAGTCGAATGAGATTGACAAGCTAACTGAAAACTGAAGAGAGAAGTGCCAGATAAACAACATATTTTAAACGTTATCATCAAGGTTTGGCAAATTATAAGCATATAATATGAAACACAAAGCAGAGTGTAATGATATAATTGTTATTATTTCTTGATGATGTTTTAATAGTTTAATTAATTTATAAATGTATGTTAGCATAGAAGCTAATGTTGGCTAAAGTTAGCTTTAGTCAAGCTTGCCTGTTGTAGTCATGACAACAGGACCAATGCACGTTCACACAGTGTAAACATTGTAACTTGCTGTTTTTAGGGATATGTTGAGAATTACATGATGAAAATGTATCTATGAGATAAGATGATAATTCATACCTTTTTTTTAGTATGTTGGCTATTTAGTTTTGTATAAGAGTAGCCAAGTCAGTTGAAGAGAGAGAGCAAACTGAAAACTTTATTGAAGAGAGAAGCACCAGATAATCCAACTATTTTAGATATTCAAGGTTTCATTGTTCTCACCACACCCAATCCAAGTCCCAAGGTTTATTAAGAGGGTACACTACACTACTAGACCATCAGTGTTGTGGTTTTTCACTATGAGCTAACAGTGTAAGAGGGTACTAGGCCTATGCTTTGCCATTGCAGAGTGAGTAGCAAATGTTGCATTATGTGAGTACCATAAGTTACTTAGTTTAGTCAATTTATCTGAAAAACTGTGTTTTACTATGTGCTGCTAGTACAAAACTATGGTATTTTTTCATTGTACTACCGTGATTCATTTTTGTACTATGGAGGCTAGTACAATGACATTTTTTTTTTTTAATTGGTCACTACCATGGCAGGAAAATACCATGGTACTGGTGCAAATGTCATAGTATTTTCCTGCCATGGGAGTACAATGAGAAAAATACCATGGTACTATCATGTATTTGCACCAGTACCATGGTATTGTCCTCATTGTCTGATTCATTTTCAGTGTCAGAGAGAGTCGGCCTGGCACGATCGTCCTCTAGAAAGTAGTCCATAACATATTGTTTTTTCTTTCTTTTTTTCAATGATCTTTGCCTGCTAAATTCAAGGCAGCAATGCAGACCAATCCGAACTCATCTCTTGGCATGTCCAGCCGATCCATTATCTCAGCCAATCATGGGTTCCTGTCTTTTTCCATGGCTAAACCAACTAGGCTCGTAATTTTAACAATTTTATTCGTATTTGCAGATGACATTCAAGTTTGTTATTAAAGCACATGAAATTTCCATGTTCAAGAAGGCATTTCTAGAACTTTCAAACACCTCTCTTATGAAGTACTGATGGTCATCTTACGCCCAGCTTTCTGAAACAGGGCACATATTGATAAGTACTAAGTAACTTGAAAAGCCTGCCCTGGCTCTTGCCAGCTTAATAGAAGAGGTGACCGACCAGGATCCAATACTAAGGCAATTAATTTATTCTCACTTTTGTGTTTTTCCCTGTTCATTTAATTCCTCTGATGGGATATTTCAAAACAGGTTTGAAAGGGCCAATTTAACACTTACAGAACATGGTCATGCTGGTTATTTAATCAAATCAAATTGTATTAGTCACATGCACCGAATACAACAGGTGTAGACCTTACAGTGAAATGCTTACTTACGAGCCCCTAACCAACAGTGCAGTTTCAAAAAATACAGATAAGAGATAAAAGTAACAAGTAATTAAAGAGCAGCAGTAAAAAATAACAATATATACAGGGGGGTGCCGGTACAGAGTTAATGTGCGGGGGCACCGGTTAGTTGAGGTAGTATGTACAGTACATGTAGGTAGAGTTAAAGTGACTATGCATAGATGACAACAGAGAGTGGCAGTGGTGTGGAGAGGGGAGGAATGGGAAATTAGAATAGTCTCAAGAAATTGAAAGGGGGATGACTAGTCAGTTGTACAACTGAATGCATTCAACTGAAATGTGTCTTCCGCGTTTAGCACAACCCCTCTGAATCCGAGCGGTGCGGAGGCCTGCCTTATACAGTGGTTTAACTGCCTTGCTCAGGAGCATAACAACAGATGTTTACCTTGTCAGCTCGGGGATTCGATCCAGCAACCTTTCGGTTACTGGCCCAATGCTCCTACCCACCAGGCTACCTGCCGAAGGAGAGTGAGCTGGGGCTTGATGGAAATGAATTATTGAAAGTGTCTTGGATTAGATGTATTATTATCATGCTGAATCACATGGGAAATTGTGGATAGAGGAAATTAATAGAAATTGGTTGGTTCTGCACCTGTACTGTATGTGCTGTACAAGATGTAACGTTTGCACAATGATATTGAAATGTCAATTATCAACATTGCGTGGAAACTATTCTAAAATACTACAGACAAACTCAATTTAGAATGGTTGTACACATAGAAAAAGTGTGATTTCATCAAACAATCTTACGAGCATCATATGCACACTGGGAGGAGATAACCATTGATAAATACCAATTGTTCTCAGCATCAGTGCTTGTGCAAGACCTTGGCTGTTTGCATTCCCAAACGCCCCTAATTAACCATATATGGTCAAAATGATCCCTTTAAAGCCTATGGGAAATATACAACGTCGTAAAATGATATACGACGACAAAAAAACTTAAGAGACTGAAAAAGAATTGCTAGTGTCAGATAGATTATTTGGCTTGGTCAGTTGTGGCCTGACAAGTAAAAATAAAAACATACATACAAAGAGAGAACCATTAGGACAACTCATTTTGCTTTAGCAATGGCAGATATACTTCAAATGAGGATGCAACACTCACCAATAAGCCATTCTTCCTCAACATCTCCCCCTGTAGGTGTATAAGCCATTGCTGTTCTGCAGAATGATCGAGTCGTGCGTTACACCTGGCCACCACATCCATCAGCGTCTTTTGCATGTCGCATAGCCCGCACATAAAGAGTAGAAGCCTTTTCTCTTCACATACATTAGTTGAAATCGTTTTTGGGATGGTGATTTAATGGCGATGTGGGTGCCGTCTATTGCCCATTTGTATTTGGGAACCTATTTATGGCATCATGGCAAAGAAACCCCTCTTGACTTCACCCTATTGTGCGATGGCTTATGGAAATTGTTTATGTTACTGTTTGTTTTGCTGATGATTTCATCCAAAACATTGGTTCATCGAGGGCTGTGAGATGCCGATCGGCAAGCTCCCACTGAAAAGTGCCCGTTGCCAAACACTTGCGGGTGGATAGCACTTGGATGTGCACCGAAATGGCATGCGTTTGCCTTTTTAAAGTATGTCTTAAAACCTCGCAAAAATCCTAAACAATATCTGATGAGCCAATCTGTACTTTCTGCAGAAAAAGTCTCACCTGTCTCTAAAAACACGTTCTGCAGCGTGTGCCAAATCTTCAAACAGATCTGCCATCTCTCATTCTATTTCACATTATCTCAGTCTTTTGTAATATTTCAACAATGATTTCACTTTCAAACGCACCTCTCATTTAACAAATTACTGTATATGGATAATTATCATAAAAAAATACTCTGATGTGGTCAAATTATATAGCATGTCAAGATATGTTGCATGAATTCACAATGGAAATCCTTGCTGTATCATGCTAGCAGATACCCATAGACTATCAGTTATCATGATCTCGTGAAACTTCCTTCATACTGGACACAGAGACATGGTATCCTTCAAGTTCATCTGACACTGGGAAGTAGATAAATGGCCTTGCCAAAATCCTGAAGGATCCCTTTAACAGGGGGAGAGCTAGGTAGCATGGATCCATGATCCTACATAACTCATTGCCAGGAGCAAAACAAAGTAAACAAACTGAAAGGTAATATAGTAACGGTGATAAATCTCCAAAATATTCCACAACAGACTCTTGTTGTAATTTAATATTTCATATCCACTGTCTGTGGATAACCTGGTTCTCCACTGGAGCATGGGACTCCAGTCTGCATATAGCCACTCTCACAGCCACACCACTATAACACCCAGTCCTCCACAACCAATGGAGTGTGTTTTCCACTCTCCAACACTCATTAGAGGGGTTGGGTTGAATGCATTCAGTTGTGCAACTGACTAGGTATCCCCCTTTCCCTAAATGTATGAATAGGGTACTTTGTAGCTAATTCAGATGTTATTCAATGATCAAGACCTTGTATTATGTTGATGATATACACTGTGTACAAAACATTGCTGCTCTTTCCATGACATAGACCAACGTTTCCTAAACTCGGTCCTCGGGACCCCAAGGGGTGTGCATTTAGTTTTTTGACCTAACACTAGTCAGCTGATTCAAATGATCAAAGCTTGATGATTCGATTATTATTTGAATCAGCTTCGTAGTGCTAGGGTAAAAACCAAAACCTGTTAAATCCACTTCAATCAGTGTAAATTAAGGGGAGGAGACAGGTTAAATAAGGATCGTTAAGCCTTGAGACAATTAATTGTGTGTGTGCCATTCAAAGGGTGAATGTGCAAGACAACATTTTTAAGTGCCTTTGAACTGGGAATGGTAGTATGTGGCACGCGCACTGGTTTGAGTGTGTCAAGAACTGCAACGCTGCTGGGTTTTTCATGCTCAACAATTTCCTGTGTGTATAAAGAATGGTCCACCACCCAAAGGACATCCAGCCAACTTGACACAACTGTGGGAAGCATTGGAGTCATTAAGCATCCCTGTGGAATGCTTTCGACACCTTGTAGACCATGCCCCGTTGATTGAGACTGTTCTGTGGGGAAAATGGGTACAACTCAATATTAGGAAGGTGTTCCACATGTTTTGTACACTCATGGGGGTTTATTTAGCCTACACACATGGTTTATTATTTAGCCTACGGTATGGTGCATGATGGTACAACTTCAGAAATACTAATCATGGGTCCTGATGAAAAAGGGTTATAAGATGCACATATCATCTTGGCCGTCTGTCTTTGTCAGCTGTGATATATTCATGTGTAGATTTATGGGGGCGCTAATTGCTACGGAAATCCAAAGTTAGATTCGCTGAGGCGACTGCAGCAGGCTCATGCGTAGTCTCTGACGCTCACAGTAATCAATTAACCCTTTTGATATTACATTTATTCAATAGCAGAAGCATATGATACTGCAAGTTACAAGTTAGCTATTTCTACAGGACACTGATGACTAGTGCAATGTCTTCTGCACATTGTGTCATATGCCTATCCATAAAACATGTGGTGCGCACTGTAGAGAGTACTGTGGACTCAGGCACTTACAAGTTTAATCTTTGCCAAGTTAGCTTCAAGCTAGACCGGGTCTGACTTTTTGGAGAACCTTAGGGACCAGCACTACATCGTTCATCTGTTACATAACCTTTGATTAAATAAAGCAGTTGTGTGTTGCATATTTCATTGTGCAGTGTTCCCCCTTGGACATGAGCCTCTGCAATCGTAGTGTATTTATCAACCATTACCTTTGTATCCCAATCTGAAAAATGACAATTGAATCATCAGTGCTTTCATTTATAGGTCTAGAGAAAGTCAGATGGTTGTGTTCGTGATCTGATTTAGCACTGTGGCTAGTGTACTTTTACAGGGTTTTGGTTGTACTTTTAACACTTAATGTTCGTGTGATACAAGAAAGACAGATTGGGTATTGGGTAAATCCAGTTGAATTCCGTCACTTTTTGTCAGCACCCGTTTTGATTTGAAAGACACCTTCCATACATGTTTGCCCATTGTAGAAAGTGACATTTTGGACCTGAATGCCAGAACATTCAAGCAATAAAGTTGCTCAAAGTTGACCCATTTTGTATACCCTACCATGCCATGAGACATCCATGTCTTCGTCACTGGAAAAGATCAACGTTTGAGAATGATTTAATTTAAAAGCTTTCAAACAATTAAATCATTTCATGGAATTTGTTTTTTAGAATTGTTTAGGTCATTTTTAAACCTTTAATGTCAATCTAATAACGTGTAAATTCAGATTTCTTTTCCGCATATGTTGTAGCTTACCCAGCAAACCGGAAACATTCCCAGAACATTAGCTAAGATTCCCTAGTTGGAGTTAGGATTTTATTTTAACACTAGGTTTTTGATAGCAAAATATATATTTTTTGTTTTACATTAAATAGGATTGGAATGTTCTCCTAACATTCACAAAAATATGCTCAACATCTGTAACAACCACCACAGAACATTCCCCAAAAGTTCTAATTCGGTTTCCAGGTAATGTAGTAACATCATTTACTAGTAATGTTCTCCCAGCAAAACTAAAATGTTTATATTTATTGTGTATCATTATGTTGTAGGAACGGTCTCGTGAGAACATTGTGGGGACACAAAACACAAAAACTGTCCAGTTCATTGGTATTGGTATTTTATAAGGATCTCCATTAGCTGTTGTGAAAGCAGCAGCTACTCTTTCCATAATTCTAAAATGTTTATTTTAGGGTGCAAAAAATAGTCACCTGATTGTGCAGGTCACAATCTACCAAGGCGCAGCGTGCCGGGTGGAGTTAAACATATTTATTTGGTTAACTCACACAATACAAAAACAACAAACGAAGATCAAATAGGTGTAGCACCAACAGCATACACACAATAAGAGTCAACCTCCCACAAGGAAAGGAGGAAAAAAATAGCTGCTTAAGTGTGGTTCCCAATCAGAGACAACGATAGACAGCTGTCCCTGATTGAGAGCCACACTCAGCCAAAACAAAGAAATACAAAAACTAACATAGAATGCCCACCCCAAATCACACCCTGACCAAACCAAAATGAGACATAAAAAGGCTCCAACAGGTCAGGGCGTGACAGTACCCTCAAAGGTGCGGACTCGGCGCAAACCTGACCCTATTGGGGAGGGTCTGGGTGGGCATCTATCTGCGGTGGTGGCTCTGGTGCGGGACGTAGACCCCGCACCACCTCTGGCTCCCTCGCTGCGGGCCCCGGACTGGGCACCCTCGCTGCGGGCCCCGGACTGGGCACCCTCGCTGCGGGCCCCGGACTGGGCACCCTCGCTGCGGGCCCCGGACTGGGCACCCTCGCTGCGCTCTGGAGGCGCACAGGGGACCTGGTGCGCGGAGCAGGGACAGGACGTGCCGGGCTCTCGATGCGCACAGGGGACCTGGTGCGTGGAGCAGGGACAGGACGTGCCGGGCTCTCGATGCGCACAGGGGACCTGGTGCGTGGAGCGGGCACAGGCCGTGCCAGGCTCTGAAGGCGCACAGGGGACCTGGTGCGTGGAGCAGGGACAGGCCTCGCCGGGCTCTGGAGGCGCACAGGGGGCCTGGTGCGTGGAGCAGGGACAGGCCTCGCTGCGCTCTGGAGGCGCACAGGGGGCCTGGTGCGTGGAGCAGGGACAGGCCTCGCCGGGCTCTGGAGGCGCACAGGGGGCCTGGTGCGTGGAGCAGGGACAGGCCTCGCCGGGCTCTGGAGGCGCACAGGGGCCTGGTGCGTGGAGCAGGGACAGGCCTCGCCGGGCTCTGGAGGCGCACAGGGGACCTGGTGCGTGGAGCAGGGACAGGCCTCGCCGGGCTCCGAAGGCGCACAACGCGCACAGGAATCCTGGAGCGTGGGACAGTGACAGTGCATGCTGGGCTCACAACATGCACAGGGATCCTGGAGCGTGGGACAGTGCATGCTGGGCTCACCACACGCACAGGGATCCTGGAGCGTGGGACAGGATACACTGGGCCGTGAAGACGCACTGGAGGTCTCCGGCGTACAGCCTGCACAACCAATCCTGGCTGAATGGATAACTCCGCTCTGCACCTGCGGGGCGCTGGCACAGGACGTACCGGGCTGTGGAGACGCACCGGAGACACAGTACGCAGAGCCGCCGCAGGATATCCTGGTCCGAGGAGGCGTACTGGAGGCCAAGAGCGCTGAGCCGGCACACTCCTCCCAGGCTGAACACTCCTACTCACAAAAACTATGCGGGAAGCTGGCATGTCGCGCACCGGGCTGTGAACACGCACTGGCAACACCGTGCGTTTCACCGCCTCACACGGTGCCCTACCAGTGCGCTGCTCCCTCTGGTAAGCACGGGGAGCTGGCCCAGGTCTCCAACCTGGTCCAGCCAAACTCCCCGTGTGCCCCCCCCAAAATTTTTTTTTTGGGGCTGCCTCTCGGGCTTAAAGGCCAGCCGTGTTCCCGCATATTTTTTTCCGTAGAAGCGCCGCTCCTTCTTAGCTGCCTCCAGCTCCTCCTATTTCCCCGCCTGCCTCCCGGGTCCCCTCCCGTCCAGGATCTCCTCCCATGTCCAGGACTGTAGGTAGGCACGCTGCTTGGTCTCTTGGTGGTGGGAGGTTCTGTCACGATCTTCATAGACGGACCAAGGCGCAGCGTGCCGGGTGGAGTTAAACATATTTATTTGGTTAACTCACACAATACAAAAACAACAAACGAAGATCAAATAGGTGTAGCACCAACAGCATACACACAATAAGAGTCAACCTCCCACAAGGAAAGGAGGAAAAAAATAGCTGCTTAAGTGTGGTTCCCAATCAGAGACAACGATAGACAGCTGTCCCTGATTGAGAGCCACACTCAGCCAAAACAAAGAAATACAAAAACTATAACATAGAATGCCCACCCCAAATCACACCCTGACCAAACCAAAATGAGAAATAAAAAGGCTCCAACAGGTCAGGGCGTGACAGTGCAAGAATATTCCCAGAACACTAAAACTGTAAAGTTGTGCTGACATTCAGATAATGTTTGTATCAGGGTGCATAAAACATTCCTTTGATGTTGCAAGAGTGTTGACAGTACAGCCTTTTTGAGTTCTTTAAAGGTTCCCAGAACATTTAATTAGGTTGTGGGAACAGTGTGGGTACATTACAAGAGATAGGTTCCCAAAACATAAAATATGCTTAGTTGTGATGACATTCATACAATGTTTAAGTTAGGCTGCACATAACATTTCTATAATGTTGTAAGAATGTTGGCATAACACCCTGTCTAAGTTATGGGAGTTGTCTGGAATGTTGCAAGACTTTTCTTCTGATATTCACATACTGTAGGTTCCCGCAGAACATTCCCACAATGTTGCACAATGTTCTACAATTTCCAAATTAGTCTGTATAAGAATATTTGTTTTATGTTTAACATACTATTCCATTGATATTCACACAATATACATTTTACCTTGTCTTGGAGTTCCTCAGTTTTAGTATTAATATTAACACAACATTCTCAGCATTTTCATTTAATTCATAGGACATTTGAACTGTATTTACATGCTGACCAAACTGCTCGCGCATGTTGATTTTGTACCCCCACACCAGACACGATCAGGACATGCAGGTTGAAATATCAAAACAAACTAATTTGGGGACAGGTCGAAAAGCACTAAACATTTATGGCAATTTAGTTAGCTAGCTTGCTGTTGCTAGCTAATTTGTCCTGGGATAATAACATTGGGTTGTTATTTTACCTGAAATGCACAAGGTCCTCTACTCCGACAATTAATCCACAGATAAAACGGTAAACCGAATTTGTTTCTCGTCATCTCTCCTCCTTCCTTCAGGCTTCTTCTTCTTCGTTTGACTTTTTATGGCGGTTGGCAACCAACTTTACAGTGCAATACTACAACTGACTGGAGTGTGGACGTCAGTTCATCTTTCAATCACCCACGTGGGTATATGCTCCTAAAAACCAATGTGGAGATTTGAGAGGCAGGACTTGCAGCGCGTTGAGCATCACAAATAGAATCAAATTCTATTTTAGCGCAATGATTGAAAAACATATATGTGTACATTTATTTTGCAACGCTCACGCACACGACGAGTCCGGTCTGGTCAGCATGTGAGTCATACCAAGATAACCATTATACACTTTGTAAGTTGACAATCTGGACATTATTTCAGTCATAGGACATTTGAACAGCATTTAATCATACAAACACAACCATATTTTTTACACTTACACATTTCTGTTCCCAAGCCAGTGCTTTTATCCTTTGCGGCACCAGGGAAGCTCTCGTACAGATTCTTTATTGAGTGTATAGCCATGCGGGTATGGTCAATCAGGAATTCCATGCTTCCTTTTTAGCCTTCTTAGATAACTAACCCAGAGAAATACTGATAACTAGGTTATTTACCATCTCTACACCCATCCTCTTTATATGCTGCATACCTCTGGGCCCATATTTTCAAGGTATCCAAGACTATGAGTGCTGATCTAGGATCACTTTTGCTTTTCAGATCATGAAAAATAAGACAGGGGTTGGACCATGTCAAGCATCTCAAAAACAGGAGGTTGGTTGCACCTTAATTGAGGAGGACGGGCTCGTGGTAATGGCTGGAGCGGCATTATTGGAATGGTATCAAATACATCAAACACATGGTTTTATGCCATTCCATTTGCTCCGTTCCAGCCATTATTATGAGCCGTTCTAACCTCAGCAGACTCCACTGATCTCAAAGTAGGAATTATATCCGGTGCGTTTAAAAAAAAATTGGAACAGTAAATTATAACTCAATGTTTTATTTTTTACAGTTTAAATTATGCATTTCTGACTGGATTTATAAATCTGGACAAAATCAAGACATTCTTAATTTAGTAGAATACATCTGAACCTCATTTTGACTTGATTATTTATTTATTTTTAACATAGCTAACCTGCACTCTTCTGTAGCTAGACCATTAACCCTCTGCTCCACCAGGTGACAGCTGTGACCTTCAATCAGAACATAATTTCTAAGTTGTTGAAATGTTCCCATCATCTTCATATGCTGTGTACTTGTAACAAAGCATTTTATGATTTAGCTCTTTTTAGCCCTTTAAGGTCAGACACCACACCCTCATAGGGATTTTTCCCTTAATCATATCGCAATCCACTTTTGCCAGTTGAATGTAGACGCAAATATAATACTTTTTTAGTATAAAACATTTCTGAAATATATGCTAAATATGTCATCAGCACCCGGAGAGTTGTTGTTGTTTACTAAGAGTCTATTGATGCACCGGTGCGTCAATCTAAGAAACATAATAAAAAAAATCTACATCAAAATCAGTCAGTTTAAGCTAGAGATATCAGTTTGCATGGGCTAAATCTCAATCCACCACATCCGTCTGTGGCGGCCTTCCGCATCTGCGATGGAAGGGGGCCGAACTACAGCAGCCTTTGTCAGCCCATGAGACATCCCGAAAAAAAGGTATACCTAAATAGATCGTACAATTCTAAATCAAATAGCTAAATGATCCATGGTATAACCATCTTAAAATAATTCCATATGTTAGCTTAGCACCCCCCCAACAGTTTTGACTTTTAGAGGTAACTGCCTTGCTCAAGGGCAGAATGGCAGATCTTTCCACCTTGCCGGCTCTGGGATTCAAACCAGCAACAATTCAATTACTGGCCCAACACGCTAAACCACTAGGCTACCTGCCGCACCAGATGATCAGCATATGAAGTGTAAAAATTATGGTTGTATTTGTATGATTAAATACTGTTCGAAATATCCTATGAATGATATTAAAATGCCATTTGTCTCTTTATCTACAGTGAGGGAAAAAAGTATTTGATCCCCTGCTGATTTTGTACGTTTGCCCACTGACAAAGAAATGATCTGTCAATAATTTTAATGGTAGGTTTATTTGAACAGTGAGAGACAGAATAACAACAAAAAAATCCAGAAAAACGCATGTGAAAAATGTTATAAATTGATTTGCATTTGAATGAGGGAAATAAGTATTTGACCCCTCTGCAAAACATGACTTAGTACTTGGTGGCAAAACCTTTGTTGGCAATCACAGAGGTCAGACGTTTCTTGTAGTTGGCCACCAGGTTTGCACACATCTCAGGAGGGATTTTGTCCCACTCCACTTTGCAGATCTTCTCCAAGTCATTAAGGTTTCGAGGCTGACGTTTGGCAACTCAAACCTTCAGCTCCCTCCACAGATTTTCTATGGGATTAAGGTCTGGAGACTGGCTAGGCCACTCCAGGACCTCGATGTGCTTCTTCTTGAGCCACTCCTTTGTTGCCTTGGCCGTGTGTTTTGGGTCATTGTCATGCTGGAATACCCATCCACAACCCATTTTTAATACCCT
This sequence comes from Brachymystax lenok tsinlingensis, assembly GCA_030435695.1. NCBI lineage: Eukaryota > Metazoa > Chordata > Actinopteri > Salmoniformes > Salmonidae > Brachymystax > Brachymystax lenok. The sequence continues at coordinate 42,818,897 of CM059785.1, read as the reverse complement.
GACTGAGGGAAGGAGGTTCTCACCCAAGATTTGACGGTACTTGGCCCCGTCCATCGTCCCTTTGATGCGATGAAGTTGTCCTGTCCCCTTAGCAGAAAAACACCCCCCAAAGCATAATGTTTCCACCTCCATGTTTGACGGTGCGGATGGTGTTCTTGGGGTCATAGGCAGCATTCCTCCTCCTCCAAACACGGCGAGTTGAGTTGATGCCAAAGAGCTCCATTTTGGTCTCATCTGACCACAACACTTTCACCCAGTTGTTCTCTGAATCATTCAGATGTTCAATGGCAAACTTCAGACGGGCATGTATATGTGCTTTCTTGAGCAGGGGGACCTTGCGGGCGCTGCAGGACTTCAGTCCTTCACGGCGTAGTGTGTTACCAATTGTTTTCTTGGTGACTATGGTCCCAGCTGCCTTGAGATCATTGACAATGATCCCGTGTAGTTCTGGGCTGATTCCTCACCGTTCTCATGATCATTGCAACTCCACGAGGTGAGATCTTGCATGGAGCCCCAGGCCGAGGGGAGATTGACCGTTCTTTTGTTTTTCTTCCATTTGCGAATAATCGTACCAACTGTTGTCACCTTCTCACCAAGCTGCTTGGCGATGGTTTTGTAGCCCATTCCAGCCTTGTGTAGGTCTACAATCTTGTCCCTGACATCCTTGGAGACCTCTCTGGTCTTGGCCATGGTGGAGAGTTTGGAATCTGATTGATTGCTTCTGTGGACAGGTGTATTTTATACAGGTAACAAGCTGAGATTAGGAGCACTCCCTTTAAGAGTGTGCTCCTAATCTCAGCTCGTTATCTGTATAAAAGACACCTCGGAGCCGGAAATCTTTCTGATTGAGAGGGGGTCAAATACTTATTTCCCTCATTTAAATGCAAATCAATTTATAAGATTTTTCACATGCGTTTTTCTGGATTTTGTTTGTTTGTTATTCTGTCTCTCACTGTTCAAATAACCTACCATTAAAATTACAGACTGATCATTTCTTTGTCAGTGGGCAAATGTACAAAATCAGCAGGGGATCAAATACTTTTTTCCCTCACTGTACAACAATACCACAGGAGGCTGCTGAGGGGAGTACAGCTCATAATAATGGAAACCATGTGTTTGATGTGTTCAATACCATTCCATCAATTCCGTTCCAGCCATTGCTATGAGCCCGCCATCCCCAATTATGGTGCCACTGGCCGTCTGTTTACGAAACCGTCTTCAAATGTAAATTGCCATTAAATCTGGAGAGAAACATAATGGGGATGTATTCCAATCTACTTTCTTATGCGTTATAGAGCTATACATTTGTATGCTGAGAATATTGTGGTACTATTAGATAAAACTTAAATATACCAAAATACAAATGTATTTTGCGTGAACATCAATAGAATAGTATGTTAAACCTAAAACACATGCTGTGAACGTAATAATAACAGACGTATTTGTAAATATTGGAACATTGTGCAACATTGTGGGAATGTTCTGTGCAACCTACTGTATGTGAATATCACAAGAATATTCTTGCAACATACCAGACAACTCCCATAACTTAATTCAATATTCTGGGAACCTTTAAAGAACTTAGACCAGGTGTTCTGTCAACATTATAGAAATGTCCTGTGCAACCTAACTTAAACAGTGTATGAATGTTTTGTGCAGACTGATGCAAACATTATCTGAATGTCAGCCCAACTGGACAGTTTTTGTGTTTTGGCTAAATGTTTGTGTCCCCACAATGTTCCCACCAGACTGTTCCCACAACCTAATGAAACATTCTGGAACCTATAAGGAACAGACAAAATGTACAATCTTCCGCACCACTGGACAGTTTTTATGTTTTGGACACATATTTTGTGATGTCCCGCACATGTTCCCACCAGATGTTGTGGAAATTCTAATCAATAATGAGGAGAGACAAGGTCAATCACCAATCAGAATATGACTTTATTCAAAACGTATTAATAAGGAAAGCATAGAGCAATCGCTTCTATAATGATGAGGCTGGTCGGCTCAACACTGCCAAGTGTTGTGACGAGTAGCTCTGACATATGAAGAATACAAATATCTTCTATAGAAAAGATACGCCCTTTTAGTCTTGATGTCAAACAACAAATGTATGGAATGGGTCACAAGGTGAAACTTGATATATGAGAAAGGAGTATCCCGCAGCCAGATAGCATTTGCTATGAAGACTGTTCTTATTGTTCAGTCTGGCCCCTAAGACGAGGCTCCGATCTCGTTCCCTGTACTTCATAGCACAGAAACACCAATTCATTCTATGGCATAAATCAATTGTCAACTCCAGATACTCCAATCTCAAGTAAAACCCTTTCTTGATCACACGCCTGGACAAGCTCACTGAGAGAAGTGAGCTTCTAGGTCATATATTACCCCAGGATAGGTGCAACATCAGAGATGACATACAATGGTTCCCCCCAAGGCCGAAGGAGGGAGTGACTGGCGCACAGACATTGTGGAGACAAGAAATTGGTTCCCCATTTAATCACGCCATCCCTTCACATAGTTTAGAATAGGTAAAGACACAGTCACATATGAAGACAATGTTCCCTCCTGTCCTCCTCTCTTTCTGACATTCTGCATAGCACCAGAGACATGTGAAAGACAAGCCTGACTTCTCCACTCTCTGGGCCCCAGGTGACTGAGCCCCAGCTGAGGGAGGAAGTGAAACTGCCACACCAGAGTCCGAAAGGATACATTCTAATAACAAGCATATCATGTAAGCATATTATATAGATAAGACATCTTAATTATCTATGTTACCTAACTAATTATGATTATTCCGCCACACAGACTTTTCGCACCTAATGAAAAATTCTGGGAACCTTTAAAGAACAGATTAAATGTGTTCTAGGAACGTTCTTGTAACAACATTCTATAATCATCAGCAAGGCTGGACAGTTTTTGTGTTATGAGAACTTTTTGCAGCGACCTAACGAATGTTCCGAGAACTTTCACAGAACCAATATTGGTTTGCTGGGTAGACTCTATTTCACAACATCTGAGGTTTTTGTGTTGTACCCGCCATCTGTTGAGACACAACATGCTCTTAATTACAGGGTGGGTCATTTCAATCATGGAAATAGAATTCATAGATTGGACCTATCCCTTCAGACCACTGCAATTTAGCTGGTACACCATTGAAATCTTTATTGAATTACAATTTTTACTTCTTATTATTACCGCAAAGATGACCGCCAGTCCACCCACCGTCGAATGTCAACTTAAATGGTAATATCTATTCTAGTATCTGTATTACTATGATTTCAATAGGTTTCCTATGGTGGATTGACAGTGTAATTTAAAACAACAGATATTTCCATTCAAGTCAATATTCTCTGATGTGTGGACCTCCAACCATCTTTGTGGTATCATTTTACATTTTCTATATATTTTTTAGCACATTTATCAGCCAAAACATGACTGTATTCATGAGCAAGTTGTGTCTCAACCTATGGTGGGCACAACACAAAAACCTTAGATTATGTAAAATAGGGTCTAAGTGAAAATATGAAACAAATCTGAGTTTGTGTTTTTTGATAATTGAGGCTAGAGGGAGAAAAGAAAGTGAATTTATATTATCAAACGTAATGTTTTTGACTATACAAACTATATAATAGTTTGACAACCCTGTATGTAAGCTTTTAAATTATATACATCTCAACTGCTTATCCTTTCCTGTGATGAAGACATGGCTGTTACAGTAGTTCCAAAAAGTAACTTTCTGAACACTTTTACAATAGGCGAATACGGATGGAAGGTTTCGTTCAAATCAAAAGTGGTCCTGTCAGAAAGTGATTGAATTCAAATGGATATGCCCTATTATTTATCAGGTTTGACTATCAAACATAACTGATTTGCTCAATATTTCAGAGTATGTCAGAGTATGCGGAAGTGCATAACTCTCACAACCCCTCAATCACATCTATTTCTACAAGGAGCTTGTTCTTATACCATTCTTTCCATTAGAATCTGACTCATAATGACTCCACCACTCAGGGCCATTATCATGAACTGTTTCTTGGCTATTTGAAGGAGGAAGAAGAAGGAATCTGATTCAATGATATGATAGGTCATGCAAATGAGTTTCTTGGTAAACGGATGTGTGACTCATGCAGACAATACCTGGGATCTAATCAACGGTGCATTGTCAGCAAGCACATAGCGCGTGACCTTCTCACCTCATTTAACACCTGATTTTCTTATCAAACGGCAGATCTCAATAGGTGGTCCAGGTATGTCATGACATCATGACATAGCTCAAGTGTTCTCTATTGCTCCTCTATTGTTCCTCAAGCAACGGGGGAGGCCGATGACATCACAAATTCCCGTCAGATCAGATCCTTGAATGCCCTACTCCTTGAAGTTTGCAGTTGTGTCTAAAAAACAATAGAGGACGTCTTTAAACGTAATTGTTTATTGAGCCGACATCTACAGCATTTACAGTGAATGTGATCTCTGCCAACGTTAGGAAAATTGACTTTAAAAGTTGCGTTGTAGGGAGACAATAATGCATGTTTCAGACCATTTCGGTCAGATGATGCGTGTATGACTGCATTTTAAGGATGTTAGTGGTGCGTGTTGTCTATAACGGTGGGCAAGTCATCGCTCTAGGAAAGTGATCCAGACTTTGGTTACGCCAGTATAGGGATCACTCCGACAAAAGCACTGATTTGCAGTATAAGTAGCTAATTAGGCCTTTATCGGGTATTATTAGCCATTCGTTAAGCCGAAATGGCTAGTAATACCAGATAAAAGCCCAAATTAGCTACTTATATACACACTTCATATACGCAAATGAGTTCCTAATATGTGATCCCTATTTTGAAGTGTTGGCAACACTTTCCTTGAACCATCCCTCATATGGGCTAGGCTGCATGTCAATGCCATGTCATTGAAGTCTGTTATGAAAGTCACAATTATATATAGGACTGAGGAGTATTCAGTCTGTAAAAATGGAAAGAGGAATGTTTTGAGTTTAAATTAAAGACTTGAGAGGAGGGACACTGCAGTCCTGACAGAGTCTGGTTGTGTGTTTCACAGCCGTGGCGTACTGTAGCCCAGCGAAAAGCCTGAATTGTCTGTCTCATGGTTTTGAGTTGAGTTTAGTTTGCAGGGGATGGAGATGGAGCTTGAGAACAGGCTACAGTGGGAGGGCAGGGTAACTACAAGCCCAACCCTAAGATGGGGATTTTGAGACTGGTAAAAGGGCCGGAGATATTCATTATTTAACGTGTTACAGAAGTAGTACATTACTTATACATTAGAGTCTTCGTTTGTACTTTTCAGTGTGGAACGTTCCATTATTTAAGTAGACAAGCATGGAAAAGGGCCTAGCGATGGCTCGCAATGTTTTAAAGATCATCCTCTCACCCCTGTCTCAATTAAACCTCAAATGGAAAGTTACCCAAAACCCCTACAGTAACTTAGTTGCCATAAAGTCAAAGTTTAGTAGTGCTACTTCACACATTATAAGCTCAGAACCAGAGTTTTTGATTTCAATGAGAGATGCTTTTTTACATTTGCGATACATGCAGCGGCCTAGGTGACTGGAGTTCTTTGGGACACGAGGATTATTCCTGAGGGTCCACTGTGCTGTCTAAACTCATGGTCGGCATCTGTTTGGGGTTAGACACTCTTTTGCAAGGACGAATCTGTAAAGTTTAAGCCGTTGGGGTGGGGTTTCTACCAAGATACATATGGAATTGTTCTAAGATGGTCATGCCATGGATCATTTAGCTATTTAATTTAGAACTGTAGGACCCTTATAGGTATAAAAAAGATCTATATAAAAATATTTATTTATAAAATATTGAATTTGGTCTTTACTACTATAGCCCATAGAAACACATTGAATAACACGTTCATAAATGGCAAAAAAGACAGTCACAAAATAAATCTTAAGGAATAGAGTTTTGAAGTGTTTGTCCTATATCTATTGTCCTGTATATATTGTCCTAAGAGATATCGGACAAATATATATTTTTACACACATTTAACCCCTTATTTTGTTGTTACAAATCTGCCAGGTACACTCTTAGAAAAAATGGGTTTTTCCTGCAGTCCTCATAGGAGAACCCTTTGAAGAACCCTTTTTTGTTCCAGTTAGAACCCTTTCATTTATAGGTAGAACCATTTACACAGAGGTTTCTACATAGAACCCAAAAGGGTTCTACCTGGAACCAAAAAGGGTTATCCTATGGGGACTGTCAAATAACCCTTTTGGAACCCTTTTTTCTAAGAGTGTACTGCTACTTTCTGTTTATCATATATGCATAGTCACTTTAACTATACATTCATGTGCATGCTACCTCAATTGGACCGACCAACCAGTGCTCCCGCACATTGGCTAACCGGGCCTATCTGCATTGTGTCCCGCCACCCACCACCCGCCAACCCCTTTTTTACGCTACTGCTACTCTCTGTTCATCATATATGCATAGTTACTTTAACCATAACTACATGTACATATACTACCTCAATCAGCCTGACTAACCGGTGTCTGTATGTAGCCTCGCTACTTTTATAGCCTTGCTACTTTTATAGCCTCGCTACTGTATATAGCCTCGCTACTGTATATAGCCTGTCTTTTTTACTGTTGTTTTTATTTCTTTACTTACCTATTGTTCACAAAATATTTATTTTTTTGCACTATTGATTAGAGCCTGTAAGTAAGCATTTCACTGTAAGGTCTACACCTGTTGTATTCGGCGCACGTGACAAATAAACCTTCGACCCTGCACATAGAAGCCTGCAGTCCGCGTCGAAGAATGGGGAGCCAAGCAGACCCATCACAGTCACGTTCCACTACTTTCAGGAGAAGATGGATGTCCTCCGAAAGGCATCACGAGCAGCTCCCATCACCCACCACGGCCAGAAGATCCTCATCTACCCGGACTACATGGCGTCAGTCATGAAGAAGAGGTCTGCCTTCAGCGAGGTGAGGGAGCTCCTGCATCGCTGCCGGGGCACCAAGCTTGGCGTTCTCTACCCATCAGTGCTGAAGATCGCTACACCCTCCGGCGAGCAGAAGACTTTCGAGGACCCGGTCTTTTCCAAAGAATGCATCACCTCGCACCTTCAACCACAGGAGGACAGCTAGCCACTAAGCCCATACACTGCCCATAATATGCTAAGAACCAGCTAGTTAGTAGACTCATTTCTTGTTAAGAAACCCTACCAATTGACAATTATTCTGCCGGCAACTCAACGTTTAGAAAAATTATGGTATGTACAGTATATGGTGACATGTTTTCACAAAGACAATATAATATATCCATAGCATATCGAGCATCAGTACAATGACAGTGTAGTGTCATCATTTTGGCTGTTCTCAAAAGCCATAACAGTGTTAGTGAATATGCCATAAGGCCGAACCAAGTTTTGAAAACGATAACAGACTGTACCAGCCCCATTTCCCCCACCAGCCAGTATAGGCCCGTCACGCGCCCATGACTTACCTTCTGCTTGTTCTTCTTACTGAAGTCAATGGCGCATGAAGATCCCCACAGGGTTGAATCCTCAGGGTACAATTTACGGATCAAATCGTGTAGTTGAGGGGTAATATCATAACTCTTTCGAAACTCATTAACAGAGCCCTCCTCCAAATCACTATTAAGTTGGTCATACTAGTCTATAACGGACACAGTGAAGGTCTATGTATGAATTCTATGCAGTCAAAGTAAATTCAAGTCTATTTTCACATTGATGAAGCATTTATGTCTAAGCACTTTATGGTAATTAACTGTGCAGTTTGCCACTGATCTACACTGACTGTACAAAACATGCTTTTTTGACATAGACTGACCAGGTGAAAGCTATGGTCCCTTATTGATGCCACTTTTTAAAACCACTTCAATCAATGTAGATGAGGGAGAAGAGACAGGTTAAAGAAGGATTTTTAAGGTGTAATTGTTTATGTGTGCCATTCAGAGGGTGAATTGGCAAGACAAAAGATTTAAGTGTCTTTGAACAGGGTATGGTATGAGGTGCCAGGCGCACCGGTTTGAGTGTGTCAAGAACTGCAACACTGCTGGGTTTTTCACGCTCAACAGTTTCCCGTCTGTATCAAGAATGGTCCACCACCCAAAGGACATCCAGGCAACTTGACACAACTGTGGGAAGCATTGGAGTCAACATGGGCCAGCATCCCTGTGGAACGCTTTTGACACTTTGTAGAGTCCATGCCTTGACGAACTGAGGCTGTTCTGAAGGCAAAAGGGGGTGCAACTCAGTATTAGGAAGGTGTTCCTAATGTTTTGTACACTCAGTGTATAACACCAACATATGTATGAATTCTATGCAGTCAATGTAATGTAATTTCAGTCCCACTTTAATTGATGTGCAGCTTATATAAATGTCATAAAGCCGTCATAAACACTACATAAATGTGTAACAAATCATCTATAACCGTATGTCATGCTTTTTAGAGTTCATAAATGTAGCATAACTGTGTGACATAACCTCCAATGTCAAATGTGACATAACCCACTATGTCAAATGTGACATAACCCACTATGTCAAATATGACATAAACCTGTGCTTTATAAAGGACGGCATAAGCATGGCTTAATAAAGGCCTTATAAATAAATTGAGGCTTCACAAAGCACGTATAACCCTGTCATGCATCTTTGTAGAGCATTGCAACAACAGGATATTGGGTTCAATTCCTAGGACCACCCATACATGAAAATGTATTCATGCATGACTGTCATATATTATATTATATTTCACTAAAACATTTCTAGGATGGCCCAACCTCTTTACCTCTTGGGTGCATAGTCAATATTGGACCTGACCTCAACTTCCCCCAATATGCTGTGCTGCAGGGTGACACACACTCTTAAGTGCAGTCAGGCACAGCAAAAAAATATTGGTAGTGCCTTTTAAACGTTTTTATTTCTTGCCTACAAAATGTTGCTTTCTTGGTTTTTCCAGGTTTCGGATTCCCCCTTTTTTCTGGTTTACCCGTTTTTTCCAACTTTTTTTTTAAAAGCAGAAATGGGATTTACTGTGTTCACTACAATGCTTAAACCACATCAGGGGATCACTTTTGACGTCTGGGAAAAATCTCAGAAACTTAGATTTTTGAATGTAGTTGCCCTTTAATTCAGTGAGCTTGCTCTGCGCTGTTGTCTGGTTAGCGCTATTCTGTAGTGCAGCAAGCGCACATGTGATGTGATTTGGCCGCCAACAGAGTGCATGGAGTAAAAGGCCAGCAACACTATATATACATTCCACAGACCCTACTGAGAATTCCCTACAATACTTTTATACTTTTACTGCGGCAACCAGAATAGTTCTTGCTCTAAGCCAGTATGTATTCCATATACATTGATTCACATTGGGGGCATTTATTTGACATTGGAATATGTTTTAAAACCCAAATTGAATGCAACAAAAATATGAACAAATTTGAATTATTGTTAATTTCTAGACAATTATTTTCCATATGTCATGAATGGTTATTGTAACAAGTTTTGGTTTTTCCATTTTATATTTTGAGGTTGGACGTTAGCACTTGGAGCGCACCAATTGGTGTCACCTCATTAGTCTGTATTACATCTGTGCTGGTTGGTCATCTTATTAGAGGGAAGGTGTTTCACCTGTGCTGGCCCAGGTGGTATTTAAGAGTGGCTAACTTAGTGCTCCAGTTGTCTTGAGATATGTGGAGGGTCAACACCTTTAGTTGGCTCTCCCTATTTGATTTCTAGAAAAACATTCCTTTGTCTGATCTTCCATGTTTTTGTTTTGGTCAACTTTTTGGTTTGCTTCCTGTCTAAGTTTGGTGTGGGTTTTAATTTTGTTTGCCTCTTCTTGGGAAAATGTAGTGGCCACTCATGGTGGGTGTCTTTTAGGTTCCAGTTGTTTGCCAGTAAACCTTTTAAAACCCCACCTATTTCATTTTGGTTGTTGTTAGTGACTCTTTGTTAATTCCCTGTTCTGTTTGAGTGACATTATTTGGTTTTCTTGCTGGGGGACGTAACATTATTGTGAGAAACTCATTTCCTAACAGACACTACTTTTGAGGTCGGAACAAACATGCAGTACCTCCAGCAGGAAGAGAGGCAAGAACCATTTTACCCGCCAGCTCAGGGACAAGCTCCACTATTCTGTGTAATGTTCAAGTAAATTGCATTGCTGGACATTTTGAAACTTCATGTATTTGTGTTGTTTTAAAAATGTACAAATTAAGGAAATGTATGGTTTAATCATGTCTTTAATCTTTATTTGCTGTTAGTGATAATTCCCTAAGTGTTAATACCTTTGTGTTTACATTTTGAAGCCTTAATGTATGTTATGAATGACCAAAGGTTTCTGACTTCATAGTAAGTACAGCGTCATATGATAAGGCATTTATGTATGTGTTATAAATTACCGAAGGGGTCTGACTTTAAATTAAGCAAAGCATCATGCGATAGTCTTTATGGATGTGTTATGAATGACCGAAGGTGTCTCACTTAAAACTAAGTATTACAGGATACTACATGAAGTGTTAATATATAGGTTATTACCGTTCTGCTGATATATGAAGGTTATTTTTATCCACAGGTTACTGTAGGGTGTAAGAGGTATTTAAATGGGTTGATGGACCTGCAAAGCTTGTGTTTGTGTGTCAGAACCAAGATTTGGAGTAGTCCAACCTGAGACTACCGCAACACGTATTCCCCTTCTGTTCCCATGCTGGAGACTAGGGCTTGATTACAACCTGTTAGAATGGTGGAAACATTTTTGGCTGATCTTTCAGCGGGGGACTGGGTGAATGTGCCAAAGACCTGACCTGGGCCCTGCACAGCGCGGTATGTTTTTATTGTGTTTGTGTACTGAGGAACATGTAACTTGGTTCCAGAAGAAAGACCCTTTTAATTTCTGAAGGTTAGGGGCTTTCATCACGCTGTTTTTTTGGTGTAATGCCGTCCCCAGGCTATTGCACACACAGCACATACAGTGCATACAGAGTATTCAGACCCGTTGACTTTTTTAAAAATTGTTACATTACAGCCTTATTCTACATTTTTGCAAATGTGTAAAAAAAAACGGAAATATCACATTTACTTAAGTATTCCGACCCTTTACTCATTATTTTGTTGAAGCAGCTTTGGCAGCGATTACAGCCTTGTCTTCTTGGGTATGACACTAAAAGCTTGGCACACCTGTATTTGGAGTTTTTCCCATTCTTCTCTGCAGATCCTCTTAAGCTATGTTAGGTTGGATGGGGAGCGTAGCTGCACAGCTATTTTCAGGTCTCTAGAGATGTTAAATCGGGTAAACTCCGGCCTCTGGCTAGGCCACTCAAGAACATTCAGAGACTTGTCCAGAAGCCAATTTGTGCATTGTCTTGGCTGTGTGCTTACGGTCTGTGTGCTTACTGTTCATCTTTCCCTCGGTCCTGACTAGTCTCCCAGTCCCTGCTGCTGAAAAACATCCCCACAGCATGATACTGCCACACCATGCTTCATCGTAGGGATAGTGCCAGGTTTCCTCCATAGGTGACACTGGCATTCAGGCCAAAGAGTTCAATCTTGGTTTCCTCAGACCAGAGAATCTTGTTTTTCATGGTCTGTGAGTCCTTTAGGTGCCTTTTTGACTTCCCACAAAATGTGGAAAAAGTCAAGGGATCTGAATACTTTCCGAATGCACTGTATAAGCCTGGAATATCAAACATTCAAAGTTAGCCTTAGTGGGGGGACCATAGATGTCTGTAGGAGTGACCTTACTGAGTAAAGTATTTGTCATTGTCACTAAACACCGTGAAACAGTAATTATGGCTAAACCCTACCCATTTCCACAATTTATCTTCTTGATATGTGATTTTATACTTAACCCTAACTAATGAAGACCAAGTTTGATGCGTTGGTCCACCAGACCTTCTGCACATTTGGGTGGAAGTGTCAGGGAATGAGATTAGGTGTAATGTAACTAAGATGACATCACTTTAGAGCGTATGCCATCCTCAAGCACAACATGTCACCCTTTATAAAGCACTTTTTTATATCATAATCGACAGTGGATTATGTCACATTTGACATTGGTAATTGTCACACATATATGCCACATTTGTTAACCCTTTATAAAGCATGACATATGGTTAGATGCTTTGTAACACATTTATGTAGTGCTTATGAAGGCTTTATAAGCTGAACATTTAAAGCGGGACAGCTATTTATATTTTCCCATTCATAAAACATTTATAAAGCATTCATAAACATGCTTTACACACAATATTTTATTTCAATTTTCCATTATTTCAATTAAACAATTGCTGAGGACATCGGCGAAGAATCCTACTATTGAACCTTTTCTGTTTGACTTTTATTGAGTAGATTTGACAAAGATTCAAATTCAATGCATTAATTTAATTACCAATTTCAGACTCATAGCTCGCAATAACTATTTTGTGAGTAAAACTAACACAGGGTGGTAAAGCTAGCTAGCATTTTCCCCTAGCAGCTAGCTAAGCCCCTGCCAATGTCAACACGTTATGTCATAAAACTAATTTAGTTAACAATGGTAGCTATCTCACTATTTTAAGCCTTACATTGTACTTTTTGCACATTACGAACTTATAACAACAGGACAATTTAAGAGACAGAAAATCATGACATCCTTTCCATTTTGGTTGCACAGACGCAGGAGGAGTGTGTGAGAGGTCAGAAGTCATTGAAATGTCACTTCCTGGTGACCTCTCTCTTCTACAAAAATTGTCAAAAAAAATATACAGTTATGAGACAGAAATAGCATGTGGCTTCCATTTTGGAAGTGATGTCACACTGACCTCTCACCTCTCACACTCTTCCTCTGCAGCCAAGATGGAAGCTATATGCTATTTCTGTGTCTTAATTGTGTTTATAAAGCTTTTAAATGCTCAGAAATGTGATGTAAGTCTCAAAATAGTGAAATAACATTGTTAATTAAATGTTTCATAAGTTTGATAATGATTTTGTAACGTTTATTGACCGAGTTAGAAAACATGTTGACATTGTGGTAGTGCTTAGCTAGCTAGCTAGCTAGTTGGCTACATTAGTGAAACATTGGAAAATGCTAGAAAGCTAGCTTAAATTGTATTTGTCACATGCGATGAATACCGTGAAATGCATACCTACAAGCCCTTAACCAACAATGCAGCTTTAAGAAAAATAACAGTTAAGAAAATATTTACTAAATAAACTAAAGAAAAAAAAAATGTAACAAAAAAACAATAACAGGTTGTACCGGTACCGAGTCACTGTGCGGGGGTACAGGTTGGTCAAGGTTATTTGTACATGCAGGTAGGGGTAAAGTGACTACGTATAGATAATAAACAGCGAGTAGCAGAGTAAAAAATAACAAAGGGGGGTCAATGCAAATAGTCTGGGTGGCCATTTGATTAACTGTTCAGCAGTCGTATGGCTTGGGGGTAGAAGCTGTTAAGAAGCCTTTTGGACCTAGACTTGGCACCCCGTACCGCTTGCCATGAGGTAGCAGAGAGAACAGTCTATGACTAGCGTGGCTGGAGTCTTTGACAATTTTTAGGGCCTTCCTTTAGCGTCTTCCTTTAGGGACTTCAGGGCCTCCCTCTGACATTTAAAATTAAAAGGGTTATACCTCATGTTGCCCTGTCTCCTAATTTCACCTGGTTAGCCTATTGCCTGCAAAGGTTGTTACATTGTAACTACATAGCCTTTGAGCCTGGTCTTAACTTCTCAAGTACCAGTGGGTCGCAAGCGGGCTCATCCCGACACTACCAGCGAAAATCTAAAGCGCCAAATTCAAAATCCGAAAGATGAATTATTAAACATCCAGCAATATACAAGTGTTCCATACTCATCAAAAGCTCTGTTTCTTGGCAATATCACAGCGTTGTCAGATTTCAAAAAGGCTTTACGGCGAAAGCAGCACATTCATTTGTTTGAGGCTAGCACCTCACATATTTTCCAATAGCCATGTATCGATTAGCCATCATGGCACACACATAACACATTTCACAGCGAAAACAAATCAATTACCTGTTGAAGAACTTCTGCTGAGGTCATCCTAAGTGTCCAACGAAGACAATCCATGGTTCTTTTGTTAGAAAAAGTAAAGTCTTTTATCCATAAATCCTCCATTTGGTTCGCGCGTTATAATCAGAAACGACAGCCTCCACTCCTCCATTGAAACGCGGCGCAAACTCGCTCAAATTATACCTATAAACTTGTCCAAAAACAATCAAACATAGCTTTAAATGTATCCTTAGGAACACTTTTACGTATATTTACTATTATAAATCAGCCGGAATATAAACTGAACGCTAAAGACGGTAAATAAGACACGGCGTGACTTCTCGTGCGCGCGCAATGTGAAGAGTTTTCAGAACGTGGAGTCCTCATGCCATGCTGTTTTTCAATGGTCTAAATTCATCCAAAATGGAGTAAAACACCGTCTCGTGGTTGATGACATCATAAGGAAGCGACGTGTACTGCATTCATATGCCTATATATGGTCATTTTCAATAGGGAGGGGTTCCAAATGAGCAATGTGTCAAAATGACTTTTTCCAGGACAGAGATTCCTCAGGGTTTTGCCTGCTATATGCGTTCTGATTGACTCACAGACAAATGGTTAACAGTTTTGGAAAATTCAGAGTGTTTCCTATCCAATGGTACTAAATATATGCATATCCCATTTTCTGGGCCTAAATGGGAGGCATTTTACTTTGGGCACGCCAGGCTCTCCAAAACAGTCACCTCTGCTGCTGGTAATTGTGAATTAACATAGAAATAAACACGTTGAAAATAACCTCTAGTTAATGACAGGGTGTGCCTTGTTACAATTGTTGTTACCAAGTCCTAGTGTAACGCCCAGGCCCGAGATGACAGGCTGGAGCGTTTTGGCTTCGTTTTGGTGTAGGGGTTTCTTGTGTTCTATGGTGTCTATTTCTATGTTGGGATAATGGTTCCCAATTAGAAGCAGCTGAGTCTCGTTACCTCTAATTGGGAACCATATATATGTTTGGGGGTTGCACTTTAGTTTCGTGGGTTATTGATTATGTTATGCTTATCGTGTTCAGTCAGGTTCTTGTCATTCGTGTTTAGTTAGGTTCTGCCCTTCGTGTTTAGTTAGGTTCAGCCATTCGTGTTTAGTTAGGTTTCGCTAGTCATGTTTAGGCTTAGTTCTCTGTGTCCAGTTTAGGATTTAGCGTTAGGGTTTACGTCTTGTTCTCCGTTTATTGTTTTGTTCCGTCTCGTCCCGTTTTGTGAATAAAACATGTATTCTGGTTACGTCGCTGCGCTTTGGTCATTCCCGAGAGAGGATAATCATGACACCTAGCCTATTTATCAACCTTGGTATTACATGTGGATTCGATGGTAGTGGTCAGATTTTGGATTGATTTATTAACATGGCTATTCACAGGTGACTTTCAAACGTGTAATTACAAAACATTAGTTACATAGTGGAAGAAGAAAATGTGTAATAACATCAGTAACATGGGGGGGCATTATCAAGCCCTTGATTGGAGTCGGGTGTGTTGGGTGGTGGGGCGGGGGTGTGCCCTCTCTGGGTCCCCGGGGCCAGGCTTGGGGGACGCTGTCATAGGCCAAGTATTATTAGAGCTGCTAGTAGAAAACAGCATTCCATCCGACATTCTTAATGTCGGCAGTGCTGTTGTAATTTACTTCTTAACTACTTAGGGAGTGGTGGGGCGCCACTCCCGTCACTACCCGGTGAAATGCAAGGTGCCAAATTCAAAATCCAAAAGTTGAATTATTAAACATTCATCAATATACAAGTGTTACATAGTCATCAAAAGCTCTGCTTCTTGGCAATATCACAGCATTGTCAGATTTCAAAAAGGCTTTACGGCGAAAGCACAACATTTGATTGTTTGAGGGTAGCACCTCCAATATTTTCCCATTAGCATAAATTCATAAACCATCGCGGTTCACACAAAACACATTTCACAGCGAAAACAAATCCCTTACCTTTTGAAGAAATTCTGCTGAGGGCCCAACGAAGACATCCAACGAAGACAACGAAGACATCCAACAAAGACATCCAATGGTTCTTTTGTTGAAGAGAAGATAACTCATTCAACCTATACCTATACACTTGTCCAAGAACAATCAAACATCATTGATAATGTATACTTAGGAACACTTATGTATATTTACTATAATATTTCAACCGGATTATAAACTGGACGATAGGAAAGGAAAAAACCACAGCGCGTGCGAGCCCGTGAACGTGCATCCTCTTCTGTTTACATCTGGTGACCAGTTCGAAATTCTTCTTCTATTACCATCCAGAGCATTCTAACATCACCAAACACTGTCTAGAGACTGTTGACATCCAGTGGAAGCAATGGGTACTGCAATCTTACTCCTATATATGTCAGTTTTCAATAGGAAGGGGTTCAAAATTAGGCAATGTGTCAATAACATTTTTTCCATTATACATTATACTCACAGACATTATGTTAACAATTTTAGAAACTTCAGAGTGTTTCCTATCCAATAGTACTAATTATGTGCATATCCTATTTTCTGGGCCTGAGTAGGAGGCATTTTACTTTGGGCACACCAGACTCTCCAAAACCGTCACCTCGGGAGCCGCTCCCTAAAAAGTTAATATGTGTGGGGGGATTGGGACTGGGGATGTTATATCATTGTCAATGGCTCTTGTGTTCTCAAACCTGAAAACGTACAAATAAAGTATTAATCTTACGGAGCAGTGGGTCACAGGCGACCCACCTACGACATCCGGAAAAATGCAGAGCGCCAAATTCAAAATACAAAAATAGTAATATTAAACTTTCAAGAAAATACAAGTGTTGCACACTATTCAAAAGCTTACAATCTTGGTAATCTCACAGCATTGTCAGATTTCAAAAAGGCTTTACGGCGAAAGCATAGCATTTGATTGTCTGAGGACAGCGCCCCGCATAGATATTCAATTAGCATAATAACATAACCAGCACGGGTGTCACAAAACTCACAAATAGTGATAAAATAAATCGCTTACCTTTGAAGATCTTCCTCGGATGGCAATGCAAAGGGTCCCAGCTTCACAATAAATGGTCCTTTTGTTTGATAAAGTCCCTCTTTATATCCCAAAAGCTCAGTTTGTTTAGCGCGTTTTGTTCAGTAGTCCACCGTTCCACTCGTTCAATATACAAGACATAGAAAACGTAAAAAAGTTACCTATAAACTTTGTCCAAACAACTGAAACAATGTTTCTTATCAATCCTCAGGTACCCTAATATGTATATAAACGATAATATTTCAGACGGATAATAACCTGGTCAATAAAGGAAAAAACCGATGCACGCACTATGTCACGCGCGCCAAACAGTACAGGCCACTCCTGAGTCCACTTGGAAAAACAGCTCTTACTCCTTGGTTTTTCAAAAAACAAGCCTGAAACCTTGTCTAAAGACTGTTGACATCTAGTGGAAGCCATAGGAACTGTAATCTGGGAGCTAGATCCCCCTGCTTTGAATAGCATGTCAATGGAAAAACTGTGACGTCACAAAAACAAATATTCCGGATGGATTTTCCTTGGGTTTTCGCCTGCCATATCAGTTCTGTTATACTCACAGACATTATTTTAAGTGTTTTCTATCCAATTCTACCAGTTATATGCATATCCTATCTTCTGGGCCTGGGTAACAGGCAGTTTACTTTGGGCATGCCAGACTCTCCGAACTTCCGAATTCTGAATACGTCAACTTTCAGTATGAATCAAACCTCTTTTTGATTCACCAATAGGCCTATATCTTGTGCGTAAAGGCTCTCCTAACCTGCTTTTTTTTATGAAGTAGGTAGGTAGATGTAGGTAGATTCTTAGTAGCTAGATTCTTCATATAATACTTTCCTAACCATAAATACTCTACAGGATCACAATATTTATTTATCTATTAAAACGAGACAAATATGCATATTGTGATGGCTTTCTTCATGATCCCTAATACTCAGAACCTGTTCTCTCTATATACCCTATTCTAGTGTCGAAGAAAAGGTACACGGTATTTAAAGGGATTGCTTTAGATAAATGTATAGTGCGCATAAGGGAGCCACACCCAAAGAGTTTGTTAGGCACCTGCATACGGTAAAGTCTGAATACCAAATCCTGAGAAGTGCTTAAATTAAAACACATAAAAAAGGAACAGATTTCCTAAGTCTGAATCAGCCCTCTTAGGGATTACAACACTATACAAAATATAAATATAATACATTTATATTATACAAATATAAACAAATACTCAAACTCTGGTAATAAACTTCATACTGTAGGGGGTTCATTTTGGCATTTGGTTTCTGATTGTCCTGATTTACAGTTGGGTCCGAAGTATTTAACACTCTTGATGAAGGTGAGCAAAAATGACTGTATAAAATAAATAATTTAAATACTGAGCTATATTATATGCTAAAAAAATTGGGAAATTATATTATTTTATACTAATACAATTGATCAGAGAAAGTTATTTTTCTCAAAAAGGTAGGGATACAAAATATTGACACCCCTGTTTCAAGTCAAGGAGACTGAGATGGCCATTGCAAAATGTTGATTTTGTGGCCATTTAAGAATTTCTTTGTGGATTTTGATGTGTGCTTGGGGTTTCAGCGTCTTGGCAGAGGCAAAACGGTTTTTGGCTAATATATATCAAGGGCCCTAGGACCAGTGGAAGCAAAATAACCCTATAACATCAAAGATCCACCACCATATTTTACAGTAGGTATGGAGTTATTTTCTGCCTATGCATTCTCATTTTGACGCCAAACCCACAACTGGTGTGCGTGGCCAAATAGCTCTATTTTCTTGTCATCTGACCAAAGCACCGTTCCAACCCCATACATACATTTTTATTAGTATGAAATAAGATATTTTGAGCATACGATATAGCTCAGTATTTGAATTATTTATTTTCTACAGTAATTTTTGCTTACCTTTATTAAGGTTGTCAATAACTTTAGACCCCACTGTATATGGTCGTGGTAAACACAAATATTTCGACCAGTGGTCTTCAGGCATCAGATGACTTGTTTTAGATGATGACATTTATGTCTGTGATATGCTCACAGAGGTTATGACAGGAACAAAATATGGGGCGGGATTGGGCCGTGAGGGCCCGATCAACCATAAATCAAACCTATGGTCACTACAGCATGGCGACAGGACCCTGATTGGCTTGGAATGAGAAAATTGTTGACGGACAAATTAGACTCTGCTGAGAGGCGGGTATAGGCGATCAGCTCCCACTGTAGAAATCCAATATCTGCCGGGGTTGCCAGGTCTGCTGGGGTTGCCCTGTCAGTTGCATAACCCCCAATAACCTTTTGACAGAGATGAATAACTTCATTATGGGATATTTATCTGAGCTTGTTTCAGCACAGAACTTTATGGATTGTCTTCCATCTTTGTTCTGTTTGCATTTGATCATAACTCATGTATGAATTAGTGATTAGCAATGCATGGTATCATTTGCTCAATGTGTGTGTGTGTGTCTGCCATTAGCAATACTCCCTTGCTGGATGACATTTCAGGGTTATGTCTGCTTATGACATCACACAGCAGAAAATGCTGTGGCATTCAACAACAACAACACAGGACAAAATACAAGCTACATACAAGTAATCACACAGCATTTCCCATCAATAGAACATACAGGTTTTTTGTATTTTCTTTTTACTTTATTTGTTTCTATACACCATTAAATTATTATTTGGCTTTGTATATATGTTGATCGCAGTGCAGTCACACGCTGATGTGTATGAATGGAGTCAGTGCCATCATGTTACTATTGTTATTTGATTTTCCAGAGACAATGATGTGACAAGTTACTGGACATTCTGTCTTTGCTATGCTGAATAAAAACAAGGAAATTGGGATAGAATGGAGACTTTTATTGTCAAAATGTTGGCTACAAAGACTTATTCAAGGTACAGTTCTGGTTTTGACAGCCATCCAGCCTTGCATTCAAAACGGCAACAAAGGCCTTGCAGTTTCTTCTTAGTAGAAAAATCGACAGAAGAATTGTTTCAGAAATACATGTTTTTTCTTATTTTTCTCTCCTTTCATAGACTCAGAAGTGATCTACAGGAATCGCGATGGCCATGTAATCAAGTTTAACATCCTCACCAATGAGACTGAAATTGTACTGACAAACACAACATTTGTAAGTGAAAACCCTTTACCATCTGAACATGCATACACACAGACTTACACATAAACATATACCCTGCCACTCAAGTGACATGTTAGCAAATTGATATACCCACTTAAAAATGCTCTCTCACTCTCTCTCTTTCTTTTCCTCTTCTTTGTCTTGTAGGTCAATTTCAATGTTGCAAAGTACTCTGTTTCCCCGGACTTGAAATATGTGCTCTTTGCCTATGATGTTAAACAGGTAAGCTGTATTATCTTTTTATTTTAATGCTCTTAATCCCCCCACCCTCCATTTGCATCTCTCTCTCTCTCTCTCTCTCTCTCTCTCTCTCTCTCTCTCTCTCTCTCTCTCTCTCTCTCTCTCTCTCTCTCTCTCACACACACATTCTCTAGCACACTACTAAATCTTACAACAAGCTCAATCTTAAAGGCATGCATACTAGACCAGTGTTTCCCAACTCCTGTCCTTGAGTGCCCCCAACAGCACACATTTTTATTTTTGTTGTAGCCCCAGACAACTCACCTGATTCAACTCATTGAGGGCTTGATGAATAGTTGAGAACTTGAATCAGGTGTGCTTGTCCCAAAAATGTGTGCTGTTGTAGGTACTCGAGGACTGGGGTGTATTCATTACGGAAGGTCGGCCCCTCCCCATTTCGTTCCGTTTGCTTCCGTTTAAGAAACGTTTTACAACAGAATTGGCAGTATAAATACACCCCTGTAGTTGGCAACCATTGTACTAGGCTACCATACAAGCCAATGCACTACAACATACACATCTTGAAGTCAGCCAAATATACAGTGGGCCTGTTGATTAAACACTCACACACAGATCTTTTTTTATTTAAAAATGTTTCTCCTATAATCACAAGCTTTCCATCAGAAAAGTGAAGATGCAAAATGAGACACAAATTGGACCCTCTGTTCAGGAAGGGATCAACTATGAGGATTAGCGACAAGGAGATTAATCTTAATTTATTTGCATATTTCACATAAGGTCTTGTGTGTAATTATTTTGCTGGCTAATAATAAGCCTGTGCCCTGCGTTGTCCCTTTCTTTTGACGTGTAGTGTTATGTTGTATTTCATAGATGGACAAGCTTGGAATTGATCATGAAAGATATGTATAGAGGCTGTCATTTGTTCATCATTTAATTATATGTTCACAGTATATGTTTAGGCATCTACTGTATGAACACAATCTCTGGGCCCTTGGGGAATTGTTTAGTTGAATAAACAGGGCAATACTGGTACAGTATGTTGGAATGAAAATATAGCACAGAATAGCGTTGTGGCATTTGAACAAGTATGTCCACATCAACTGGTGTAGATTGAAGTTGTTGACAGAGTTTCCCCCTGGAAATCTCTGGAAGTCTCACCTACAGTAGCTCTAAGATTATACGCCTTTATCTCATTACTGAGGTATCCAAGAGCGATTAAGCTTGATAAACGCTAGTAATCTCTGTGTCAATCGTGACAATAGGATATGTTTTCTTTGCTGGTAAACATCTTGTAATGCTCTTCCAGGTTTTAAATCCTCCAGGTCTATGTTGATCCAATGCATTGTGGTTGCAATAATAATTAGAGAATAGCTTAAAGCTAATCAGGTTTGAGCAGGTCGTACCCAATGATGTATATAAACCCTGGATTGCTGATGCTATGTATTGGCCTTTGAGAGAATTTGAAGCCACCGGTCGGCCATATTGGTACTCCCCAGAAGGAGCAGTCCGCCATAGGATTTAATGGAATCAAATAAATAAAGGACAAATGACTTGTATTTAAGTATTTTTATGTTGTAGTGGGGATGGTAACATTAGTAATCTCTAAAGGTAATTATTTAAGGATAATATTTGTAGATACTTATTCATTTTTATTCAACAACCACATCATCAACTTTAAGGGACATGGGCAGCTGTGAGGTGGAGGGTTTATTCTCCAGGTCTTTAATCGTTTTCCATAACTTCTTGGGGTTAGACCCAGAGAGAGAGAACTGCTCCTTAAAGTAACTAATTTTGGTCTTCCGGATAGCCTGAGTGCACTTATGTCTCATTTGCCTGAACGAGAGCCAATTTTTGAGGTGGAGGAACTCTGCAAGATCACAGTCGAACCAGGGGCTGAACCTGTTTTTAATTCAAATTTTCTTTATGGGGGCGTGTTTGGTCCCTGAACTTCTCAGGGATCACTGGGGCGCTAGCGGGCTGCTCCCGACACTACCAGGTAAAATGTAAGGCGCCAAATTCAAAATCCAAAAGTTGAATTCCATACTCATCAAAAGCTCTGTTTCTTGGCAATATCACAGCGTTGTCAGATTTCAAAAAGGCTTTACGGCGAAAGCAGCACATTTGATTGTTTGAGAGTAGCACCTCACATATTTTTCCCATAGCCATGTATCGATTAGCCATCATGGCACACACATAACACATTTCACAGCAAAAACAAATCAATTACCTGTTGAAGAACTTCTGCTGAGGTCATCCTAAGTGTCCAACGAAGACAATCCATGGTTCTTTTGTTAGAAAAAGTAATGTATTTTATCCATAAATCCTCCATTTGGTTCGCGCGTTATAATCAGAAACGACAGCTTCCACTACTCCGTTAAAACGTGACGCGAACTCGTTCATTTTATACCTATAAACTTGTCCAAGAACAATCAAACATAGTTTTAAATGTATCCTTAGGAACACTTTTACTTATATTTACTATTATAAATCAACCGGAATATAAACTGATCGGGTTGCCTTTCAGAGAGACATTCGAGACTGCAACGTTCTTTGCTTCACGGAAACATGGCTCACTCAGGACACGTTATCAGAGTCGGTACAGCCACCTGGTTTCTCCACGCATCGCGCCGACAGAAACAAACATCTCTGGTAAGAAGAAGGGCGGGGTGTGTGTCTTATGATTAACGAGACGCGTGGTGTGATCATAACAACATACAGGAACTCAAGTCCTTTTGTTCACCTGACATAGAATTCTCTTACAATCAAATGCAGACCGCATTATCTACCAAGAGAATTCTTCTTCGATTATAATCACAGCCGTACATCCCCCCTCAAGCTAATACATCGACGGCACTGGAAAGAAATTCATCGGACTCTATGTAAACTGGAAACCACATATCCTGAGGCTGCATTTATTGTGGCTGGGGATTTTAATAAGGCTAATTTAAGAACAAGGCTCCCGAAATTTTACCAGCATATCAATGTGCCACCCGGGCTGGTAAAATCCTGGACCACTGTTATTCCAACTTCCGCGGATGCATACAAGGCTATTCTCCGCCTCCTTTCGCAAGTCTGACCATGACTCCATTTTGTTGCTCCCAGCCTACAAACAGAAACTAAAACAGGAAACGCCCCGTTCTCAGGTCTGTTCAACGCTGGTCCGACCAATCTGATTCCATGCTGCAAGATTGCTTTCGAGCACGTGGACTGGGATATGTTCCGGATAGCATCTGACAACAACATTGATGTATACGCTGATTCGGTGAGCGAGTTTATTAGCAAATGCATTGGTGATGTTGTACCCATAGCAAATATCAAAACCTTCCTAACCAGAAACCATGGATTGATGGCAGCATTCGCGCAAAACCTGAAAGCCGAACCACTGCTTTTAACCAGGTAGGCTACCGGAAACATGACTGAATACAAACAGTGCAGCTACTCCCTCCGGCAAGGCAATCAAACAAGCTGCGCCAATATAGAGACAAAGTAGAGTCACAATTCAATGGCTCAGACACAAGAGGAATGTGGCAGGGTCTACAGTCAATCACGGACTACAAAGAAAACCAGCCTGCCGCGACCATGACGCCCTGCTCCCAGACAAACTAAACAACTTCTTTGCTCGCTTTGAGGACAATACAGTGCCACCGACACGGCCCGCTACCAAACCCTGCGGGCTCACTCTTCACCGCAGCCAATGTGAGAAAAACATTTAAATGTGTTAACTCATAAGGCTGCCGCCCAGATGGCATCCCTGGTCAGGAACTCAGAGCATGCAGACCAGCTGGCTGGTGTGTTTACGGACATATTCAATCAGTCCCTATCCCAGTCTGCTGTTCCCACATGCTTCAAGAGGGCCACCATTGTTCCTGTTCCCAAGAAAGCTAAGGTGACTGAGCTAAATGACTATCGCCCAGAAAGCACTCACTTCCGCCATCATGAAGTGCTTTGAGAGATTAGTCAAGGATCATATCACTCCATCCTGCCAGACACCCTGACCCACTCAATTTGCTTACCGTCCCAATAGGTCCACAGACGACGCAGAATCGCAATCACACTGCATACTGCCCTAACCCATCTGGACAAGAGGAATACTTATGTAAGAATGCTGTTCATCGACTACAGCTCAGCATTTAACACCATAGTTCCTCCAAGCTCGGCCATTAAGCTCGAGACCCTGGGTCTCACTCCAGCCCTGTGCAACTGGGTCCTGGACTTCCTGACGGGCCGGTCCCAGGTGGTGAGGGTAGGAAACAACATCTCCACCCCGCTGATCCTCAACACTGGGGCTCCCACAAGGTGCGTTCTCAGCCCTCTCCTGTACTCCCTGTTTACCCATGACCGCGTGGGCTGCACGCATCCAACTCAATCATCAAGTTTGCTGACGACACTACAGTGGTAGGCTTGATTACCAACAACGACGAGACGGCCTACAGAGAGGAGGTGAGGGCCTCGAGTGTGGTGTCAGGAAAATAACCTCTCACTCAATGTCAACAAAACAAAGGAGATGATCGTGGGACTTCAGGAAACAGGAGAGGGAGCACCCTATCCACATCGAGGACAGTAGGAGAAGGTGGAAAGCCTGTTCCTCGGCGATACATCACGGACAAACTGAATTGGTCCACCCACACAGACAGCGTGGTAAAGAAGGCGCATACGCCTCTTCAACCTCAGGAGGCTGAAGAAATTTGGCTTGTCACCAAAATCACTCACAAACTTTTACAGATGCACAATCGAGAGCATCCTGTCGGCTGTATCACCGCCTGGTACGGGGCAACTGCTCCGCCCCACAACCGTAAGGCTCTCCAGAGGGTAGTGAGGACTGCACAACGCATCACCGTTAAAACTACCTGCCCTCCAGGACACCTACACCACCCGATGTCACAGAAAGGCCAAAGATCATCAAGGACAACAACCACCTGAGCCACTGCCTGTTCACCCCGCTTATCATCCAGAAGGCGAGGTCAGTACAGGTGCATCAAAGCTGGGACCGAGAGACTGAAAACAGCTTCTACCTCAAGGCCATCAGACTGTTAAACAGCCATCACTAACAATGAGTGGCTGCTGCCAACATACTGACTTAAATCTCTAGCCACTTTATACATAGGAATTGGATGTAATAAATGTATCACTAGCCACTTTAAACAATTTTGTATATAATGTTTACGATCCGACATACTCATATCAAATGTATACACTGTACTCTAAACCATCTACTGTATCTTGCCTTATGCTGCTCGTCATCGAATTCAAATCTCTAGCCACTTTAATAATTATAATTGGATGAAATAATGTATCACTAGCCACTTTAAACAATGCCATTTATATAATGTTTACATATCCTACATTACTCATCTCATATATATGTGTATATACTGTACTCCATACCATCTACTGCATCTTGCCTATGCTGTCAGCCATCGCCATCCATATATTTATATGTACATACTGTATTCATTCCTTTACTCTTGTGTGTATAAGGTAGTTGTTGTGAATTTGTTAGATTACTTGTTAGATACTACTGCATGGTCGGAACTAGAAGCACAAGCATTTCGCTACACTCGCATTAACATCTGCTAACCATGTGTATGTGACAAATAAAATTTGATTTGATTTGATTTGATTTGATTTGATCGATAACGACGGTAAAAAAGACACTGCGCGCCTTGTCGGGAGCGCGCGCTGGGTACTGTTTACATGACAGAGTGACTTCCTTGTTTGCTCTTCTTCTCTGGTCTTATTCATCCAAAATGAAAAAAATACACTGTCTCGAGACTGTTGACATCTCAAGGAAGCGATGGGTACTGCATTCATATGCCCTTATATGGTCATTTTCATGAGGGAGGGGTGCCCAAATGAGCAATGTGTCAAAATCACTTTTTCCAGGACAGAATGTCCTCGGGGTTTCGCCTGCTATATGTGTTCTGTTTTACTCACAGACAAATGGTTAACAGTTTTGGAAAATTCAGAGTGTTTTCTATCCAATGGTACCAAATATCTGCATATCCTATTTTCTGGGCCTGAATGGGAGGCATTTTACTTTGGGCACGCCAGGCTCTACAAAACCGACCCCTCAGCTGCCACTCCCTAACAAGTTAACAATACCCCTGAAAATATCAAAAAAGAAGAGCGTCTTCGACAGAGGGGATCAAGCTGATTCTATACCATTTTACAGAGGCCAGTTCATGAAGGAAGGCTTGCTCATGAAAGTATTTTAGCAAGCGTCTATGACAAATCAGGACAAGTCGTTTCACTGAGCAGCCATTACGAACATAGGCTGTAAAACAGTGATCACTAAGGTCATTACAGAAAACACCAGACTGATACCTATCAGGATTATTTGTGAGGATAACATCAAGAAGAGTAGCCTTTTCTGGGTATTTGGAGTCATACCTTGTGGGATTGGTAATAATCTGAGAAAGATTTAGGGAGTCCCATTGCTTTAGGACTTGGTCAGATGGTTTAAGTATGTCCCAGTTTAGGACACCTAGCAGGACAAATTCAGACTTGGTGTAAGGGGCCAGGAGAGAGCTTAGGGCAGGTAGGGTACAGGCCGGTGCTGATGGAGGACAATAGCACCCAGCAACAGTCAACAAAGAGCTATTTCAAAGTTTAATACTTAAAACCAGCAAATCAAATTGTTTGGGGACAGACTTGGTGGAGACAACATAGCACTGAAGGTGATCCTTGGTAAAGATTGCTACTCCCCCACCTTTGGAAGATCTGTCTTTCCGAAAAAGGTTATAACCAGAAAGGTTAACATCAGTATTCAAAACACTCTTCCTTACCCACGTCTCAGTAATGACCAACACATCTGGATTGGAGCTCTGAACCCATACTTTCAATTGATCCATTTTAGGTAATAAGCTTCTAGTGTTAACGTGCAGAATACAATCAAGGCACGGCATAGGACAGGGAGAGCTCTGCAGTACTGATTTATGACATCTGAATGTGCATCAGATGGCAACAAGATCATATTGTACAGCAATTTCATCAGGTAACACAAATACAAAGCCGGCGAGAGGTGTTGAGGCCAAAAGTCTGTGTAACCAATAGTGAGTCAGAGTCCCGAGTTTACACGTGGAGTATAATAATGAAGTCCATTGTTTACTTGACATGACATAGATTATATGCTATTTGGGTGTCCTCTGTATACAATCATTCAATCGATCTGTGAGGAAATTGTGTTTTATTTCATTTGATGACAGATCTCAGTCAAATAGAACATTTTACGTTTCTGTTCTTTCTCACATTGTAAAACCACAAAGTTTATTACATTGTGATAAATTTTTTTTTGACATACTGGTGAGGGAAATATATTAAGAATTCATTTTTTTTTACCTTCTGGTCCTCCAAATCTTGATATATCTTTGTGAAGGATGAAACATTGATGAAGTAGTCTTTATATTCAGTGGCTCGCCGACCTTCAAAATGAGCAGAGGCTGAATACGTACAGTAGGTCCTACCTCGCCTAACCCCTCAAGGCTGATTTACTGAACAAATGAGCCTGGCGGGAATCACAAAGGAAGATGAAGAAGAGACAGAATCTTTCAGAGCTATCTCATCAGGACTATACGGGGGTCACGGTAACCCAAATAGCCCAATGTTGTGTGATTTAGCAGGCCAAAAGCAGCACCTGGGGCCCTAAGCACTGTTGTCACCGTATCCGTATTCCCTCCCCCGCTAAATGGGTCTAGATTGGGTCTGGCAGACCCCTGAGACTGAATGTCCGTCACACCATTGGCACCTTGAGGGCCCATGCTATTATAGTTAATCTGATGGGGCCAATGTGCTGGAAGGGTCCAGAATTGCTATGGTAACCTGAGGGCCAAATACTGACTGCTGTACTGAGAGGGTTGCATTGATCATGTCATTCACACTGGGCCAACATTGTGCACAAAATATGTATGGTGGAAAAACATGATATGGCATCGGTAGCTTCAGGTACCATTTCGCTTTGATACTCGTAGGGGTGCAGTCTGCTCTTACGTTCATTGCAGAGGAACCTCTAGAGCAGCTTACAGCCTAAAATAATTCCCACCCTGAAGTATTCTATTGATCTCACCCCCTTCTCTCCTCCCCTTTTGCTGACAAATGGATCGATCCCAGTGGGTCTGGAGACACAATTAAACTTGTTTTGGGGTGAGAGTGCTAAGAAAGCTGACTCATTGGCTCTCTGCTATGTTGGCGCTAGAAGGTGCTAGAATTTGCTTAAGTTTCTTCACTGTATTTGGTTAAGGCTCCTCTGTAACCAACAGACAGTTGAGCAAAGTTTTGCCTTAAATGTGGTCATGTTCGAATAAGGGCAGTAAAGTAGGCCTTTCGTTTTTAAATGCAAGCAAGTCACCTGTTTTTAGACACATGATTAAATACAAGAATCATTCCCATTTGTATTCAACTGTCCTACTGTATAACACAGTAATTAATAGCCTTAAACATGTTTTTACTATGTAATAAACTCTTTTCACACGTACAAGCATCCAAATACTATTTTCATCTCAAATACTATTTTTTTACATTTATTTTACCCAGAGGCTGAAAGCAGCCATTGGAAACCTTGGCATGCATTTCTCCGTTAGCTGGTCCAGTGGACTCTTCTCTGAGGCAGTATAGAAGAGCGCCTAAAGCTGTCTGAACCAGTCTAGATATTTAATCATGTGTTTTAATCTGTGGGCCCCTGCTCCCAGGCACGTGCCACACACTGCCATAGATTAGGGGATCTCTGGGTAATATACAGAACCATGATCCACCACACCTCTACCATAAATGAAGAGGATCCATGTTTCCATTTCATTCAATCCGATTTGCATACGTAATATGAGGGGAGGAGGGGAGGAGGGAGCGCGCGAGTCACCTTGGCTGTGGAAGAGGAGCAGGGAAAAGAGGGAGGGAAGGATGTGTATGAATTCCAGCAAATTTAATAATCAGATGATATTTTAAATGGAAGAACATGGTGATGAAAATCGTCATTAATACAACATGGGCTTTTCATTGGTTTGGGCAGATGCGTTTCCCTCTGTGTGGTTTTATACTAAACTTTTGCAGTGTTATTAATCGTGTTTGAAAAAACGTCCTTGCCCCCAGCCCTGTGCAGACCACTCGTATTCAACATCGAGTTGCAGCAAAAGTTTTAGTGCAGTAGGAGTTGAAAATGTCAACCTACTTGTTTTTGATTAAATCACCACACTGAACACAAAGGTCATTGTGCCAGCTCTTGAAGAGATGTAGTGAGGGAAACAATGTGAAACATTTTGAAATGATCCTCTAACTCTACACCTGATACTGGAACTGATATTAGCCATTTTTATCATCATATTCAGAGTTGGACATTTTATCAAAGATAGAGATGACGAACACCTCATAGAGAGTGAATTCCACCCTGCAGCAAAGATATCTGCGCAATTACATTCTTAAAATGATTACTTCAACACTTTCTCAGACACTCAAAGTAGTATCCGACAAGCAGTTTAAACTTTTTTGCCAAAGGTCAATGTGTTTGGAAGTAAAACTCCAACTGGAGGGAGTCAATATAGGGTTCCAATAAAAGTTACAGAGTCCATTCCTCTTCTTGTGCCTTCCCAGGGAACAATAGTCTGTGGTTTTGCTGTGGATATTTCACAAAAGCTCATTACCTCCAGTTCCAAATGCTTACCTTGAATTTGTTTTAAGGAGACGGCGCATCTAAACGCTTGGGCGTTTTAGTTCCTAGCCAGGGATGTGTTTTCACAGACCTTTAACCCTGACCTGCGTCTCTGTTGCTTAGCAGCTTATAGCAACTGAGGTAGATGAGACATAATTTGGCAAAGCCATCTCGGAGGTGCACTCTCCAAACCCCTCCCCTCTCCCTTTCTGAGATCACTCATCTTGGCTTGTCAACACTATTTCTGGTGCTCATCAATCTAGCGCTATCACATCGTTGCCACCACCTTCGGGCCTTTCCGCCGTCCTCATGTGCTATGCATAATTCACTGTGGCAAAGTGCATCCTTTTCAAATGAAGAAGCACTTTTTAATTTGAGCTATCCATCCTCGGCTGTGGCATCCCTGTTTTTAGACTCCTGTCTGCTCAAACAGATTTATCAAACACTTTAGTCTGAATAAGGTGTCTCTATACATCTTTTTCTTTCTTTCTTTCTCTCTCTCTCTCTCTCTCTCTCTCGCTCTCTCTCGCTCTCTTTTCCCCGTCTACAGTCTGAATTATACAATCATGTCAGGCACAGGTTCTCGAGGGGAATCCAGACAGATTTACAAACACCCCAGTCAGAACCATTTGGATGCTCTCTCCTCCTCTCCCCCTCTCCTGCCTCTCTCTCTCTGTGTCTTTCATACTCCCGGGCTTTCAGACCTAAAGTCATGGGGGTTGCATGATCGGTTCCTCAGATAGAATTAAAATGTCTCATCTCCCAGCTGTCACCCATGCAAATTGCATTGTCCCCAGAATCTATCTGTGAAAACAGCTACCGGTCTATTCTGTTTGATGCCTTTCTCTGCCTGTTTTTATGATGTTGTTATCAGCCAAGCTGCCTCCATCATAAATATTTCATGCAGTAATCTCTTTTTTCTTTTCTCTCTTTTGTTCCAGGTTTACCGGCATTCATACATGGCCTCATACAGCATTTACAACATCCACACAAGGTATGTTTTATTTGCTTGTTTACCATGAACTTTGTTGGGGTCTTGATGTGTTTGCTTACTTGTCAAGACAATCTATTCTCAGGTAGTTCAACCTCAGGCATTAAGTACATTTCAATGATGATGATAAAACAATGTTGTGAAATTAGCTTTTAATGTTTTTAAATGTTAATTTCAAATGCAGGCAGTCCAAGTCTAGTAGGCTGAGATGAGTGTCCTTCAAACAAAATGTGTCAGCTGTGTCAGCTGCTCGAAGCAGCAGGGTTACTGTTACTTAATGTTGTTTTTCAGGGAGGTATGGGAGCTGGATCCTCCAGAGGTGCTGAATTCTATTCTGCAGTATGCTGCATGGGGAGTACAGGGCCAGCAACTGGTAAGTCAAAGACAAGTGGTCTATGACCACAGGTAGGCCATTCGTCCATGCAATCCTCCTATGTCTCCCATGTTACCATTTATAATGCAACGGTCATATTTGGCAATGTGATTTTTCCTGTGCCTGCAAGTAGGGCAATTAAAGTCACAACCCTTTATCACGTTGCTTTTGAATATTACTCTCATTTAGGAAGTTTGCATTTTTTGGCATAATGGCTAAGGTATCATGTTGATAGTCGCTAGACCCAGGTTTGAGTCCTGGTCAGGGCTCCCCTCCAAATTTGCAATATTCTGCATTTACCCACCCCAATGTTGAAGGTAACTGACTATACTCGTTACTTAGGCTTTTGTCAGCTACCTTTGGGTACAGCTTGCATAAACTTAAAGAAGTTGCTTTAACAAGTGTTGGCTGAGGCCTTAAATTAACAGTACCAGGTGACTACCTCATGAAGCTGGTTGAGAGAATGCCAAGAGTGTGCAAAGCTGTCATCAAGGGTGGCTACTTTGAAGAATCGAAAATCGAAAATATATTTGATTTGTTTCACACTTTTTTGTTAATTACATGATTCCATATGTGTTATTTCATAGTTTTGATGTCTTCACTATTATTTTACAATGTGGAAAATTGTCAAAATAAAGAAAAACCCTTGAATGAGTAGGTGTGTCCAAACTTTGGACTGATACTGTATGTGCAGTATTAATTAGGAATGGTTGGTATGCCAAGGATCAATAGTTTTAATAAACCTCTTTATTCTGTATTTTCAAAATGATGTTCTTTCTTGGTTTGGCCTTCGGGATGATTATCTTTCCCCTTCCTCGTGTAATTGCTTTGTTTAACTTAATTGTTCTCCTATTTAATCCCTGCATGGAGTGCATTCTGAACTTTTAATTAGAATGTGTTTTGATTATGTTGCTGTTGAAAGCGAATCATGCTTCTCATTAAAGATGCAACAATGGACTATGTCATATTCACATTATCTCAGACAATGGCAGAATCTATGTTTTGATATACTCTGGCAGCTCCCCTGTTGTCTGCTATTGCCTTGCTGTCATATACAAATGGTGCCGACGTTTTTTTATGTATTATTTCTTACATTGTTACCCCAGGAAATCTTAAGTCTTATTACATACAGCCCGGGAAGAACTATTGGATATAAGAGCAACGCCAACATACCAACATTACGACCAGGAACATGACTTTCCTGAAGCGAATACTCTGTTTGGACCACCACCCAGGAAAATGGATCTAATCCCAGTAGCTGACCCAAAACAACGGCGCCGTAGAAGGGGCAGACGGAGCGGACATAGCTCTCCGCTCCCGGGTATACTACTCACCAATGTCCAGTGTCTTGACAACAAGGTAGAAGAAATTCGAGCAAGGGTTGCCTTCCAGAGAGACATCAGAGATTGTAACATTCTCTGTTTCATGGAAACATGGCTCTCTCGGGATATGTTGTCAGAATCGGTTCAGCCACCGGGCTTCTCCATGCATCGCGCTGACAGAGATAAACACCTCTCTGGGAAGAGGAATGGGGGGGGTGTATGATTTATGATTAACGACTCATAACAACATACAGGAACTCAAGTCCTTCTGCTCACCCGACCTAGAATTCCTTGCAATCAAATGCCGGACATTTTTACCTACAGAGAGAATTCTTGTCAGATATAGTCACAGCTGTGTACATTTCCCCTCAAGGGAACACCAAGACGGCCCTCAAGGAACTTCACTGGACTCTATGTAAACTGGAAGCTATATATCCGGAGGCTGCATTTGTTGGAGCTGGGGATTTTAACAAAGCATATTTGAGAACAAGGCTACCTAAATTCTATCAGCATATTGATTGCACAACACGCATGGCTAATACTCTCGACCACTGTTACTCTAACTTCCGTAATGCATACAAAGCCCTCCCCCGCCCTCCCTTCAGCAAATCCGACCACGACGCCATCTTGCTCGTTCCGTCTTATAGGCAGAAACTCAAACAGGATGTACCAGTGACGAGAACCATTCAACGCTGGTCTGACCAATCGGAAGCCATGCTTAAGATTGTTTTGATCACGTGGACTGGAATATGTTCCGGTCAGCCTCAGAGAACAAAACTGACCTATACGCTGAATCGGTGAGTGCGTTTATAAAGAAGTGTATTGGAGATGTTGTACCCACTCTGACTATTAAAACCTGCCCTAACCAGAATCCGTGGATGGACGGCGGCAATCGCGCAAAACTGGAAGCGTGATCCACCGCATTTAACCATGGAAAGAGGTCTGGAAATATGGCTGAATATAAACAGTGTAGTTATTCCCTCCGCAAGGCAATCAAACAAGTGAAATGTGGGTACAGGGCCAAGGTGGAGTCGCAATTAAACGGCTCAGACACGAGACGTATGTTTCAGGGTCTACAGGAAATCACGGACTACAGGAAATCACGGACTACGAAAACAGCCACGTCAAGGACACAGACTTCACGCTTCCAGACAAACTAAACACCTTCTTGCCCGCTTTGAGGATAATACATTGCCACCATTGCGGCTCGCTAACAAGGACTGCGCACGCCCCCCCCCCTTTCTTCTCCGTGGCTGACGTGAGTAAAACATTTAAACGTGTTAACCCTCGCAAGGCTGCTGGCCCAGACGACATCCCTAGCTGTGTCCTCAGAGCATGCACAGACCAGCTGTCTGGTGTATTTACAGACATATTCAATCGCTCCCTATCCCAGTCTGTTGTCCCCACATGCTTCAAGATGGCTACCATTGTTCCTGTACCCAAGAAGGCAAAGATACCTAAACTAAATGACTACCACTAGCACTCACTTCTGTCATTATGAAGTGCTTTGAGAGGCTAGTCAAGGATCATATCACCGCCACCTTAACGGCCACCCTAGACCGGCTTCAGCTTGCATACCGCCCCAACAGGTCCACAGATGACGCAATCATCATCACACTGCCCACTGCCCTATCCCATCTGGACAAAAATAATACCTATGTAAGAATGCTGTTCATTGACTACAGCTCAGCATTCAACACCATAGTACCCTCCAAGCTCATCATCAAGCTGGAGGCCCTGGGTCTCAACCCCGTCCTGTGCAACTGGGTCCTGGACTTTCTGACGGGCCGCCCCCAGGTGGTGAAAGTAGAACAACATCTCCACTTCACTGACCCTCAACGCTGGGGCCCCACAAGGGTGTGTGCTCAGCCCTCTCCTGTACTCCCTGTTCACCCACGACTGCATGGCCATGCACGCCTCCAACTCAATCACCAAGTTTGCAGACGACACTACAGTAGTAGGCTTGATCACCAACAATGACGAGACAGCCTACAGGGAGGAGGTGGTGTCAGGAAAACAACCTCTTACTCAACGTCAACAAAACAAAGGAGATGATCGTGGACTTCAGGAAACAGCAGAGGGAGCACCCCCCTATCCACATCAAAAGGACAGCAGTGGAGAAAGTGGAAAGTTTTAAGTTCCTGGGCGTACACATCACAGACAAACTGAAATGGTCCACCCACACAGACAGTGTGGTGAAGAAGGCACAACAGTGCCTCTTCAACCTCAGGAGGCTGAAGAAATTTGGCTTGTCACCCAAAACCCTGACAAACTTTTACAGATGCACAATCGAGAGCATTCTGTCGGGCTGTATCACAGCCTGGTACAGCAACTGCACCACCCTTAACCGCAAGGCTATCCAGAGGGTGGTGCAGCCTTCACAACGCATCACCGGGGGCAAACTACCTACCCTCCATGACACCTACAGCACCCGATGTCACAAGAAGACCGTAAAGCTCCTCAAGGACAACAACCACCCGAGCCACTGCCTGTTCACATCGCTATCATCCAGAAGGCAAGGTTAGTACAGGTGCTTCAAAGCTGGGACCAAGAGATTGAAAAACAGCTTCTATCTCAAGGCCATCATACTGCTAAACAGCAATCACTAACTCAGAAAGGCTGCTGCCTACATTAAGACTCACTGGACACTGGACACTTTAATAAATCGATCACTAGTCACTTTATACAATGCCACTTTAAATGATGCCACTTTGATAATTTGTACATATCTTACATTACTCATATCACGTGTGTATACTGTATTTTAAACCATCTATTGTACCTTTCCTATAACTGCTCAGCCATCACTCATCCATATACTATATGTACATATTATTTTTCACCCCTTTAGATTTGTGTGTTAGGTAGTTGTTAGGGAATTGTTAGATTACTTGTTAGATATTACTGCACTGTCGGAACTAGAATTACAAGCATTTCGCTACACTCGCATTAACATCTGCTTACCATGTGTCTGTGACCAGTACAATTTGATTTGATTTGATATTTCTATTTCTTACATGGAAATGTATGTTTGAGTGAATTACATGTGAAGCCAGAATGTATAGATAATAGCCACTCAATCTCTTGTCTTGGGTTAGAAGGTCAACCAAGTTTCCTGGCCTTTAAAACATTTGCATCAAAGAATTCCTTTGGTCCTTTTAAGTCACAAAATTATGAGGTGCTGGTTTTTAAGTATTTTCCTGTTGTAAAGGTGAATGTCTGGCCCTTTTTAGCAATTCACTTTTAGTGGACATTCTAACATGTTGACAGCTTTCAGTCAGATTATTGGGAAGATGATATTTGATAAACGATAACAATCAGTAGTGAAATGCCAAGCACACCTGAAATAACCTATACTAATTTGACATTCAGTATGCCATTTAAATGTGGACCATTTCCATTTCGTCCAAGCCTGACTATTTATCTAAAATCTGCTCGTTTTGTAGTACTTTGTAGTGAAGCCCTGGAGCAGGATTAACCACATTGCCCCATCACCTCTGGAAGGCTTCTTTTAAGTTTTTATATACAGCTGCTCAGACACAGTTCTGATGGTCTCACATGTGTAGGATCCCACTTCTGACACCAAATATTATGAAATTGGGTCATGTTTGATTCAAACCTGGTACTATCCATTTGGATAGTGGGCGCACTGCTGTAACGAAATGTTATTTATTTATTTAACTAGGTAAGTCAGTTAAGAACAAAGCCAGATTTACAATGATAGCCTACTGGGGAACAATGGGTTTACTGCCTTGTTCAGGGGCAGAATGACCGATTTTTACCTTGTCAGCTTGAGAATTTGATCCAGCAACCTTTCGGTTACTGGCCCAAAACTCTAACCACTAGGCTACCTGCCGCCACTAAAGTGCCAAGAAGGTTAATGTATTTGTCCGACATCATAGGGAAACTAATGGCAGGATCATTATGGTATCCCCCCAAAAATGGGATTCAATAAAGCAGTTTTTCGAACCAAGACCCCAGAACCCTATTAGTCTAATCCAGGGCAAGTGATCCAAAATGCACTCTAACTAAAATGAGAGGCCTTTCTGAAACGTTGGAAACAGCATAAGCAGGTTTATTTGGAATGCTAAATGACCCTTGCATTGTCTTAAGGTTACTTGCATAACCCCGGTTCTCTAAGTGAGGTATCGCACACATGGGGACACGCCCTTCGAGACGGGAACACAAGGAAGCTCCAATCACTCAACGTCTGTCGTAGACAGACAGGAGGCATAGTGGATAGTGGGGAACCCCACTTCTTATAAGGCACCACAATCCCACCCTGTACTGATTATCAAGCATATATTTTCTTCCTTACAAATAGCGATAAGGGAAACGAGGTGAGATACAGTACCTCACTCATATTATCAGAGTAACGGGGTTACTCAAGTAACCTTAAGTTCTCTTTCAGATACTTGTTTCGGTATCTCACATATGGGGAAAGACTCATCCCTCAGAGGCCTCGAACTAAGGGACATATGCATAGAGCAGGTGGTAGCTTTTCTGTCAAGCCCAAATCCGTCCAAACAGATGGGAAAACTAAAAAATGGATCCAAACTTAAGCCCTTAAACAGATGGGAATTGGTCGATATGGAAAGGGCTAAATTGTAATGTTTCTTACAGAAGAAATATGGAAATGCATAACCTCGGCACCCCGCAGGTCTAACTGGTGTTTCCAAGTGGCCATACACCTCTCCAAAGTGTGCACAGTTCCTAAGCAATTTCAATGACTCAAACAAGAATCTTCAACTATAATGTGCTTTTTTTAGCTCTCTTAGCTGTGCCAGTGAGGAACTAGCGCAGGCACACTTTTAGTTGTTTTGTCTGGAACACAGCCCTGCATTCTCGTCTTTACACAATTAATGCTGTTTACACAATCCAAAACGGTCCATTATAAATTACAATCTGGGTCAAGTGGACATAATTGGAAAGCTTGTTCTATTACCAACGTAAATTATAAAATACGATCTTACAGTATTAGGCTTTCACAATGCAATTCAGAGAACAGATCATAATTTTGGTTAATATAGATTGGAGTCAGATGTGTGGTCCGCGGCAAATTCTCTTCACAATGTAACAAACTGGCTCATTCTGTTCAGAACAACCCAGGGTATAACGCCATGTCACCTTGTAACTAACTCTACATCAAACGTAGTGATCATAAACCTTTACACTGTATATGCTTTTATGACATCAAAGTGGTATTTATTATAGTCCTCAACGTCTCATCTTTCAAAAATCTAATCAAATCCTATTTTATTTGTAGTCATTACCATGAAATGCTTACTTATGAGCCTTTCTGCAACAAAGCAGATTTGTAAAAAATGAAGTAATAAAAATAAACAAACAGAAAATCGAGTCCTCGTAATTTACAGACAACAAAACAATTGCAAAAATTGCCCAATTAGAGGGATGGGTGAAACTTCTTGTCACACGTGGTGCTCAACTTCAGAACAACTGTCAGTCAAAACCCATACAGAGCTGTGAAGTGGAGACCCTGAGTTCTGACGTCATGTATAGCATGTTACTGTACAGCCTCTGCCTTCCAATTTAGGCGCTTATCAGTGTCCAAATGTGCAATTTTCAACCCACATATGGGTACGCATTTAAAGGCCTACAGATGGAATCCGCAGTAGTGAGAAACAGCGCTACTGTCCGCTCCACGGCAGTTGTGATTGTTTTTGATTTGTTGACAAGCAGAGGTCACTGTGGAGGTGTCGCGCATCAAGAAAAAAAACCAGTACATATGCTGCTGTTCTATCGCTCATCCAATGATGTCATAACTTCTTTGTTGTTGTAATATCGCAAAAGGATGTGACAGTTTCACCATTAAGAATTCCAGCTTTAAATGGATACTTTGGGATTTTGGCAATTAAGTACTTTATCCTGTTTGGGATCACCGGACTGCTAGCGGGTCCACCTACGACAACATCCGGTAAAATGCAGAGCGCCAAATTCAAATTACAAAAATAGTAATATTAAACATTCATCAAAATACAAGTGTTGTACACCATTCAAAAGCCTAGAATTTACAATAGGCTTTACGGCGAAAGCAGAACCTTCGATTATCTGAGGACAGCGCCCAACAACAACATATAATTCAAACAAGCACAGGTGTAACAAAATCAAACATAGCAAAAAAATAAATCACTTACCTTTGAAGATCTTCCTCTGTTTGCAATCACAAGGGTCCCAGGAACACAAAGAATGGTCGTTTTGTTTGATAAAGTCCTTCTTTATATCCCAAAAAGTCAGTTTAGTTGGCGCTATGGAGTTCTGTAATCCAGTCGTTCAACATGCAGACAAAGAAATCCCAAAAGTACCGATAGAGTTAGTCCAAACAAGTCAAACAATGTTTCTAATTAATCCTCAGGGTGTCAAATATCTAAATAAACGATAATATTTCAGTCGGAGAATAGTATTTTCAAAAGGGAAGAAAAATAACTAGGGGGGCGAACACAGTCACGCTTGCAAAACAGTAGTGTCCGTTTCAGCCACTTGGAAGAACTTCTATTTCTTGTTAGTTAAAAAAAAAAGACTACATCCACTAGATGTCAACAGTCTTTAGAAACAGGTTGGAAGCTTCAATCATGAAAATCAAGGGAGTAAGACCACTTGTTCCTGAGTTCATGTCAAGTGTACTTTTTTGGATTTTGTGCGTAACAGGGAATGCGCGCTCAGTTCTTTTTCTCTTCTATTCAGAAGGTTATATTCCGTCTGAAATATTATCGTTTATATTCATTTTAGGGTATCTGACTATTGATTACAAATGCTGTTTGACATTTTTCGACGAACTTTACGGGTACTTTTGGGATATCGTTTGTCTGCATGGATGAAAGCCTTTGGGCAGGTGGATTACTGAACAAAACGCGCCAACCAAATTGAGCTATATGGATATAAAGAGGAACTTTATCGAACAAAAGGACCTTTTATTGTGTAACCTGGACGCTTGGGTATGCCATCAGAGGAAGATCATCAAAGGTAAGCGATTTATTTTATGCTATTTTTGAGTTTTGTGATTATGCTAATTGAGTTTTTGAGTGGGGTGCTGTCCTCAGACAATCAAATGTTCTACTTTCGCCGTAAAGCCTTTTTGAAATCTGACAATGCTGTTAGATTAACAACAGTCTAAGCTTTTGAAGGGTGTGCAGCATTTGAATTTTCATGAATGTTTCAAATTAGTATTTTTGTAATTTGAATTTGGCTCTCTGCATTTCACCGAATGTTGTCAAAATCGATCCCGTTCACGGGATTGGATCCGTAACAGGTTAAATTACCAGCCAAAGCAAACATCAGGAACCTTCCCGCTAGCCATGATTGGCTGAGATAATGGGTGGGCTGGACATGCCGAGTCATGAGTTTGGGTTGGTCTGCCATGTAGCACACTTCTGTCTATAACACGAGCTGGTCAGTATGTGTAGGTAATCCTTTCTTACACAGATTTGTTGAAAGATATCTTGTAGTAGAACTGCAAAGGTGTTGCTCTCCACTTTCTGGAGTACCGAGTTTTGAAATCAGTAGAATGAATGGTGGAATTAGAGTATAATAGCTAAGGAGATCAAGAAAATTCTGCCGTTTGATTGCAAATATGCAGACGGAGTTGAAAAGAGAACACACAGAAAAAGTATGTTGTATAAAACACATGTCTCCAGATTACATATTCAAACTAAGGCAACCATGGCATCCGTGACAGAGACGGAGAAGCGTCCATCCATGTATATGGGTAAGATAGTCTAGATAGCCACATTTTCAGATATTACACATTTCTAATTTAGTCAGAAAATCATTTTCATTTCAAGTTAAAGTGTACTGTTAGCTAGCTGGCTAACGTTAGCTAGCTGGCTCGCTAGCTAATGTTACATGTATGATCTGTGAAGTAATATTATTCACAGAGCCATTTGCATTGCTAGTTATAGCCTAATGTTAGTTAGTTAGCTAATATTGAACTTGGTTTGTTAGTTACCTGCAGATTCATGCAGGGCAGTAACATTATGAGTTGGGATTATGGTTCATTGTTCAGCTAGCTAGCTAACGTTACATGTCTAAACAAAGACTCCACTATGCAAGTAACCATTTCAATAGAATGTTCATGATGTCACTGCGACAACTGTCGATAGACATAGTTGGTACATTTTCTCTGGCTATCCTCTACAATTTCAGCGCACTCATCTGAGTGTGCCAGAGCGCAGAACAACTGATGAATTTGTGAACGCTCAACACCCATTGAATATGGCCGGTGCCAGGAAACGTTGGTAAAAAAGTGCAATTAAATTGTTGCTAGCAGCACAGTTGCAGTCACCAACCCTCTGGATAACATCAAAACAGCCTAACCAGCTTTGCTATTGCAAGTAAAATGGTCAGAGTGAGCTGTTCTCTCATTTGTGTCCTTGACTGCTGTTGTTAGGTCAGAACGCTCAGATCAAACCCTAATCCTCAGATTAGGGTTGATCTGACAACGCTTTGATTTTACGAAAGCCCAGAGCGCACTCTGAGCACTTGCTGACATTCCAGATTGAATTTACGAACACACCTGTAGTATAAGCAAGCCTTTAGTCTTGAAAATCTTTGGTTGTTTAGTACATGGCCTCACATGTGAATCCTTAAAGAGCTGGGTGGCTAAGCTTAAAAGGGTGTGCGCGATGCTGAATGGATGTAGACAAAGAAGAGCTCTCCAGTAGGTGTAAAAAAGTCATTCAAGGGTCATTTTCTCAAAAGTGAGCTTACGTTTATCATCTTTCAAAACAGAATTCCTTTCCCATTTTTCCTCAACTGTAGTGTATGATATACCATTTTCTAGCTCTGAGTCTCTACTTTTATCCAATGTAAAAACACAATTGCATCCTCCTGAGTGGGGCAGCAGGTTAAGGCACTGCATCGAAGTGCTAGAGGTGTCACTTCAGATCCGGGTTCGATTTCAGTCTGTGTCGCAGCCAGCCGCAACCGGTAGACCCATGAGGCGGTGCACAATTGGCCAGTTTAGGGGACGGTCAGCAGGGATGTCCTTGTCCCATCGCGCTCAAGCAACTGCTTGTGGTGGCCGGCTGTGGACGCAAACGTCGATCGCCAGCTGTATGGTGTTTCCTCCGACACATTGGTGCA
The DNA here is from genome assembly GCA_030435695.1 of Brachymystax lenok tsinlingensis. Taxonomy (NCBI): domain Eukaryota; kingdom Metazoa; phylum Chordata; class Actinopteri; order Salmoniformes; family Salmonidae; genus Brachymystax; species Brachymystax lenok. The sequence continues at coordinate 42,777,113 of CM059785.1, read as the reverse complement.
GCTGGCTTCTGGGTTAAGTGAGGAGTGTGTCGAGAAGCAGTGCGGCTTGGCGGGGTCGTGTTTTGGAGGAGCCATGGCTCTCGACCTTTGCCTCTCCCAAGACTGTACGGAAGTTGCAGTGATTGGACAAGACTGTAACTACCAATTTGACATTACGAAATTGGGGTAAAAATTACCCAAAATAAATACAAATATGAACACCATTTCAAATTTTGCTACATAAGACCGAATTGAGCCATTCGGTCACACATTCGCTCTGCGAATGTAGAAGCTACTGTATGGTAAAGCGCTTTGTTACAGGGGGGAAAAGTGGATGCCTAACTTTGGCTTTAAATCTCAACAAGACTGACAGGGCCCGGGATGGGACCATAGGCTTGGAGGTTAAGCGTGAGTAACGCACCCCTTCCCTAGAGAAATGGAGGGGACTGTCAACCGGTATAGCAAGAAGCTATCTATGGTAACAGAACATAATGATTTGTTTCAGAACGATTTGTTTCATGATCTCTTGAACACACTTAACTGTAGCAGTGCGTGTTTGGAAGGGGGGCCCTGGACCATCGGATTGTCTAAAGACCGAGTGGTCGGGCTGTAGTCAAAGAATTCCCTCCGACACTGGCCAAATCAGAGTCAGTGTGTACGGATGGAGATGGAGTATCTCCATTCGTGCGTCAATGGCTGGTTGTGAGAGATAGGAGACAACACTCATGAACAGCTATATCTACTGAAAATAGCTGGGTGCCTGCTACGTCTAACAGTCTGGGGGAAGAAAGCAATCTTCCAGCCAACAGTGTAACCCAGAAGAATAAAAGAGGCAGAACTGGTCTCTAGACTTCTTATTCCTAGAGCAGGACAGCTATACGTATTCTGGTCAGCCTTGGCCCCTCTCCCGTGAACGAAATGCAGGGTACAACAGAACAGATTACGTTGCAGGTAGCTGGCTGAAGACTGAAGACCATGCGTGACAACTTGGTGGAGTGCGTTTCAGGCGCTGAGACTCTCATTCGCCGAGGCAAAGGTGCCCTCTGGCGCCGTGCCGAGGAGTCGCCTCTTTTGCTAATAGCTATGTAGCTCTGAGCACTTGGCAAGGTGCCTGGATGCAACAGAGAAAAATATTATAAATAGGAAAGATGCTGAGAGCATCATCCTGCTCCTGTCTGAACCATATTGACTTCTGGCCCCGGCTGGAACCTAAAGGTGCCGGGGGAGAGACTTGATAGGGAGGGCACTCGGGGGAGAAGTGCAACTTCCACACCTACTGCCGTCAGCGGGTCGGAAGGATGAGCTGCTGCACAGGGGATAGGTTAGGAAAACGAGTGTCTCTCTAGTACCACAAGTTGGGTAGAGATGGATATGCTAAACTAGAGAGAGGTTAGGGCAGGGAGCCACCAGTGCTGTTTGTGCTGGCCCTCTCATTAGCTAGGGGGCTAGGACTGCTTACCTCCAGGTCTGCCCTAATTCTGACAGTAGTCTCCGTAGCCAGGGCTGTAATACACAGACTCCTCCATGTGCTGCATGTCCAGGCTAGAAATGCCCTTAGTGGCCAGTCTGCTGGAAAAGGAATGCCCAAGGACCATTTGGCCACATCAAGCCTGACCATGAGGTAGGGACGTCGTTAGCTGGAGAGTTGCTCTACAGGCTAATACTCTCCCAGAGAGGTAAAAAAAAAAACATTAGCCTAGCCAGAGAGGGCACTGGTAAGCTAAATGATGCTACCAAGTACAGGTAGAAGAAGCTAGCGGAAAGAGCTAACTCTAAGTGTATTTTTTTTATTTAACTAGGCAAGTCAGTTAAGAACAAATTCTTATTTTCAATGACAGCCTAGGAACAGTGGGTTAACTGCCTTGTTCAGGGGCAGAAGTAACAGATTTTTACTTTGTCAGTTCAGGGATTTGATCTTGCAACTTTTCAGTTACTAGTCCAACACTCTAACCACTAGGCTACCTGTCGCCCCAAGTGTAACAGAGTAAGAAAATATATCCTGTTTATTTGTGAAGTTCATCAAAATTATTGAATTCATGCTTTTGAGTTCATTCATTTTATTTATAATTGTTTTTGTTTTTATTTCAGTTGGTCCCCACACCCCCCTCAACGGTCCAGCTGCTCCCCCTATGGTCAATCCCGCCCACCCCCTCAACAGTCTTTACTCTGCCCACCCCAATGGACATTTTATTTATTAATCACTGCTACAGTTGTTATGATGTATATAGTGCTATTTTATTTCTATTGATATATTTTTTATTACCATTTTCATTATTTTATTTCACTTAGCCCTACATGCTGGAGCTTGGAGATGTTCACTGTACCCCCGCAATCACAACTGCAACCCTGTACATATGACTATTAAACACTCTGAATCGGAATCTAATTGTCTGATGTAGGTGGAGATGAACGATTTGTGAGAGAACCTTAGAGAGAGCTTGTGATTTCCGTGAGGAAGAAAACAATAATGATTAGAGGGCGGTATCGTAGAGCCTTATAAGGAGGGGGGTTCCCCATTATTCGCCATGCTTCCTGTCTGTATATGACAGACGTGTGATTGGAGCTTCCCTGTGGTCCAGCTTTGAAGGGAATGTCCCCATATGTGAGATTCCGAAACAAGTATTTGAAAGAGAAACTCCAGTTCATTTTCAAAGGAAATCAGCCAAATTAGATGATTGATTCCAACATACCTTTTCATTTGTTTGCATTAGACAGATAGGGTGCCTTTTGTCAACATCTAACAGGCTTAAGTATATTAGTGGCTTCTTGTCTACATTTGGAACATTCTGTGTGGTTTATTTGGGCATAAATCAAACTCACCTCCATTAGAGGGCCATTACTGGGGATGAGGGGTGAGAGGCAGACAGATGTGCAGGCATGCGGGACTCTCGAGTGGCATACGCTGCATCATTAGCCATAAGTGCATCTTATGAATAGATGATACTGCTAGTGTACATATCTTCGATGCACATACGGGAAAAATATACATTGGCAAATTAATGTATTTGAAAAATATTTATTTAATACATTTTAAATACATTCCAACATTTATTGAAAATGTGTATATACACTGTAAATGTTTGTAAAATGTACACTGAGTGTACAAAACATTAGGAACACCTGCTCTTTCCATGTCATAGACTGATGAGGTGAATACAGGTGAAAGCTATGATCCCTTATTAATGTCGCCTGTTATATCCAGGGGAGGAGAAGGTTTTTTAAGCATTGAGACAATTGAGACATGGATTGACAATTGAGACATGGATTGTGTATGTGTGCCATTCAGAGGGTGAATGGGCAAGGCAAAATATTGAAGTGCCTTTGAACAGGGTTTGGTAGTAGGTGCCAAGCTCACTGGTTTAAGTTTGTCAAGAACTGCAACGCTGCTGGGTTTTTCACACCCAACAGTTTCCTGTGTGTATCAAGAATGGTCCACCACCCAAAGGACATCCAGCCAACTTGACACAACTGTTGAACGCATTGGAGTCAACATGGGCCAGCATCCCTGTGGAACGCTTTTTATCACCTTGTAGAGTCCATGCCCTGACGAATTGAGGCTGCTCTGAGGGCAAAAGGGGTGCAACTCAATATTTTGAAAGTGTTTATCACACTATACAGTGCATTCCATATTTTGTTACGTTACATTCTTATTCTGAGATTGATTACATCGTCAATCAATCTACAGACAATACCCCATAATGCCAAAGCTCGATTTTATTTTGAAATGTCCTTGTTTTTGAAAGCAAATTTTTATCCATTAAAATAATATCAAATTGATCAGAAATACAGTGTAGACATTGTTAATGTTGTAAATGACTATTGTAGCTGGAAACAGCAGATTATTATGGAAGATCTACATAGGCGTACAGAGGCCCATTATCAGCAACCATCACTCCTGTGTTCCAATGGCACGTTGTGTTAGTCATTTATCATTTACAATTTACAAAATGAACAATGTCTACACTGTTTTTCTGATCAATTTGATGTTATTTTAATAGACAAAAAAAATGCTTTTCATTCAAAAACAAGGAAATGTCTAAGTGACCCCAAACTTTTGAACGGTAGTGTAAGTATTCAGACCCTTTACTCAGTACTTTGTCGAAGCAACTTTGACAGCGATTACAATCTCTTCTTGGGTATGATGCTACAAGCTTGGCACACCTGTGTTTGGGGAGTTTCTCCCATTCTTCTCAAACTCTGTCAGGTCGGATCGGGAGCGTTGCTTGATTTCTCTGTAATTTGCTACATTCATCTTTGCCTCGATCCTGACTAGTCTCTAGTCTCTTGTTTCTCATGGTCTGAGAGTCTTTAGGTGCCTTTTGGTAAACTCCAAACGGGTTTTCATGCGCCTTTTACTGAGAAGTGGCTTCTGTCTGGCCACTGTAACATAAAGGCCTGATTGGTGGAGTGCTGCAGAGATGGTTGTCCTTCTGGAAGGTTCTCCCATCTCCACAGAGGAACTCTGGAGCTTTGTCAGAGTGACTATCCAGTTCTTGGTCACCTCCCTGACCATGGCTCTTCTCCCCCGATTGCTCAGTTTGACCCGGGCAGCCAGCTCCCTGAAGAGTCTTCCATTTAAGAATGATGGAGACCACTGTGTCCTTGGGGACCTTCAATGCTGAAGAAATGTTTTGGAACGCTTCCACAGATATGTGCCTCAACACAATTCCTTCAACCTCATGGCTTAGTTTTTGCACTGGCATGCGCTGTCAACTGTGGGACCTTATACATTTATATACAGGTGTGTGCATTTCCAAATCATGTCCAATCTATTGAATGTACCACAGGTGGACTGCAATCAAGTTGTAGAAACATCTCAAGGATGAGCAAAGGAAACAGGATGCATCTGAGCTCAATTTTTAGTATCATAGCAAAGGGTCTGGATATTTATGTAAATAAGGTCTTTCTTATTTTTTTTATACATTTGCAAACATGTCATTATGGGGTATTGTGTGTAGATTGATGAAGAAAAAAATACATATTTAATCACTTTTAGAATATGACTGTAACATAACAAAATGTGGATAAAGTCAAGGGGTCTGAATACTTTCCAAATGCACTGTATATGAAGACCCCCCTACCATGGCTTAAACAGGGCTTAGACTCTTATGGGTTATAAAATCCTGTTATATTAAATGAAATGCACTTTTATATAGACCATATGGAGAATTCAATAAATCTGATTTTCCAGATGAATAAAGTCTTGCTAGAGTACCCCAAAAAATGTTTTACATGTCCCTCCATGTCCCTCATTTAAGGGTCAAGCCTGTTACGTGAACTGAACTCTTGTTTTAATATGGGTGAAACTATTCCTATATTTTTATAAAGAAACACTGAACATCTAATTGTCTAATCTGTTACCCATAAATAGACAGGCTAGAAATGTTTTAACAGATATGTTTTTATTTTGTTCATCCTGCATTCAATTACCCCTCCCTGTTGCACACAACAAGCTTCCATTCCCCAGTCACAGGATTTATGGCTGATTTAAGAAGAAATCATCAACCCTGTTATGGTCAACCCTGTTACGGTCAACACTGTTACTTTATTTGTCACCTCTTGAGCCTATATATGCTATGCCCGGTTAAAATAGAATAGAGAGGGCCATAAAGAGTAGACTAGTAAACCCTTATATCCACAGAAAGCTGAAGTTGTAGAATGCAGTGGACTGGTCCAAATACTTTTTATATATTTTTTTCTATACAAATCTTGGGTATGAAATAATAAAGTATGTACATTTTTTCCTGTGAATGAATAAAGCTTTGAGTCGCCTCCATATTGTTTCAAACAGAGGGTTAATTACATGATGGATTATTTGTCTGATATGGTTCAAATTTATTATGAAGTTATGAGTAAATGTTAAGAACTGTAGTTCTGTAGTTGCATGGTGTTCATGCTATTCATCCATGATGTTCATATCGACAAACAATACATCAATTGATTCAGGACGACCTGGAGCTTCGTTTGGGCGGGGGGGTTGACAGTCTTTCAGGGATTGACATCTAGTGAGCCAACGAAAAATGAGCATGAGACGGCTTAGGTCTGCATACACAATCCCAGGTATAGCACCGCTAGCCATCCACTGTAGAGCCGTATAATACCACTCATTGGAAGCACAACATTTACATTTTAGTCATTTAGCAGATGCTCTTATCCAGAGTGACTTACAGTTAGTGCATTAATCTTAATATCACAGTCATAGTAAGTACGTTTTTCCGCAATAAAGTAGCTGTCAGCGAGGTCAGAGCTAGTAAGGGGGAAAAAAAGTGTGAGTGTTAGTTCACAAAAGTCTTTTTTTTTTGGTGGTGCGAGGTGGTTCGAGGGGGGGTGCTGTGGGATTATTTAAGATACTCTTTGAAGAGGTAGGGTTTTAGATGATTTCAGAATATAGGCAGGGACTCTGCTGTCCTTGCTTCAGGGGGAAGTTGGTTCCACCATTGGGGTGCCAGGACAGAGAAGAGCTTGGACTGGGCTGGACGGGAGCTAGACATACATTGTACAACCTATAGTAAAAAAATTGAATAACAATAATCATCTCGAGCACTATAATTTTTTCATTATTTAATTAAGCTGAAGAGAGGCACTTTTTTTACTTCTTGAGATGGAAAAACCTGTTTTTTTATGAATTTGAGCATGTGATCTTGGTGATAGAATGTTAAAATGAGGTGAAATCAAAAGTATATGTTTATTACTCACCATCACAATTTAAATTATGTTACTGGCAAAGTTTTGGCCTGGTGGCCCAAAACATTATACTGATAATCGGTTCGAATACAGAAAGCTTTTTGCTGTTGGGCTAATCTGTGAACACAAACTCAAGCCCAAAACAAAAAGTAATCCATTTAGAAAGGTTACGATAGTGCTTCCTTGTAACCAAACCTGTCATAACCTAATTTCCTAACAGACGCCTGATAGTTTCAAACACACTCCTCTCCTACACCACTGTGGTACTGAAAATCCTACCCCATTTAAGGACAGCTAGTCTCAGCTTTTAGTGAAGCAGATGGTACATTGATGTGGAAACTGTTCAAACTGTTCAAGCCATTGCTGTTAAAAGCAGCTCTTTTCGCTGAATCCTATAACACACACACACTACTGAAGCGATTTAGGCAAGTTGCCTTTGCTTAATGTCTTTGATATAACAGCGGGGCCTGCAGAGCTTGAGATGGGGTCAGCTCAGCTCCAGGACCAAGTGACTATATAACAGTGCTTTATGTAAGTCTGGCTGATGCAGACAGCTGGCTGAGAAACGTTGAATGGTTCTGGGAAAAGAAGTCATCTGAGGCTGAGGAATTGGGTGCTAATTTCAACACAGCTCTATTTAACACAGGTCCTTTAGGTTGATGGAATCGACATTAGGTTTCTGCTGTTTCTCTGGACAGGGGTGATTCCAGGTCACTTCAACCGCATCAAATCAGGGAATAAGACATGAATAAGACATGCTTGGAATATGTGTTATTATTTCCCCCTTTCATGAATTTCAATATCTCTGCTAAATTGAGTGGTTGAAAGAGATTTTACCATAGGCTTTGTATTTGTGTTTGGATATACTGTACATTACCATAGAGGTTTATTCTCTCTGGGTTCAAAACATAATTATTGTCAAATGCTGATGTTTCATTGAGTTTCACAGTGCAGGCCTGTAGAGGTCATACCAAAGTGAAATGTTAAATGTGATATGTCAGTAATGACTTTCCTGTTCTCATTGTGTGTCCTTGTGCCCACAGATCTACATATTTGAGAACAATATTTACTACCAATCAGATGTGAAGAGCAACTCCCTCAGACTGACATCGTCTGGAAAGGAAGGGGTCATTTTCAATGGGATCGCTGACTGGCTGTACGAGGGTAGGTGGGTCGTTCCACGAATAGAATACATTTTGCGCCCCTTTGATATTTGAGGTAGAAATTGTGCAGCAATATTTAATCTTAAATGCCTGTTATATTAAATGAAGTGCCATTTAATATAGACTACACGGAAAATGTTATCTATCAGATTTTTTATATAAATAAAAAGACTTGCCAAAGTGCTAACATTCAGCATTTTGGCATGTCCCTCTGTACCCTCCGTGACTTCTATGAAGATTTTAACCCACTTAACCCCAAAATATATCAATATTTTCACCATCCTTCTAAAACTAGTTATGTTATGTTAGTTATGTTCTTGCTTTGACAGTTGTTTCTGAAGATTAGTATTTATTTAATGTGATTAGTGATTCATTTACATAGGTCTCATGTTAATGTCAACCCTGTTCGTGAACTCTTGTTTTTTGAAAGTATTCACACCTCTTGACTTTTTCCACATTTTATTGTGTTACAGCCTGAATTTCAATGGATTAAATTCATATTGTGTGTCACTGACCTACACGTAATGCCCCAAAATGGAATTGTTTTTCAAAGTGAAGTAAATTGAAAGTAAAAAGCTGAAATTTCTTGAGTCAATAAGTGTTCAATTCCATTTGTTATGGCAAACCTAAATAAGTTCAGGAGTAAAAATGTGCTTAACAAGTCACATAATAAGTTGCATGGACTCGCTCTGTGTGCCATAATAGTGTTTAACATGATTGTTGAATGACTACCTCGTCTCTCTACCCCACACATACAATTATCTGTTAAGTCCGTCAGTCAAGCGGTGAATTTCAAACACAGATTCAACCACAAAGACAAGGGAGGTTTTCCAATGCCTCGCAAAGAAGGACACCTATTCGTAGATGGGGAAAATCTAAAAAAAGCATACATTGAATATCCTTTGAGCGTGGTGAAGTTATTAATTACACGTTGGATTGCGTTTCAATACACCTAGTCAATACAAAGATACAGGCTTCCTTCCTAACTCAGTTGCTGGAGAGGAAGGACACCACTCAGATATTTCACCATGAAGTGACTTTAAACCAGTTATAGAGTTTATCAAGGCACAAGGCGAGACCCAGATGCAGATGGTTGGAGTCTTACAATGTTTATTAATCCAGGGGTAGGCAAGAGAATGGTCATGTAGAGGCAAAAGGTCAAAACCAGTTCAGTCCAACATGTTCCTGAAGGGCAGGCAGATTCAAGGTCAGGGTAGGCAGGGTGATCAGGCAAGCGGGAAAGTAGTCCAGAGTCAGGCAGTGGTCAACACCGGGAAGACTAGCAAAAGAGAATGGAAAAGGAGTACGGGGGGAAAAACACGCTGGTTGACTTGACTAAACATACAAGACTAACTGGCACAGAGAGACAGGAAACACAGGGATAAATACACTGGGGAAAATAAGCGACACCTGGAGGGGGTGGAGACAATCACAGGGGCAGGTGAAACAGATCAGTGCGTGACATTGACATCCCTTTGAGCATGGATATTGATTACACTTTAAATGGTGTATCAATACACCCAGTCACTACAAAGATATAGGCATCCTTCCTAACTCGGTTTCCATAGAGGAAGTAAACAGCTCAGATGTTTCACCATGAGGCCAAAGGTGACTTTAAAACAGTTACAGAGTTTAATGGCTGTGATAGGAGAAAATGTAGGATTTATCAACAACATTGGCGTTACTCCACAATACTAACATAATTGACAAAGTGCAAAGAAGGAAGCCTGTAAAGAATAAAAATATTCCAAATCAAATCAAATCAAATCAAATTTTATTTGTCACATACACATGGTTAGCAGATGTTAATGCGAGTGCAGCGAAATGCTTGTGCTTCTAGTTCCCACCATGCAGTAGTATCTAACAAGTAATCTTACAAATTCACAACAACTACCTTATACACACAAGAGTAAAGGAATGAATACGAGTATGTACATATAAATATATGGATGAGCGATGGCTGACCGGCATAGGCAAGATGCAGTAGATGGTATGGAGTACAGTATATACACATATTTTTGAGATTTGGTTCGATGGTAGAACGGCATAGGCAAGATACAGTAGATGGTTTAGAGTACAGTGTATACATTTGATATGAGTATGTTGGATACGTAAATCTTATATACAAAATTGTTTAAAGTGGCTAGTGATACATTTGTTACATCCAATTCCTATGTTTAAAGTGGCTAGAGATTTAAGTCAGTATGTTGGCAGCAGCCACTCAATGTTAGTGATGGCTGTTTAACAGTCTGATGGCCTTGAGGTAGAAGCTGTTTTTCAGTCTCTCGGTCCCAGCTTTGATGCACCTGTACTGACCTCGCCTTCTGGATGATAGCGGGGTGAACAGGCAGTGGCTCGGGTGGTTGTTGTCCTTGATGATCTTTTGGCCTTTCTGTGACATCGGGTGGTGTAGGTGTCCTGGAGGGCAGGTAGGTTTCCCCCGGTGATGCGCTGTGCAGTCCTCACTACCCTCTGGAGAGCCTTACGGTTGTGGGCGGAGCAGTTGCCGTACCAGGCGGTGATACAGCCCGACAGGATGCTCTCAATTGTGCATCTGTAAAAGTTTGTGAGTGATTTTGTTGACAAGCCGAATTTCTTCAGCCTCCTGAGGTTGAAGAGGCGCTGTTGCGCCTTCTTCACCACGCTGTCTGTGTGGGTGGACCAATTCAGTTTGTCCGTGATGTGTACACCGAGGAACTTAAAACTTTCCACCCTCTCCACTACTGTCCCCTCGATGTGGATAGGGGGGTGCTCCCTCTCCTGTTTCCTGAAGTCCACGATCATCTCCTTTGTTTTGCTGACATTGAGTGAGAGGTTATTTTCCTGACACCACACTCCGAGGGCCCTCACCTCTTCTCTGTAGGCCGTCTCGTCGTTGTTGGTAATCAAGCCTACCACTGTAGTGTCGTCAGCAAACTTGATGATTGAGTTGGATGCGTGCTTGGCCACGCAGTCATGGGTAAACAGGGAGTACAGGAGAGGGCTGAGAACGCACCCTTGTGGGGCCCCAGTGTTGAGGATCAGCGGAGTGGAGATGTTGTTTCCTACCCTCACCACCTGGGACCGGCCCGTCAGGAAGTCCAGGACCCAGTTGCACAGGGCTGGGTCGAGACCCAGGGTCTCGAGCTTAATGACGAGCTTGGAGGGAAGTATGGTGTTAAATGCTGAGCTGTAGTCGATGAACAGCATTCTTACATAAGTATTCCTCTTGTCCAGATGGGTTAGGGCAGTATGCAGTGTGATTGCGATTGCTGCGTCTGTGGACCTATTGGGACGGTAAGCAAATTGGAGTGGGTCCAGGGTGTCTGGCAGGATGGAGGTGATATGATCCTTGACTAATCTCTCAAAGCACTTCATGATGACGGAAGTGAGTGCTACAGGGCGATAGTCATTTAGCTCAGTCACCTTAGCTTTCTTGGGAACAGGAACAATGGTGGCCCTCTTGAAGCATGTGGGAACAGCAGACTGGGATAGGGACTGATTGAATATGTCCGTGAACACACCAGCCAGCTGGTCTGCGCATGCTCTGAGGACACGGCCAGGGATGCCATCTGGGCCGGCAGCCTTGCGAGGGTTAACACATTTAAATGTTTTTCTCACATTGGCTGCGGTGAAGGTGAGCCCGCAGGTTTTGGTAGCGGGCCGTGTCGGTGGCACTGCATTGTCCTCAAAGCGAGCAAAGAAGTTGTTTAGTTGGTCTGGGAGCAGGACGTCATGGTCCGCGACGGGGCTGGTTTTCTTTTTGTAGTCTGTGATTGATTGTAGACCCTGCCACATTCCTCTTGTGTCTGAGCTGTTGAATTGTGACTCTACTTTGTCTCTATATTGACGCTTAGCTTGTTTGATTGCCTTGCGGAGGGAATAGCTACACTGTTTGTATTCAGTCATGTTTCTGGTAGCCTTACCCTGGTTAAAAGCAGTGGTTTGCGCTTTCAGTTTTGCGCGAATGCTGCCATCAATCCACGGTTTCTGGTTGGGGAAGGTTTTAATATTTGCTATGGGTACAACATCACCAATGCACTTGCTAATAAACTCGCTCACCGAATCAGCGTATACATCAATGTTGTTGTCAGATGCTATCCGGAACATATCCCAGTCCACGTGCTCGAAGCAATCTTGCAGCATGGAATCAGATTGGTCGGACCAGCGTTGAACAGACCTGAGAACGGGCGTTTCCTGTTTTAGTTTCTGTTTGTAGGCTGGGAGCAACAAAATGGAGTCATGGTCAGACTTGCGAAAGGAGGGCGGAGAATAGCCTTGTATGCATCACGGAAGTTGGAATAACAGTGATCCAGGATTTTACCAGCCCGGGTGGCACATTCGATATGCTGGTAAAATTTCAGGAGCCTTGTTCTTAAATTAGCCTTATTAAAATCCCCAGCCACAATAAATGCAGCCTCAGGATATGTGGTTTCCAGTTTACATAGAGTCCGATGAATTTCTTTCAGTGCCGTTGATGTATCAGCTTGAGGGGGGATGTACACGGCTGTGATTATAATCGAGGAGAATTCTCTTGGTAGATAATGCGGTCTGCATTTGATTGTAATGAATTCTATGTCAGGTGAACAAAAGGACTTGAGTTCCTGTATGTTGTTATGATCACACCACGTCTCGTTAATCATAAGACACACACCCCCACCCTTCTTCTTACCAGATAGAAGTTTGTTTCTGTCGGTAGCGATGCGTGGAGAAACCAGGTGGCTGTACCGACTCAGATAACGTGTCCTGAGTGAGCCATGTTTCCGTGAAGCAAAGAACGTTGCAGTCTCGGATGTCTCTCTGAAAGGCAACCCTCGATCGGATTTCGTCTACTTTGTTGTCAAGAGACTGTACATTGGCGATTAAAATACTAGGGAGAGGTGCACGATGCGCCCGTCGACGTAGCTTGACCAAAAGACCGGCGCGTTTCCCTCTTCTCCGGCGCTGTTGTTTTGAGTAGCCACGTGCTATCCAGTCTGTTGTTGTGTTTGGGTTAGCAAACCGAGAATCCTCTTTGGGAAAGTCGTATTCCTGGTCGTAATGTTGGTAAGTTGACGTTGTTCTTATATCCAATAGTTCCTCCCGTTTGTATGTAATAAAACTTAATATTTCCCGGGGTAACAATGTAAGAAGTAATACATAAAAAAACAAAATACTGCATGGTTTCCTGAGAACGTGAAGCGAGGCTGCCATCTCTGTCGGCGCCGGAAGTCGTACAAAACAGGCACTAAAGTAATACTGCAAAAAATTTGTCAAAGCAATTAACTTTTTGTCCTGAATACAAAGTGTTGTGTTTGGGGCAAATCCAATACAACACATTACTTAGTACCACTTGATATTTCAAATATAGTGGTGGCTGCATCATGTTATGGGTATGCTTATCATCGTTAAGGACTGGGGAGTTTTTCAGGATAATAAAAAAATGGAATGGAGCTAGGCACAGGCAAAATCCTAGAGGAAAACCTGGTTCAGTCTGCTTTCCACCAGACACTGGGAGATTAATTCACCTTTCAGCAGGACAATAACCTAAAACATAAGGCCAAATCTACAATGGAGTTGCCATAATTTATGGCAAGCCCTAAAAATGGTTGTCTAGCAAAAATCAGCCACCAATTTGACAGAGGTTGAAGAAAACTCTTAGAGACTTACCCAGAAAAAATAACACCTTTACTCACTGCCAAATGTGTTTCTACAAAGTATTAAGGGTGTGAAAACTTAGTAAATGTGATATTTCTGTATTTCATTTTCAATACATTTGCCAAATTTTCTAAAAACACATTTTCACATTGTCATTATGAGGTATTGTGTGTGAATTGATTAAATAAATAAAAAATATTTAACAAATGTAGATTTCAGGTTGTAACACAACAAAATATGGAATAAGTCAAGGGCTATAAATACAATTTTCTGATGTTTTGTTATGGAAAACTGAGCGCGTTGAGCATTCTGTGAAGCTTGCATTCATTTTCCCCTCCTTGTTGCACACAACAACCTTCCATTCCCTCTGTCACAGGGGGATGTAGTGCCACTATAAGATGAAAGCTTAACCCTGTAACGGTCAACCCTCTTACTAAAGCCCAGATCCGCATTTGCTTTTCACAACAGAAGCCGCCCCACTGCTTGTGTTGTGACAGATAATACATTTAGTTTGAACAAAAATAGCCACTGGGCTGGCCTTGGGGAAAGGTGTCTTTGCGCTAAATCTCGCTCTCGGAGTCAGTGGAGTGAGAGAAAGTGGAAAGTCTCTATCTGCTACTACTGCCGCCAGACTCAAACACAGCAGACACAGACAACACACACTGACAAGTGACAAAGTCACAAATAAATGGCCAATGTTCTCCTGTTCAGGTCAGTATTAACAATGTTGCCTTTATAATCAAGTTAGCCTGCTAGCTACTTGCTATCTAATGTTAGCTGCTCACCTTTGTGTGTTCGACAATGTAGCTATAAGCAAACATTAGCTTTCCTGTTCAGCACATGCAGTACAGCATTGATTCCTAGTGTGAACTACAGAACGAGTGAATAAATATTCTACATGGACAGGCTATAGGCGATCATCTCAATATCTTTATTTGCAGAACATATTGGTAGACTATGGGCAATTAATTAATAGGATGGTTACAATAGCATGACACGTGTTACACTGTAACCATTGTTTAGATAATTACCCATAGCCTGTCCATATAGAATATTAATTTAGTAATTCTGTAGTTCACACTAAGAATCAATGCTGTACTGTATGTACTGAAAGGGCAAACATAGCAATCTATTTTGGTCAATTAACATCCATATAATTATTGAATCACAAAGCATAACAAAAAAAAGTATATATATATATATATATATATATATATATATCATTTCTTAACTCCCTTTCAGTGGTGAGTTTTACACAACCACTCAAAATCAGACCAGATCCATGAGAAATACATGTCTGTGTGATGTTATTGTACTGCATTTTATAGCTGGATAAATTTTCTGTGGTGATCACGAGGCAAAAATGCTTACAACCACATAGATACCTAGCATTATCATCAACAAACCATTGATATTGTCATGTCAAAAGTCTGCACATCTAGCTTTAGCTAGCTAGCTAACGTTAGTTGAAATAAAGCATTAGGGAATCTTGTGAGGTTCATACATTTTAGACGATGCAGCTAACTAGAGTAGACTCCTTATTAGTAAGTATAGAACAATCCGAATACAGGATGCAAGCTAGCTAGGTAACATTTGCTTATAGCTACATTGTAGAACACACAAAGGTTAGCAGCGAATGTTAAATAGCAAATAGCTAGCAGGCTAACTTGATTATAAAAGCAACAATGTCCACACTGACCTGAACAGGAGATGTTGGCCATTGATTTCTGACTTTGTCACTTGCCAGATAGGGCAGTAACAATACCAGTATCGCGATACTCAGTAAGTAATCCTACATAAGTATTTAACTTTTGTAGGAAAACAGCCCTAATGTTGGAAGCAAACATCATTATGTCATCATCCAGAGTCACATACATTTATTTTTCAAGCTATAGCACACAATATTTTAATTACAGTCGATTTTTTAAAGGACCAAATAGTTCGGTCTACTTCGTGTTTTCATTTTTGGCATGGAAAAAATATTGCAATACTGGTATCATCATAGACCTATTGTCAGTGCGTGTTGGCTGTGTCTACTGTGTTTCAGTCTGTAGGCACTAGTAGCAGCTAGAGACCTTCTGCTTGCTCTCCCTCCACTGGGTCCCAGGGCAAAGCACAATGAAGGTTGCTCGAGTGGGCGGGATTTAGTGCAAAGACACACCTTTCCAGCTATGGCTGGGCCAAACCCCCATGTTTTTGTTTAAACATGTTTTTTTATTACACAACACAAGCAGTGGGGCAGCTTCTGTTGTGAAAAGCAACTGCAAATCCAAGCTTTCATTGCGCTTTATTGGCACTTCCTATAGTTGAACATAAATGTTCAAATAAGGTGACATTCATATTTTTTGTTGTTGTTAGAGTGCCTTTCAAAAGTATTCATCCCCCTTGCCGTTTTTCCTATTTTGTTGCATTACAACCTGTAATTTAAATGGATTTTTATTTGGATTTCATGTCATGGACACACACAAAATAGTCCAAATTGGTGAAGTGAAATGAAAAAAATTCTAAAAAATGTAAAACGGAAAAGTGGTGTGCGTGCATATGTATTCACCCCCTTTGCTATGTAGTCCCTAAATAAGATCTGACGCAACCAATTACCTTCAGAAGTCATAATTAGTTAAATACAGTCCACGTGTGTGCAATCTAAGTGTCACATGATCTGTCAAATGATGTCATTATATATACACCTGTTCTAAAAGGCCCCAGAATCTGCAACACCGCTAAGCAAGGGGCACCACCTTAGCAAGCTGCACCATGAAGACCAAGGAGCTCTCCAAACAGGTCAGGGACCTGTTGTGGAGAAGTACAGATAAGGGTTGGATTATACAAATATCAGAAACGTTTAACATCCCATGGAGCACCATTAAATCAATTATTTAAAAAATGGAAATAATATGGCACCACAACATACCTGCCAAGAGAGGCAACAAAGAGACCAAAGATAACCCTGAAGGAGCTGCAAAGCTCCACAGCGGAGATTGGAGTATCTCTCCATAGGACCCTTTTAAGCCGTACACTCCACAGAGCTGGGCTTTACTAAAGAGTGGCCAGAAAAAAGCCATTGCTCAAAGAAATAAATAAGCAAACATGTTTGGTGTTTGCCAAAAGGCATATGGGAGACTCTCCAAACATATAGAAGAAGGTACTCTGGTCAGATGATGCTAAAATTGAGCTTTTTGGCCATCAAGGAAACACTTTGTCTGGCGCAAACCAAACACCTCTAATCACCTTGAATCATGGTGGTGGCAGCATCATGCTGTGGGGTTGTTTTTCATCTGCAGGGACTGGGAAACTGGGCAGAATTGAAGGAATGATGGATGGCTCTAAATACAGGGAAATTCTGTTTCAGTCTTCCAGAAATTTGAGACTGGGACGGAGGTTCAACTTCCAGCAGGACAATGACCCTAAGCATACTGCTAAAGCAACACTCAAGTGGTTTAAGGGGAAACATTTTAATGTCTTGGAATGGCCTAGTCAAAGCCCAGACCTCAATCCAATTGAGAATCTTTGGTATGACTTTAAGATTGCTGTACACCAGCAGAATCCATCCAACTTGAAGGACCTGGAGCAGTTTTGCCTTGAAGAATGGGCAAAAATCCCAGTGGCTAGATGTGCCAAGCGTATAGAGACATATCCCAAGAGACATGCAGCTGTAATTGCAGTAAATGTGGCTCAACAAAGTATTGACTTTGGGAGTGTGAATAGTTATCCACGCTCATGTTTTCTGTTTTTTTGTCTTATTTCTTGTTTGTTCCACAAGAAAAAATATTTTGCATCTTCAAAGTGGTAGGCATGTTATGTTAATCAAATGATACAAACCCCCCAAAAATGTATTTTAATTCCAGGTTTTAAGGCAACAAAATAGGAAAAATGCCATTGGGGATGAAAACTTTCGCAAGCCACTGTACACGCCCCAAAATGTACTCTATTTGTGGAATGACCCAGATATTATAAATCACTTAAATAGACTGTAAACCTGAAGTAGAAATGTGGCAGGTGTTCACCAAAGTTGTCATCACTGTCACAATTACTGTGGAGAAAATTTAGAAATGTTGCCATATGATTAGTATTAGTATGGAATGTTTGTTTGCTAACACCTATACGCAAAACAGTGGAGGCTGCAGTGGGGCGAACAGCTCATAATAATGGCCGGAACAGACAACACAAGTGCATCTATCGTAAATTATGTCTGAGTGTTGGAGTGTGCCCCTGGTTATCCATACATTTTAAAAACAAGAAAATGATGCTGTCTGCTTTGCTTAATAGAAGTAATTTTAAATGATTTATCCTTTTACTTTTGATACTTAAGTATATTTTAGCAATTACATTTACTTTTGATCCTTAAGAATATTTAGAAGCAAATACTTTTAGACTTTTACTTAAGTAGTATTTTACTGGGTGACTTTTACTTTTACTTGAGTAACTTTCTATTAGGGTGTCTTTTACTCAAGTATGACAATTGGGTACTTTTTCCACCACTGTGCATATGGAACATTTCTTGGATATTTTATTTCAGCTCATGCAACATGGGACCAACACTTTACATGTGCGTTTATATTTTTGGTCAGTTTAACTCAAGATATTTGTGACTGAATGAACACAGTACAGTGATTTTCAACAATTATAACATGCCTCATGTTTTCCTGATGATATCAAATTAGTCAAACACAGTCGGGGAGTCAAACTGCATTTCTTTACGAATTTTCCATTTCCCTTCAGCTGCATAGTAGGTGGATGAATGAAATACTAAATTAGTGCCGAATGCCAGTTTATGCCAAACAATGATTAAATATAAATGTGATGAAATAGCAGATTTGAAAATGGACAAGCTAATTAAGTTTAGTAGAAAGACAGCCCATTATGTTACTCAGGATAAATGAAACTGTACACAGATTAAGAAAGCGTTTCAGCAAGCAGTCACTTTAACTGTGCAATTGTGTATAATTTTTGTAAATTCTTCCATCATCTGTACCTTTGTGAAGAATTATCATTGTAATTATTTACTGTGTGAGCATTTTTGCCTTGATATGGACATTCAGGGCCATATTAACTAAACGTGTGCACCCAGCAATGTATAAAACACCAAAAGCAAAGCCAAAACATGAGACTGGTCATTTAAAGTACAGTTTACCATTGTTTTATTTTTTCTCTTGATCTTTTTTTGACCTTTTTGTTATTTCACCAATGTTTTAATACCCTTTTGAGAATACAGGTGCAAAGTAACCTTGGCCCTTAGCCATCTATAAAATGCAATTGTGTTCATTGTCCGTAGCTTATGCCTGCTCATACCATAACCCCACCGCCACCATGGGGCACTCTGTTCACAACATTGACACAAGCAAAGCACTCACCCACACAACGCCATGTCTGCAATCTGCCCGGTACAGTTGAAAACAGGATTCATCCTTGAAGAGCACACTTCTCCAGCATGCCAGTAACCATTGAAGGTGAGCATTTGCCCACTGAAGTCGGTTACGACGCCAAACTGCATTCAGGTCAAGACCCTGGTGAGGACGACGAGCATGCAGATGAGCTTGCCTGAGACGGTTTCTTCAGTTGTGCAAACCCACAGTTTCATCAGCTGTTCAGGTGGTTGGTCTCAGAGGATCCCACAGATAAAGAATCCGGATGTGGAGGTCCTGGGCTGGCATGGTTACATGTCATCTGCGGTTGTGAGACCGGTTGGACGTACTGCCAAATTCTCTAAAATGACATTGGAAGCGGCTTATGGTAGAGAAATTAACATTCAATTACCGGGCAACAGCTCTGGTGGACAATACTGCAGTCAGCATGCCAATTACACGCTCACTCAAAATTTTAGTCATCTGTGGTATTTTGTTGTGTGACAAAATGATATTTTGTTTGTCTCAAGCACAAGATGCCCCTGTGTAAAGATCATGCTGTTTAATCAGCTTCTTCATATGCCACACCTGTCAGGTGGATAGATTATCTTGGCAAAGGAGAAATGCACACTAACAGGGATGGAAACACATTTTTGAGAGAAATAAGTTTTTTGTGCGTATGGAAAATGTGAATCTTTTATTTCAGCTCATGAAACATGGGACCATAACTATACATGTTGCGTTTATATTTTTGTTCAGTATACATGATTGTCATGGTGATGACAACCTAAATATTCCTTAGTTTGACTATTTTGAACTCAAATTTTCTCTCTCTCTCTCTCTCTCTCTCTCTCTCTCTCTCTCTCTCTCTCTCTCTCTCTCTCTCTCTCTCTCTCTGCGAGCATCTATTTGGAGATTCAAATGACTCCTAATCAGACCTAATTAACATCTCAATTGTTTGACATTATGTTGCCACAGACCGTTAAGTACTGTTAACTGCGCTCGAACATCATGCTTGAGTTGTCGCAATACTTTAGTGCTCTCTTTTTTTTTAGCACACTATCGACATATGGCCTTCTCATATGGAACAGTACAGATGGAAACTTCAGGAAAGATGATAAAATCAACTATTTTCTCAAGGTGTTTTCACACTAAATTTCCATATGCAGCATTTACCGAGAAGGAAGTCTCCGTGAATGAGGGAACGTTGCCTTTAAATTTAAATTACGCTATAATGTGGATCTTACGGAATACTTTAGCGATACAGATTGAATCCAGCCCTAACACTACTACATGGCCATTTTGTTGGAGAATACAGTGCCTTCTGAAAGTATTCACACCCTTCTACTTTGTCTGCATTTTGTTGTGTTACAGTCTGAATTTAAAATGGATTAAACTGAGATTTTTTTACACACAATACCCCATAATGTCAAAGTGGAATTATGTTTTTCTAAATGTTTACTAATTAATTAAAAGTGAAAGCTGAAATGTCTTGAGTCAATAAGTATTCACCCCTTTGCCATGGGTAACCCCCCAAAAAATCAAGAGTAAAAATGTGCACATAATAAGTTGCATGAACTCACTGTGTGCAATAATAGTGCTTAACATGATTTTTGAATAACTACCTCATCGCTGTACCGCACACATACAATTATCTGTAAGGTCCCTGAGTCGAGCAGTGAATTTCAAACACAGATTAAACCACAAAGACCAGGGAGGTTTTTCAATGCCTTGCAAAGAAGGGCACCTACTGGTAGATGGGTAAAAAAGCAGACATTGACTATCCCTTTGAGCATGGTGAAGTTATTAATTACACTTTGGATTGTGTGGAAACTGCTCAGGGATTTCACCTTAAGGACAATGGTATCTTTAAAACAGTTACAGTGTTTAATGGCTGTGATAGGAGAAAACAACATTGTAGATCCACAATACTAACCTACCAGACGAGCTAAATGGCTTTTATGCTCGCACCGTAGCCAATGTGAGCAAGACTTTTAAACAGGTTAACATTCACAAGGTCGGGGGACCAGACGGATTACCAGGATGTGTACTCAGAGCATGCGCGGACCAACTGGCAAGTGTCTTCACTGACATTTCCAACCTCTACCTGACCGAGTCTGTAATACCTAGGCGGCAGGTAGCCTAGTGGTTAGAGCGTTGGACTTGTAACCGGAGGGTTGCAAGTTCGAATCCCCGAGCTGACAAGGAAAAACAAATCTGTCGTTCTGCCCCTGAACAAGGCAGTTAACCCACTGTTCCCCGGGCGCCGAAGACGTGGATGTCGATTAAGGCAGCCCCCTGCACCTCTCTGATTCAGAGGGGTTGGGTTAAATGCGGAAGACACATTTCGGTTGAAGGCATTCGGTTGTACAACTGACTAATAATGGTGACTTTGACTTTACATGTTTCAAGCAGACCACCATAGTCCCTGTGCCCAAGAAAGTTAAGTTAACCTGCCTAATTGACTACCACCCCGTAGCTCGCACGTCGGTAGCCATGAAGTGCTTTGAAAGGCTTGTCATGGCTCACATCAACACCATCATCCCGGAAACCCTAGACCCACTCCAGTTCCCCAACAGATCCACAGATGACGCATTCTTAATCACACTCCACACTGCCCTTTCCCACTTGGACAAAAGGAACACCTATGTGAGAATGCTGTTCATTGACTATAGCTCAGCATTCAACACCATAGTGCCCACAAAGCTCATCACTAAGCTAATGACCCTGGGACTAAACACCTCCCTCTGCAACTGGATTCTGGACTTCCTGATGGGCCACCCCAGGTGGTACGGGTAGTCAACAACACATCTGCCACGCTGATCCTCATCACAGGGGCCCCTCAGGGGTCTGTGCTTAGTCCCCTCCTGTCCTAACTGTTCACCCACGACTGCGTGGCCAAGCACAACTCCAACACCATCATTAACTTTGCTGACGACACAACAGTGATAGGCCTGATCACCAAAAACGATGGGACAGACTATAGGGAGGTCAGAAACCTGGCAGTGTAGTGGCGCTACAGAAGATAGCGCGTATGGCCCAGTACATCACTGGGGCCAAGCTACCTGCCATCCAGGACCTACAGTGAGGGAGAAAAGTATTTGAGCCCCTTCAGATTTTGTACGTTTAATGGTAGGTTTATTTGAACAGTGAGAGACAGAATAACAACAACAAAAATCCAGGAAAAACGCATGTGAAAATGTTTATAAATTGATTTGCATTTTAATGAGGGAAATAAGTATTTGACCCCCTCTCAATCAGAAAGATTTCTGTCTCCCAGGTGTCTTTTATACAGGTAACGAGCTGAGATTAGGAGCACACTCTTAAAGGGAGTGCTCCTAATCTCAGTTTGTTACCTGTATAAAAGACACCTGTCCACAGAAGCAATCAATCAGATTCCAAACTCTCCACCATAGCCAAGACCAAAGAGCTCTCCAAGGATGTCAGGGACAAGATTGTAGACCTACACAAGGCTGGATTGGGCTACAAGACCATCGCCAAGCAGCTTGGTGAGAAGGTGACAACAGTTGGTGCGATTATTCGCAAATGGAAGAAACACAAAAGAACTGTCAATCTCCCTCGGCCTGGGGCTCCATGCAAGATCTCACCTCATGCAGTTGCAATGATCATGAGAACAGTGAGGAATCAGCCCAGAACTACACTGGAGGATCTTGTCAATGATCTCAAGGCAGCTGGGACCATAGTCACCAAGAAAACAATTGGTAACACACTACGCCGTGAAGGACTGAAATCCTGCAGCGCCAGCAAGGTCCCCCTGCTCAAGAAAGCACATATACATGCCCGTCTGTAGTTTGCCAATGAACATCTGAATGATTGAGAGGACAACTGGGTGAAAGTGTTGTGGTCAGATGAGACCAAAATGGAGCACTTTGGCATCAACTCAACTCGCCGTGTTTGGAGGAGGAGGAATGCTGCCTATAACCCCAAAAATACCATCCCCACCGTCAAACATGGAGGTGGAAACATTATGCTTTGGGGGTGTTTTTCTGCTAAGGGCACAGGACAACTTCACCGCATCAAAGGGACGATGGACGGGGCCATGTACCGTCAAATCTTGGGTGAGAACCTCCTTCCCTCAGCCAGGGCATTGAAATGGGTCATGGATCGGTATTCCAGCATGACAATGACCCAAAACACACGGCCAAGGCAACAAAGGGGTGGCACAAGAAGAAGCACATTAAGGTCCTGGAGTGGCCTAGCCAGTCTCCAGACCTTAATCCCATAGAAAATCTGTGGAGGGAGCTGAAGGTTCGAGTTGCCAAACGTCAGCCTCGAAACCTTAATGACTTGGAGAAGATCTGCAAAGAGGAGTGGGACAAAATCCCTCCTGAGATGTGTGCAAACCTGGTGGCCAACTACAAGAAACGACTGACCTACCATTAAAATTATAGACTGATCATTTCTTTGTCAGTTGGCAAATGTACAAAATCAGCAGGGGATCAAATATCTTTTTCCCTCACTGTATATACTAGGTGGTGTCAGAGGAAGGCCCCAAAAATTGTCAAAGACTTCAGTCACCCAAGTCATAGACTGTTCTGTCTGCTACCGTGCAATACCGCAGTGCCAAATCTAGGTCCAAAAGGCTCCTTAACAGCTTCTACCCTCAAGACATAAAGCTGCTGAACAATTAATCAAATAGCCACACGGACAATTTACATATGTAAATGAGATATTTCTGTATCTAAAAACAAAAGGCAAACATTTCTAAAAACATGTTTTCACTTTGTCATTATTGTGTGTGTAGATGGGTGAAAAAAAAAATATTGAATCCATTTTGAATTCAGTCTGTAACAAGTCAAGGGTTATGAATACTTTCTGTTTTTCATTTTCTAGAGATCTGCAATGTATTTTTTATATATTCCTTGTGTCTCTTTACAGAGGAGATTCTCCAGTCACATATAGCACACTGGTGGTCACCGGATGGAGAGAGGTTGGCCTTCCTGGTCCTCAATGACACTCTGGTGCCCAATATGGTCCTTCCTCGCTTCACTGGCGCTTCATACCCCAAAGGAAAGCAATACCCCTACCCTAAGGTAAGCAATAGCCTTAACCTGAGATGATGTAGAAGTACATTGTCTGCTGCCACCCACCTATCTAGCTTCGATTGGTGGAATGAAACAAATTGACACTACTCCAAGATAACTCTGACTAGTCTGAGATTACAGTAAAATATTTTTTTTTAATTTGTATTTATTTAACCTTTATTTAACAAGGTTGGCTAGTTGAGAACAAGTGCTCATTTACAACTGCGACCTGGCCAAGATAGAGTAAAGCAGTGCGACACAAACAACGCAGAGTTACACATGGGATTAACAAACGTACAGTCAATAGCACAATATAAAAGTCTATATACAGTGTGTGCAAATGTAGTAAGATTAGGGAGGTAAGGCAATAAATAGGCCATAGTGGCGAAATAATTACAATTTAGCAATTAAACACTGGAGTGATAGATGTGCAGAAGATGAATGTGCAAGTAGAGATACTGGGGTGTAAAGGAGAAAAAAAATAATATAACAATATGGCGATGAGGTAGTTGGGTGGGCTATTTAAAGATGGGCTATGTTATATATCTCTAGTCATTCAATCAAAACCACAAACTGGGTATTGGGAGTAAGACAAAGTAACATTCCTCTTGAGCTTTTAGAAATCACAATTAGATACACTACCGGTCCAAAGTTTTAGAACACCTACTCATTCAAGGGTTATTCTTTATTTTTGCTATTTTCTACATCGTAGAATGATAGTAAAGACATCAAAACTATGAAATAACACATATGGAATCATGTAGTAACCAAAAACAAATCAAAATATATTAGGGTTAGAGATACTTCAAATAGCCACCCTTTGCCTTGATGACAGCTTTGCACACTCTTGGAATTCTCTCAACCAGTCTTTGCATATTTGAGTTGTTCTTGCCATAATATGGACTTACCAAATAGAGCTATCTTCTGTATACCCCCGACCTTGCACAACACAACTAATTGGCTCAAACACATTAAGAAGGAAAGACATTTCACAAATTAACTAATAAGGCACACCTGTTAATTGAAATGCATTCCAGGTGACTATTTCATGAAGCTGGTTGAGAAATTGCCAAGAGTGTGCAAAGCTGTCATCAAAGCAAAGGGTGGCAAATCTCAAATGTAAAATATATTTTGATTTTTTTAACAGTTTTTTGGTTACTACATGATTCCATATGTGTTATTTCATAGTGTTGATGACTTCACTATTATTCTACAGTGTAGAAAATAGTAAAATTGAATGAAAACCCTTGAATGAGTAGGTGTTCTAAAACCTTTGACCGGTAGTATAAATGTACTTTGAGTTATTTACAGTTTAAAACAACAAATCCATTACCGTATCACTATATTTCTAAACTTCTATCACCTAACCCCCGGGAACTCATGGTCACCATCCTGATTGAATAAGACCCACAGCATGTCTGAAGATCCATCCAAACAGTGTCCCTTTCCTGCAGCAATTAAGACTAAAACTCCCCACCAGATGTCTGTTGTTCCCCCCAGTCCTGGGTGCATCCCAATGTACACCCTTTTCCCTATATAATGCACTTCTTTTGACCAGGGGCCTATGGTACCAGTAATGTACTATGAAAGGAATAGGGTACTATTTGGGACGCAAACTCTGTGTCCTCTGTTTCTGCATTGCTAATTAGATAACTGAGGATACATAAATGATCCCTCTTCCTGCTTTATGTCAGCCTCTTGCAACACAGCACTGTGGCCCAGTGTGAGGCCAATCCGGCCATGTGTTCTTGGCCCAAGGTTAAACTAGAAGCGGCAGAATCCATACCGAGGGTGAGAACCAGTAGAGCTTGGCATATGGCATTTAGGGTTGAGTGCCAACAGTGAATATGACACTGAGTGTAGAAAAAGCATTGCTACTCTATTAGGGAGGATTAGCATTAGAAAAGGTCAATACAATACTGTGCTGTAGCAGTGCCTATAAGAGAACTATTCAGTCTCTATGGGGGCTTATACAGGCTTTGGTTCATATCTTCATGCATTGTTCAAGGCCAACCTTTGTGATTCTTATTCAGGTTTAAAAATGGTTAGGCTAAATCCAGTGCTGCGTGCAAATGAGGTGATAACTTTAGTCATGCTGTTTTTCTCATTATCTTTCATAACCATTAGCACTTGTGTCACCGTTAGATAAAACAAGTTGATATTATGCGTTGTATTGTGTAAAGCCATAGCTATTATTCATTGTTAGGGCATGTGTTCAATGATTCTAATGTGTTACTATTATCATCCATTGTTTCGGAATGTTTTGAAGTTGTTTTTTATGTTGGTAGCTACATATACAGTATAATATTGCTCTACGTAACTACAATGTAATTATGCAATTGTTTGTTTAGTCGATATGGTGATTGGCTTCGTGTGGTGTTTTTAATCTGTGATTCATAATGTGCAATGGTGCTACAATATCTAAAAGACTGACTCTGTTTTCAGGCTGGCCAACCCAACCCCACAGTGAAGTTATACGTGGTGAATCTGTACGGGCCGACACACACACAGGAGCTCACACCACCAGACAGCCTCAAACTAAGGTGTGAATTCCTGCCTGGAATAACGAAAACAAATATTGGAAAGTTCGCTATTTGGAGAGACTAGGTCATGGTACATGTTGCAGATAATAACAACTTCTGGTTGTTCTCTCTCGTAGGGAGCACTATTTGGCAATGGTCCTTGTTTCAGACAATAACAACTGTGGTTGTTCTCTCTCGTAGGGAGCACTATGTGGCCATGGTCCGTGTTTCAGACAATAACAACTGTGGTTGTGTAATGCGTCTGTGTGTAGCTGGTGTAGAGGAGTCAGGCGCAGGACAGCAGATATGAGTAATAATAGCAATTTTACTCAAATAATAATCACAATACACGTCAAAATAAAGCCAAGCCCACAATAACGGACCGCAATACAATAAACAATCACTCACAAACAAACATAGGGAACAGAGGGTTAAATAATGAACAAGTAATTGTGGGATTGAAACCAGGTGTGTAAAACAAGGAAAAACCAATGGAAAATGAAAAGTGGATCGGCGATGGCTAGAAAACCGGTGACGTCGACCGCCGAACGCCGCCCGAACAAGGAGAGGGACAGACTTCGGCGGAAGTCGTGACAGGTTGTTCTCTCTAGTAGGGAACACTATGTGGCCATGGTCCATGTTTCAGACAATAACAACTGTGGTTGTTCTCTCTCGTAGGGAGCACTATTTGGCCATGGTCCATGTTTCAGACAATAACAACTGTGGTTGTTCTCTCTCGTAGGGAGCACTATGTGGCCATGGTCCATGTTTCAGACAATAGTAACTGTGGTTGTTCTCTCTAGTAGGGAACACTATGTGGCCATGGTCCATGTTTTAGACAATAGTAACTGTGGTTGTTCTCTCTCGTAGGGAGCACTATGTGGCCATGGTCCATGTTTCAGACAATAACAACTGTGGTTGTTCTCTCTTGTAGGGAGCACTATTTGGCTATGGTCCATGTTTCAGACAATAACAACTGTGGTTGTTCTCTCTCGTAGGCAGCACTATGTGGCCATGGTCCATGTTTCAGACAATAACAACTGTGGTTGTTCTCTCTCGTAGGGAGCACTATTTGGCCATGGTCCATGTTTCAGACAATAACAACTGTGGTTGTTCTCTCTCGTAGGGAGCACTATGTGGCCATGGTCCATGTTTCAGACAATAACAACTGTGGTTGTTCTCTCTCGTAGGGAGCACTATTTGGCCATGGTCCATGTTTCAGACAATAACAACTGTGGTTGTTCTCTCTCGTAGGGAGCACTATGTGGCCATGGTCCATGTTTCAGACAATAACAACTGTGGTTGTTCTCTCTAGTAGGGAGCACTATGTGGCCATGGTCCATGTTTCAGACAATAACAACTGTGGTTGTTCTCTCTCGTAGGGAGCACTATGTGGCCATGGTCCATGTTTCAGACAATAACAACTGTGGTTGTTCTCTCTCGTAGGGAGCACTATGTGGCCATGGTCAATTGGATCAGTAAAACCAAGACGACGGTCAGGTGGATGAACCGTGCCCAGAATGTGTCCATCCTGACCGTGTGTGAGACCACCACGGGGGCCTGTGTTAAGGTGAGAGGCATGCTGGGTAGGGGGCTTGGTAATGTTGAGACTAGGTCACACTCACCCTGGGGGTGGGTCATTCTGTTATTGTGTCAGTGGGAGGACAAAGCAAACAATGCATTGACTTTATTACTGCTATGCTACCAAAGGGAAAGATATCATTAACTCGAATGACTCATCTGACAGTACTGTATCAGCTGTTGTGTTTTTTTGTGTGCTTTTTTCTATGCATGCTAAAGGACACTTGTGGAGGGGTGCACTTTTTCCGTTCTGTTTATCCACCACTTTGAATACAAATATTATTTTGTGGCATTTATCAGATAAACACTATAAGTCATATTAATTATTCTATTACTTTCAACTGGGAAGCCTTTATTAAATGATCATCTCAGCAAACTGTTTTCATTAAGTAAAGACTTATTCTTCCCCCTATTTGTTTGGTTGACAATGATTGCACAGTGTTATTATAAGCTATGTCTGGAAAAGGGCAAAGCTGCGGTCCCCTGCGGAGAAAACATGGGAGTCTATTGGACACGGTCCAGTTCGACTGTCCCAGGGTCAGGCCCCACAGACGACTGGACCACAAACAAACAGAAGCTCCGGCCAAGAAGCGGCTCCGCCTGGGCACAGACTCAATTTCTCTGCCAAGGCTTTTGTCCTTGTCTCCAATGGGTTTTAAATTAAAGAGCCCAGATTCCGGATTTCCCCATTGGCATTTTAACCCTAAAAGCACCAGCAGGGGGTCAAAAAAATTGTAAATTGTAAACAATTGTTTATACTCGGTCAAGCAACTTGTTACCAACAAAAAAAACTACATTTATTTGGATGTTTGTGTTAATATGGAGGAGTGAAACATAATCTGTCTTTTGTATTCTAGCGATGCGTGGTAGTATGAAAATTGTCAATTTCTCTACACCAAGTTGAGAGTCTCATCTTTCAGATGCAATTGGAACTGAGTTGATCGCCCATAGTGTTCCAAAGTTAGAGCTAAAAGTCAGATGCCACCATATCGTCTAAATCGGCCATATCGGTGAACACAGGACCTACCGGTATCTCAGATTTGCCAATTTCTCAGCCTCTGAGTATTACAGAAAAAAAACACACTTTGAATAAATAACAGACAAATGTTCATAATTAGTGGCTATGGGTGAAATTGATCAAAATATCTCTAAAAATGTAAACATGCTTAAATGTATTCTTATTTGGGGGAATTTAAACAATTTACTTGTGTTACAAAAGGTTAATAAAATAAAAGTGTTTGACAGAAAGTGTTTCATTTTTTTTTTTTTTTAAACAAAACAGTTTTGGTTACTTTTATGGGTTGAAATATGTTGGTGCTTTTAGAGTTAAAGTACTGGGGAAGGAAGGGAATTGAGTGATTTTGAGGGGACTTTGGGCTGTCTTTGTGGGATGCTTAATTCCAACCAGGCTCCACGGCTATTCAGGTTTTCTGAAGTAGGTTGGGATGTAATATGGGACATATTATAAATCGGGACATAATATTGACTGTTAACATTTTGGCCTTTCTATTTCAGAGGCATGAGGAGGCCTCAGAGCTCTGGCTTTCAAAGCAGGTAAAATGTTGTTACTTTTGTCAGTCATGGCCAAACTAATCAAATCAAAGTTCCATTCAATCTAATTCAATAGATCTTTGTTGTTCACTCATAGTAGTGAATGGCCTAAATTGCCATTACACTTGTACCTTAATTTGATTACTCTTTTGTTGCTGAGAATTGCAAACTTTTAGTGTACTTGAGTTTTAAAAAGGCTTCTAAAGTTTATAATTTTACTTAGAAATGTCAGACTTGATTCGCCCTAACAGAAAATGTATCAATCCCTACAAAAATGACCATGAATTATAATCCACATAATAATTCATATTTCCTGTTGTTGCAGGATTATTTTCCTGCTGTAGCAAACTGTCTTAAATTAAGATCCTATATCTGTATATTTCTAGTGTATTTTACACAATCTCTGTGATCATGTAATGACGTCATAACACTCTAAACTAAAAATGTTTGCTGTGTTTATTTTGGCAGAACCAGGAACCAGTGTTCTCCAGGGACGGCAGCATATTCTTCCTGACGGTGCCCGTCAAGCAAGGCGGGCGAGGAGAGTTCCATCACATCGCCATGTTCACCACACAGGTACTAGGGTCACGTCACCATGGTGACATCACTGATGAGGGTCACTCATGTCACCATGATTACCACTCAAAGTGTTCTGTTACCATAGTTTCCACCGGGGTGAGGGTAATATCTCCATGGTTACAGCACAAGTGAGGGTAGGGTTACTACTGTGTGCCCATAGTGGTGAGCATCATCTCTCAATGGCCACTGTACTTTTTTGCAAATTTATTACATGATGACTCAATGAAAGTGGCTTCAACCACATCAAATTGCAATCCTTGCTAGTGACCAATAATTAGGACGTATGATGAATATGATCTTGATGAGGATGATGTGATGACTCTGAAAACCGAAAGATTTTTTTAAATAGATATTGTAGATCATTGTCAAAATAGCTTATTTCCTGTTTCCTTCCTTCCTCCAGTTCAGAGCAGATCAAAACGAGGTCCGCCATCTAACATCAGGAAACTGGGAAGTAACTAAGATCCTGGCCTATGATGAGAGTAATGACAACATGTGAGTGTCTCTTCTGAACTGTGCATAATAAATCAATAATGAGGATTCAGGTATTTAGTACATACAGTGAGGTCCAAAAGTATTTGGACAGTGACACTTTTATTTGTTTGGGCTCTGTACTCCAGCACTTTGGATTTGAAGTGATGCAATAACTATGATTAAAGTGCAGACTGTCAGCTTTAATTTGAGGCTATTTTCATCGTTATCGGGGGAACTGTTTAGAAATTACAGTCTCCCCATTTAAGGGAACCAAAAGTATTTGGGGACATTTACTTATGTCATTTTAAAGTAGTCAAAAGTATGGTATTTTTGTGCCCATATTCCTAACACGCAATGACTACACGTTGTAAACTTTCATTCATAGTCTAGGTTGGAGCAACCTCACGATGGGTATATGGAAAATTTGAGTATCATGTAGTTAGCTAACTCTATCGATGTTACATTGAACTGGGTGAATGGAATATAAACATGCTGTAATAGAAATAAGGCCATAAAAAACGTCATCCCTCATCATAAACGGCACTGACCTCCACTGTTTTGAATATTTGCACATGAATGTGGATGCTACCATGATTACGGATAATCCTGAATGAAACGTGAATAATAATGAGTGAGAAAGGTGCAGCGGCACAAAGATCATACCCCCAAAACATGCTAACCTCTCACCATTAACAATAACAGGGAAGCTTAGCATTTTTGGGGGGAACATTTATGCCTCTAACTTTTTAAATCATCATGATGATTTTGCGGGGAACACTTTGCTTCTTGAAAGTCCAATATCTTGAAAACTTGACTGCTGACATGCAAAACATTTTGGGAATGTATCGTCAGTGGACGAATGAAACCTCATATTCATTGTATAATTTCAAATCCAAAGTGCTGGAGGATAGAGACAAAACGAAACAACATTTATTGCTAACACTTTTTTTGGATAGTCCATCTGTAGATGCACTACAGACTATCAGTAACATTTCAACAAACTATCTACTAACCCTAACCTTAGTCCTAACCTTAACCCTTATCCTAACCCATAAACGTAACCCTTACCCTAACCCTTATTCTAAACCTAACCGTATATCTGGCAAGTAGTTGCTTATCAACAGATAGTTTGTTGATAGTATGCCCATCTTTAGAGCATCTACAGATGGACTATCCGGACTATCCAAATAAAGTGTGACCAATGTGTCACTGTCTAAATATACGGATAGGTGAGAGACAGTTGAGCATCTGGAGCCATGTTGTTATGAGTCCCATATGTAATAATGCCTGCAATGACTATAAAATGACATTCATCATAATTCAACACATTCCTCATCAGTTCTTGACACAAAGGTATCTCATACATATGCAGCAGCTCGTCTGGTCGACAGATCACATTATGTGCAATGTATGGAATGATGAATGAATGCTGTAGAGGAGTTGACGACAGCACAAACAGAAAACATCATTGTTATCACAGTGAACTTTATTGAATGATATGAGGGGCTTTGTGTCATTACTCTTGTAAGAGTTGTGGTGTCAGGTACATTCCGAATCAAATTCTCAGACCAATGTAACTGCAAATCATAGACAGCACACCATAGTGCATGGTGGGAAAAGGAGGTTTATGAATTGACATTGCATTTTGCATCGTAAAACATAGAACCTTGAGTGTGAAACTGTGAAACTGTGAAGTACCTGTATTAGTATGTTATTGTAGCTTGATAGGTAGATTTATCTCTTCTCAACTTGACACTAATACACCTCATGCATATTGCCTCAAGACCGAGTGTCATTTGCATTCATTTGCATATGAAGTACACAGACAAATGCAGCTTATTTGAAAGTATCAGGTTTATTTCTCATCTAAATATGACATGTTGCAGGCACAAAGCTCAGCTTGAGAGTGCATTTATGGCAGAACCTTGTTAGCAAAGGCCACCGGATTTCTTTGAGACTCAATTAACTTGATTGTTTCTTCTGTACAGATATTTTCTCAGCACTGAAGGCTCACCGCGAAGAAGACAGCTTTTCAGGTGACTCATTTAGCAACCTGTCCGGAATCTTGTTTTTGACAGCTCCCCTTTGATTTACAGTCCCTCTCATATTCTGTAATTTTTCCTTTTGCGAAGAACATGTCATAACAACAGTAAACATCTGAGGTTCTGTGCTTACAGAAATATAGAGACACTCTGATGTAAGATCGTGTACACCGGATGATACTTTTAGTTTTATAAAGAGTATGGAGGTTGCAAAGGCACATTAGGTTATGATAATTACATTTTTCAACAAACCTTTTCCAAATTCAGCAGCTCTTTTGATAAGGGAGAATCGGCTTAATTACATTTAAAATGCTTTCAGGTGAACCAATGACGTGAAACTCCCAACCTCAACATTGCTTGTCTCCTCATTAATGTAGAGTGTAAATATCATGTGCCAACTGCAAACACCACAGGTGCTAGATTCTCTATAGGCCTGTACTTTAGGGTTTGCAGTGGATGTTAAAACGGTCGCCTAATCTTCCATCTTCCCCTTCCTTTCAGTGTGAAGACTGTCGGGTTGTTCCCTCGACACTGTCTGACGTGTGAGCTAAATAAGGCGCACTGTCTGTTCTTTAATGCTGAGATAAGCCCCAATGATAAGCATATCATCCTCCACTGTAAAGGTAAGCTAGCCGAGCTAAATGCAGTGCATTGGATTCCACTCTTTACCACCAAGATAGCACTAGCAGGCCAATGCACAGTAAACATCTCATTTTACACTGTAAAGGTTATCCAGCTTAGCTAAATGCTAACACAGACAGTCCATTGTATAGTTGTGCTCCATGCCTGTGGTGGAAGGGTAGCCTAGTGGTTAGAGTGTTGGTACTAGTAACCACAAGGTTGCATGATCAAATCCCTGAGTTGACAATGGAAAAATCTGTCATTCTGCCCTTGGACAGGCAGATAACCAGAGAAAAAAATTCTTAACTGACTTGCCTAGTAAAATGAAGGTAACATTTTTCTTAAATTAAATAGCACTAAGACGGAACAACAGGGTAATGCAAACATGTCATTTTGCAATTTAAAAGTTAGTCAGCTAAGCTAAATTCTAACACAAGCAGTGCATCATTCTGAAGGCTAATATTGATCTACATGCTAGCACCCCTCATCTGTTTTTGTTGAAGATAGATAAATATTGATAGAACTTAGGAAACCAAAGCATCAACTTTCTTTGAGAGGTAATTTAAAGACGTTAGGGACCAACATCAACCAACCATTAATTATTCGAAACTGAAGTTATGCCAGCTAGGCCATTTGTTAAACCCAACCAATGCATCATCCGCTTAGACTTAGATTCAGGATCAGAGATACAGTACATATAAGATACATGATCAGATCCAGCAAAAGTCAAATCAAAGTTTATGTGTCACGTGCCGAATACAACAGGTGTGGACCTTACAGTGAAATGCTTACTTACAGGCTCTAACAAACAGTGCAAAAAAGGTATTAGGTGAACAATAGGTAAGCAAAGAAATAAAAACAACAGTATATACAGTAACGAGGCTATATACAGTAGCGAGGCTGTAAAAGTAGCGAGGCTATAAAAATAGCGAGGCTACATACAGACACCGGTTAGTCAGGCTGATTGAGGTAGTGTATGTACATGTAGTTATGGTTAAAGTGACTATGCATATATGATGAACAGAGAGTAGCAGTAGCGTAAAAAAAGGGGTTGGCAGGTGGTGGGTGGCGGGACACAATGCAGATAGATAGCCCAGTTAGCCAATGTGCGGGAGCACTGGTTGGTCTTTCCAATTGAGGTAGTATGTACATGAAAGTATAGTTAAAGTGACTATGCATATATGATAAACATAAAGTAGCAGCGGGGGGGGCACAATGCAAAAAGTCTGGATAGCCATTTGATTACCTGTTCAGGAGTCTTATGGCTTGGGGGTAAAAAACTGTTGAGAATCCTTTTTGTCCTAAACTTGGCACTCCGGTACCGCTTGCCATGCGGTAGTAGAGAGAACAGTCTATGACTGGGGTGGCTGTGGTGGCTGGGGTCTTTGACAATTTTCAGGGCCTTCCTCTGACACCGCCTGGTGTAGAGGTCCTGGATGGCAGGCAGCTTAGCCCCAGTGATGTACTGGGCCGTATGCACTACCCTCTGTAGTGCCTTGCGGTCAGAGGCGGAGCAATTGCCGTGCCAGGCAGTGATGCAACCAGTCAGGATGCTCTCGATGTTGCAGCTGTAGAACCTTTTGAGGATCTCAGGACACATGCCAAATCTTTTTAGTCTCCTGAGGTGGAATAGGCTTTGTCGTGCCCTCTTCACGACTGTCTTGGTGTGTTTGGACCATTCTAGCTTGTTGTTGATGTGGACACCAAGGAACTTGAAGCTCTCATCCTACTCCACTACAGCCCCGTCGATGAGAATGGGGGCGTGCTCGGTCCTCCTTTTCCTGTAGTCCACAATCATCTCCTTAGTCTTGGATACGTTGAGGGAGAGGTTGTTGTCCTGTCACCACAAGGCCAGGTCTCTGACCTCCTCCCTGTAGGCTGTCTCGTCATTGTCAATGATCAGGCCTACCACTGTTGTGTCGTCTGCAAACTTAATGATGGTGTTGGAGTCGTGCCTGGCAATTCAGTCGTGGGTGAACAGGGAGTACAAGAGGGGACTGAGCACGCACCCCTTGGGAGCTCCAGTGTTGAGGATCAGCGTGGCAGATGTGTTGCTACCTACCCTCACCACCTGGGGGCGGACCGTCAGGAAGTCCAGGATCCAGTTGCAGAGGGAGGTGTTTAGTCCCAGGATCCTTAGCTTAGTGATGAGCTTTGAGGGTACTATGGTGTTGAACGCTGAGCTGTAGTCAATGAATAGCATTCTCACATAAGTGTTCCTTTTGTCCAGGTGGGAAAGGGCAGTGTGGAGTGCAATAGAGATTGCATCGTCTGTTGATCTGTTTGGGCGGTTTGCAAATTGGAGGGGGTCTAGGGTTTCTGGGATAATGTTGTTGATGTGAGCCATTACCAACCTTTCAAAGCACTTCATGGCTACGGACGTGAGTGCTACGGGTCTGTAGTCGTTTAGGCAGGTTGCCTTTGTGTTCTTGGGCACAAGGACTATGGTGGTCTGCTTGAAGCATGTTGGTATTACAGACTCAATCAGTGACATGTTGAAAATGTCAGTGAAGACACCTGCCGGTCAGCACATGCCCGGAGCACACGTCCTGGTAATCCGTCTGGCCCCGCAGCCTTGTGTATGTTGACTTGTTTAAAGGTCTTACTCACGTCGGCTACGGAGAGCGTGATCACACAGTCGTCTGGAACAGCTGATGCTCTCATGCATGCCTCAGTGTTGCTTGCCTCGAAGTGAGCATAGAAGTGATTTAGCTTGTCTGGTAGGCTCGTGTCACTGGGCAGCTCTCGGCTGTCCTTCGCTTTGTAGTCTGTAATGGTTTGCAAGCCCTGCCACATAAGACGAGCATCAGAGCCGGTGTAGTATGATTCAATCTTAGCCCTGTATTGACGCTTTGCCTGTTTGATGGTTCGTCGCAGGGCATAGCAGGATTTCTTGTAAGCTTCCGGGTTAGAGTCCCGCACCTTGAAAGCGGCAGCTCTACCCTTTAGCTCAGTGAGAATATTGCCTGTAATCCATGGCTTCTGGTTGGGGTATGTACGTACAGTCACTGTGGGGATGACGTCCTCGATGCACTTATTGATAAAGCCAGTGACTGATGTGATGTACTCCTCAATGCCATCGGAGGAATCCTGGAACATGTTCCAGTCTGTGATAGCAAAACAGTCCTGTAGTTTAGCGTCTGCTTCATCTGACCACTTTTTTATAGACCGTCATTGGTGCTTCCTGCTTAAATTTTTGCTTGTAAGCAGGAATCAGGAGGATAGAGTTGTTAGCTTATTTCCTTATACAGCTGAGTGCGGTCTTAGTGCCACGAAAAGTATAGCTGAAAACTCTCTAGGCAAGTAGTGTGTCTACACTACTACAGATGCGTTAGAGACACTAATAGAATGTGATTTTATACTAGGGATATACACTACCGTTCAAAAGTTTGGGGTCACCTGGAAATGTCCTTGTTTTTTTAAACCTACTTAAGGATTATTGGGGCGCTAGCACCCCATTCCCGACACTACCCGGAGAAATGTAAGACTTTTTTGTATATTAATGTGTGTATTTCACACGGATAGTATCCTAAACGATAGAAAAGGAAAATACCGAGGAGCGCGCTCACGGTCTCGCGCACCAAAAACTAAATCCACTTCCTCCCTCCTCTTACATATTCTTCTTCTGTTCGGCTCTCTTCCATGCTAAACACATGAAACCTTGTCTAAAGACTGATGACATCTAGTGGAAGCCATAGGTACTGCAACCTGGGTCCTATTTTACAGAGAATCCCATAGGCAGGCATTGAAAGTGAGGGCATGTCACAAAAAAAACATTTTTCCGGAAAGAATTTCATCGTGTTTGTGCCTGCTATATCAGTTCTGTTATACTCACAGACATTATTGTAACAGTTTTAGAAACTTCAGAGTGTTTCCTATCCAATAGTACTAATTATGTGCATATCCTAGTTTCTGTGCCTGAGTGGCAGCCATTTTACTTTTGGCACACCAGACTCTCCAAACTTCCGAATACTGCCCCGGTGCCTGGAAAGGATAACAGAACTGATATAGCAGGCAAAAACATGAGGAAAATCCATCCAGGAAATTACTTTTTTCAGCTCCCTGACTTTTCCCATGCTTTGCTATATATCTTTGAAAGGAATAGCTCCCAGATTGCAGTACCTATGACTTCCACTAGATGTCAACAGTCTTTAGACAAGGTTTCATGTTTTATTTTTGAAAAATAACCAAGAAGTAGTCATTTTTCATGGGGTACTTCCTGGGGTCTGCATTCCTGTGGTGCGTGACTGAGAGCGCACTCTTCGTTATTTATCTCCGGTATTGAACATAGCACAATCGGTCTGAAATTGTATCGTTTATTCACATATTAGGGTACCTGAGGATTGATTAGAAACGTTGTTTGACTTGTTTCGACCTACTTTTCCTGGTACTTTTGGGATTTATTTGTCTGCATGTTTGAACACCTTTGAACAGGTGGATTACTGAACAAAATGCGCCAACCAAACAGAGTTATTTTGAATTTGGCGCTCTGCAATTTCACCGGATATTGTCGCAGGTCGCTAGCCTAAGAAGTTAACTCGATTATATATATTTTTTACATTGTTTGTAAACTTATATATGACACAAAATAACATGCAAAACAGGAAAGCCCAAAAGTGTAGGGCTCTGCCCCACCTGCCCTGAATGACAGGTTGCCACTGGTTGTGACAAGGTAGGGGTGGTATACAGAAGATAGCCCTATTTCGTAACAGACAAATCCAGACTACGACAAGAATAGCTCAAATAAGTAAAGAGAAATGACAGTCCATCATTACTTTAAGACATGAAGGTCAGTCAATCCGGAAAATTTCAAGAACTTTCAAAGTTTCTTCAAGTACAGTGATGAAACTGGCTCTCATGAGGACCGTCACAGGACAGGAAGACCCAGAGTTACCTCTGCTGCAGAGGATAAGTTCATTAGAGTTAGCAGCCTCAGAAAATGCAGCCCAAATAAATGCTTCACAGAGTTCAAGTAACAGACACATTTCAACATCAACTGAATCAGGCATTTCATGGTCGAATTGCTGCAAAGAAATCACTATTAAAGGACACCAATAATAAGAAGAGACTTGCTTGGGCTAAAAAACACAAGCAATGGGCATTAAACCGGTGGAAATCTGTTCTTTGGTCTGATGAGTCCAAATTTGAGATTTTTGGTTCCAACCGCAGTGTCTTTGTGAGACGCCGAGTAGGTGAAATGATGATCTCTGCATGTGTGG
Source organism: Brachymystax lenok tsinlingensis (assembly GCA_030435695.1). Lineage (NCBI taxonomy): Eukaryota > Metazoa > Chordata > Actinopteri > Salmoniformes > Salmonidae > Brachymystax > Brachymystax lenok. The sequence continues at coordinate 42,738,695 of CM059785.1, read as the reverse complement.
TTCCAGACGTGAAGCATGGAAGAGGAGGTGTGAGGGTGCAGAGTGAGGGAAAAGCAGCCAAAAAGTGCTCAGCATATGAGGGAAAATTCTTCAAGACTGTTGGAAAAGCATTCCAGGTGAAGCTGGTTGAGAGAATGCCAAGATTGTGCAAAGCTGTCACCAAGATCAAAGGGTGGCTACTTTGAAGAATCTAAAATCTAGAAAACATTTTGATTTGTTTTAACACCTTTTTGGTTACTACATGATTCCATATGTGTTATTTCATGGTGTTGATGTCTTCACTATTATTCTACAATGTAGAACATTTTTAAAGAAACCCTTGAATGAGTATGTTTGTCCAAACTTTTGACTGGTACTGTAAGTATTCAGACCCTTTGGTATAAGACTCGAAATTAAGTTCAGGTGCATCCTGTTTCCATTGATCATCCTTGAGATGTTTCTACAACTTGATTGTACCTGTGGTAAGTTGAATCGATTGGACATGATTTGGAAAGCTACACACCTGTCTATATAAGGTCCCACAGTTGACAGAGCAAAAACCAAGCCCTGAGGTCAAAGGAATTGTCCGTAGAGCTCCAAGACAGGATTGTGTCAAGGCACAGATCTGGGGAAGGGTACCAAAACATGTATGCAGCATTGCAGGTCCCCAAGAACACAGTGGCCATCATTCTTAAATGGAAGAAGTTTGGAACCATCAAGACTCTTCCTAGAGCTGGCTGCCCTTCCAAAATGAGCAATCGGAGGAGAAGGCCGTTGGTCAGGGAGGTGACAAAGAACCCGATGGTCACTCTGACAGAGCTCCAGAGTTCCTCTGTGGAGATGGGAGAACCTTCCAGAAGGACAACCATCTCTGCAGCACTCCACCAATCAGGCCTTTATGGTAGAGTGGCCAGATGACATTCACTCTTCAGTAAAAGGTACATGACAGCCCGCTTGGAGTTTGCCAAAAGGCCTTCATGCTTGAGTAGCCAGACGGAAGCCACTTCTCTGTAAAAGGGACATGTTTACCAAAAGGCACCTAAAGGACTTAGGCCATGATAAACAAGATTCTCTGGTGACATGAAACCTAGATTGGACTAATTGGCCTAAATGCCAAGCGTCACATCTGGAGGAAACCTGGCACCATCTCTACGGTGATGCATGGTGGTGGCAGCATCATTCTGTGGGGATGTTTTTCAGCGGCAGGGACTGTGAGACTAATCAGGATCGAGGGAAAGATGAGTGAAGCAAAGTACAGAGAGATCCTTGATGAATACCTGCTCAAGATGCTCAGGACCTCAGACTGGGACGAAGGTTCACCTTCCAACTGGACAACGACCCTAAGCACACAGCGAAGACAACGTATGAGGGCATCAGGACAAGTCTCTGAATGTCCTTGAGTGGCCCAGACAGAGCCCGGACTTGAAACCGATCAAACATCTCTGGAGAGACTTGAAAATAGCTGTGCAGTGACACTCCTCATCCAACCTGGCAGAGCTTGAGAGGATCTGCAGAGAAGAATGGGAGAAACTCCCCAAATATAGGTGTGCCAATCTTGTAGCTGCCAAAGGTGCTTCAACAAAGGACAGTAAATGGTCTGAATACTTATGTAAATGTGCTATAAATATTTGCAAACGTTTTTGCTTTGTCATAATGGGGAATTGTGTGTAGATTGATAAGGGAAAAAACGATTTTATAAATTTTAGAATAAGGCTGTGCCGTAACAAAATGTGGAAAAAGTTGAACGGTCTGAATACTTTTTGAATGCGCTGTTACACTGAATGTTCCTGACTTCGTCCTTCAAACAGGGAGAGTCCTGCAGCGTTTTCAGGTAGAAATACGTTACGTAGAAAAGACAAGCCTCTCAGACATGTAGAACATATAATGTTGTGTCTTTTCCTAGAAACCCAGCATCCCGGAGTCGCCTCTTCACTTTTGACGTTGAGACTGGTGTTTTGCGGGTACTATTTAATGAAGCTGCCAGTTGAGGACTTGTCAGGTGTCTTTTTCTGAAAATAGACATGATAATGTACTTATCCTCTTGCTCAGTTGTGCACCGTGGCCTCCCACTCCGCTTTCTATTCTGGTTAGAGACAGTTTGCGCTGTTCTATTAATTGAGTAGTACACAGCGTTGTACGAGTTCTTCAGTTTCTTGGCAATTTCTCGCATGGAATAGCCTTCATTTCTCAGAACAAGAATAGACTGACGAGTTTCAGAAGAAAGTTCTTTGTTTCTGGCCATTTTGAGCCTGTAATCGAGCCCACAAATGCTGATGCTCCAGATACTCAACTAGTCTAAAGAAGGCCAGTTTTATTGCTTCTTTAATTAGTACAACAGTGTTCAGCTGTGCTATCATAATTGCAAAAGGGTTTTCCAATGATCAATTAGCCTTTTAAAATTATTAACTTGAATTAGCTACCACAACGTGCCATTGGAACACAGGAGTGATGGTTGCTGATAATGGGCCTCTGTATGCCTATGTAGATATTCCATAAGAATTCAGCTGTTTCCAGCTACGATAGTCATTTACAACATTACTCACAGACATTATTTTAACAGTTTTAGAAACTTCAGAATGTTGGGCTATTGATTTAGTGCACAATAGACTCCCATTCACTCCTTGAAGGAAAGCGCTCCTTGTCCCAGAATCGTAGCATGGGCAACATTTCCCATGTCCTCAAAAGTATATCTGCTGTTGTCAGACTCCACTCTGTGAGGCACATCGATCTGCAGGTTGAACATGGTGAGATTGTAGACTCTTAACTTATTAGGGAGTAGCGGGGCCCCACTCCTGACACTACCCGGTGAAATGTAAGACGCCAAATTCAAAATCCAAAAGTTGAATTATTAAACATTCATCAATATACAAGTGTTGCATAGTCATCAAAAGCTCTTATTCTTGGCAATATCACAGCGTTGTCAGATTTCAAAAAGGCTTTACGGCGAAAGCACTTGAGGATAGCACCTCTCCTATTTTCCACATTAGCATAAATTCATATCCAGCGCGGGTCACACAAAACCCATATAAGAGTTAAAATAAATCACTTACTTTTCGAAGAACTTCTGCTGAGGGCTTCCCAAGTGTCCAACGAAGACATCCAACGGTTATTTTGTTAGAAAAAGTAATTTATTATATCCATAAAGTTTGGTTGGCGCGTTATGATCAGAAAATCCAACGTCGAGTTGCCCATTGAACCGTGAAGAGAACGTGTTCAAATATACCTTTACACTTCCTCCAAACAAATCAAACATAATTTTTAATGTAGCCTTAGGTATCCTTTTATGTATATTTACTGTAATATTTCAACCGGACGATAACGTAAATGATTGGAAAGGAAAATAAAGTGGGGCGCGCTCACAATCTCACTCCCGTTAAACGTTGTTGACAAATGTGGTCCCTTCACTACTTCCTCTTCCTATCTGTTCTGCTTAGTGCTTGAGCCTCCAGTTTGGTTGGCGCGTTATGTTCAGAAAAACCAACGTCGAATCGCCCGTTGAAACGTGAACGTGAACGTTCAAATATACCTATAAACTTTTCCTAAACAAATCAAATACCAGTTAACCTCTTAAGGAGCAGCAAGGAGCGCTCGGGCGCTAGCGCCACACTCCCGACACTACCCGGTGAAATGCAAAGCACCAAATTCAAAATCCAAAAGTTGAATTATTAAACATTCATCAATATACAAGTGTTGCATAGTCATCAAAAGCTCTGCTTCTTGGTAATATTACAGCATTCTCAGATTTCAAAAAGGTTTTACGGCGAAAGCACTACATTTGATTGTTTGAGGATAGCACCTCACATATTTTTCCCATTACCATAAATTCATACGCAATCACTGTTCACACAAAATACATTTCACAGCGAAAACAAATCAATTACCTTTTGAAGAACTTCTGCTGAGGGCTTCCCAAGTGTCCAACGAAGACAATCCATGGTTCTTTTGTTAGAAAAAGTCATGTATTATATCCATAAATCTCCATTTGGTTGGCGCGTTATGATAAGAAAATACAGCGTCCATTGAAACGTGAAGAGAACTCGTTCAACCTATACCTATAAACTTGTCCAAGAACAATCAAACATCATTGATAATGTATCCTTAGGAACACTTTTATGTATATCTAGTATAATATTTCAACCGGAATATAAACTGGCCGATAAGAAAGGAAAAAACCACAGAGCGCGCAAGCCGGGAACGCGCGTTCTCTTCTATTGACTTCTGTGAGGCCACTACCTAATTCGTCTTCTTCTGCCATCTAAAGCAACTAAACAGAATCAAAACAGTGTCTCGAGACTGTTGACATCCAGAGGAAGCAATAGGTACTGCATTCATATGCCCTTATATGGGCATTTTCATAAGGGAGGGGGTCCAAATGAGGCAATGTGTCAAAATCACTTTTTCCAGGACAGAAATTCCTCGGGTTTTCGCCTGCCATATCTGTTCTGTTATACTCACAGACAAATGGTTAACACTTTTAGAAAATTCAGGGTGTTTCCTATCCAATTTTACTAAATATGTGCATATCCTATTTGGGCCTGAGTGGGAGGCATTTTACTTTGGGCACGCCAGGCTCTCCAAAACCGTCACCTCGGGAGCTGCTCCCTAAGGAGTTAAAATGCATCCTTAGCTATCCTTTTATGAATATTAGCGATAATATTTCACTCGGATGGTCACCTAAACGTTATATAAGTAAAATAAAGTGGGGCGCGCAGCCAGACTCGTGCCCGAGAAAACTTGTTGACATCTGAGCTACCTTGGCCATTTCCTGTACCTATTCGTTCTGTTTACTCCAATCTCTCTGAGTCTTTGTATATAGACTGTTGGCATCTAGTGGAAGCCATAGGTACTGCAGTCTCAGTCCTGGTTACAATTGGATTCAATGGGGAGTGTGTCAAACAGAGCAAAAGGTCACCAGAAACTGATTTCCGGGTGGATGTTTCTCTGGTTTTCGCCTGCTAAATGAGTTCTGTTATACTCACAGACATTATGTTAACACGTTTAGAAACCTCAGAGTGTTTCTATCCTATAGTACAAATTATGTGCATATCCTATTTCCTGCACCTGAGTGGCAGGCATTTTGCTTTGGGCACGCCAGACTCTCCAAAACCGTCACTACACCTGCCGCTCCCTAAGAAGTTAACTACTTTACATTCTGATATTGTCTTTGGTATTATTGTGTGTAGGTTCGTTGTATCTAGCTAGCCACCCAGCCCATAGATAGAGCATTGCACAGTGGATTTTGTAGTTGACTTGAACTGCAACAGATTTCCACATCGATTTTTCATGTTGCTACCAAACAACAAAACAATTGTGTTATTTAAATAAAGTCCACCTGTGTGCAATCTAAGTGTCACATGATCTCAGTATATATACACCTGTTCTGAAAGGCCCCAGAGTCTGCAACACCACTAAGCAAGGGACACCACAAGCAAGCAGCACCATGAAGACCAAGGAGCTCTCCAAACAGGTCAGGGACAAAGTTGTGGAGAAGTACAGATCAGGGTTGGGTTACAAAAAAAATATCAGAAACGTTCAACATCCCACGGAGCACCATTAAATCCGTTATTAAAAAATGGAAAGAATATGGCACCACAACAAACCTGCCAAGAGAGGGCCGCCCACCAAAGAGAGGGCCGCCCACCAAAACTCACAGACCAGGCAAGGAGGGCATTAATCAGAGAGGCAACAAAGAGACCAAAGATAACCTTGAAGGAGCTGCAAAGCTCCACAGCGAGGATTGGAGTATCTGTCCATAGGACAACTTTAAGCCGAACACTCCACAAAGCTGGGCTTTACAGAAGTGTGGCCAGAAAAATGCCATTGCTTAAAGTAAAAAAGAAGCAAACACGTTTGGTGTTCGCCAAAAGGCATGTGGGAGACTCCCCAAACATATGGAAGAAGGTACTCTGGTCAGATGAGACTAAAATGTAGCTTTTTGGCAATCAAGGAAAATGCTATGTCTGGCGCAAACCGAACACCTCCCATCACCCCAAGAACAGCATCCCCAAGGACTGGGAAATTGTTCAGAATTGACGAAATGATGGATGGCGCTAAATACAGGGAAATTGTTGAGGGAAACCTGTTTCAGTCTTCCTGAGATTTGAGACTGGGACAGAGGTTCACCTTCCAGCAGGACAATGACCCTAAGCATACTGCTAAAGCAACACTCGAGTGGTTTAAGGGGAAACATTTAAATGTCTTGGAATGGCCTAGTCAAAGCCCAGGCCTCAATTCAATTGAGAATATGTGGTATGACTTAAATATTGCTGTACACCAGCGGAACCCATCCAACTTGAAGGAGCTGGAGCAGTTTTTCCTTGAAGAATGGGCAAAAATCCCAGTGGCTAGATGTGCCAAGTGTATAGAGATACTCCAGTAGACTTGCAGCTGTAATTGCAGCAAAAGATGGGTGGGGGGGGTGAATAGTTATGCACGCTCAAGTTTCCTTTTTTTTGTCTTATTTCTTGTTTGCAAATATTTTGCATCTTCAAAGTGGTAGGCATGTTATGTAAATCAAATAATACAAACCCCCCAAAAATCCATTTTAATTCCAGGTTGTAAGGCAACAAAATAGGAAAAATACCAAGGGAGGTGAATACTTTCGCAAGCCACTGTAGCTTTTGAATCGTGACAATATGTACTTTTGAGGAAAATAGGCATGTTTCTCAACATATACACTGCCTTTGAGAAGGGATTGCATGACTATTAGCTTAGCAACCGCATGACGCAGCATGACAACGTGAACACGGTTGGTCGACAGTCTGCTGGGTGGGGGCGTTATGCGTTCCTACTTCCTTTCTATAATATCTCTGGCAACGGCACCATGCAATGCACCCTGGACTAAAGAAACAGACAAATAGGAACAATGTGCTAGACCCTCCGTTAAATTAGACATTTCGCGAGTTAGGAATATCTAAAAAAAAATATGATCAGTGGCTCATTCGAGAGAACATCCTCCCGACTTATGACATCGGCCAGTATTGAAATCTAACATTTATGATGGACATTTTCAGGATCTAAAATCCTATTCCTATTAACTTCCAGTGTAGTGAGAGGGACTTTATCACAGTGCTACGTCATACCTGCCGGATTTCTGCCTGCTTTAACTCCAATAACTCAGATACACATGAAAACATGGAATGACACAGGAAATCAATAGAACATCACTCAGGGATGCACATCGACAATATAACATTACAAAATGGGTGAACCTTTCCTTTAAAAGGCCAGAGACACATGTCATTGCCAGGGGGAGTTCTTGCAATGTGTGCTGGGAATTATCTGTAGATTAAATGATCTTGTTGTGATGAAGTGTCTAATATGAAATAATATGAAAATGAACTCCAGGAACACCTTCCTAGTATTGAGTTGGACCCAATTCGTTGGGGAATGGACTCTACAAGGTGTCAAAAGAGTTCCACAGGGGTGCTGGCCCATGTTGAGTCCAATGCTTCCCACAGTTGTGTCAAATTGGCTGGATATCCTTTGGATAGTGGACCATTCTTGATTCTGTTGAGTGTGAAAAACCCAGCAGCGTTGCAGTTCTTGACACACCCCGACCGGTACACCTGGCACCTACTACCAACCCCTTTAAAAGGCACTTAAATATTTTGTCTTGCCCATTCACCCTCTGAATGGCACACATACACAATCTATGAATCAATTGTCTCAAGGCTTAAAAATCCTTCTTTAACATGTCTCCTCCCCTTCATCTACACTGATTGAAGTGGATTTAACAAGTGGCATCAATAAGGGATCATAGAGTAGCTTTCACCTGGATTCACCTGGTCAGTCTATGTCATGGAAAGTGCAATGTTTTGTTAACTCAGTGTCTAGTTCCAATTTAGTCAACCATTATGTGTCATTGGCCCTGTGAGTCACAACCCATTTGACAGATGTCAGGAGTTTGCCTTTGGCAATCTGTCATTATTGAACATTTAGTGTAGAGAGACTATCAAACAATTCAAAATAATTGTGTATAATTGTATATAATCTCTATTGTGTACAATTGTTCTACGTGCTGTTATCGTGCCATTCTTAGCGCATTAAAAGGAGTTTATTGCCACTGCGGTTGTTTATTGTTTAGGTTTGTTTTAACCACGTGTATTCGTACTGTATGCTTGGGTGCGTTTGTCTTGTGTACCATGAGTTAATGGGCAAAATGTACCATCCTGTTTGTTAACTATAAACACAAAGCAATTAGCACGTCATCTGAGGATAAGGCTAAATTCAGTAAAAACCAAGCAGCTTGTCATGACCTATCTCCTCAACAAGCGTAGTAAAGCTAGTTAATTCCCTCCATTAAACGCAACGGATATCATTACCATTGTCGAGCAGGTACAAGTGTCATAACAGCAGCCCTTTTACTTTGCTGAGTTTGCAATACCCTTGAGAGCCATTGCTCCTGGAATGTTTTAATGCTGCATTGTTGTGAATTATCTCTTATTATCTTTTCTAATAAAAACAACAATGTAAGACATGATAAAACTCGCTTTAAGGGGTGAAAATTAAACTATGCTTCCTCTTCATTGATCCCTGTTGGGCTTAAAAGACTCATATGTTTACCATTCCTGGCAACAGTGTGTGGCTGTTAAATCACCATTATCTCTGCTAGTATTATTCAAATGGAATTGCTAGCCTGAGTGAACAGGTCTGATAGGTGCTGTAGGAGTGATTTTTGGAGGGTTGGGGTATCCGCCGAGGTATCTGCTTGATCTTAATAACCTCAGATTGGGTGTTTTCCAATGGGCGCTGAATATAATTGACTTAATCTGAAAGGCCTGGGTTATTAGAGGCAGTTTGAATTACCTTTAACCACTGACTGTAATAGGTAAAGAAGTGGAGGTACATTTGGTTACAGTGGTTGGGACAGCAGCTAGGGGATTGGAAAGGCTGCTGAATTGTATTTGTGAGTATGCTACCCTGCTTGAGACGTGCTCTTTTTGTAACTCTCTATGTACAAATAGGATGCATTTGTATGTCTTACTCCTCTAACGTGTATTGCTTGGGGAAACTGGTATTTTGTGAATCAAGCTTAAGTTGTCGACTCAAGTCATACCAAATTGTAAATCTTCAGCCATTGAAAGGATTTGAGGATACCGATTTCAAATCTTTTAATCCTTTATTTTTTTCTCGCAGGTCCCGGAGCACCCACTGTGATCTTACACAGCCTCAATAATGCCAGTAAGAAGTCAACTTAATCTCTCTTAACTGATGGGCATGTCATAAACTGCTTAAATGAGTTAGCGAGATAACTTGGAACGTTGGCATTTTGCCAGAACCAACAAGTGTAAAAAAATGAGTTTAAAAAAGCCATTTCTCACTTTGTTCAAATATTGAAGATTTGCTGTTGAAAAATACCAGCCGCCCACTCACTGGTACCCTTGTTGACTCTGAACTAGTGATGCGAATCGACCCCCTGCTGTATTAATTTCCTTATTTTCGTTTATGCTGTTCATGTCTGGATATCTGTCAATGTTTTGTCTTGAACGTTAACAGCTGCAGTGGAAAAAATGCAATCAATTTGTCCAGGGTTATTTGGACAAACCTTCCAATCCACAGCTGAGAACTTCAGGGCCTTGGCAGTTTCATAATGAGACGCCTATTGATTTGGGGTTTCTATTGAAAATACTGGATGAATTATTTTCCATTCAGTTTCCTCTCAGATGGCTGAAATGAAGGATACAATTGGCATTCATTGTGTAGTTCAATGTGGAGAAAATGGCAGAGGGGCTTCTTTTAAAAACAACCATTGACAAGCAGTTGTTGGTAAATATGAGATATCTTTGGTGAAAGGAAAACTTTCTGCATGCCAGTGAGTCTGCTATTTGCGCTGCCAGCTGTGGCAAGATCAATAGCACACCTGCTCAATCGTATACAGCAGACACTGATTATATTACAGTGGTCAAGCTCAGATGCAGGCAGCACCTCTCAGGCTACATTAGTTCAATATTTGGATGCTGAAGTACAATGTTGAGTTCAAAATTATTCCCATCTGGCATCAGTATGTGTTTTGATGATACCACAGTCTTGTCTTTATGGTAGACCAACAAACATCTTATTCTGGGTTAGAAAATGCAATGCATCTGGTCATATGCACCATTCAAAGGCTTGTTGTAAGGGCCAAACAATTGGCACTTGGTTGGTTATCAAGGACACTGTTCAACTCCCCACTAGAATTCTCATAAGGTGTGCCGAAAATCCTTGAAAGCCTTGAAGTTAATTTTATTTCATTTCAGGCTTGAAAGAGAAGTCTTTATGCGTTATAAAGGTCTAATATAATTCCACTTGCATCTCGCTAGGATAAGTGGCCCACATTGTGAACAATTCTAAAACTAATGCAACCTTGTCCCCCTATTAGATTATTACATCCTTGAGAACAACTCTTTACTAAAGGCCGCTTTAAAGGTCAAGAGGATTCAGATGACGGATTTCAGAACAATCCAGATGGAACATTTTGGTAAGACCGATCATTTTGGCTAATGACACATTGTTTTTCTGTCAGTTTCTCTAAACTAAACAGTTTCTCTATTATTCTAAGATTTTTGCTAATGGCTACTTTCTCTGCTCAGATCTGCCTTTGAAGATCTCTTACCCACCAGACTTCTCTGAATCGCGTCACTATGGCTTGTTATTGATAGTGTACGTATCGCCATCAGTATCTGTGCTCACTGTTGTTGAATTAATTTGTTTGAAGTGTTTTTATCTATGTATTCCCATCTATTATGATTGATATGAACGCCATCGCGTGAGAGTCAGACTGTCGTTACAGTGCCCATATTAGGACAGCCTCAAGCAATGAGGCTGTCCTGTGTCATTGCTGTTTCATTCTAACATTTATATTTATTCTTTCAGCGATGGCTCCCCCGGTGGCCAGGCAGTGAGCGACCGTTTTGTTCTGGACTGGGACTCGGTTCTGGTCAGCTCGGATAACGTCATAGTGGCTCATCTGGACGGCAGAGGGAGTGGCTTCCTAGGCCAGAGGGTTCTACATGAAGTCCACCGGCGTTTGGGAACCGTAGAGGTGCAGGATCAAATCACAGCTGTGGAGTATGTACTAGTTTTATCCCATTAAATCTAATTTAGTTATAATTCAATAAGTCATTAGCCTTAGAATACATGCTAATTCAACAATCTGCTCACGTTTTACATTTAGCTGAATTTGTCAAACAATCTTTAAACATTTTAAGAAAGTGAATTCAGTTGCTGTTTACTACTACTGTTTACTACTACTATCATGCTTTGTAACTTGTTTATTTCAGATACATGTTGACATTCCCATACATTGATCGGACACGGATAGGAGTATTTGGGAGGGTAAGAATCTATTGCCAGAATCTATCATACTTCTAATAGGCCTCAGATTTTTTTAAATAATTATAAAATACGTATATTTCAAGTTTGTAGAACAATGTTATGGAAACATTGCAGAAATGCTCCATTGGGCTTCAACGGTAGGAAAACTGTGTGCTAAGAAAACGGTGAAATTATCTAAAAATTACAATGTGATGGAATATATTGTTTTATGGTATATACAGCACATCTGAAATTAAGTCAAATGTTGTCTGGAATAGCACAATGTGACTGAATGTGACTTTTTACATTTTATAAAAGTACAGACTCAGAGTTTAAATTGTGTATCAAACACTCTAGTTGGGGTAAACATGGGAAAGTTATGCTTCTTTTAAATTTGATAAACTTGTTATCCCACTTTGACGAGAAGTAGGATAAAAATGACCTTGAATGATTTTCACACTTTCTAGAGAGCTATTCTTTGTTTATGCCCATTCAGCATCATTCACACCCTCTTAAACCTTAGCCCCAACCATCTCATTAAGAATTCACATGTAAATGTGTGAGTGAGCATGGCATTGTCCTCCAGTAAGTCATCTCTCTATTGTCTCCTTCCATTGTCTCAGCCAATCATGGATCCTGCCTGAGCACTGCTCAGTACTTTCTCCTTAAACTAGACTCATAATTTCTTTATTTAATTCATATTTACAGATCCCATACAGGTTTTAATTAAGGCATATGACATTTTTCAAACAGCCCTACTGTGAAGTAGGAAATCCTGAATCTGGTCACATATTGATCAACTTGATCTATCCACATTTTTGTATTTTGCTATCAAAAACATATATTTTTTAAAGGATCAACTATTTGGTGGGGTTTCTATGTATGGAGAATATCTAATATTTGGATCTCCTTTCTGAGTTAGCTTGGGGAGATAACCTCCTATCTTACTTCTTTACCATTATATGAATGGTCGTCAATGACCGTATTCTGACCTCATAAACCACTTTTTTTAATGATACATTCTTGTTCTTTGATGTGTACATGGGGCCTATGGGGCCTATGTCTCTGTGTTGCAACTCTTACAAAATTACCTCTAGCTCTGTCTTAGAATGTTTGATAAAAAAAATGGATATACATGATCACTACATCTTAGAGAAGACAGTAAGCAATATTTTAAGTTATGTACTTGCATGGATGGCTACCAACATATGCGTGTGTAGGGGACCAGTGTGGTCTTAGACAAGTGGACAGGTTTCTAATGTTTCAGGGGCTACTGATGCCACAATAATAATACTGACACAAAACAAATACTACTAAGATACATTTAGGTCTAAGGAGATGCACTATGTAGTGTTTAACATGATGGCTTGTTGATGCCCTGTACAGTTCATGACCTGTAGGTCATTGTTTATGACCCGTAGGCAGCGTTGCATTTTTGGAACCATGGGTCTCACCGGATTAATGACTTTAGGAGAAACGTACTCAACTTGTCAGTACCAAATTTCACATTATTAGTTCGCAGTTTCCCGGGATTTAAAAGTTGACACATGTTTTTTGATTGATTTCAAAATGATAAAGCGGTCCCGATTCTGTGTATTGTACAGAAACTGAATTTTTTGTTTACTTGTTTGTTTCTTGTTGTTTTAATTGTTTTCCAGGGTTATGGTGCCTATATTACATTAATGATGCTCAAATCAACCGACAGCCTGTTCAAATGCTCAGTAGCAATGTCACCAGTCACAGACTGGAAACTATATGGTGAGTAGAAGCTTGGAAATCCCAATGTCCATTCCATTTACTGATTCCAGATATTACACTTCACAATGATGGATAGAGGGGTAGGAAAGGAAAGGAGAGGTGACAGAAGTGTTGACACCTAAGTAGGGTATCCTCTTCACTTGGGGCACCATTTATGTAGGAGATTGTCCTATTTGTAAAACATTCCTCAATAAGGAATTGGATACGGTTCAAATTGTACATTAACATGATACATTGCAACACCTAAGCCACACAGAGAGACCAAATGACTGAAGATTGAACCATAGAGATCCCAGTATCTTCAATGACTGTGTGAAGTTGCTGGATATTGGCGGGAACTGGAACACACTGTCGTACACGTTAATGCAGAGCATCCCAAACATGCTTAGTGGGTGACATGTCTGGTGAGTATGCAGGTCATGGAAGAACTGGAAAATGTTTTGCTTCCAGGAATTGGGTACAGATCCTTGCGACATGGGGCTGTGGATTATTATGCTAAAACATGAGGTATTGGCGGTGGATGAATGGCACGACAATGGGCCTCGGGATCTCGTCGTGATATCTCTGTGCATTCAAATTGCCATCGATAAAATGCAATTTTTTTCATTGTCCGCTGCTTATGCCTGTCCATACCATAGTCCCACCGCCAATGTTGACATCGCTTACACGACGCCATGCACGCTGCCTGCCATCTGCCCGGTACAGTTGAAACCGGGATTCATCCATGAAGAGCACACATCTCCAGTGTGCCAGTGGCCATCGAAGGTGAGCATTTGCCCACTGAAGTCAGTTACGACGCCGAACTGCAGTCAGGTCAAGACCCTGTTGAGGACGACGAGCACGCAGATGAGCTTCCATGAGAAGGTTTCTGACAGTTTGTGCAGAAATTCTTTGTTTTAGCATACCCACAGTTCCATCAGCTGTCTGGGTGGCTAGTCTCAGACGATCCTGCAGGTGAAGAAGCCGGATGTGAAGGTCCTGGGCTGGCGTGGTTACATGTGGTCTGCGGTTGTGAGGCCGGTTGGATGTACTGCCAAATTCTCTAAAACGACATCGGGAAAGAAATTAACAATCAGTTCTCTTGCAACAGCTCTGGTGCACGCTCCCTTAAAACATGAGACATCTGTGGGGTTGTGTTGTTTCTTGATGTGCCACACCTGTCAGGTGGATGGATTATCTTGGCAAAGGTGAAATGCTCACTAACAGGAATGTAAACAACTGTGTGCACAACATTTTAGAGAAATAAGCTTTTTGTGCGTATGGAAAATGAATGGGATATTTTATTTCAGCTCATGAAACATGGGACCAACACTTTACATGTTGGTTTATATTTTTGTTCAGTGTAGTTTGGATGCAGAATGACAGAGATCACATTTTGTATAGCATTAGCAAAAGTACCACTTAGATGCACCTGAAGCACTGAAGCACTGTCTGTACCTGCCACCCTGTTTGGAATGTATCACTTTCTATTTGAACAGCATCAGCGTTTTCCGAGAGGTACCTTGGCATGCCATTACGGGACGACAGCAGATATCAGGTGCGTTTGCTTACCGCCTCCCTGCACTTGTTCGCCGTCAATCTTGTTTAGCTCTTTGAAAGCCGTCTCTCCATATCGTTGCTGACATGCTTTCGGTTAAGCTCCTGCAGTTACTGAGTGTCGCTACCATCAGAATTTTTTCCCCCTTTTTTTTTTTGATGCTTCCAGAGCGCAGAGACTTTGTCGCTCATCTCCACGGTAACTGTGGCGCATTAACTTGTTAGATCTCACTGCGTTCATGTTTTGACGAGCTGCTGAAAGGGGACGTCTGGCTTTCCCAGACACCCCCGCGGTGGGGATCTGCCGCTATGTCAAACAGCTGGTTCAGTTACACTGATGAGAGAGACGGAACTGCAGCAGGTAAAATCCCGAGAACTGCTGTTCCACTGACATGACTTCTGGACAAAATAAATAAACTAACTTGGTATACAGACAAAAAAAGGGGATGTTTATGAAGGTGACATCTAAGGTTAAAAGACACAGTTCATGCTGTTATGGCATACAATTTAACTTGTATACATGTGTTATTGTAATGTACAATGGATTGATCTTTGATAATTTTGTGCCTGATATCAATTCATTCAATTACAGTGCAGTTTATTTTGACTGCATTTGCACAGTAAGCTAACTTAAGTGCAGATTGTGCACGATAACCCTCAATCTAACTTACAGTTGAAGTCGGAAATTTACATACACCTTAGCCAAATACGTTTAATCTCAGTTTTTCACAATTCCTGATGTTTAATCAGAGTAGAAATTCCCTGTCTTAGGTCAGTTAGGATCACCACTTTATTTTGAGAATGTGAAATGTCAGAATAATAGTAGAGAGAATTATTTATTTCAGCCTTTATTTATTTCATCACATTCCCAAAGGGTCAGAAGTTTACATACACTCAATTAGTATTTGGTAGCATTGCCTTTAAATTGTTAAACTTGGGTCAAACGTTTCGGGTAGCCTTCCACAAGCTTCCCACAATAAGTTGGGTGAATTTTGGTCCATTCCTCCTGACAGAGCTGGTGTAACTGAGCCAGTTTTGTAGGCCTCCTTGCTTGCACACACTTTCTCAGTTCTGCCCACAAATTTTCTATGGAATTGAGGTCAGGGCTTTGTGATGGCCACTCCAATACCTTGACTTTGTTGGCCTTAAGCCATTTTGCTACAACTTTGGAAGGGTACTTGAGGTCATTGTCCATTTGGAAGACCCATTTGCGACCAAGCTTTAACTTCCTGACTGATATCTTCCTGACTGATATGTTGCATCAACATATCCACATAATTTTTCTTCCGCATAATGCCATCTATTTTGTGAAGTGCACCAGTCCCTCCTGCAGCAAAGCACCCCCACAACATGATGCTGCCACCCCCGTGCTTCACGGTTGGGATGGTGTTCTTCGGCTTGCAAGCCTCCCCCTTTTTCCTCCAAACATAACGATGGTCATTATGGCCAAACAGTTCTATTTTTGTTTCATCAGACCAGAGGATATTTCTCCAAAAAGTACGATCTTTGTCCCCATGAGCAGTTGCAAACCGTAGTCTGGCTTTTTTATGGCAGTTTTGGAGCAGTGGCTTCTTCCTTGCTGAGCGGCCTTTCAGGTTATGTTGAGATAGGAATTGCTTTACTGTGGATATAGATAATTTTGTACCTGTTTCCTCCAGCATCTTCACAAGGTCCTTTGTTGTTGTTCTGGGATTGATTTGCACTTTTCGCACCAAAGTACATTCATTACTAGGAGACAGAACAAGTCTCCTTCCTGAGTGGTATGACGGCTGCATGGTCCCATAGTGTTTATACTTGTGTACTATTGTTTGTACAGATGAATGTGGTACCTTCAGGCATTTGGAAATTGCTCCCAAGAAATAACCAGACTTGTGGAGCTCTACAAATTTTTTTCTGAGGTCTTGGCTGATTTCTTTTGATTTTCCCATGATGTCAAGCAGAGGTACTGAGTTTGAAGGTAGGCCTTGAAATACATCCACAGGTACACCTCCAATTGACTGAAATTATGTCAATTAGCCTATCAGAAGCTTCGAAAGCCATGACATAATTTTCTGGAATTTTCCAAGCGGTTTAAAGGCACAGTCAACTTAGTGTATGTAAACTTCTGACCCACTGGAATTGTGATACAGTAAGTGAAATAATCTGTCTGTAAATAATTGTTGGAAAAATTACTTCTGTCATGCACAAAGTAGATGTCCTAACCGACTTGCCAAAACTACAACCATTAGGAATATTTGTTATAACAGTATACATAGGAAGTTTAGCTTCCCCTAATTAGCCTACTCCTGTCTATACAGAAATATATTAAATAATTTAAAATAGGTTACTACCCCAGAAAGCATGATTTGGCCACACAGGATCGTTAGCTTCCAGAAAACAAACCTGTGGATTGTTCAAAATCGCTTTGCCTACAGTCGGAAGGGTCCGGGCAGCGTGTGAGGCAAATAGCCTACCAAACAGATGATTGTTGAGTTGTGACTGTCAGTGAAAAGTAGAGGCCCAGCCAGGCATATCGCAATATTTCCAAATACAATTGCAGAAAAACATAGTTTGGAAAGCAAATGGCTATTGCTGTAAAGAGAAGACAATGAAAAAACTGTAATCTGTCTATTATTATCAAAATGTTCAACTTAATTGAGCGAACATTATAGCCTATCTTACTGGCACCATGCAATGGAGAGCATCGGCCATATCCTCAGTGAGTGCGCATCTTCATTGTTTCATTGTTGGGTCAGTGCCACTTGAAAGTTTGTTTTTGGACAAGATACATTTCCTTTTCCAGTTTAGATGGACATCATATTGTATTTGTGTCTCCCCTTTTTTGTAGGCCTATTATATGGATCAGACAACATTGTTTTTATTGATCTGTTTGTCAGTGTCAGCAGAGTAGTCGACCCTGTAATTTTTATTGTATTAAAAAAGATTCTGCTGATATCTCCAGTCATATAGCAGAATTCATTCCTGTGCAAAGAAAGAAGAAACATATCTGATATAGCCTATAGCCTAGGTCTATTCTATGCCACTACGAGCTCAGCCATGCATTGAACAGTCTTTTTTTGCGACCAGTTATTGAGTTATATTATTAGCCTAAATTATGACTATCCAATCTTCTCATCATATTAGGAATAGTAGGCTATCTTACATAAGTATGCAAATGCAACGATGCATGGAATGCTTTATTATAAAGGTGCATTGTTATGGTGACAATTAGCTTCCCCAAACTAGAAACTTACCTGCCGCCAATGACAGTATCCATACCTCAGGAATAAAGTACCGTCTGTACCATTACACTCCATACACTCCTCTCACTAGGAATTCCTCTTGACCTTCCCTTCTAACTATATGCCAGCAAACTGTTTTTATGGTTCTTAACCCTTCTATGGATGGCTCTGTTGCAGTTCTCCAGTGTGTTGCAGAACGTCCAGCCACTGAGGGAACAGACTCTGATGCTTGTCCACGGCACAGCAGATGGTGAGTGACTAACTAAGAGAAACCACGAAAAAAAGACCTCCACATTGATCTGGGGTCAGTTTTGTAGCTGTTGTGTTATTCTTTACTTTGTATGACCAATCTGCATTGTGCTTCTTGCCAGACGGCACATGAAACAGCAATAACCTGACAATTACAAAAACTGCCACAACCAAAGAACTTGTAACAAAAATGACTGATTTATGAAATATTAGTTATTTAAATAATATATGGGACATTGAATACATTAAACATAGTCAAGAATTGGGCCATTTCCATGTTACAGAGAATGGATTTGCCACAAGAAATCTCAAATGTTTCAAGTTAGACCAATTTATATAAGGTAATTTCATCTCCACACTGTCATGTTTTATGTTAGAATGTGATCTTGTCTCTCTTCCCTGTGATGATTCAAGCAGAATTCTGCTGACATATTTTCTTTTCTTCTGCCTCTTTCAGCCAATGTTCACTTTCAGCATACTGCTGAGCTCATCAAGAACCTTGTGAAAGTTGGAGCAAACTACTCAATGCAGGTATGGAGAAAGTAATTGCACACTGTACTGTAGTATACAGGTACTGTGTAGTGTGCAGGTACACTAGATACATGAAGCCATAGCCTACTCAAGCTATGGTTGCTTTGAATGTACACTAGCAAAAACAAAACAATGCAGTACCCTACCTTATGTACAGTATGTTACTGTATGTAGTACCATAACCATACAGTACCACCAGCTACTGTGATGATTACACACATCCATACAGTGGTGGTATAAAGAAATAGGAGTAAAAGCTTTTCACCAATGCTGCTTTGCCCATGTTGTGTTCATGTTGTACTCATGTTGTACTCATATTGCCTTACCTCCTTACTTCATTTGCACACACTGTATACTGATTTTTCTATTGTGTTATTGACTGTACGTTTGTTTATCTCATGTGGAACTCTGTGTTGTTCTTTTTGTCGCACTGCTTTGCTTTATCTTGGCCAGGTCGCAGTTGTAAATGAGAACTTGTTCTCAACTGGCCTACCTGGTTAAATAAAGGTGAAATAAAAATAAGTAAATAATGTTGTGCTTATGTCGTGGTGTTCTAGCTCTATCCAGACGAGGGTCATTTCCTGTCCCAGCGGAGTCGGCAGCATCTCTTCGAGTCGCTCACCAACTTCTACAGGGAGTGTCTCAGGGAGGAGATCCTACCACTGCCCGATGATGAGGAGGAGGAGGAAGAAGAGTAGGAGTATGATGTGTTGGGGACCTTCGGCAGGACTTTGGCAGGACTTCCTCTCTGTAAACATTTGCTGAAGCCTGCACTAAAGGCTGGGGGCTTTTGGACCAAGTGTTAAGACAGAGGTGGACAGTGAGAGTTGCTGATGCTTCTAGTGTGTCTGTGTGTGTGTGTGTGTGTGTGCGTGTGTACATTAGATCATTTGTGTTAGTTTGAGAAAGAGAGTTTGATAGTGTTTGTGCGTGTGTCTGCGTATGTACGTTTGTGTGTGCATGTGTTTTCATTCAGAGAACTTCCAAGGACACCTGTCAAAGACAATGGAGACTGGCATTGTCGAGACTAAAAGCTGGAACTCTCACGAATCCAAAATGCCACTTCAATCACTTTTGGCAAAGCACATAGCAGACTGCCTCCATCATCAATGGCGGCCATTAGTGTTGCAACATCCACACTTGCAAGTGCATGGTTCTTTTCCCCTTTCAGCTTCACTAGTTTTGTTAGTCTTTGTTGTAGTAGTCATTGGGAAGAGACAAACACAGATGAAGTACCCTTTTAAATTTTTCCCCCTCAATATCTTGTTGCACAAGGAAATACTCCATTGCTCTTCAGAGACATACTGTAGGCAATGAAAGTTCACCATCACTGTGACGTTGTCCACAAATAAGTGTAATTCCTGCTGAATGCTCTCATCGTCAAACCCCACTGAAAAGAACAGTCCTTTGGGCACACTTAAACAATGGTCTTATGTAGACATGTCCAATGCCTTATGAAGTGCTACCTAAGACCGTAAGACCACATACTGGCATTCATAGCCATTCATTACTAGCAGCGTCATACCAACCTGTGTCAGCTCAGTTCTTTGAGACGCAATATGACATAGTGCAGTCTCACAGACAGTTAATATCAGTTATAAAGTCAGGTCATAAACCAGTTATAACTCCAGTGAGTAGAGTGGTCACAAAGGCCATAAAATGACATTGTGTAGGCCTAAGTAAGGGGTTTGCATGTCTACAGCAGAGTGTGTACATACATATATTTTTTAGATATGTCAGATCTCGTGGATAGGTTAGTCTATGGGAATGGAATGATTTGACCTGTATGTCTTGTACATTTTCCAGTTGATTTTGGTTTCCGTTTATATTTCTTCCAAGGGTGGATTTTGTAATGCTTGTTCTTGTTAATTTTGCTGTTTCTAAAGGGAGGGGGGGATGTGGGTGTTGGGTTATTGTGATTGTCCTCTAGTGATGATTATGAATAAAAAAGCACAGAAAAACTCATATATTACCATTAGGTATTTTGCACAAATTACATCCAACCACAGTGTTTTCAGTATTGATTGACAAATTAACGAATGATCCAGTCAATTATATTTAATCGGTTTGTTGACCTTGGACTCACCTTTGTGCCTAGACGGTTTGAGTTGGTCAAGGTCTGAAGACACATTCAATAAGGGCCTTGAGGCAGTGGGCCTACAGATATCTAACATTGGATGTGTCTCAATCCACCGATGTCCCACTTCCGCATCTACATTACGTTGCTTTCTCCTGGGTAGACACATGATAATTACAAGTATATCCTAGGTAACTACATTGTTCTTACATTACACTTGATTCAGTATAGCCTTTGAGCTAGATCATAACATAGAAATAAGCTAAATTGAAAGTGACCTGGAGTTAATAGCAGGGTGTGCCTTTGTTACAATTGTTGTTACCAGGTCCTAGCCTATTTATTGACCCTGGTATTACATGTGGCTTCAATGGTAGTGGCATATTTTGGTTGGACTTTCAAATGTGTAATTACAAAACATTAGTTACATAGTGGAACAAGAGAATGTGCAGTAACATTAGTATTTCATATATTTTTTTGTTTAACCTTTATTTAACTAGGCAAGTCAGTTAAGAACAAATTCTTATTTTCAGTGACTGCCTAGGAACAGTAAGTTACACATGTGGAATAACCTTCAGCAAGTGAATGTGTAATTACACATTCCTTGTTCTAATTGTGTAATAACTGATTCCACAAACAACCCTATTAACATGTAATTACTTATGTAAAACCTATGTAACTATTATGTTAAGCTATTACTGTGTTAGTTACATAGTAATAGGGGCTACATAATTTAAAGTGTTACCCAGTAATATTTAAGCTTTTTTCTTGTTTTTCAAGCGAGGGTTTTTTAAGGGAGTATGCGAAACACAGATGTTCGTTCTGCTAGGAGCAAACCGAACCTAGTATGCGGGCGCCTTTAGTTGGAGTGAGCATCTCTGGTCCTTGGAGTGAGCATCTCTGGTGTGTGTGTGTGTGTGTGTGTGTGTGTGTGTGTGTGTGTGTGTGTGTGTGTGTGTGTGTGTGTGTGTGTGTGTGTGTGTGTGTGTGTGTGTGTGTGTGTGTGTGTGTGTGTGCGAGTGATATGGAGAGATATATATTGCATAAACCAGGGCTGGTGGAAAATTGTGACAAGGCAGCACTTTTCAATCAGGTGTGGCAGCGCCACACCACTTTTGATTTAATGGAATAAAATATATGGACACAAAGCGTTGAAAAGAGGTTCAAAGTGCTGTTCTTTAGACTGATTTGTCATCTCGCCCACAATTTCTGTGTCCTTCACATTGGGGTGCTGCTGCAGGCAGTTTGCCTGTCTTGACTAATCAGAAATTGCAGGTCTCTTGGGCCGGGCACAGCGCAAAAAGATCGAGGCACATTCTCCACTTTCCTCCGGTATTTGTTTGGCAAGAGTGATAACACAACACTCCCAACAGACACAAGCAAAAATTCTTACATACTGTAAATGTAGCAGCCTATAACATTACAGTAGCGATCTGACAGCAGTACTGCACCTGTCGACGACACAAGTTGTTCTGCTTCCACCAGCACATCCAATGCTAGCATCAGTAATTCTACATTTGTTGTTAGCCCAGCTAACATGGACACTGACAGTTGTGAATCTGATGCAGCCGAAGAGCTACTGCCCCCTTACCCGGGAAAGCCCTGAACAACAGACAGGGACGTTGGACCATCGAAGAGGCACAAATATGATGAGAACTACATTAATTTGGGGTTCACTTATATTGGGAGTAGTGCCTTTCCTCAGCCACAGTGTGTTATATGTGCAAAAGTACTATCTTACAACTCGATGAAACCTTCACTCTTGCGCAGACATTTCGAAACAAAGCATGCCAAATAGAAAAATAAGCCACAGGAGTTTTTTGAGCGAGAATTAAGACGACTTTCGACTAGTAAGACGTATAAAAGCAACAGATACCATTAATAAGAAGTGTTTTATATGGTGAGCTAACGAGTGGCTAGGACAGGCAAGCCCCATACTATTGTGGATGACTTCATTCTTCCTGCTGCCGCAGATATGGCTGGGACAATGCTGGGGGAAAAGGCCCAAAAAACTATACAGACAATTCCTTCATCAAACAACACTGTTTCACAACACATCAGTGACATGGCGGGAGATGTTGTGACACAATTACTTCTCCGCTCAAAAGCCAGTGAATTCTATGCGTTAATAGATGTGGCGGGCCTGGCACAGCTCCTGGTATATGTCCGTTACGTTTATGGGGGGTCAATTAAGGAAGACATCCTCTTCTGCAAACCACTCGAAACCAGAACAACAGGAGATACTATTTTTAAAGTACTGGACAGCTTTGTGACATCAAATGGACTTTGGTGGTCAAGATGTGTGGGTATCTGTACTGATGGCGCAAAAGCCATGACAGGGAGACAGTGGAGCGGTAATGCGCGTGCAAGCAGTTGCTCCCGACGCCACTTGGGTCCACTGCAGGATCCACCGAGAGGCTCTTGCTGCCAAAGGAATGCCTGACAGCTTGAAAGATGTTTTGGACACTACAGTGAAAATGGTTAACTTTGTTAAAGCAAGGCCACTGAACTCTCGGGTATGTTCTGCACTATGCAATGATATGGGCAGCGACCATGTAACGCTTTTACAACATACAGAAGTGCGCTGGTTATCAAGGGGCAAAGTGTTAACATGTTTTTGGGAATTGAGAGACGAGCTAAAAGTTTTCTTTAATGACCATAATTTTCACTTGTCTGACCGCTTGCATGATGACGGGTTTTTCACCGGACTGGCCTATCTGGGTGATGTTTTTTCTCGCCTGAATGATCTTATTAGGACTACACTTTTTATTAGGACTACAGTTGCATAGGGCAGGACTACACGATGGAAACCTGCATAAAGAAAGCTCAGCCCTGTGAGTTTTATTGTCCAATCATGTTGCTTTCTCTGTGTCTGTTTATAGGAAACCTCCCTAGTCCTTCTTAAATATATATATGTACTGCAGGTTGCTGCAGATTGACAGGGGTTTTCATCCTCCCCAAGGCCAGGACTTTTTCCAGGACTTATGGCCATAAGACCTGATTAGAAAAACTCTGCTCCCGTCATAACCCATACAACAGACTAATCACGTCATACCGTATAAGGTCCGGTTTATTACCTGGTTAGGTTACCAGATTAGGAAAAACTAAGGACCGCAAATATTTTTTTCTCTCACACCACTCTGGGACCTGTGATGCCACCTCTGGCATAAACAGATGTTGGTATCTCATTGAAGAACACCATCCAACAGCTTCTCGGAGTGTATTACGTTTAGCAGAACCTGCAGTGATAATCAGTGCTTTGTGGTGTCTGATAGACGTATTTTGTGGAATGTTGAAGCACTTCATAGTAGTTTGAAGAATTCTTCAGCTGATTAGCTGATGTTTTTCACAAGAATGGTGTTTCTCTACTGTATAGTTGTCACGGACCCCTCTGGAACTGGCATTACGCACACCTGCTCCCCATTCCCATTGATTAGTATTTGTATAAGTGTGCCCTTTGCTCACCATTGTCCTGTAGATCATTTTTACAATGTCCGTTGGTCGTGTGAGTAGCTGTGCCGTGTTGGTTTGGCTTTCCTGACACTTGTATTGTGCCGTGTGGTATTATTGTGCGCCCCGTGTATTTATTTGAGGTACTCCTCGCACGTTTGTTTGCGTTTCAACCCTGTGTTTTGTATACATGTTTGTGTGGTCTTCATCCCCGTGCCTTTACATGGCACGCTGTAATTTGGGTCAATAAAAACCCATATTACACATTCCTGCGCCTGTCTCCCGATCCCTTTATACCAACGTGACAGAATAATCGACCATTAAGGGAGACAGCGGGAATGGCCCTGTCCGACGACGCTGCAACTGGGCCGTCCGACATCGCCATAACAGGTCCATCGGACGACGCAACTTCGGCAAGGGCAAATGGCCCGACCACGCTCAAGGCCGGTGTCGTTGCGCTGCTACTGTAGCACGCCGGGTGGTACTGTCACGTATCCCTCCGGAACTGTCATTACGCACACCTGGTCCCTATTCCCAGTGATTAGTAATTGTATAAGTGTGCCCTTTGTTCACCATTGTCCTGTAGATTATTTTTACAATGTCCGTTGGTCGTGTGAGTACCTGTGCTGTGTTGTTTTGGCTTTCCTGACACTTGTATTGTGCAGATAATTACGGGTTTCGTCCCGTGTGGTATCATTGTGCGCCCCGTGTATTTATTGGAGATACTCTTCGCTCTTTTGTTTTGGTTTCAACCCTGTGTTTTGTATACATCTTTGTTAGGTCTTTGTCCCCATGCCTTTATATGGCACGCTGTAATTTGGGTAAATAAAAACCCATATTACGCATTCCTGCGCCTACCCTTATACCAGCGTGACAATAGTTTCTTAGAAACAAACATATTGGGAAGCAAGGTAGCCAGATTCCAGATATAATAGATTTATTCTATTGTACAACATTTTGACAAATATACAAATGCAATACACTAAAGGCATTGACTGTGGTGAATGGGACCGTTTGTGTGTAATTCATTTGATGCAGGCGTTAATATACATCAGGTATTCCCAAACATTTTCAAACAGTCCATTTATATTTTCCAACGGGGCTATACATTTGGGTGAGGTTCTTTTCTCGCTTAAGTAGCCTCGTTTCACTGCCAAAAATATAATGAAACCATCTAGTGTTCAGTGAAATAACATCACAATGTCAAATACAAGTAGCCTAGTCAAATAATTAACATCCAGTCACATCAACCATTACTCTCTCGTGGGAATTACACTAACAGTCCGTATGTAGCCAAACGTAGCTGCTGTTCATGTTGGTGTCTGTACTGATGGCGCAAAAGCAATGACAGGGAGACATAGTGCAGTGGTAACGCGCGTGCAAGCAGTTGCTCCCAACGCCACTTGGGTACACTGCAGGATCCACCGAGAGAATTCTGCTGCCAAAGGAATGCCTGACAGCTTGAAAGACGTTTTGGACAGGACAGTGAAAATAGTTAACTTTGTTAAAGCAAGACCCCTGAACTCTTGTGTATGTTCTGCACTATGCAATGATATATGCAGTGACCATGTAACGCTTTTACAACATACGCGCTGGTTATCAAGGGGCAAAGTATTAACACGTTTTTTTTTTAATTGAGAGACGAGCTTAAAGTTTTCTTTATTGACCATAATTTTCACTTGTCTGACCGCGTGCATGATGACAAGTTTTTCACACGACTGGCCTATCTGGGTGATTTTTTTTCCTCGCCTAAATGATCTGAATCTAGGATTACAGGGACTCTCCGCAACTATATTCAATGTGCGGGACAAAATTGAGGCTATGATTAAGAAGTTGGAGCTCTTCTCTGTCTGCATTAAGAAGGACAACACACAGGTCTTCCCATCATTGTATGATTTGTTGTGTGCAAATGAACAAGCTTACGTACAACGTCAAATGTGATACAGCGAAGCACCTGAGTGAGTTGGGTGAGCAATTACGCAGGTACTTTCCCGGCCCTAATGTCCACCCTGACCCTTTATTTACATTATTTGAAAGCCATGTATCTTTACAATTCTTCCCATACTATTCAACCAAAATATATCTATAACTTCTACTATATAAGAGACATGGGGGGTCAAGCAAGTGGTACTGGTAAGTAACTTAAGAAATTTACATTTGATATGATCTTTATGTGTACTTCAATATAGCATGGACCTTCATGGACTGAAGGACTGAGGTCAGGTGGAGTGGAGTGTCAGTATCTGAGTTGAGCGTCTGACGACTAATGAAAGGGTTGCCAGATGACAACACAAATGCTAGATTAGGATTGCAAAATGTGTAACTTTCCCCGGATTTCCATTTTGGATTCTCTGCTTATTCCCTCCTGATTCTAGGAACCTTCTAACTGGGTTCTCGAAAACCTGGGTATTTTGGGAAACCTGTGTGTGATCACAGACAAATATCCAGAGGGAAAAGTCACAGACAGGAATCTACAGAATGATCTTATTGCTTCCCCATTTTAATTGCTTCCTGGATGTACCTGTTCTACCATTATGCTGTTATACAGGTCATGCGCATCTAGTTGTAGGCCTACCCCAGACTTTTGTGTGTCCTATAGGTTATTAACTGGTGAAGAGTGATCAGAATTAATCTTTGTCATACTGTATATAAATCATATTAATCAATTAATTTATATCATAATGAGTTCAATCATGCTATACGATCAACCATTCTAAACAGTATTCAGTTTTCATAACACTTAACGGAATGGAAATGACATGCGTGGATATCAAGTTAGGATTCCACTCTACAATGACATCGTTATTAATGATCTGTAATTCTTTTCTATTGTGGAAATATGATTGAGTTTGCTAGTGCAATTTCAATGTCTTTGTTTCGTAGTGATGACTGGAATGAGGTAAAGGACCCTGTACTATGAAATGAAAGGAGGTATATACAATAGAGGCTCAGTTGGTAAAGTAGCAACGGTCATAAAAATTTTAATAAACGGAACAGTTGGACATTGGGTGATTTTTGACTGAATTATTGACTGAATTATAGCACATGCAATTGTTTACTGGTATGGATAAATAATGAATGGAGTTAGTTTTTTTCTTAGAACGCACTTACATGTACACTGACTGTACAAAACGTCCTAATATTGAGTTGCACCCTCTTTTGCCCTCAGAACAGCCTCAATTCATCGGGGCAAGGACTACAAAGTGTCGAAAGCACTCCACAGGGATGCTTGCCCATGTCAAGTCCAATGCTTCCCACAGTTGTGTCAAGTTGGCTGGATTTTCTTTTTGGGTGGTGGACCATTCTTAATACACACGGGACACTGTTGAGCGTGAAAAACCCAGCAGCGTTGCAATTCTTGACACACTCAAACCGGTGTGCCTGGCACCTACTACCATACTCCGTTCAAAAGGCACAAATCTTTTCTCTTGCCTATTCACCCTCTGAATGGCACACATACGCAATCCATGTCTCAAGGCTTAAAAATCCTTCTTTAATCTGTCTCCTCTCCATCTACACTGATTAAGTGGATTTAATAGTTGACATCAATAAGGGATCATAGCTTTCACCTGGACTCACCTAGTCAGTCTGTTATGGGAAATAGAAGGTGTTTTGTATACTCAGTGTACATTTTCTAATGCTATCAGGTATTTGTTTTATATTTTGTGTTCAAATAAAGAAAATTGTATATGGCTCATTTGCATAAATACACTGGGTGTATTTGCATATATGAATGCATAAACATAAAGGGGTGGGCAAAAGCTTCTGTCTAAGGGTGGCAGGTAGCCTAGTGGTTAGAGTGTTGGACTAGTAACCGGAAGGTTGCAAGATCAAATCTCTGAGCTGACAAGGTAAAAATATGTTGTTCTGCCCCTGAACAAGGCAGTTAACCCCACTGTTCCTAGGATGTCATTGAAAATAAAACTTGTTCTTAACTGACTTGCCTAGTTAAATAACTGCACTCAACTATCTAGACTGCCTCATTACTTACTGTTGTTGTGTGTCAATAGCAAATGACATGCATGGATTAAAAATCAACAAGCTTGGCTTTAGATTACACATACTTATCTATACATTGCTTGCAAGATCAGACAATATCACTATAATGCAATTTCATTTTCGGGAAGTTGCTTTCATTCCAGCACATCTAACACACTATGTGCAAAAATATGTTGAAACTGCTTCAAATGAGTTGGATTCGGATATTTCAGCCACACCCGTTGCTGACAGGTGGACAAAATCAAGCACACAGCCATGCAATCTCCATAGACAAGCGTAGAATGTAGAATGGTCTTACTGAAGAGCTCAGTGACTTTCAAAGTGGCACCATCACAGGATGCCACCTTTCCAATAAGAGTTTGTCAAATTTCTGCCATGCTAGAGCTGCCCCTGTCAACTGTAAGTGATGTTATTGTGAAGTGGAAACGTCTAGGAGCAACAACGGCTCAACCGCAAAGTGGTAGGCCACACAAGCTCACAGAACGGGACCGCCAAGTGCTGAAGTGTGTAAAAATAATCTGTCGTCTGTACCGAGTTCGAAACTGCCTCTGGAAGCAACACCAGCACAAGAACTGGTTTCGATGGCCGAGCAGCCCCACACAAGCCTAAGATCACCATGCGCAATGCCAAGCGTTGGCAGGAGTGGTGTAAAGTTTGCCGCCATTGGACTCTGGAGCAGTGAAAACGTGTTCTCTGGAGTGATGAATCACGCTTCACCATCTGACAGTCTGACGGACAAATCTGGGTTTGGCAGATGCCAGGAGAACGCTACCTGCCCCAATGCATAATGCCAACTGTAAAGTTTGGTGGAGGTGGAATAATATTCCAGGGCTGTTTTTCATGGTTCGGGGTAGGCCCCTTAGTTCCAGTGACGGTACATTTTAACGTTACAGCATACAATGACATTTTAGACAATTCTGTGCTTCCAACTTTGCGGCAACAGTTTGTGGGGAGGCCCTTTCCTGTTTCAGCATGACAATGCCCCTGTGCACAAAGTGAGGTCCATACAGAAACGGTATGCCGAGATCGTTATGGAAGAACTTGACTGGCCTGATCAGAGCCCTGACCTCAACTCCATCGAACAGCTTTGGGATGAATTGGAATGCCGACTACATGCCAGGCCCAACATCAGTGCCCAACTTCACTAATGCTCTTATGGCTGAATGGAAGCAAGTCCCCGCAGCAAATGTTCCAACATCTAGTGGAATGCCTTCCCAGAATAGTGGAGGCTGTTATAGCAGCAAAGGGGGGAACCAACTCTACATTAATGCCCATGATTTTGGAATGAGATGTTTGACGACAGGTGTCCACATACTTTTGGTCATGTAGTGTATGATAACATTTCAACTGTAGCAAATTATGACCTTTTTCAATTCCACAAAAAACATAAAGACAATTCATCACATTGAGCACATTTCTGCCATAACCGGGGTGTGTTTGACAGAACTTTACGTGGTCGTAACATTAACAGGAAAAAACGACAGGCAAAAGCAAGAGAATGAAAGAAAGTGTTACAGTTTAAAGCAATACATCCAGTGAGGTAAGTGAAAAGTGGATTTTTGCACCACTCAAAAACAGGAAATCAATGCCTGAAAAAGACAGATCCTCAGGTAGGAGGGGCATGCACGTTGCTTGGTAAAGCGTGGCGCTTTGAACATCCAGGTTTGTGGGTTCGATTCCTACTGGGGCCACCCATACCAAAATGTGTGCATGATCTACTGTACATTGCTTTGGATAAAGCGCCTGCTAAATGGCATATATTATGAAATCTGAATAGGTATCTAGGTATAAAATTCACAGTAGATTACAGCAGTCTGAAAATAACTATATTCTTCAAAAAGGAAAAATAAATACATACCTTTCTTTCACACTCTTAAACAGTAAAGACAACAAACCTCCCATACAAAGAGCTAATCCAGCTAAATTTAATCTAATCCCTTATAATTTCTTAATTTTTATTTTGGGGATTTGTGTATATTGTTCGGTATTACTGCACTGTTGGAGCGAGAAGCATAAGCACTTCGCTGCACCTGTGCTAACATCGGCAAAATATGGGTACGCAATTTTATTTATTCTCGTTTCACCATGGTACTGAAACGCTAGCATGCTACTGTATGCCTTTGATATTTGGATCTCACTGGTAGACCTTAATAACACCCTAAATGTTCCTAGACACACTGTTGTTCGATTATAGCATTAAGAAAAATTACACTGTACAGGAAAAATACATCATCTCGGCCTATCCCCCTTCATAAAGCGCTGCAAGATTGTCCGACCCCTCTCTCCTTCACATCGTCTCGCCGTATCTCACCACTTCTCACTGGTTGCTCCTCAGACAAGCAGGTTTCCAGGAGCAACATGTGCTACAAATACAGAGTTATGGTCATGCTAGTCATCCTCAGACGCAGGAGGAGCTTCAGGGATTTCCTCTAGGAAGCATTCCCTGAAGAAGGTCATGACAGAGTTCAGCATGTATTGTCGACTCTTCACAGAGTCAATGTTGTGGCCTTCGTCTGGGAAGATCTAGGGAATAGAGAAATAAATAATTGTTCATTATGGTTATATCGAATTCTATAGAAGAGCAGCTTTACTAGGGTGTTAGGTGACGCAATAAACAATGGACACGATGCGAGAATATACATTTAAAAAATGCAGTAAACTTCAATAATGTGGTCATCAAAATACATAAGAAATTATTTGAAAATGTGGCAGTTAGGATATTTCTGTGATATGAGCCCAAATGTAAAGCAAATCTGTGGGATAGCCTTTTTTGTGAAACCCGCAAAATCGGTGCTTTCATACTGGCTATTTGCTATAGGTCTTCCTTAACCTACCAGAGTAAGATCGATGTGAGATTGTATTGCCAAGAAGTTTGAGAAAGTCCTGAGGGTGTTTCACGATCATTGGACATCTCTTGAATGAAATATTAGCTAAAACGTGTTTCCTTCGCTTCCGTCATTCGGATGTTTTCAGAGACACAAAAAAAACATAGCAGGTTACAAAGTAGAGCTTCGTAGCTACGTTTTGATGTATAGGTTGTCAGGGATTGGTCAAATTCACATTTCACCACCCCCATTTCCATGACGAGTGCTAGCTTGAAAGTTGTGTGTGAGTGCCTGATGCCGTTCACTGAGGCAACGAGACTGGCGAGGGCCAGCCCTGCACGGGGTTGGCTGAATTGTGCACCAGCTGCAAATTTTGTGATTGATGTTTTTATTCTTTCAAGTATATACTAATAGAATTCAGTGGCTAAAACCCTACAATCGATAAATAAAACATAGCTAAATAACAGTGAATTGAAAATGTGTCCCATCTATCTTTCTGTGCAGCTGGCTAGCGGGAGACTCACACCTTCTCTACTGTGCCTAGGCAATGTAACCCAACTCAAGTGTAAGCCTACTTTATAAGTAAGCTATGTTATTAGATTAGTAGCCTTCTGTTTTACAGTTCAGATTTAGTGAGAAGTGTGCATCTGTGTTAGGCTGTGTGTGTCTGTGTTAGGCTGGGTGTGTCTGTGTTAGCTATGTGTGATGTGGTGAGGATACTGAGAAGTGTGTCTGTGTTAGGCTGTGTGTGTCTGTGTTAGCTATGTGTGATGTGGTGAGGATACTGAGAAGTGTGTCTGTGTTAGGCTGTGTGTGTTGGTGGGGGTGTGTGAGTGAGTGTGTGTATTAAGTATCACATTTGCATAAAGTTGTATTCT
This sequence comes from Brachymystax lenok tsinlingensis, assembly GCA_030435695.1. Lineage (NCBI taxonomy): Eukaryota > Metazoa > Chordata > Actinopteri > Salmoniformes > Salmonidae > Brachymystax > Brachymystax lenok. Next base: position 42,706,900 of record CM059785.1, on the reverse strand, counting down.
AATTTCATAAATTGTTTCAAATTGTTACAAACTCAGTTTTGCATAAAGCATGAAGAATTGTTAATAATATGACCCACCTACCTTTTATTATTTGGCAAGTTACTGTAATTATGTATTCCTAATTACTGCCTGATTTGCACATTAAGTGCCCAATTTGCATAATATAGCATTTTAATGTAATCATTTTGTATTTTATTTGAATCGTCTCTGTGTTCTACACCAATCCTGAAAATGTCAAAACAATATGACCACCCTAACTTGAGATATTGGACAAAACGTGTTGAATTGACTAGGGATTAACATTGCCCTCATGAAATAAAGTGTTCTGTGTTCATGAGAAGCTTCTCATGAACACAAAGTATAACACCAGAACCAACGTTTAATGTTGTCCCCTAACACCCTAGCTTTACATGTAGTATTATTACAACTTAGATGAAGACTTCTATTTGACCTCTTCCCATTATCACTCCACTATTACTTTCTTGAATTCTCCCTCTCCCAGTTACTTTTCAAAGGTAGGCCTTTTTGGTATCAGACAGATTTTCCTCGAGTCAGGTTTGGCACAACGCAGCAGGCATTCGTTTTCAAACTCAAAATAATAAATGATTCAACGCAGAGGGAGGAGGCCAGCTTGAATTATACATGTATCACTAAGGCCTCCTTTATCAAGGGCACAAAATTACACTTGGTAAAGGAATGGAGAATGTAACTGGTCACCTGCAGAGTGTAGTTAAAATTTGATATTGACAGCAGATTCACCAGCTCCGCGAATGCTGAAAATGAACAGTGGCTGAAAGAGAAATAATAAGTGAATCGTTGGTTTCCTTGCTCGACAGGCAATTTTCCCAAAATTACTATGTGTAGGCAATTTTACACAATGGAATTGTAACGTGTGCTGCTCAGTTCTATTTTGTTAGTGTCTGCCATTCATACCGTACAAATTTCATAAACAATAGTCTGAAACATCTATCTTTGAATCACCACTTAAGGCTAACAATCAGTTCAACTGAACACACTACTACAGTAAGACCATTGTTTGTCCTACAATCTGTCTGACAGATTAAACACTCATTAGATGACTGCTTGTCTCCCATCTTTTTTATTAATCTTACAAAGAGCTCCACCTTGAAGTCCAACAATAGCGTGCAACCACTGCCAAGAATAGCTACTAGAAGAACTAGAACTCACCATCTGCTGTTCCATGGATCATGAGGAACTTCAGATGACTTGTGCCTGTGATGTTAGTCAACAGACTGGAGAGCTGTTGGAGACACAATGCCAATTTTATATAACTGAGAGATACTGAAAACATAAATAACAACTATATATGAACAAAAATAAATGCAACGCAAGAATTTCAAAGATTTTACAGTTCATATGCATTTGTTGGTCACAGATACCTTCAAAAGAAATGTAGGGAAGTGGATCACAAAACCAGTCAGTATCTGGTGTGACCACCATTTGCCTCATGCGGTGCTACACATCTCCTTCGCATAGAGTTGATCAGGCTGTTGATTGTGGCCTGTGGAATGTTGTCCACTCCTCTTCAAGGGCTGTGCGAAGGTACTGGATATTTGCAGGAATTGGAACCAGCTGTCGTACACGTCGATCCAGAGCATCCCAAACATGCTCAGTGGGTGAAATGTTTGAGTATGAAGGCCATGGAAGACCTGGAAAATGTATAGCTTCCAGGAATTGTGTACAGATCCTTGCAACATGGGGCATCAGTATCTCGTCATGGTATCTCTGTGCATTCAAATTGCCATTGATAAAATGCAAATGCCAACTGCACATTTTAGAGTGGGCTTTTATAGTCTATGTGTAATGATCATACTGTTTAATCAGTTTCTTGATATGTCACACCTGTCAGGTGGATGGATTATCTTGGCAAAGGAGAAATGCTCACTAACAGTGATTTAAACAAGCATTTTGTGTATATGGAAATAATAATTTTGTGCATTTGGAACATTTCTGGGATCTTTTATTTCAGCTCATGAAACATGGGATCAACACTTTACATGTTGTGTTTATATTTTAGTTCAGTGTTGTATTCTCAAAGATTTCACAGAGAAATGCATTCAAGCAGAGAAATGCATTCTGTACTTTAATAAGGGTCTTGCCATGAGATAAGAATCTATAGATATGAGGCTATTGCACTGTAACAGGTGTTTATTGGATCAGTTGCTATGCCAAGATTAAATGTAGAATTTTCTAAGTGCTTCCACATTCACCACTTCATAAAGACCATGGAAAGTCAATCATACTTGGTATTTATGCTCATCCTTGACTGGGAATCAAAAGTATCGCTCAGTGAAGGCCGAACCTTTATAAAAAAAAGTATTTGAAAAATGACAGGTAGGAAATATGAGATTGATAACATCAGTGAAATATCCAAAATGCAGGTGAAATGAAAAGTGAGAAAAAGATTCCAGTAATTGAAGACAGAAAGCAGGTATATTTTTCCTTATGATTGCCTCTGCATTCCCTGTACTAACAAATTAGCTTTATGCCACTGTGTGATGAAGATATTCAAATGTAGCTCGAAAGTAGTAGGAAACACTGTATTTCCTCCCATATGGAGGACACAGTGCATGCCAGATATCTATAGAGTAATAGTGCATGCTGGCCTAACTATTTATATGAATGGTATAGTCAACAACATACATCAGCTTTATTGGATAGGGCCGGACATTCCAAGTCAATGGATGAGTGTCACATCTGCCTGCTGTATTTGACAGACCCTGATGTATTAAGTAAATGGCCATCAGCATAACTCCTCAGCCCTATTGAGCAGGATCTGACAATCTTTATTAAATGAATGGCCGCTGAAAGGATTTATCTTAGACTGGGAAATTACCGTCGAGTCTCCAGTCTGTCACGGGAGCGACCGCAACCCCACACTTCACACTTGAGGAGAAGACAAGAAGAAGAGAGCTCAGGAAGCCCCCATAAGCCTGGGGAAAACAGAAAAACATATTGGACATGCAATGTCAGATATTGGTAGAAACCTATGTAAGTAAAAAATACTAAAGACAACACGATTTGAAGGGTTATAGCAAAATATATATCTTCAAAAATAATATATTACACTTCTTTACCTTTCCATAAACTGCCACCTTGTTTTTATCTACATATGGCAGCTTGGTCAGGTACCTGATAAAATATGAGGGTATAAGTCAAAGATTTCTGAAATGCAATTGAAACAGCTCCCCACGAATCAATTGTTTTCTAAGTATCTACTAAAGCTTTCAGATCATGCTCCAATACATACTCTACTGCTGTGATCTGGTCCTGCACCTCCACAGTTCCCAAACGCTGGTGGACTTCATGTAGAACCCTCTGCCCCAGGAACCTACTCCCCCTGCCATCCAGATGAAACACAATTACGTTATCTGAGCTGACCAGAACTGAGTCCCAGTCCAGAACAAACTGGTCACTCACTGCATGGCCACCAAGGGCACTGTCACAAAATTGGTCAAATTAAATTTACCAACAAGCTTTAAAATGAGTGACTTCTCTGTGTTCAAATGATCCCTGGAATCTCGTATTTCCTAGTGGGTGAAGTCGTAAATACAACATGAGTCTGTTCAAGTGTTTTGAATGCTTCAACCACTGACATATCAGATAGCTAATAATGACTTAGCTAGATTGCTAACATTGACAATATGGTCAAACTAGCTACATTATTCACATTATTAAGGTTGTATGGCTTCATTTTATCACCCTGTGGTTGAAAAAGTGAAAGATCAGTGATGAAACATCTCACATCATAATTTGGGTAACAAATTCTGGGCAAAATTTTCAACTTGTAACTGGAGCATCTTTCAAGTCGTTATTTCCATGTCAGAATGTCTGATTTACAAATTTCCAACAGTACTTGAAGACACCATTCATTCCATATCTCAGATAAAGAAATTAGAGTTTTTAGGAAATCACTATTTGGATAAGCACACTACACGTATTTTCTAAATCCCTGAAGAGATACGAGAAATGACAATAATCTTTATCTTGATCCCTCAATCATCTCAGGAGAAATGCTGATGCGAAACTTTGGTTCCACTATTGCTCTCTTACAATATTCAATCTGAAGCTAAGGATTGATAAAGATAAGGGTTTAGGAAATGGAATACAGTACACTCCAAGATAAGGATGCAGAATTGGTAAAGGGGAAGGATACGTACAGGATCAGCAGAAGTGCATGCGGACTGGTCTCATCAAAATCTATTGGCAAGCTCCAGACGGAGCACAATAAAATAAATTCACAATTCCCTTACACCTCAGCAGTCCATATTATGCAGGCAATAAAAATGCACATTGATTATGCTGAGTACCAATCAGCCTGCCAAATGCAGAATCTTAACATTATCATGTTTATTTATACAATGAGAATCTTGAGAGAATCTTTATATGTTAACCTGGTATGACTGCATGAAATTATGATTTGACAAATTACATTTCACATACAGTAGCTCAACAAATGACCTAGCAACTGATTACAAGACATAAGTGGAAAATAAGGCGGAAAAACATGGACAAAAGTCAAGCCTAGAAATTGAGGTGCAGTCTCCATTCAGAAGCCTTAACAAAATGTAGCACATTGTGTCTAATTGCACACATGGACCGGAGCGAAGAAACCGTATGGTGACCCTTCCCATTTAATTGGATCAGTAGATTGGCAGGCTTCTCATTCCAGAGCTGATTCATAATCACCTCACACAGCTGTGCACCTGTTCTATTAATTGTGTTTATCCCTGGCCATGTCTCTCACTCTACAGCTAAAAACCAGACCTGTAGCAGATGTCAACAGCTAACACACGTTACCTGTAAATGTGCCTTTATTCCATGTGAATGAACCACAAGAGGGATAAGGATGATGATTCATGAAGACGAAAGCAACTATAACTTTGTTTACGATGACAGTGGTGATGGGGATGACGGTAATGATGACGCTCAAAGACAGGGGTTAAAGTTATCCGTTACTGCTCCTGATTTCCGTCATATGGATTCTGGAGAGGTCGTATTTGGGATCAGAGTAGGGGATGTCATTTTCCAGTGCTACTATTTTTGCCATGTAATGTTGTTGTTGGTTTCCCTATTTACCTAGTCGATTTCCTGGTGTTTTTACGCCCAACAATGAAAATTCCAGCTGGGGAACTCTCATATAGACCATGCACAGGATATATGCATGATCCAATATGTTAAAATAATTTAAACCATATTTATACCAATATGTTATTGAGCAAACTTCTGGATTTGGACATATTTTAGATGGTGTCAGCATAATTTTAGTTTAATTAATTTTGGATTAGAACGTCCTTTTAAAAAGTCACCAGAACTGAGCTTCTCACTCCTCCCCGGACCCCATATCCAAGGGGAATGGAATTGGTTAAACTCGCAGTTTAATACATGTACAAAATGATCCTCTTTCCCTAAAAGAATGATGGCCATGACCTTCTTACATGAAAGGGGAGGTTAACTTAACCTCAGACAATTGATCTGAGATCGACTTAAGTTTCAGTCTTTTGCTTTAACCTCATCCCAAAGACGATTATGAAGATGATGGTCAAGATGATAGAATGATCATGATAAAGAAGAGATTGTCATACCAAAGTTGTTTATTTGTAGGGTTCTGATGTCTCTCCGTGGTATATTCCTATGTATCAGAGCATCACTTAGTGCTGTGTTCTTCTCCAACATGTCATTCTCTATTTACAGTGAAGGAACAATACATAAACAAATAATTGGATTAACCAGACACATCAAAAAACGATCTCTTAAAACCGTCACGAGAAAGCATTATGTTTACATATCTGTGTAAACTCCTAATTGCATGTATATGATGTGCTATAGTGTTCTGATACTCTAAAGACACATCTATGGTTGAAATTGAAACCCATTTCACTGAAATGAGCAGCATAATCAAATCATATGATAGAACATGATCCTTTAATGAATCACATTACCATATCTATGTTCAAACACATTTTCCAAACACTCCCACTCCCACCCAATGCACACATCTGCTTTAGGATGCATTTAAAGACTGTACAAGCTCCACATCCAGCTTAATGAGGATCAAATTGCTAGGAAACTGATTCAGCGTTATACATTTGTTGTGGGCCCACGGAGGATATAATGATGCAACTTTAATGAGTGAATTAATCAACATCACTCATGCAATGTGCCTGCAGAGAAGGAAGAGGCTGATCATTTATCTACTGCAGTATCCTAGGGTGTGTCCCAAATGGCAGCCTATTCCTTATTTAATGCACTATTTTTCACCAGGGCCCATAGAGCCATTTGGACGCAGGCCTAAAACTTCACTGCTTGAGGCCCTTGTGTACACTGGTGTTCATTTAAACTGATTTATAACGCTTTAATTTGTCCAAGTGTGTATTTACTGTTGTAATGTATTGTCAGTGTTGAGCATTTGCAGTTGAATGGTGAATTTTTTTTTGACTTTTCCACATTTTGAGGGACCTTACTAAATGGGCACCTATTGGTAGATATTGAATATCCCTTTGTGCATGGAAAAGTTATTAATTAAACTTTGAATGATGTATCAGTAAACCCAGTCAATACAAAGATAGAAGCGTCCTTCCCAACACAGTTGCCGGAGAGGATGGAAACCGTTCAGGGATTTCACCATGAGGCAAATAGTGATTTTAAAACAGAGTTTAATGGCTACGATAGGAGAAAAATGAGGATGGATGAACAACATTGTAGTTACTCCACAATACTAACCTAATTGACAGAGTGAAAAAAAGGAAGCCTGTAGAGAATACAAATATTCCAAAACATAAATCCTGTTTGCAACAAGGCACTAAAGTAATACTGCAAAAAGTGTGGCAAAGCATAGTGTTGGCGGAATCATGTTATGGGTATGCTTGTAATCGGGACTAGGGAGTTTTTCAGGATAAAAAATAACCTGAATGGAGCTAAGCACTGGTAAAATCCTAGACAAACTGGTTCAGTCTGCTTTCCACACTGGGAGATTAACTCACCTTTCAGCAGGACAATATCCTTTCTTAAACTAAAACACAAGGCCAAATCTACACTAAATGTACTTACCAAGTAGACAGTGAATGCTCCCGAGTTACAGCTTTGACTTATATATACTTACAAATCTATGATAAGACATGAAAATGGTTGTCTGACAATGATCAACAACCAATTTGTCAGAATATTGGGCAAATGTTGCACAATCCTTGTGTGGAAAGCTCTTAGAGACTTACCCAGAAAGTTTTACAGCTGTAATCGCTGCCAAAGATGTTTCTACAAAGTATTGACTCTGGGGTGTAAATTAGAAATTTCTGTATTTTATTGTCTATGAATTAGCAAAAATGTCTAAAAACATGTTTTTACTTTGTCATTATGGGGTATTGTGCGTAGATATGCAAGAGAGAAAAATATGAAATACATTTTGAATTCAAGCTGTAACAACAAAATGTGGAGTATGTCATGGGGCATGAATACTTTCTGAAGGCACTGTGTAACCGAGGGGCAACCGGGTGTACTCCTACTCACCATAAAAACCTTGACCTGCTGAAAAATGTCCTTTCTTCCCTTTGTCTCACTGTTCTTAATTTCTTATGCAAGCAAGCAGCATACACCCAATGCCATGGTCATGGTTGTTTGAATTGTTCATGTTCTTGTACTTACTGCTCATGTCATTCAGTTTGTGAATGGTGGTTCTGGGTATGCCAGGACCTGCAGAAAGGAGACATGTTGTTCATGTAAGTATTTATAATAATTTGTTGAGATTGAACAGACTCTGTTGAACTAGATTGAACTATTACCTCTACAGTTCAGCAGGACATACTGACAGTCTGGGCTGAAGACTGCATCATAGTAGGAGCACTGTGGTTTGAACAGGGAGCAGGTCAGGCATTCACGTTGAAATGGGTCCATTTCTGACACCCTTATTGAAAAAAGAACAGAAAATATTGACCTCTAAACAAATATTAGGCCAGAGTTGATATCTGTTCTATTTTCTGCTCTACAGTTTCTATTTGTAAAGAGCTACTGAACTTATAGATTCCCCATGTTTTTCTGTTGCTCATTAAGAAAAACGAGATTTCAGTCTTGAGGGTGTGGTTTGATGTGGGTGTGTTACCGTATCTTGACAGTTACTGTTGTTTATCGCTCTTGAGACACCGTAGCAGCAACGTAGCCACTAGCCTACCACCTCCTCAAAATAGTTTAGATATTTTCTTTATTTAACCTCTATTTAACCAGTAGTTATACATTAACATTATCAAGTCTGGTGCTATGCAGGAAAGCTGTCAAACTATCATAAATAAAGCACAAGCTAATAAATACAAATAATAAATTAATACAAGCTACATCAGGGCCCAAAATCAATAGCTAGCTAGCTAGCTTAGCTCCATCTGTGTTTGCCAATGAAGCTAGCTAGTAGTATGTAGCAGGCACATTATCTAGCAGACACGTTAGCTAAATCAGCTTATCAAGTCACTGGCAAGTGTGAGGTGTGTGCTTCAGTGCCGTTATGTTTTTACAACTGTCTCACTATCTATTACCATAGTGTGTTTCTGTCTGGCACTGTTTCATAGCAAATCATGTTACAAAACAGGTTGCTTCGGGACACAAGATCATTGTGAATGGGTTTACAATATCAGCAGTTGGGATACAAGTAAGGGTGCATCGTTTCAAGTCCAATTTCACCCAAAACAGAGGCAGACTCAGTGCTTGACTTGGGCAGGAGGTTATTGTAACTGAGTACCAACACCTCACATTTTTTACTGCTTGAGTTCTCTTTCAAATACTAATTTCAACGTCACACTATGGAAAATTGCATCACAAGCAATTCTCTAACGTCAGCAAGACAAAGGAGCTTGTGTACTACAGGAAACGGACTACAGGAAACGGAGGGCCGAGCACGCCCCCATTCACATCAATGTGGCAGAAGTGGAGCAGGTGGAGACCTTCAACTTCCTCAGTGTGAACATCACTAAGGATATATCATGGTCCAAACACATCCACACAGTCATGAAGAGGGCACGGCAATGCCTCTTCCCCCTCAGGAGGCTGAAAAGATTTGACAAGGGCCCTCAGATCCTCAAAAAGTTATACAGCTGCACCATTGAAAGCATCTTGACCTGCTGCACCACTTGGTATGGCATCTCACCGCAAGGCGCAACAGAGGGTAGTGCGTACGCCCCAGTACATCCCTGGGCCCGGCTACTTGCCATCCAGGACCTCTATACCAGGTGGTGTCAGAGGAAGACCCAAAAGACTCCAGCCACCCAAGTCATAGACTCCAGCCCCCCCCCCCAACCTCTTCACCCCTCACTGTCTGACAATGTGGTGTCAGGGGAAGGCGAGGTAGGGGATGACTTTGAGACTGATAGAGGGTGAAGCCACGTTCTTCCACACTCTCAAGCCCCGCTCCCAGGACGGGGAGGCTGCTCTCCCCTGTTTGGAGTATGGGCTCCTCAACAATTGCAAGCGGGCCAGACTGCATCGAGTGGCCGACTCCCTTTGGGGGTGGTCAGGATTCTGTCTGGACCTGTACGGAGGGAAAAGACTCCCATTCTGTGTGGCTCCAGTTAAACAAATGATTCCTGCAGTCCCAGCTTGCCTTAAGGAGAGGAAAGGCTAGTTGGAAAAGCCCATTTCCAGCAAGATTATTGCTAGGGGCTCGCTTAGCCAGGAAATGCAGGACATGGAGGTATCTGGGTTTTGCAACCCACCCACGGTCGAACCCTTGATGGCTAACCATCTCCACCCCCCGAGTGCTAACACTACCGCTACCTCTCTCCCTGGAATGACGGAGCTATTTACTGCCTCCATTTAACAGAAAATGTATAAAGCCTCAGACACTTGGGCAATTTAGTGAGGGCACTTTGGTTAAAAGGTCCCACACAGTCATCCTATTACCCAATTAAAAATAGCATTGAATGACTTAAACATCACCCATGATATTTTTACGTCATAAAAATGCTCAGAATTGAAGAAATTGAACATTTTCTCTCAGCTCTAACTACCAGGAAGCCTGAAAGAACAGGCTGAGTGGGAGGGAGCTTAAAATCATGAGCTTGCCTTGACTGACAGCTCTTTGAAATGCCCTTGTGGTCATTGCCAGGTAAGAAGGTAAACAATTATTGACGTTATTGATTTTAAAAAAAAAATAGTTTACCTTTATTTAACTAGGCAAGTCAGTTAAGAACAAATTAACTGCCTTGTTCAGGGGCAGAACAACAAAGTTTTACCTTGGGGATTTGATCCAGCAACCTTTTAGTTGCTGGCCCAACGCTCTAGCCACTAAGGCACCTGTCGCCCCTGACAATGCGGTGTCATTCCGAGCCTAAATAGTATGCCTCAACCCATTTTCTCTGTAAAATGCTCTCATGGTCAACAGAGCTGGTTATGGGCTGTTGGATATCAGACAAACAGCAGCAATACACAATTGCATTTCTAATGTTTGGTAACTAGTTACAGAATACAGTTCACTGATACACTTCTTTACAATAATTAGCCAAGCCTGACTCACCTTGGACATATTAGGCTAATGGCTGTAAGTGTACTGGACAAATTATTGGTGCCTCTGCATTAGCATCATACATTACAATATGTTCAGAATTGTATTTATTGTTCAAATAAAAAAAAATTACAAATATGGCCAGCATAGCCGAAATATTGATCAAAATAAACACTCATGAGAAATAAGGTGATAAATAATGGCGAAACATCATTTGACAAAAAAATATATATATTTACAGCCATTAGCCAAATATAGGCACCCGGCCACCCTACAGTGTGCAGGTCCCATTGATTCATACAATTTCTAACACTCATCTCCCGTCCGAATGCTTGAAAAAAATTATACAAAAGTAACAAAATGTGATATCATATCACATAAAAGTTAATTACTTAGGCTTTAGGAAATGTACCCAGGTTCAAGCAGGCTTCAGTTACCCCTAAGATTGAAGCGGGAGACAAATCCAGCTCAGGCCTCTCACACTGGGCAGACAGGGGTCCTAGAATGGACAGATCGCACAGCTTCACCCACATACGGTGCTGGATCAAGGGTGAGGTCGTGGAAGAGGAGATCCAGGAGCCTGTCTACGTAGCCTGTAATGTTTTTGAAAAGGGAAATGTTTGTTAAATGTGTAGGGAATTTAATTTCCTTTTATTTACTGTTCTGTGTTACGATATACATTCTTGATGTAGTGATCTACTCATTCTACAATGTGTTTTCTTGTGATTTAAGTACTAAGTTTGAAATATGCAATACTTGATCGTGCACCAGCTACAGTGTTTTACCAAACTTGGTTCACCCTATTTGATAGAAAAAAAACACTATTTTCACTGTTCGGGACCTTTAAAGCTTGTCCAGATTGACAAAGAAAAAGTGGGCCTCCTGGATGCCCCTGTGACACCCAAGGAGTTGTTCGGGCCCCCTGCTGCCGCCATGCAGCACAGGTGTGACATGCTTAAGAAAGAAGGCGTAGCCTTCAACTTCTGCCTGCCCCGCAGACCCGGGCCCCATGGCATCCCGTTGGTTCCTGGAGCTAACCATCCCAGCTTCACAGCTGGGAGGTGGCAACAAGCTGGTTTTGTCAGTTGCCATCTATCATTGTGTTCTTCCCACGCCCAGCAACATTTTGCCTCTAAACTGTCTTTTGTGACTAAGCACCCACCACATTATAACAACTTCACGAGTGCATCTCCTTGTTACGCTACCAGGGGTGCCATCACCCAAGGTGAGCGAGGCAAGAAAACCTGCTAACACTCTTCCTTTTCTTAAGTGTATTCCTGCCGCTTGAGGGCAGTTCATCCCCAGGTTGTGTGTTTGGTATCCAAGGGAACAGGCTTTCTTGGCTCACTACGAAAACCCCCTCAGCAAATAAGTTATTTTTTTCAGGCGGGTGGCAAGCCTACTCAATTGATGGAGAACCCTCTCTGAGGAAGTGGAGCAGTGTAGTGTTGGCCTGTGTGCCTGCCACTACGTCTTTGTCTCTTTTTCCGAGACATTAACAATAACTCCATCTCGAGGCTCCATTCTTACTCTACCCTTAACACTTACACAGTGCCAGTTAGAGAAAAGGAGAAGGAGACATTCCAGGGACAGTCCAAGAAGACTGAGCTAGGTTATTCATTTTAAAAAATATATACAAAAAAAAACGACTCATGCCTTGGACTCATTAGGAGGTATCACCATTACTGGGACACACTCTCTGCCCCCTTAGCAGCATTGTTGCACCCTGGGGTGCACATACACTGGCTGTTTACAAGCTCCAGTGCTGTGCCTGGTCTTTGCATCTATCCAGATTTATTCCCAGACTGTTAAAAGCGATAAGTGTCTTCCTCTTTAAGATCTATGGCCAGGATAGTGCTCGTTTGTGTTACACTACCTGTGCCCAGCCCTGGCGGCTCCGTTTGCAACTACAAATGGTGGATTTTCCATCCTTGTTCGGGCGCCCCGTGACAGTAGGAATCCTATTGCGACAAGCCGGATACTCAGACTTTTCTGGATTTCCAGGACCCCTTCAACAAAAAAATGCAAAAATGCATTAAGAGATGGTACAATTTAATAGTCACTAGAGCAAGTTGAGGATTTACCCTATTGGCGCAATGCGTAGGGTGTTTGCTTTTCACGCCAGAGACCCTTCCCGCACCCTCCGGCTGGTTTTTCATATGCTTTGGTATACCCTTAGCATGGAGACTAAGCTTCCCCACCGGTCAGGTGGATGCTAGCTGTCATCTCTGCCTCGACAGGCAACAACACTGAACAGAGAATTTTCACAATCTCTGTGTTGTATTGCTTATATTGCTTACGTATGGTCTGTCGCTTATGCCCAGTCTCCTAGCGGTGGCCCTGTTCAGGGTTTGCTATGGGGCTCTACTGCTGGAAAATGCTATATACAGTGGGGTCCGCAATGATTAACAACCTTGATAAAGATTAGCAAAAATAACTGTATATAATAAATAATTCAAATACTAAGCTTTATTGAATGCACATATTACATTATTTTATACTAATACAATTGCTCAGAGAAAGATATTGTGTTGAAGAAGTAATAATGTTTTTTCTCAAAAAAGCAGGGGTCACCCCTGTTTGCAATACCTTTCAATACCACCATTCCTCCATGCAGAATCCTTCCTCGATATCCTTTGTCTGTGCCCTCTTCAATTCATACCACAGGTTTTAAATAGGTTTCAAGTCCGGAGACTGAGATGGCCATTGCAAAATTTTGATTTTGCAGCCAATTAACTATTTATTTGTGGATTTCAATGTGTGCTTGTGTTACAGTCTTGCTGGAAGATCCACTTGTGGCTAAGTTTCAGCTTCCTGGCATTGACATTAACAATGGCCACAGTACCAGTGAAGCAAAATAGCCCCATAACATCAAAAATCCACTACCATATTTCACAGTAGGTATGAGTTTCTTTTCTGAGTATGCATTTTCATTTAGTCGCCAAACCCAACACTGGTGTGCGTGGCCAAAGAGCTATATTTTCATATCATCCAACAAATGTAAACAGCTGGAGTTTGCTAAATGACATTGGCACTTGGATTGTAACTGGTGCTTTGGTCAGATAACATGAAAATATAGCTCTTTGGCCACGCACACCAGTGGTTGGTTTGGTGTCAAAATGAGAATGCCTGAGCAGAAAATAACTCAATACGACATCATGAACTTTACCCAGTACCAGGATATTTGAGCAAACATCTGGTTGCGTCTACAGGGGGCTGAAACTTGGCCGCAAGTGCTCACCTCACCACTCGAGCTCTCTGTCTCCGACAGACGTTGTGTGACTGGTACTTCCGTACTGAAACACTTGGGACGCAATTGTCTATAGTTACGCATCTCACTCATATTCTCAGAGAACCGTGGTTATATAAGTATTAAAGTGTTCCTGCACCTAATTATTTAGGGATCAGTGGGGCGCTATTGACCCACCTACGACAACTTCCGGAAAAAGTCAGAGCGCCAAATTCAAATTACAAATATAGTAATATAAAACATTCATGAAAATACAAGTGTTGCACACTCTTCAAAAGCTCAGAGTCTTGGCAATATCACAGCATTGTCAGATTTCAAAAGGCTTTACGGCAAAAGCACAACATTTGATTGTTTGAGGATAGCACCTCTCATATTTATGCATTAGCATAAATCCATAACCAGCGCTGGTCTCACAAAACACATATAAGAGCTAAAATAAATCGCTTACCTTTGATGATCTTCTGCTGAGGGCAATCCAAAGTGTCCAAGCAAGACAATCCATGTTTCTTTTGTTAGAAAAAGTAATTTATTATATCCATCTCCGTTTATAATGTATCCTTAGGTATCCTTTTAAGTATATTAACGATTATATTTCACACGGATAGCATCCTAAACAATATAAAAGGACAAATAAAGAGGAACGAGCACACGGTCTCGCGCACCGAAAATCATATTGACTTCCTGGGTTCTCTTACCAATTCTTCTTCTATAAGGCTCTGTTCCATGATAAAGCCATAAAACACTGTCTAAAGACTGTTGACATCTAGTGGAAGCCATAGGTACTGCAACATGGGAGCTATTTTACTGAAAATTCCATAGGGAGCCATTCAAAGTGAGGAAATGTCAAAAAGAAAAGATTCTGGACAGAAATTCCTCGGGTTTTTGCCTGCTATATCAGTTCTGTTATACTCAGACATTATTTTAACAGTTTTAGAAACTTCAGTGTTTCCTATCCAATAGTACTAATTATGTGCATATCCTGGGCCTGAGTGGCAGGCATTTTACTTTGGGCACACCAGACTCTCCAAAATTGACACCTCTGCAGCCGCTCCCTAATAGGTTAAGACTCTCAGACCATCAGAAACATGATGAAACCAAGATTGAACTATTTGGCCTGAATGCCAAGTGTCACGTCTGGAGGAAACCTGGCATCATCCCAACGGTGAAGCATGATGGTGGAAGCATCATGCTGTGGGGATGTTTTTCAGCAACATGGATTGGGAGACTAGTCCACCTGTCTAAAATGGAGCAGGGAGCAGAAGACAGACGTTTTACGTGCCCCCAACCAATTGCGTTTTTTTGTTTGTTTATTATTATGTTTTTATATATATTATTTTGTCACTATTTTTGTACATAATGTTGCCGCTACCGTCTCTTATGACCGAAAATAACTTCTAGACATCATGACTGCAAGTGGCGGCGGTCTATGTATTTTTGTAAACAACAGCTGGTGCAAGATATCTAAGGAAGTCTCGAGCCATTGCTTGCCTGAGGTAGAGTATCTCATGATAAGCTGCAGACCACATTACCTTCCGAGAGAGTTATAATCTATATTCTTTGTAGCTGTTACATACCACCACAGTCAGAGGCTGGCACCAAGATAGCATTGAATGAGCTGTATTCCGCCCTAAGAAAACAAGGAAACGCTCACGCAGAGGCGACGCTCCTAGTAGCCGGGGACTTTAATGCAGGAAAACAAATCAGTTTCACTTAATTTCTATCAACATGTTAAATGTGCAACCAGAGGGAAAATAACTCTGGGCCTCCTATACTCAACACACAGAGATGCAAACAAAGCTCTCCCTCGCCCTCCATTTGCAAATCTGACTATAATTCTATCCTCCTGATTCCTGCTTACAAGCAAAAATGAAAGCAGGAAGCCCAGTGACTAGGTCAATAAAAAAGTGTTCAGATGAAGCAGATGCTAAGCTACAGGACTGTTTTGCTAGCACAGACTGGAATATGTTCTGGGATTCCTCCAATGGCATTGAGGAGTACACCACATCTGTCATTGGCTTCATCAATAAATGCATCGATGACTTCTTCCCCACAGTGACCATACGTACATACCCCAACCAGAGACCATGGATTACAGGCAGCATCCACACTGAGCTAAAGGCTAGAGCTGCTGCTTTCAAGGAGCGGGACTCTAACCCGGAAGCTTATAAGAAATCCCGCTATGCCCTCTGACGAACCATCAAACAGGCAAAGCACCAATACAGGACTAAGATTGAGTCGTACTACACCGGCTCTGATGCTCGTCGGATGTGGCACGGTACAGCTGTACCGGAAGACTGTGTGATCACGCTCTCCGCAGCCAATGTGAGTAAAACCTTTAGACAGGTCAACATTCACAATGCCGCAGGGCCAGACGGATTACCAAGATGTGTACTGCGAGCATGCGCTGACCAACTAGCAAGTGTCTTCACTGATATTTTAAACCTCTCCCTGTCTGTCTGTAATACCAACATGTTTTCAGCAGACCACCATAGTGCCTGTGCCCAAGAACACTAAGGTAACCTGCCTAAATGACTACTGACATGTAGCACTCACGTCTGTAGCCATGAAGTGTTTTAAAAGGCTGGTCATGGCTCACATCAACACCATCATCCCAGAAACCCTAGACCCACTCCAATTTGCATACCGCCCCAACAGATACACAGATGATGCAGTCTCTATTGCACTCCACACTGCCCTTTACCACCTGGACAGAAGGAACACCTATGTGAGAATGCTATTCATTGACTACGGCTCAGCGTTCAACACCATAGTACCCTCAGAGCTCATCAATAAGCTAAGGACCCTGGGACTTAACACCTCCCTCTGCATCTGGATCTTGGACTTACTGACGGGCCGCCCCCAGGTGGTAAGGGTAGGTAACAACAACACATCCGCCACGCTGATCCTCAACACAGGGGCCCCTCAGGGGTGCATGCTCAGCCCCCTACTGTACTCCCTGTTCACTCATGACTGCACAATCAGGCACGACTCCAACACCATCATTAAATTTGCCTATGACTCAATGGTGGTAGGCCTGATCACTGACAACAACGAGACCTGGCCGTGTGGTGCCAGGACAACAACCTCTCCCTCAACATGATCAAGACAAAGGAGATGATTGTGGACTACAGGAAAAAGAGGACCAAGCACGCCCCCATTCTCGTCGACGGGGCTGCAGTGGAGCAGGTTGAGAGCTTCAAGTTCCTTGGTGTCCACATCACCAACAAACTAACATGGTCCATGCACACCATGACAGTTGTGAAGCGGGCAAGACAAAACCTATTCCCCCTCAGGAGACTGAAAAGATTTGGCATGGGTCCTCAGATCCTCAAAAGGTTCTACAGCTGCACCATTGAGAGCATCCTGACTGGTTGCATCACTGCCTGGTTTGGCAACTGCTCAGCCGCTGACCGCAAGGCACTACAGAGGGTAATAGGAATGACCCAGTATATCACTGTGGGCCAAGCTTCCTGCCATCCAGGACCTCTATACCAAGCAGTGTCAGAGGAAGGCCCTGAAAATTGTCAAAGACTCCAGCCACCCTAGTCATAGACTCTTCTCTCTGCTACCACACAGCAAGCGGTACCGGAGCACCAAGTCTAGGTCCAAAAGGCTTCTAAACAGCTTCTACCCCCAAGACATTCTAAACAGCTTCTACCCCCTGAACATCTAGTCAAATGGCTACCCAGACTATTCAAATTGCCCCCCTCCCCTCTATCCATACCTGCCACTCTCTGTTGTCATCTATGCATAGTCACTTTAATTAACTCTACCTACATGTACATACTACCTCAACTAACCGGTGCCCCCGCACATTAACTCTGTACCGGCACCCCCCCGTATATATTGTTATTTTTTACTGCTCCTCTTTAATTACTTGTTACTTTTATCTCTTATTCTTATCCGTATTTTTTTTAATTGCGCTGTCGGTTAGGGGCTCTACACCTGTTGTATTCAGCGCATGTGACTAATAACATTTTATTTGATTAATCAGGTTCAAGGCAAAGATTAATGGAGCAAAGCACAGACAGAGCCTTGATGAAAACCTGCTCCAGAGTGCTCAAAACCTCAGACTGGGGCAAAGGTTCACCTTCCAACAGAACAACCACCCTAATTACACAGCCAAGACAACGGGACAAGTCTCTGAATGTCCTTGAGTGGCCCGGACTTGAACCCGATCGAGCATCTCTGGAGAGACCTGAAAATAGCTGTGCAGCAAAGCTCCCCATCCAACCTGACAGAGCTTGAGAGGATATGCAGAGAAGAATGGGAGAAACTCCCCAAATACAGGGGTGCCAAGCTTGTAGTGTCATACCTAACAATACTCTATGCTGTAAACGCTGCCAAAGGTGCTTCAACAAAGTACTGAGTCAAGGAATACTTATGTAAATGTGATATTTCCGTTTTTTTTTTATTATTAGCAAAAACGTCTAAAAACCTGTGTTTAGCTTTGTCATTATGGGGTATTGTGTGTAGATTGATGAGGAAAAAACAACAATTTAAGAAATTTTGGAATAAGGCTAACGTAACACAATGTGGGAAAAGGCAAGGGGTTTAAATACTTTCACTGTACATCAGTGAGAGCAACTTTACCATCCAGATGGTTACATGTATGTACCCTGCTTATCCTTGGAAACAATCTGTGTTCATTTCTGCTGAGCTATCATGTCAACACATTTGGATACTCATCAGCTTCCATACTCCTTTTCGTAGGCATGATTTACCTTAATAACTTTGAATAGTTGAAAGTAACTCTTCTAACTTGTTTTACACCAGCTATGTGAAAGTAAATTCAGAGTGAGGTTGGGTTTATGTAGGCTACATTCAATGTAGTACATTGACATCTGATTTGCCCAAAGGATACTGTCATTTCAACGTATAGCTAGGTATACTATCATTCATTCATGATTGATCTTTAGAAGTAGTTAACATTAGCCCTATAAATAGGATGCAAAAAAACATAAATAATTTACCTTTGGATATTGTCTTTTATAAATATGTTATTCATAATATCCACTGAGTGTACAAAACATAAATAAACTGTTGAGAGTGAAAACCCAGCAACGTTGCAGTTCTTGACACAAACCGGTGGACCTGGCACCTACTACAATACCCCATTCAAAGGAACTTAAATACTTTGTCTTGCCTATTCACTGTCTGAACGGCACACATACACAATCAATGTCTCAATTGTAAAGGCTTGAATCCTTTAACCTGTCTCCTCCCCTTTATCTACACTAGTTGAAGTGGATTTAACATGTGCCATCAAAAAGGATCATAGCTTTCACCTGGATTCACCTGGTCAGTCTATGTCATGGAAAGATCAATGATTTGTACACTCAGTGTATATGGATAAGACAATATCCAAATGTAAATGTTTACTATCTCAATATCATGAATTCTGTTTTGTAATTTACATTGCTACACTCGTATAAAAGGTGTCTTGTCAACCTGTTCGCAACGTCATCTGACAGCTGCATCCGATTGATGATAATTAGCAGGGAGCACAACCAATTTCAAGCTAATCAAACCCTGTGGAGAAGAAAACAATCGCTGAAGAGGTAAGACACAATAATTTTGTCACTTATAAATGAAAATGGAATTTGGGTGGTATATGTGTGAAGCTGGCGTCTTGGGCTAATGAAGATAACCTCACCAGGGGTGCAGTAAGTAGTTTATTGGTAATTCTCAGAGAAGGGGGGGGTGTAATGTTCCACACACTATGCATACACTCAGAGAGCACAACACTATTGAGAAATGTAAGGGTAACTATGCATATTTTGGTGTTGAGCAGGGTACAGTGAAGACTGGTAGAGCATCCAGATTTCATTGAGGATTTAATAGATTTGAAAATCAAAGTTGATGGTTCTTCTCTTCTAGCTGCCAACTTTGGATTATTTTATGCAGCTCGATGATTTCCATTCCTTTGTTGTTGCCTTATTCGCTGGAGAGGCTAAGCCAGTGCCGGTGGATGATTACCTGAATGATGTCCTATTTGTGTTGAAGGTGATCCTGGATTCAGGTATCAATCTCACAAATGATCATTACCATGTCACAATCAAAGCTTTACTTTGTGATGCACCAGTGCGAGCCATGCCAAAATCCATCAAATCCCATACGGGATATTTTGCTTGTATTTCAGGGTTTCCATTAGATTATATGCATATGATGTGCCTAGGTGTCATGAGGATATTGGATTTTCCTTAACCTGCAGTGGGCTAAATCAGGCCCACACAGTGATTCTTGGTAGTCTTAAACAAATCTACTTTGAAACAAAGTATATCTCACACACATGGTTATGGAAAAATGAGGCACCTGTACCATGTCAGAGTTGAAATCACAGAAGACTGATAACAAAGGTTTGACATAGAAACACTGGATTAACGTTGAGTTTTTAAAATAATCTTTATTAAATATGAAAAATATGATTTACATTTGTGGTGGAATTATTCTAATCAAAAGGAGAGTTTTTATTTCTTCAAAACAAGTAAACGTTAATATTTAATTACTGCAGTAATCTAGCTTGTCAATGGCCCTCCCATGGGTGATTCGTTGAGAGCCCAACCAGCAGGACTAAGCCTAAGCATTTTATAGCACAGCCCATCCTCCTGGATGTTCATTACAAATCACAGATGAGAGAATTTATACAAAAGGTACATTTTGCTCTCATACAACAGACATCAAGATTTACATGGCGCCAAATATGTCTCGTTAATTTACGCTTGCTTGTACAAAAATACTAATGCAACCTAGAATACTAAATCTCTTTCTTTAAAGAAACTAGAGATTGGTTCTCCCTGTTACCGACAGACAGGCACACAGACACTAATCATGGAATTGTGGTCTTATCACCAATCCATCGTAAATCTGTCAGTGTTATATCTCCCAGAGGCCCACCTTCAGTCCACACACACAGATGAGTGTTCTAAATTTTTTTATATATTCTGTTGCATAAAAATAACAGTATTATAACATAATCTTGTCATTTCTGTTCTCACCCATTCCACCCATGAGGCCAAAGAAGGCGCTTTTGGTCATTGACTGCAGGAAAGGGCTACACGAGGCCCTATAACATGCAGACTGTGATCCTTTCAGAAAACCAAGTTGTCAGAGGCTCTGACCTTGTTTCGAGGCTTATTGCCAAAAGATTTTGCCCTACAACCTCGGTCACTGGGCAGAACTTGACCGAAGGAAGGCAGTTTTCGTCCCATAGTATTTAAGGATGCTGTTTACTAAAAGGTCTCACTACTTTTTTCCTCAGTGTAGTCATGTTCATTTTGCTATATTCAAATGATGAAAGAAGGAGGCATTACCTTGATTATGCCAAACAACTGCTGATGCACTTTGTTGAGATGAGCAAGAGTATCTATGGTGATACATTTACAGTGTCACTTGGCAGATTATGTTGAATTTCACAACTGCTCACTCAATTACCTTAGTTGCTTTGAGTATGAGAACCCTTTGCAGTCGCTTAAATGTGCCATCAAAAGCCCACAATCCATTGGTACAAGTGACGAGGCGACTGTCTGAATCAAGCCAAGTGAAACACACTGCCAAGAACACCCAACCATAAATGAAGAATAAAAAATGGGAGATGGCTGCTTCCTCCTGGACAAATATGCATTTGTCAAAGAAAAAGGAGACATTGGATACCTTGTCTGTGATGTCATTCACCATACTCACACTGACAACTTTATTTTTCCATTTGCCTCCAAAGACTTCAAATATCCGCAAACGCTAAATACAATTTTTTTATCCCAAGGACCTCATCAGCAAGGCTGTCTGCCCTATCATAGGCACTACATAGTGATCCCCCTATTGCACAGTTTTGCCAAGTAAGACCATATGTATTGGAATAGTTTGGTTTGCAATTATGGATTAAATTGTCTATTTCCCAAGGTTCTAATCTCAGAGGATGTGAGCCAGAGCAGTGTGGATGGACAATGAGAAAGTAGTAGGTGTTATTCCAGAGCATTGGATCAAAGTCCAAACTGTGATGGCCCCCAAATAAATATGATGACACAATAAACAATTGGTCCGCACCCTCTCTGAAATGGAAATCATTTCAGCTTCTGAAGATTAAACTGACATCCGGTAAACAGCAGATACATTATAAACTGAACAAAAATATAAACGTGACAATTTGACTGAGTTACACTGCATAGAAGGAAATCAGTCAAATAAATTCATTAGGCCCTAATCTATGGATTTCACATGGCTGAGAAGGGGCGCAGCCATGGGAGGAGCCTGGGAGGGCATAGGCCTCCCAGGCATAGGAGTACCTGTGCTGGCGTGATGACATGTGGTTTGCGGTTGTGAGGCTGGTTGGATGTACTGCCAAATTCTTTAATACGGAGGTGGCTTATGGTAGAGAAATTAACATACCATTATCTGGCAACAGCTCTGGTGGACATTCCTGCAGTCAGCATACCAATTGCAGACTCCCTCAAGACTTGAGACAATATGTAGCTTCTTGATATGCCACACCTGTCAGGTGGATGGATTATCTTGGCAAAGGAGAAATGCTCACTAACAGGGAAGTAAACACATTTGTGCACAATGAGAGAAATAAGCTTTTTGTGCATATGTTGCATTTCTAGGATATTGTATTTTAGCTCATGGAAAATGGGACCAACACTTTACATATTGCGTTTATATTCCTGTCCAGTATACTTAAATGCAATAACAAAAATGCGATGGTTGTTAAACATGACTGTTAACTTGTTCGAACCCTTACCCCAACATTCAGAATCAACACGGCAATGTGAAGACGTAACAATCACTGGAGCCAGTGAAGTGGAGATCTCCAAGAGAAAACGAAATAACTACATTCAAAGGATTTATAACTGGTATGTTTAAACACACATTGACAGTTTTTGAACATTAAATATTATTTTGCATGGTTTTTATTCTGTATATTGTTGTGTGTTTAGAATCGCATGAGGAATGTGATCTCCAGCCATTACTGCCTCCAAGTTATGTAAGTATGGTAGCCTGCCATGTTGATTACTAATCGACCCCGTGTCCCTAAAACCTAGCCACTGAATTACCACCTTGCCTTTTAAAAGACTTCAAGGACCTTTTACCGTATTACTTTAACTGATCTTTTCAAATCTACAAGCGTTTGGCTAGTGGGGGGGTAGCCTCAACCCAGATGGAATCACTCTTTCACCATTGTTAGTGTAC
Organism: Brachymystax lenok tsinlingensis; assembly: GCA_030435695.1. Classification (NCBI taxonomy): domain Eukaryota; kingdom Metazoa; phylum Chordata; class Actinopteri; order Salmoniformes; family Salmonidae; genus Brachymystax; species Brachymystax lenok. The sequence goes on along the minus strand of CM059785.1, from coordinate 42,683,963 downwards.
TGAAACTGAGCGTGACAACAACATGCAAAATTTCAGATCTTCTGAAGTGACGGACCAAGACGGAGCGATGCTTCCAGTATACATATTTATTTAATCGACGTAAACTGGGAAAACAAACTAACCGAACAAAGATCGTAACATAATACATAACATAAATAAACACTTACGCTATGACCAAACAATAACCCACAAAACCCCTCTGAAAACTACAAACATATGGTTCCCAATTAGAGGTAACGACACTCAGCTGCCTCTAATTGGGAACCATTAACCCAACATAGAAAACAACAACCTAGAACAGAAAAAACCCTACACCAAAACCGAAACTAAACTCGCCAGCCTGTCAACTCAGGCCTGGACGTGACAGTTGTAGAATTTTGGTTTAAAGTTTGGTAATGTGTTTGGGTTGACTTTAAAAGTATTCTTCCACTTCAACAAAATGCAAACACATGGCAAATGTGTGTAGAAAAAGGCTGGAAGTTATTTTACACTTGATTGTTTATTTTCAGGCAAAGCTCTACCCAAGCCCGGTAAACTACTATATTTGTTTAACTTTTAAATTAGATCATGGGGTGTTGCTTGTAAAGTGTATATTTTGTGTTATATACAGAACAGTGACAAACTGCCTCATGTCAATGATGAATATGAAAGGAAACAAACGGAAGAGAGCCTTTGAGAACTCCAACCTTTGCAGCGTCATTATTGGTACAGTGGTACCAGAAATGGGTGGGCCTGCAGAAATGTGTGTGGGGAGGGGCAGCTAACTTCATACAATTCTACACATTTTTCCATGAGGCTGAGAGAAATAGGTGTGTTGACTAAGGCTGGGCGATATCAAATTAATTTGAATTCATGTTTTAGCGCGATATTCCAAATGCCTGTATTGCAAGAAAATGTATAATTTTATTAGTGTTTGTCTTTTTGATCTCATCTCCTTCACTCCTGTGCTGTATGCACTGTGCACCTTCCGACTCGCACACAGATACCAAGCCCCTTCCCCTGCCACTCACAACAAAGATGAAAGATCACTTCTTACCCTCTGACAACAGCAGTTTCAACTCGCTATTTGATGTTTGGCCAAACAGAAATCAGTCGATTTTTCCCCTTCTAACGATACCCTTTTTTATGTCTCAACTGCCTACTCATTCCATGGTTTTTCTTTTTATATATTTTCTACATTGTAGAATAATAGTGAAGACATCAAAACTAATGAAATAACACATGAATTCATCTAGTAACCAAAAACAAATCAAAATTTGAGATTCTTCAAAGTAGATACCCTTTGCCTTGAAAGCTTTGCACACTATTGGCCTTCTCTTAATTGAAATGCATTCCAGGTATCTACCTCATGAAGCTGGTTGAGAGATGTGCCATGTTAAAAGTTCATTTGTGGAATGTCTTTCCTTCTTAATGCATTTGAGCCAATCAGATGTGTTGTGAGAGGGTGGTATACAAAAGATGGCCCTATTTGGTAAAAGGAAAAAAAGTCCATATTATGGCAAGAACAGCTCAAATAAGCAAAGAGAAGACAGTCCACCATTACTTAATTAGGGATAACTGGGGCGCTAGGGCCCCAATTTCTTGTTGCCCTGAAGACTAAATAAACCTTGCTCACCAGAAAATGTCACACATCGATAGAATGAATGCTTCAATGTAGTTGACATCGGTAAAGTTTTCTGTGTCATCTCTGCTTCTCTCACGCAGCAAAGAAGTTTAGGGACCGGGGAGAAAATGCAATAACGCAAAATAAACTGGAAAGAATCTCTGCTTGTCCCTAAACGGTTCTCAGGGAACTTCTGCTGAGGGCATCCCAAGTGTCCAAGGAAGACATCAAATGGTTCTTTTGTTAGAAAAAGTCATTTATTATATCCATAAATCTCAGTTTGGTTGGTGCATTATGTTCAGAAAATCCACCTTCGAGTCGCCCGTTGTACAGTGAAGAAAAAGCGTTCAAATTATACCTATCAACTTTGCCCAAACATCCTTTATAATGCATCCTTAGGTATACTTTTATGAATATTAACGATTATATTTTACACGGATGATATCCTAAACGATATAAAAGGAAAATAGAGGGGCGCGCTTACGGTCTCGTGCCCAGGAAAACTTATTGACATCCGTGGCCCTTCAGTATTTCTTCTTCCTTTTGGTTCTGTTCAATGATAAAGCCTTCAAACACTGTCTAAAGACTGTTGACATCTAGTGGAAGCCATAGGTCCTGCAATCTGGGAGCTATTATACATGGATTTCAATAGGAAGTCTATCAAACAGAGAATGTCAAACAAAAAAGATTCTGGACAGAAATTCCTCGGGTTTTTGCCTGCTATATCAGTTCTGTTATACCCAGACATTATTTTAACAGTTTTAGAAACTTCAGTGTTTCCTATCCAATAGTACTAATTATGTGCATATCCTAGTTTCTGGGCCTGAGTTGCAGGCATTTTACTTTGGGCACGCCAGACTCCAAAACCGTCACCACTGCTGATGATGCCTAAAGAGTTAAAGACACATTTTAAGAACTTTGAAAGTCTTCAAGTGCAGTCGCAAAAACAATCTAGGCAGAGTTCTTCTGTCCAGTGTCTGTGTTATTTTGCCCATCTTAATCTTTTCTTTTTATTTGCCAGTCTGAGATATGACTTTTTCTTTGTAACTCTGCCTAGAAGGCCAGCATCCCGGAGTCACCTCTTCACTGTTGATGTTGAGACTGGTGTTTTGCGGGTACTATTTAATGAAGCTGCCAGTTGAGGACTTGTGAGGCATCGGTTTCTCAAACTAGACACTAATGTACTTGTCCTCTTGCTCAGTTGTGCACCGGGGCCTCCCACTCTTTCTATTCTGGTTAGGGCCAGTTTGCACTGTTCTGTGAAGGGAGTAGTACACAGCGTTGTACGAGAACTTCTGTTTCTTGGCAATTTCTCACATGGAATAGCCTTAATGTCTCAGAACAAGAATAGACTGACGAGTTTCAAAAGGTCTTTGTTTCTGGCCATTTTGAGCCTGTAATCGAACCCACAAATGCTGATGCTCAACTAGTCTAAAGAAGGCCAGTTTTATTGCTTCTTTAATCAGAACAACAGTTTTCAGCTGTGCTATCATAATTGCAAAAGGGTTTTCTAATGATCAATTAGCCTTTTAAAATTATAAACTTGGATTAGCTAACACAACGTGCCATTGGAACACAGGAGTGATGGTTGCTGATAGTGGGCCTCTCTTTATACGCCTATGTACTATGTAGATATTCCGTTAAAATCAGCTGTTTCCAGCTACAATAGTCATTTACAACATTTAACAATGTCTACACTGTATTTCTGAGCAATTTGATGTTATTTTAATGGTCAAAGTGTTTTGCGAGATACTTTCCACAGACGGGTCATATCAATGTGAAGCCCCAATTACAGAGGAGCAGAGGAACGTCTAGATGCAATTAAAGTCTGGGAAAACAGGGCTAGATGGCATACCAGTTGAGGTATATCAAATATTTTGTTGTACTCAAATATCCTTTATTAACATGTTTTAACCACTCCTATAACATTTTTTGACTATCAGATACTCTGCAAGAACTTCTGATTTCCCTATTTACTGAAACAGGACCCAGATGGTAAATATAAAGATCCAGTCCACCTAAAAACCTGGAGACCCCTTACACTTAAGTGTTGTGATACCAAAATCCTAGCAAAATGCATAGAATGTAAAAGGTATTGTCGGATATTATTCATCCTAATAAGACAGGTTTTTTACATGGACGATACTTTGGAGATAATATAAGACAAGTACTGGAAACAATAGAACACTATGAAAGGCTTTTGATAAAGTATGACTGGAATTTATACTGAACAAAAACATACATGCAACATGTAAAGTTCAAGAGCTGAAATAAAAGATCCCAGAGATTTTGCATACGCACAAAAAGCTTATTTCTGTCAAATTGTCCCCCAAAAAATGTAACTCCCTTTTAGTGAGCATTTCTCCTTTACCAAGATAATCCATCCACCTGACAAGTGTGGCAAATTAAAAAGCATGATCATTTCACAGGTGCACCTTCTGCTGGGGACAATAAAAAAGGACTCTAAAATGCGCAGTTTAGTCACACAACACAATTGGCATGCTGACTGCAGGAATGTCCACTAGAACTGTTGCTAGAGAATTGAATGTTCAATTCTCCACTTCAAGTGTTGTTTCAGAGAATTTATCAAGACGTGTAACCACACAAGCCCAGGACCTCCACATCCGGCTTCTTCACCTGGGGGATCTCGAGGGGAATTTATATATAAATGCTTGGAGTATTTACAATCTGGAGAATTTCTTATACAATGGGTTAAAGTTATGTATAGTAACCCTAGGTGTAAAATAGTAAATAATGGCTACTTCTCAGAAAGTATTAAACTGTCAAGAGGAGTAAAACAAGGTTGTCCACTATCAGAAAATCTATTTATTATGGACATCGAAATGTTAGCTATTACAATCAGATCCAACAATAATATCCAGGGCTTAAACACAAAATTGTCATTGTATGCTGACGATACATGTTTTCTTTTAAATCTGCAATTTGGATCCCTGCACAGCCTCGTAGGATCTAGACACTTTTGCTAATCTCTCTGGATTAAAACCAAAGTATGATAAATGAACCACTAAAAATATAACTTTTACATTACCGTGTAGTTTACCAATAAAATGGTCTGACGGTGAATACTACTCGGTATTCATATCCCAAAAGAAAGAAATGATCTCACTACAATGCAGTGATAGAAAGTTAGCCAAATTAGATAAGGTTTTGCTACTATGGAAAAGACAACACCTGTCGTTGTGATTTAATTCTTTAGTCATATCCCAGTTTACCTATTTACTTATGGACATGCCTACACCTAACGAATAATTTTTAAATTGAGCAAAAAATATTCCACTTTATTTGGAACGGCAAGCCAGACCAAATTAAATGGGCCTATGTATATAACGAAAAGGAATTCTGACGGCAGAAGTTAAATATTAAAGCATTGGCCCTCTCACTAAAGGCTTCAGTCATACAAAAATTATACTTAAATCAAACCGGTTCTAAACCAGATAAGTAAGAATGGCTCAACCCGTGTTCAAGAATGGACTTTTTGCCTTTATTCAGATTACAACCTCTCACTTTGTTATTTGAAAACGAAATCAACTCAAATGTTGCTATTTTTAAAACAAGCAATAGAAAGCTGGTTGTAATTTCAGTTCAATCCACAAGAAAATAAAAAAAATATTATGGTTAACTTGATTAAAAATACTAAACGGGGAAAGACATTTTTAAAAAGGGTATAATCTTTGTAAATGACTACTCTAACCAAAATTAGAACCAACTGATTGCAACATTAACGCAAAAACGGAGGCAAGTGGAAAGGGGAGAAGGTAAAGAACTTGTCTGTTGGCCCTGCATTAAAGACCAAAATTGCCCTAAAAAATTTGCAATGAAGAAAAAGTATACTAATTTCATTTAAGGACCCCAAAATTGACAGCTGCACCACACAAGTTGCAAGATAGATTCCATGGTCTATGAACTGATACAGAAAATGACCCTGGATTCCAAACTTAATTTTACAATTTTAAAATTATACAAAATTCTCACAACCAACATAATGTTAAATAAATACAGTTGAAATCAGAAGTTTACATTCAACTTAGCCAAATACATTTAAACTTTTTTTTTTTTACGTTTTCACAATTCCTGACATTTAATCCTAGTAAAAATTCCCTGTCTTAGGTCAGTTAGGATCACCACGTTATTTTAAGAATGTGAAATGTAATAATAATAGTATAAATAATTATTTATTTCAGCTTTCATTTCCTTCATCACATTCCCAGTGGGTCAGAAGTTTACATACACGCAATTATAATTTGGTTGCATTGTCTATACATTGTTTAACTAGGGTCAAATGTTTCGGGTAGCCTTCCACAAGCTTCCCACAATAAGTTGGGTGAATTTTGGCCCATTCCTCCTGACAGAGCTGGTGTAACTGAGTCAGGTTTGTAGGTCCCCTTGCTTGCACACGCTTTTTCAGTTCTGCCCTCAAATTTTCTATGGGATTGAGGTCAGGGCTTTTTGGTTACCACTTTGTGTTGTCCTTAAGCCATTTTGCCACAACTTTGGAAGTATGCTTGGGGTCATTGTCCGTTTGGAAGACGCATTTGCGACCAAGCTTTAACTTCCTGACTGATGACTTGAGATGTTGCTTCAATATATCCACAATTTTCTATTTTGTGAAGTGCACCAGTCCTTCCTGCAGCAAAGCACCCCCGCAACATGATGCTTCCACCCCCAAACATAACGATGGTCATCATAGCCAAAGAGTTCTATTTTTGTTTCATTAGACCAGAGGACATTTCTCCAAAAAGTACGATATTTGTCCCCATGTGCAGTTGCAAACCGTAGTCTGGCATTTTTATGGCGGTTTTGGAGCAGTGGCTTCTTCATTGCTGAGCGGCATTTCAGGTTGTCGATCTAGGACTCGGTTTACTGTGGATATAGATACTTTTGTACATGTTTCCTCCAGCATCTTCACAAGGTCATTTGCTGTTGTTTTGGGATTGATTTGCACTTTTCGCACCAAAATACGTTCATCTCTAGAAGACAGAACACGTCTCCTTCCTGAGGGTGATGGCTGCGTGGTCCCATGGTGTTTATACTTGCGTACTATTGTTTGAATAGATGAATGTGGTACCTTCAGGCGTTTGGAAATTGCTACCAAGGATGAAACAGACTTGTGGAGGTCTACAATTTTGGCTTTTTCTTTTTTTTTTCTTCCATGATGTCAAGCAAAGAGGCACTGAGTTTCAAGGTAGGCCTTGAAATACATCCACAGGTGCACCTCCAATTGACTCAAATGATTTCAATTAGCCTATCAGAAGCTTCTAAAGCCATGACATCATTTTAGCTGTTTAAAGGCACAGTCAACTTAGTGTATGTAAGCTTTTGACCCACTGGAATTGTGATTAAGTGAAATAATCTGTCTGTAAACAATTGTTGGAAAAATTACTTGTGTCATGCACAAAGTAGATGTCCTAACCGACTTGCCATAGTTTGTTAACAAGAAATTTGTGGAGTGGTTGAAAAATGAGTTTTAATGACTAACCTAAGTGTATGTCAACTGTATGTATGTATGTGTGTATATATATACACACACACACACACACACACACACACAGTGCATTCAGAAAGTTTTCAGACCCTTTGTCACGATCTTCAATGACGGACCAAGGTGCAGCGTGCCGGGTTGAGAAAACAACATGTTTATTTGTCTAACTCACCGGAACAAAGGAAGATCAAAACGGTGTAGCACCAACAGCACATACAACCAAACAAAGTCAACTTCCCACAAAGACAGGAGGGGAAAAAGGGCTACTTAAGTATGGTTCCCAATCAGAGACAACGATAGACAGCTGTCCCTGATTGAGAGCCATACTTAGCCAAAACAAAGAAATACAAATAGAACGTAGAATGCCCACCCCAAATCACACCCTGACCAAACCAAAATGAGACATCAAAAGGCTCATACAGGTCAGGGCGTGACACCCTTTGACGTTTTCCACATTTTGTTACATTACAGCTTTTCTATTTAAATGTATTAAATTGTTTGTCTCTCAATCTACACACAATAGCCCATAATGACAAAGCAAAAACTGTTTTTTTCAATAAATAACAAAAACTGATCATATTTACATAAGTATTCAAGACCCTTTACTCAGTACTTCGTTTAAGCACGTTTGGGTTTACATCCTCGAGTCTTCTTGGGTATGACGCTACAAGCTTGGCACACCTGTATTTGGGGAGTTTCTCCTATTCTCTGCAGAGCCTCTTAAACTGTCAGGTTGGATGTGGAGCATCGCTGTTTCAGGCCTTTCCAGAGATGTTCAATTGGGTTAAAGTCAAGGCCCTGGCTGGGTCACTCATTGACATTCAGAGACTTGTCCCTTGCCACTCCTTCATTGTCTTGGATGTGTGCTTAGGGTTGTTCTCCTGGAAGGTGAACCTTCGCCACAGTCTAAGTTCCTGAGAGCTCTGAAGCAGGTTTTCACCAAGGATCTCTGTACTTTAATCCGTTCATCGTTCCCTCGATCTTGACAAGTCTCCCAGTCCCTGCCGCTGAAAAACATCCCTACAGCATAATGCTGCCACCACCGTGCTTCACCGTAGGGATGGTGCCAGGTTTCCTCCAAACTTGACGCTTGGCATTCAGGCCAAAGAATTGGTTTCATCATACCAGGGAATCTTGTTTCTCATGGTCAGAGTCATTTAGGTGCATCCAGGCTGCATCACATCCGGCCGTGATTGGGAGTCCCATAGGGCGTCGCACAATTAGCCCAGCATCATCCGGGTTTGGCCGGGATAGGCTGTCACTGCAAATAATTTGTTCTTAACTGACTTGCCTAGTTAAATAAATAAATAAAATGACTCCTTTCGGCAAATTCAAAGCGGGCTGTTATGTGCCTTTTACTGAGAAGTGACTTCAGTCTGGCCACTCTACCATAAAGGCCTGATTGGTGGAGTGCTGCAGAGATTGTTGTCTTTCTATAAGGTTCTCCCATTTCCACAGAGGAACTCTGGAGCTCTGTAAGAGTGACCAGCGGGTTCTTGTTCACCTCTCTGACCAAGGCCCTTTTCCCCCGATTGCTAAGTTTGGCCAGGCGGACAGCTCTAGGAAGAGTCTTGGTGGTTCCAAACTTCATCCACTGTGTTCTTTGGGCCATTGTGCTCTTTGGGACCTTCAATGCTGCAGAAATATTTTGGCACCCTTCCCCAGATCTGTGCCTCGACATAATCCTGTCTCGGAACTCTACAGACAATTCCTTCAACCTTATAGCTTGGTTTTTGCTCTGACATGCACTGTTAACTTTGAGACCTTATATAGAGACAGGTGTGTGCCTTTTCCAAATCATGTCCAATCAATTAAATTTACCACAGGTGGACTCCAATCAAGTTGTAGAAACTTCAAGGATGAGCAATGGAAACAGGATGCATCTGAGCTCAATTTCGAGTCTCATAGCAAAGGGTCTGAATACTTTTGTAAATAAGGTATTTCTGTTTTATGTGCAAACATTTCCAAAAACCTGTTTTTGCTTTGTCATTATCGGGTATTGTGTATGTATATTGAGGGGGGGAAAACTATTTAATCAATTTTAGACTAAGGCTGTAATGTAACAATGTGGAAAAAGTCAAGGGTTCTGAATATCTTCCGAATGCACTGATAAAGGGGATACAACCATCCCAGCGCTGCAGATTTTGCTGCGAAGAGACAGAATCATTAGATCACTTGTTTTGGTACTGCCCATATGTAGCTTGTTTTTGGTCAAAGGTTCAGGAATGCTTGACATTTTTTTAACATTTACTTGGAGCTAACAATTCAAATAGTACCGCTGGGTGATTTGATAAGTCATAGTCAATCGATCAATAATATACTATAAGAATACTCTAGCAAAGGTGTTTATATTTAATTTACAACATACATAAACTGAGAATAGAAAGGTTCAGAACTTAGTGAAACATCACAATGGAAAAATATATGGCAATTAGAAATCAAAACTGAATGTCTTCAGAGACAGATGGGAGGGGTTGAGGGTAGCTGAAGGCTGGGACTAAACACAAACAGAAGATAGTATATTTTACATTAGTTGTCAGTGAGATGTACGTATAAGCTGAAAGTGGAAGCCTAAGTATTGTTGTTCATTAGTTTACTCCAATTAGGGGAGAGGTGTTGGTCAAATAATATACATTTAAAATAATAATATTGGAAATTATGCAGAAGATTACATTAATAGAAGCCATAATCTATCTGCAAAATTAAAGCTGATCTACCTCCTACATTCTTTTTTCAATAGACTTAAATGGCTGTCTAGCAATGACCAACAATCAACTTGACAAAGCTTGAATAATTTTAAAAGAATGGGCAAATATTGTACAATACAGGTGTGGAAATCTCTTAGATTTATCCAAAAAGACTCACCGCTGTAATTGCCATCAAAAGGTATTGACTCGGGGGTGTGAATACTTATGGAAATTAGATATCTGTATTTCATTGAATTTTTTTGTTTTCACTCTGTCATGTTTTCACTCTGTCATTATGGGGTATTGTGTGAAAATGGGTGAGAATTATTAAATCTATAATGAACAAAAATATAAAAGCAACATGCAACAATTTCAAAGATTTTACTGAGTTACACCCCCAGCCCAGCACACCTCAGAAGATTCCAGGTGAAGAAGCCGGATGTGGTCCTGGGCTGGCTTGGTTACACGTGGTCTGTGGTTGTGAAGCCGGTTGAAACATGTAGACTTTCATTCCATCCGTGAGTATCGATAAAATAGTTAAATTACGAGCCTAATTGGTTTAGCCATGGGAAAAGACAGGAACCTTCCCGCTAGCCATGATTGGCTGAGATAATGGATGGGCTGGACATGCTGGGAGATGAGTTTGGATTGGTCTGCCATATTGCATGCTTCTGTCTATAACTTGAGCTGCTTGGTATGTGTTGATAGTCCTTTCTACAGCGCTGTTTTTGAAAGCCATAACGTTAGCTATCGAGATCTACAAAAGTTTTGCTACTTTTCTCAACATTGATGCCTTAAATTTAGCAGACTCTATCGATGGGCTACTTTCTGCACACGCCACGGTCAGTGTGAACCAGTGACTTGACACAACGGAGCTGGTCAAATAAGATGTAGCTACAAACAAAAGAGTTACTGTAACTGGTTCCAGTCTGCCGTGAAGCGTTCATCCATGTATACAGGTAAGAGTCTAGCTACATTCAGATATTATATGTTTCTACTTGTCAGAAAGTTGTTTAAAATTGCAAGATAAAGCATGCTGTTAGCTAGCTAGTGAACGTTAACTCGCTAGCTAACATTACGTGTATGATCTGTGTAGTAATATTCAAATCAGAAAACCATTTGCATTGCTAGTTATAGCCACATTTTTGCTAGCTAACATTGAAGCTAGTTGGTTAGCTTTTTAGCTACCTGCAGATTCCACAGTTATGACAATATCTGTACTGGTAGCAGTATGAGTTGGATTATGGCGGTATTTTTTGTTGTTGCTAGCTACATGTCTAAACAAAAGACTCCACTTCGCTAGATGATTACATGACCCATTAAGTTAGCCAGGTGTGTCTGGGGGTGATTACGGCCATCTATTGTATTTCATGTTTACATGCCTAGAGAATAGTGACCCATCCACTAAGCTAGATGTGGCTGGGGTGGTGGTTATAGCATTTCCTTCACATGACCCATCAATTTAGACAAGTGTGTGGGTAAGCGTCATATTTATAAAATATTTTTCTGGACACTTTCTGTTTTTGATATTGCCACTATGCAAGTAACAATATCACTGTACCGTTTACACCTTCTGTATCCTGTGCATGTGACAAATAAATGCAGAGAAAGTAATGTGAAGAACAACATGACCTGTACTAAAGTTAGATTAGGATCTAGGCCAGGACTAAATAAAGTATGTATTTACCTGGAGTTTTTCCAGGCTACTACTTTGTCTTAATCTTTGTTTACTACACTACTGTGTTTTTACCACATGGCCTCGTGTGAATCCTTGAAAAAATGGTGGGACTAAGGTTTAAGAGGGTGTGAACAATTCTGAATGGGTGTAGACAAAAGAGCTCTCCAGTAGGTGTACCAAAATATTCAAGGGGCAATTTCTGAAAGTTTATCAACTTTCAAAGCAGAATTACTTCCCCATTGTATGATGTACCATTGTCTCTGCTTTTATCCAATGTAAAAAACACAATTTCAAATTTTGCTACATAAGACCGAATCGAGATGGTTGGTTACAAATTCTCTAAAACAACGTTGGAGGCAGCTTATGGTAGAGAAATTAACATTTAAATCTATGGAAACAGCTCTGGTGGGCATTCCTGCAGTCAGCATGAGTTACACCCCCAGCTCCCTCAAAACTTGAGAAATCTGTGGCATTGTGTTGTGAAAAAACGGCACATTTTAAAGTGTCCTTTTTTTGTCCCCAGCACAAGGTGCAGCTGTGTAATGATCATGCTGTTCAATCAGCTTCTTGATATGCCACACCTGTCAAGTGGATGGATTATATTGGCAAAAGGAGAAATGCTCACTAATAAGGATGTTATGAAATTTGTGCACCAAATTTGAGAGAAAATGGGATTCTTTTTATTTCAGCTCATGAAACATGGGACCTACATGTTGCATTTTATATTTTTGTTCAGTCTGTTTTTAATTCAGGCTGTAACACAACAAAATGTGGAATAAGTCAAAGGGTATGAATACTTTCTGAAGGCACTGTATATCGTGACTCTGCCATATCGCCCTAGTTAACTCTGATAAAGGCACTGGATTATGAGTGGTCTTGTTTGCTAAATGAAATAGGCAGTGGCATAATGCATATAGCTATAAAAGCACAGTGGCATATGCCTCAATGCAGTGATTTGTGGTTTAATTGGGGTGTGGCTTTCCGTTAGTTCTGTTTGGCAGCCTATCCCGTGAGAATTAATGTCATTCCAATTCATCTGTTCTGTTATATTTCATAAAATCTGACCAACTCAGTGCACTGATTACTATGAATCTGATGGTGTTTGCATATTTAGGTAAAAAGACAAATAATGTCCCGTTTTGGAACACTGACGAGCATAAAATATATATCTGATTGGGCCCACCCATGCCTATGCCCCTGCAGTGGAGTCCAAAGCATGACAAAGTATTTGTTTTCCCCTTTTAAAGCAGGTCTGAGTCTTGGTAAATCAAAGGCTACAGAGGCAGAAATGCTACAGGCGATGTCAACCTGCCTGAAATATGCACCTGACTGCAAGGGAGGCAGTGGGAGGGTCAATGAGTAAGGAGATGAAAGAGTTCTTAAGAAGTTAAAAGCATCAAAGCCTGCTCCGACAGTGCCTTTTTTTGGTTTATTGTATATCTAATTTGTGTTTCAAGAAGCTTGTGCCAGAATACATTTTTTGGGGGCTTTTTATAAATTATTTGGGCTTGTACATCTATTTAAACCGTTCTTGAATAATACAAAAATAAAGAAATGCATAAGTTTTTACGTGGACAAAGGTTTACAATTCTGTTCCAAGTTACTGCTCTAATTGTGTTGCACAAAATGACAACGGCCAAGATTATAATAGACCCTAAGTCTGGAAGATCCATTTTGCACCATGAGTAGAATTCTATTCTACATGTGTCATGACTTCCGCTGAAGTCGGTCCCTCTCCTTGTTCGGGCGGCGTTCGGCGGTCGACGTCACCGGTCTTCTAGCTACCGCCGATCTACTTTTCGTTTTGTCTTCATTATACACACCTGGTTTCTATTCCCATAATTACATGTTCCTTATTTACACCCTCTGTTTCCCCCATGGTTTTGTGTGAGTTTGTTCTATGTTAGATGGTCTGTATTTTGTGAGCTTGATTTTTACTACCTTTTGGTAGTTTGTATTTTGAGTAAAAATACTTGATTACTCATCTCCGTTGTCCTGCGCCGGACTCTGCTTACCTGCTACACTGACACCTGACAACATGATACATTTTGTTTTCCTATTCTTAGCTCAGGCTCTTATCCTTTTAATGTAAAGAAGCTTACGTCACAAAATGGCAACTACTTTTAAACATCTAATCACACTAATCATGGCTAGCGGGAATGGTGTGTTGAATTCATGGTGTGTTTGGTCAAATCAGATCAATGTGTTTTCAACCTCACTCCAATATTTAAATGTACTGTAGTTGATTAATAGTTAAGTACAGTTTTCAAACTCAGTACCGAAATTAAAAGAAAGAACTGTTGGCTATCTTTTTGAGTGGGTGAATAAAGGTTGAAATGTCATCTCAACCAAATATTAAACACATTTCCATGTTGAAATGACATGGTGTACCCAGTCGGAAGAGCTGTGTTGAGCAACAGCCCTCGTGGCCCATTGTAAACTAGGCTATTGTTTTCTCCCAGCTGAGCTCAGTCCTCCCCTTTAAAACATACAGCTCATTAGTCTAACATGGCTAGATGAGTCCCATACCACAGATCCCAAACCCATTATAGCCCTGCTCTACCATGACCTTTTTATGGCATAATCGGGTCTCTGGATGGCACTTTTATAATGATGGTTGGTTGCTTCGTATTAGATCAGAGGAGATGAGAATTACAAGAATAGATGCAGTAGAATGGCATATCACAGGCAAAATACAGTACGCCAACTCTTATTCTGAGAAACAAGGGAGAAGGCAATTCATTAGCTTTTACGTCGACTCCCTCTATTAGCCTGTTTCTCTTGTGGGTATGTGCAAGATTCTCATTGTGTGCGTGCGATCAGAAATTGTTGTGGTTTATTAATAAGATTACCTCCTACAAACCTCTGCCTCTCATTCTTGGTCTGGGCGAGGCGAACATTCGGCTACCCCTACCCCTACCCCACCACTGCCTCTCCTCTCCGAGGGTTAGCTCCACTCCAACCCTTCAGATCAGAGGAAGCCCGTCTGCGTCTATAGGAATAAAACAAAATATTTTCTGACCAGAATGAAAAAGCTAAACCCAAAAAGCCCTGTGCAGGTTGAATTATTAATTGCACCTGTGATATGAAGCTGTTTCTCCTTTATACCCCCTTAAAGAATTTGGTTGTAGCCAGGAAAGGGCTTTGGGTACAAGGCTGCTAGGGGGATCTTATCAGCAGAATTTGAATTTCACAGTCAGTGCCATTAGCTGTGTGCATCCTGTTTCTTGGTACAACAGCAGGACCATCTATGGACAGCTGTTTGTGTCCTTACACGCGCTATGTCCTTGAAGTGGTAGTAGTGCTTAAACATTACACAGGAGTAAAGATAATTCAGGGATCATTTTGCCAGCCTAGTGGTTAAGAGCGTTGGGCCAGTAACTGAAAGGTCACTGGTTCGATACCCTGAGCCGGTAAGGTGGGGAAAAAATGCAGTTCTGCCCTTGAGCAAGTCAGTTAAAACCTTTTAGGGAGCAGCGGCGCGCAAGAGGGCCGCTCCCGACACTACCCGGTGAAATGTAAGGCGCCAAATTCAAAATCCAAAAGTTGAATTATTAAACATTCATCAATATACAAGTGTTGGGGATCCTAGTCATCAAAAGCTCTGATTCTTGGCAATATCACAGCATTGTCATATTTCAAAAAGGCTTTACGGCGAAAGCACAACATTTGATTGATTGAGGATAGCACCCCACATATTTTCCACATTAGCATAAATTCATATCCAGCGCGGGTCACACAAAACCCACATCATAGCTAAAATAAATCCCTTACCTTTCGAAGAACTTCTGCTGAGAGCTTCCCAAGTGTCCAACGAAGACATCCAATGGTTCTTTTGTTAGAAAAAGTCATTTATTATATCCATAAATCTGTTTGGTTGGCGCGTTATGTTCAGAAAATCCAACACGCACACGGTCTCGCGCCAGTGAAATCTTGTTGACATCTGAGCTACCTCGACTATTTCCTGTTGCTATCCGTTCTGCTCACTGCTAGATCTTCCAAACTCTGTATAAAGACTTGACATCTAGTGGAAGCCATAGGTACTGCAATCTCGGAGCTGGATACCATTTAAAATCAATAGGGAGAGTATCAAACAGAGCAAAGGTCATAAAATAAATCTGTAATGTTAATTTTTGGATCACCCAAACTCAGTAATGTAATCTGATTACTTTCCCCTTAAGAGGCATTAGAAGAAGACAAACGTATGTTACCAATTGAACGACATCTATTGCAAGCCTGGCACACTTCAGAATCATTTTGGTAGCTCATGTTGACCAGTAGTGTGTTTGTTCTATAGAAAGTATTTGACTCGAGCCACAAAATTAAGGAAATTAGAATGGCTTACCGAACAAATCCCCTTCTAATTTCCTTAATTTTGTGGCTAGAGTCAAATACTTTGTTCTATAGAACAAACTTCACATCAGGATAGGCAACTGAAATTAATAATTAATGTACTGTTGAAGTCTGAAGTTTACATACACTTAGGTTGGAGTCAACCTTTTTCAACCACTCCACAAATTTCTTGTTAATAAACTATGGTTTTGGCAAGTCGGTTAGGACATCTACTTAGATTTTTACTTGACATCTACAAATAAAGGTACCACGTTCATCTGTAAAAACAATAGTACGCAAGTATAAACACCATGGGACCATGCAGCCATCATACCGCTCACGTACCGCTCACTGTCTCCTAGAGATGAACGTACTTTGATGCGAAAAGTGCAAATCAATCCCAGAACAAGAGCACAGGACCTTGTGAATATGGAGGAAACAGGTACAAAAGTATCTATATCCACAGTAAAACGAGTCCTATATAAACATAACCTGAAAGGCCGCTCAGCAAGGAGGAAGCCACTGCTTCAAAACCACCATAAAAAGCCAGACTACGGTTTGCAACTGCACATGGGGACAAAGATCAAACTTTTTGGAGAAATTATGAAATAAATAAAAATAGGTCTGTTTGGCCATCGTTATGTTTGGAGGAAAAGGGGGGAGGCTTGCAAGCCAAAGAACACCATCCCAACCGTGAAGCACGGGGGTGGCAGCATCATGCTGCTTTGCTGCAGGAGGGTCTGGTGCACTTCACAAAATACATGTCATCATGAGGCAGGAATATTGTGGCTATATTGAAGCAACATCTCAAGACATCAGTCAGGAAGTTAAAGCTTGGTCGCAAATGGGTCTTCCAAATGGACAATGACCCCAAGCATACTTCCAAAGTTGCGGCAAAATGGCTTAAGGACAAACAACAAAGTCAAGGTATTGGAGTGGCCGTCACAATTCCCTGATCTCAGCGTGTGCGAGCAAGAATGCCTACAAACCTGACTCAGTTACATCAGCTCTGTCAGGAGGAATGGGCCAAAATTCACCCAACTCATTGTGGGATGCTTGAGGAAGGCTACCTGAAACGTTTGACCCAAGTTAAACAATTTAAAGGCAGTGCTAACAAATGCTCATTGAGTGTATGTAAACCTCTGACCCACTGGGAATGTGATGAAAGTAATAAAAGCTGAAATAGATAATTCTCTTCTATTATTCTGAAATTTCACATTTCTTAAAATAAAGTGGGGATCCTAACTGACCTAAGACAGGGAACTTCTACCACGAGTAAATGTCAGGAATTGTGAAAAACTGAGTTTAAATGTATTTGGCTAAGGTGTATGTAAACTTCCGACTTCAAAAGGATGTGTTAGATTAAGAGGGAGTAAAATTTAGGCAAGCAAAAAACATTTCAGAACAACTACTAGTCGAATAACACATGGAAGAGATGACGAATTTTGGCAAGACATTTATTTATAGACTAATACAAACCGAAAACTGCAGACATTACTAGTGCCTCCCCCGCGACCGATCAAAGGACACAAATAAAAAATGCTTTCTGCCCCTAAGATCAGTGAAATATAAGCTAAATTAACAACGGAGTGAAGAGCACTAGCAAGCAAGTTGCACCATGAAGAATTTAATGTGTGCGCTTTCACGTGAAGGGGGGAATTCTGGTAGGGGGAGATTTTCGGTACAACACCATATCGCCGTAGACTTACGCTAGGATAATTTGGACGCCGACAGCATTCGCACTGTTGGAAGATGTAGTTTTGACTGTAGCCTGCAAAAGCCCATTATAGCTCTTTAACTGTGATCCATTAACTACTTGGAGTGCCCCACCACTCCGTAAGTAGTTAACCGACACTACCCGGTGAAATGCAAGGTGCCAAATTCAAAATCCAAAAGTTGAATTATTAAACATTCATCAATATTCAAGTGTTGCATAGTCATCAAAAGCTCTGCTTCTTGGCAATATCACAGAGTTGTCAGATTTCAAAAAGGCTTCACGGCGAAAGCACTACATTTGATTGTTTGAGGGTAGCACCTCCAATATCTTTCTATTAGCATAAATTCATAAACCATCGCGGTTCACACAAAACACATTTCACACCGAAAACAAATCCCTTACCTTTTGAAGAACTTCTGCTGAGGGCTTCCCAAGTGTCCAACGAAGACATCCAATGGTTATTTTGTTAGAAAAAGTAATTCGTTATATCCATAAATCTCAGTTTGGTTGGCACATTATGTTCATAAAATACAGCGTCCACTCGCCCATTGAACCGTAAAGAGAACTCGTTCAACCTATACCTATACACTTGTCCAAGAACAATCAAACATCATTGATAATGTATCCTTAAGAACACTTGTATGTATATTTACTATAATATTTCAACCGGATTTTAAACTGGGCGATAGGAAAGGAAAAAACCACAGCGCGCGCAAGCTCGTGAACGCGCATCCTCTTCTGTTTACATCTGGTGACCACTTCCCAATTCTTCTTCTATTACCATCCAGAGCATTCTAACATCAAACACTGTCTAGAGACTGTTGACATCCAGTGGAAGCAATAGGTACTGCAATCTTACTTCTATATATAGCTGTTTTCAATAGGGAGGGGTTCAAAATGAGGCAATGTGTCAAAAACACTTTTTCCAGGACAGAAATTCCTCGGGTTTTCGCCTGCTATATCCGTTCCATGATACTCACAGACAATATTTTAACACTCTTAGAAACTTCAGAGTGTTTCCTATCCAATAGTACTAATTATGTGCATATCCTATTTTCTGGGCCTGAGTGGGAGGCATTTTACTTTGGGCACGCCAGACTCTCCAAAACCGTCACCTCGGGAGCCGCTCCCTAAGAAGTTAAACACATTTGGTGTGTCATCATAGTGGTCTCTAATTTGTGGTCAGACTCACTCATTTTTCAATGCTGATTTGAATGTCATTGAGAAAACCGAGAAGTGTCATTTGTTTTCTTCACAAACATTTCTGAATTTAAAAGTAATCCTCAAAGTAATCTAGTTTTTCAAAAGTATCTGTAATGTGATTACAATATTTTTGCTGGTAATGTAACCTAATATTTTGTTTAGGTTCCTGATTTGTAATAAGAACATTGCTCATCATTAATCACTAAAACACCTTTGTGTGGAGGCATTTGTGTGAAACACACACACTGCTGCAGGGCTTTTCTAGATAACTGATTACATGGGGGCCAGGTATAAACACTGCAGAAAGTAGATAAAGATGCTATCAAACGGTTAATTACTTGTCTACACAGTCAAATCGCAAGAGTTAATTCAACTCTTATATAGTCAAATCGAACACTATTTTGTGGTTTAAATGTCCCATCACCATTTTGGGTTAAAACTACTCTGGTCATGGTGTTATTTTTGGAGTTAAAACTACACTAAATGGAGTAGATATCCAACACGCAGAGTTTTACTTAAATGTACAGTGCCTTCAGAAAGTATTCACACCCCTTGACTTTTTCCACATTTTGTTGTTACAGCCTGCATTTAAAAAGGATTACATTTAGATTTGTTTTGTTACTGGCCGACACACAATACCCTATAATGTCAAAGTGGTATCGTGTTTTTCAAAATGTTTTCAATTTAATAAAAAATGAAAAGCTGAAATGTCTTGAGTCAAAAAGTATTGAATTATGGCAAGCCTAAATAAGTTCAGGAGTAAAAATGTGCTAAACCAGTCATAATAATTAGCATTTTTAGTTTTTGGACTACCTCATCTCTGTACCCCACACACAATCAAAATGAATCAAATGTATTTATAAAGCCCTTCTTACATCAGCGGATGTCAAAGTGCTGTACAGAAACCCAGCCTAAAACTCCAAACAGCAAGCAATGCAGGTGTAGAAGCACGGTGGCTAGGAAAAACTCCCTAGAAAGGCCAGAACCTAGGAAGAAACCTAGAGAGGAACCAGGCTATGAGGGGTGGCAAGTCTTCTTCTGGCTGTGTCGGGTGGAGATTATAACAGAACATGGCCAAGATGTTCAAATGTTCATAGATGACCAGCAGGGTCAAATAATAATAATCACAGTGATTGTAGAGGGTGCAACAGGTCAGCACCTCAGGAGTAAATGTCAATTGGCTTTTCATAGCTGATCATTCAGAGTATCTCTACCGCTCCTGCTGTCTCTAGAGAGTTGAAAACAGCAGGTCTGGGACAAGGTAACACGCCCGTATTTATCTGTAAGGTCCCAAATTCGAGCAGTGAATTTCAAACAGATTCAACCACAACGACCAGTTAGGTTTTCCGATGCCTCGCAAAAAGGTATGGTTCTTCGGACCGTACCCCTCTCACTCCACGAGGTACTGAAGGCCCCTCGCCCGACGCCTCGAAACCAGCATGGAGCGAACTGAATACGCAGGGGCCCCCTCAATGTCCAGAGGGGGCGGAGGAACCTCCCGCACCTCAGACTCCTGGAGCGGACCAGCCACCACAGGCCTGAGGAGAGACACATGGAACGAGGTGTTAATACGGTAGTCAGGGGGAAACTGTAACCTGTTATAGACCTCGTTCAGTCTCCTCAGGACTTTAAATGGCCCCACAAACCGCAGCCCCAGCTTCTGGCAGGGCAGGTGGAGGGGCAGGTGGAGGGTTGAGAGCCAGACCCGGTCCCCCGGTGCACCGGGGCCTCCTCTGCGGTGACGGTCTGCGCTGCCTTTCTGGTGCAGCACGGCCCACTGAAGGTGAACATGAGCGGCGTCCCATGTCTCCACCGTGCGCCTAAACCAGTCGTCCACCGCAGAAGCCTCGATCTGACTCTGATGCCAAGGCGCCAGACCCGGCTGGTACCCCAATACGCACTGGAAGGGGGAGAGGTTAGTGGAGGAGTGGCGCAGCGAGTTCTGGGCCATCTCTGCCCAGGGAACACACGCCGCCCACTCCCCCGGCCGGTCCTGGCAACAAGACCTCAGAAACCTACCCACATCCTGGTTCACTCTCTCCACCTGCCCGTAACTCTCGGGGTGAAAACCCGAGGTAAGGCTGATCGAGACCCCCAGATGTTCCATGAACAACCTGCAGACCCTCGAAGTGAACTGGGGACCCCGATCAGACACAATATCCTCAGGCACCCCGTAGTGCCGGAAGACGTGAGTAAACAAGGCCTCCACAGTCTGTCGGGCCGAAGGGAAACTGGGCAGAGGGAGATGGCAGGACTTCGAAAAACGGTCCACAACGACCAGGATCGTGGTGTTACCCTGTGAGGGAGGAAGATCGGTAAGAAAATACACCAACAGGTGCAACCACGGCCTTTGTGGAACGGGTAAGGGTCGTAGGTTACCTCTGGGCAGGTGCCTAGGAGCCTTACACTGGGCGCACACAGAGCAGGAGGAAACATAAACCCTCACGTCCTTAGCAAAGGTGGGCCACCAGTACTTCCCACTCAGACAACGCACGGTCTGCCCGATGCCTGGATGACCAGAGGGTGGTGACAGGTGGGCCCAAAAGATCAACCGGTCAGCTGGACACTGGAGGGGAGTGGGCTCTGCACATAGCGCCTGCTCAATGTCCACGTCCAGCTCCCACACTACCGGTGCCACCAGGCAGGAGGCCGGGAGTATGGGGGTGGGATCCATGGGCTGCTCCTCTGTGTCATACAGCCGGGACAGTGCGTCTGCCTTCACATTCTGGGAACCTGGTCTGTAGGAAAGGGTGAAAACAAAACGTGTGAAAAACATGGCCACCTTGCCTGGCGAGGGTTCAGTGTCCTCGCTGCCCGGATGTACTCCAGATTGCGGTGGTCAGTCCAGATGAGAAAAGGGTGTTTAGCCCCCCTCAAGCCAATGTCTCCACGCCTTCAAGGCCTTGACGACAGCCAACAGCTCCCGGTCCCTCACGTCATAGTTTTGCTCCGCCGGGC
The DNA here is from genome assembly GCA_030435695.1 of Brachymystax lenok tsinlingensis. NCBI lineage: Eukaryota > Metazoa > Chordata > Actinopteri > Salmoniformes > Salmonidae > Brachymystax > Brachymystax lenok. The sequence continues at coordinate 42,662,285 of CM059785.1, read as the reverse complement.
TGAGCTTCCTCAAGAAGAAGTCACGGGGCCGAGCTTCGGCGGCATACCCGAGCGCTGAGAGAGCACGGCTCCTATCCCAGCCTCGGACGCGTCCACCTCCACTATGAACGCCAAAGAGGGATCCGGATGGGCCAGCATGGGAGCCGAGGTAAACAAAGCCCTCAGGTGACCAAAAGCCCTGTCCGCCTCAGCTGACCACTGCAAACGTACCGGTCCCCCCCTTCAGCAGTGAGGTAATGGGAGCTGCTACCTGACCAAAACCCTGGATAAACCTCCGGTAGTAATGGGCAAACCCTTGAAACCGCTGCACCTCCTTTACCGTGGTAGGAGTCGGCCAATTACGCACAGCTGAAATGCGGTCACTCTCTATCTCCACCCCTGAGGTGGAAATGCGGTACCCTAGGAAGAAGACTGACTGTTGGAAGAACAGGCATTTCTCAGCCTTGACGTACAGGTGATGCTCCAACAGTCGACCAAGCACCCTGCGCACCAGGGACACATGCTCGGCGAGTGTAGCGGAGTATATCAGAATGTCATCAATATACACCACTACACCCTGCATATCCCTGAAAATCTTGTCTACAAAGGCTTGGAAGACTGATGGTGCATTCCTCAACCCGTAAGGCATGACGAGGTACTCATAATGCCCTGAAGTAGTACTGAAAGCAGTCTTCCACTCGTCTCCCTCCCTGATACGCACCAGGTTGTATGCGCTCCTGAGATCTAATTTGGTGAAGAAGCATGCCCCTTGCATTGACTCAATCTTACTGGCTATGAGAGGTAACGGGTAACTGTACCTCACAGTGATCTGGTTGATACCTCGATAGTCGATACATGGGCGCAGACCTCCCCCCTTGTCTAGTAACGACCAACTTAGATAGACCTTGAAGAATTTTTTACTGAATAATGGACAAATGTTGCACAATCCAGGTGTGGAAAGCTCAGCTGTAATCGCTGCCAAAGGTGATTCTACAAAAAGTATTGAATCGGAGATGTGAATACTTATGTAAATTTGATTTCTGTATTTCATTTTCAATAAATTAGCAAACATTTCTAATTTATTTTAACTTTTTTATTATCGGGTAATTTGTGTAGATGGGTGAGAACAATTTAGTGCATTTTTAATTCAAGCTGTAACAAAATGTGGAGTAAGTCAATGGGTATGAATACATTCTGAAGGCAGTGTAACTCCAATTGCCATTTGACTATTTTCAGTGTCTCTTAATTGACTCCCGTGCCATTTTACACTTGTGTGTATTGTTTTGAATTAACAATCAACTCGAGCCGAGTACATTTCTCTTTCAGTTTACTTTGAGTTATAAGGGTGAGAAAGCCTAATTTGAATATTTCTTAATGTGTCACTTTATGGTGGTTTGCAATGTGATTTCCAATCTCTGTTGGATCCAATTTAAAGGAAGATATCCAGAACTTTTACATCACCCACAGCTTGCATTTAGAATGCCTGCCATGGTAGGGAAGAAAATACAGTTCATGGAGACTACGTACAGAATGTAAAATGGAACAACTCTCACACAACGGTTGCTATACAGTAAATCCAACCACTTACAGATTGGATAAGTTTAGAAAAATGTATATTTATTATCTTTGTGTAGCATAAGATAAACAATGTACATGCGAAAACACAGATATTTACATTTTTGATCAACCTGCAAAAGAGCATGCTGGGATATATTGACAATGAGGCCAAATATGTGGATAACTCCGTAGATTTAACTCCAGTTACACTAACTCTAGGGAGCGTATCACTCTCCAGGGATAAAGGGATGCTTCAGGATTTTGATAATGAAGCCCTTTACTTCATATGAATTCATGGGTACCATTTTTATGTTTCTGGGTGCAGTTTGAAGTTGCTCACTAGTGTTAGCGCAATTGCTAACTAGTGTTAGATTTGCGCTAATGCTAGTTAGCATTGGCTCGCAAAACTACCTCTAACTTCCTTCATACCGGATGCTGATTCAAAAATGGTATCCATGAGTTAATTTGACTCTGGGGAAGTATATAAAGGGCTTCATTGACACATTTCTGAAGAATCCTTTTAAGATAACTCACAGTATAGTCAATTTAACCCTAATTTGTTTAACACTGATTTCAACCATCTTTGATTTGCTGTGTACTCTTTTTATAAATAATGAACATATTATTCCATGTGTAAGAAACGGTCTAGTTGTGAAAGGACTTTATGGCTGTTTTTTTAGAATGGTGATGGCCGACAAGGGCTCCTGTGAGAGCGACTCAGATTCAGGACTTCACTTTGATCCGTTATATTTTGGCAGCAGTCAGAGGACATACTGTAGCATGGTTCTCGGAACAAAGGAAACAAGTGACAGTTAACAAATCCACAATTACCCTGGTGCAATTAATCAATACACATTTCCCATATAATGCTATAAACTGAGTATAAAAAACATTATGAACACCTTCCTAATATTGAGCACCCAGAACAGCCTCAATTTGTTGGGGCATGGACTCTACAAGGTGTCAAGCGTTCCACAGGGATGCAGGCTCATGTTGACGCCAATGCATCCCACAATTGTGTAAAGTTGGCTGGGTGGTGGACCATTCCTTATACACGTGGGAAACTGTTCAGTCCATGTCCATGTCTCAGGGCTTTAAAATCCTTTAACACGTCACCTCACCTTCATCTACATTGATAGAAATGTATTTAACTGGTGACAATAATGGATCATAGCTTTCACCTGGTGAGTTTGTCACGGAAAGAGCAGGTGTTCCTCAGAGCAGGTGATCCTTGTCCACTCAGTGTAAGTAGCAATACTGAAATGGCTTAAACTTAAATGAATAATATGATTAAGCTAAGTAGCCAAAGGCAAACAATAGGGCAGTACAGCATCAAAAGTAAAGTTCAACATCAAACTATAGAACAAATCACAGTACATAGTAAGACAAAACAAGATAACTCCCTTTGAGGACAGCATACTGCCTCAAGCAGGTTAGGGGTTACTGGGTCCGGTTGACAATGTCAGAGGAGCAAGGCTATTGAGCCAGCTGCTCTGAGGGACAATTTTTTGTGCCTTTAGAGCAGGGGTGTCAAATTCCATGGGGGGCCTAGTATCTGCAAGTTTATGATTTTTGCTTTCAATTAACACCGAGACAACCAGGTGAGGGAAGTTCATTACTAAGTGACTTTAATTATTCAATCAAATACAAGGGAGGAAAACTCGCAGACACTGCCCACCATGGAATGAGTTTGACATGTACTTCAGAGCATCTGTCTTCTGAGAAGCGAGTAGCCTGTCAGTGTCTGAGAAGAGTCATTCCAGCATCTCTGTGAGAAGGCTTGGGAAGTTTGGTATCCTGCAGCGCCACCCACTGGAGTGTGACTGGTAAGGAGGCCCTCATAGCCTATTAGGGTCCAGCCTAGTCTTGTATGGACTGCTTTGGGTCTTCCTTTGGTGCCTAGGCATAGTGGCTTTGTGATCAGGTAGGTATTAGCGGCAGAATAGCCTAGTGGTTAGAGCTTTGGACTAGTAACCGAAAGGTTGGAAGTTCAATTCCCCGAGCTGACAAGGTACAAATCTGTCATTCTGCTCCTGAACAGGCTGTTCCTTCCTACTTAAGCATGTTGCTGCTCCAGGGACTTAATTGGATAGGTCTGTTCAGTAAGATTTAACCCTGTGGCTGTGAAGGCACCATGGATCACATACTTCCTCTGAGGTTTAGAGAGTGGGATTATCTCAAAACTGATTGTTATGCCCTTGAGATGGGAGACATCAGTGCTGACAGGATGAGGGTATCCTCCTCTCCCGAGTTGCAGCTTCAGGCATTAACATTGTTCTCTCTGCTCCATTGTCCAGAATGGCACCTTCACCAACCTGGTTGGAATGGGTGTGGTACACTCTGCCATTGAAGACTTTGATTGTGAAAGCAGAGGGTTCTTGCTGGGCCACCCGACGAAGCACCGGTACATGTATCCTACCACAATCGTAACATGGCTTCTCAATTGTGTACGGCCACACCTTCAGCAGCATTTGCCATCTTTTATCCACTCTCTTGTTCTTGTATTCTCCCTTGATTTTCGGGCACCTGGTGATGAAGTGTTCACTGCTGTTGCAGAAGAGATTTCTTGCAGGCTTCAGTAGCAGGAGGTACTGCTAAGCGAGTGGGCTGTGCTCGCCAAGACTCGGGGGGTTATTGGGATTCCCATCGGGCAGCACACCGTGATAGATGTTGATGGTCTGACCCTCGGATCTGGGGTCTGCCTCTCTGCTGTTGCTTTGCACCTGTTCTTGATGGTAGTGATGGGACTAGTCTAGTTGAGATTCGCTGATGCTGCTGGGCCTTGTTTTGAAGCCACCTTGACATGTCTTGCAGGTTGTAGGGATTTAGGCTTGTTGAGTGCAGTTTACCCTTGACCTGTAGGAACTCTATGAAGCCATCTCTGAGATATTGTACTATGGCAGTTGGCTGAGAAGTCTGTCGACATGGGAACAGCAGTTCAACTCATTACCAGAATGACCTTCCAAGGATAGCAGCTTGCTCAACAGCAGATGGACTCGTAGAGCAAAGCTCTGGAACCCTTGAGAGTCCCCAACCTTCTCATCTTGGACCGTGAGGATGAGATTGGCCATACTGAAACTAGAGTGCCGGAATTCCGTGATGACGGCAAGACTGGCCAATCATTTGTGCTTCAGGGAGCTTGAGGTGTTCCAATAGGACATGATACTTTTCTATGGAAAGGGTGGGGGAAGTGGTGGGAATTTTGTATCTTTGTATTTCAACATTGTACCATATAAAAGACTGTGTACACCTTTTAGAGCTGAGAGCTCTCCTGAATTAAACCATTTACAATTGACTATTGTATTCTTGGGCTTCTGTCTGTCTTATTTCAACCAGTATCTTACAACTACTGGGTAACAGACAGAATTTGTTTAATTGATGTTCAGTTTGTGAACATTGAGAACAAAATTTCTATAACATTACCTTTTGAATATCTTCCTCTGTTTGCAATCCCAAGGATCCCAGCTACACAATAAATGGTATTTCTGTTCAATAAAGTCCCTCTTTATATCCCAAAAACTTGGTTGGCACGTTTTGTTCAGTAATCCACGCTTTCAACTTGTTCAACATGCAGACAAAAGATTCCAAAAAGTTACCGATAAACTTTGTCCAAACAACGTTTCTAATCAATCCCCAGGTTCCCTAATATGTAAATAAACGATACAATTTACAACGGAATGTAGTATGTTCAATACCGGAGATAAATAACAAAGAGCGCGCCCTCAGTCACACGTGCAACAGGACTACAGACCCAAGGAGGAACCCAATGATAAACTACAGCAACTTGTTCATTTTTCAAAGGACAAAGCCTGAAACCTTGTCTAAAGACTGTTGACATCCAGTGTAAGCCATTGGTACTGCAATCTGGGAGCTGTTCTTTTCATTGTGCAATAGGAAACCAAATAAATTGCATGGGAACTCAAAAAAGCAATTTCTCTGGATGGATTTTCCTCTGGTTTTTACCTGCCATATCAGTTCTGTTATACTCACAGACATTATTTTAACAGTTTTAGAAACTTCAAAGTGTTTTCTATCCTAGCTTCTGGGCCTGAGTAACAGGCATCTTGCTTCTCCCGAGTGGTGCAGCGGTCTAAGGCACTGCATCTCAGTGCTAGAGGCGTCACTATAGACCCTGGTTCGATCCAAGGCTGTATCACAACCGGCCGTTATTGGGAGTCCCCTAGGGCGGCGCACAATTGGCCCAGCGCCGTTAGGGTTTAATCGGGGTAGGCCGTCATTGTAAAAAAAGTAATTTGTTCTTCCTGACTTGCCTAGTTAAATAAAGGTTAAATAAAATAACCTACAAAGACTCAAGAGGGAAGTTCTGGTGGTGAGGTCTGCACAATGTTGAACCGACCAATAAGACGCTCAAGACTGTTTTGATTGTGGACTGGAATATGTTCCGGGTCGCCTCTGGAGATAAATGAATACGCCGATTCTGATCAACGTGGGCTACATACGCAGTCTCCACTGAGGATGTATGTAAGTCATTCAAACATTAACTTTCGCAAGGCTACCGGCCCAGACGGAATCAATAGTCGTGCCCTCAGAGCATGTGCAGACCAGCTGGCTGTTGTGTTCTGACATTTTAAATCACTAACTCAGGCCGCTATACCTACCTGTTTCAAGATGTCCACTATCATCCCTGTGCCCAAGAGAGGAAAAGTAACTGTACTGAATTATTACTGACCAGTAGCACTCACTTCTGTCATCATGAAGTGCTTAGAGAGGCTAGTCAAAGACCATATCACCTCCTCCCTCCCAGACACACTCAACCCTCTCCAGTTCACCTACCGCCCTGACAGATCCACGGACGACGCAATCGCCATTGTACTGCCCTTACCAACCTGGAAAAAAGGAATGCATACGTGAGGATGCTGTTTAGACTACAGCTCTGCCATCAGTCCCATAGTACCCTATAAGCTCATTACAAAGTTCATGGCCCTGGGTCTGAACTCCTCCCTATGCAACTGGGTCCTGGACTTCCTGACGGGATGGCCCCCAGGTGGAGAATTTATGTATCATTACTTCCGACACTGACTCTCAACACAGGAGCCCCACAAGGGTGCGTCCTCAGAGGGGCCTCTGTGGAGCCAGTCAATAACTTCAAATTCCTTGGTGTACACATCTCAGAGAAGCTGAAATAATCAAACCACACGGACACCGGTGAAGAAGGCACTACAGCAACTCTTAAACATCAGGATGATAAATATATCTGCCCTGTCCCTGAGGGCCCTCAGTGTTCTACAGGAGCACCATCAAGAGCGTGCTGTCGAGCTGCATCACAGGCTGGTATAGCAACTCCACCGCAGCGGACCACATAGCGTTTCAGAGGGTGATACGTGCAGCCGAACGCACCATTGGGTGCACACTGCATGTCCTCCAGGACACATACATACAAGATATAAACATATAAAGCTTTGGTACCATGTTTCATGAGCTGAAACATAAGATCCTAGAAATGTTCCAGAGCTTCTTTCTCTCAAATTTTTTGCACAAATTTGTTTACATCCCTGTTAGTGAACATTTCTTCTTTGCCAATGTAGCGCCTCTCTAGCGTGTTTTACTATCCTGAGTTCTTTAACTCTCCATTCAATCAAATAAGTGTGGTTGCCCTAATGAACTTATCAGTAGTTAACTTGTGGGTGGGTATAATTACTAACTTATTTTACAAAGTACTATTTTTCCTAATTAACTTAATATCAAAAGAGTCAGTAACCACAACGGTTTTATAAGAAATATAACAGATTTACTTCAAAAAAGTGGGTCAGTAATTAAATATGTCTCGTCACTATTCAGCTCACAAATGCATTACCATTCACCTTCAAACCAAAGGGCCCAATAAAATAAAATAGCCGGCAAAACCTAGCTTAATTTTAAATACCATTCAAATGTTCAAATGATGCAGGCCTGAATGTAGCTCGAGTACGTTGTAGCCTTAAACCAAATGGCTGCTTCACCACACAGGCCAAACAAAATAATGGTACCTTTATTCAATGTGACTGTAACCTCCCGCGCACAGGATCAAAGGCGTCAGAAGACAGGCGGAGAGGATCCGAGATGAATAGAAGACAGTTGAAGAGAAAAGTCACATGGTTGACAATCTGGGCAAAGTCCTCCACTCGGTGACACTATCCGGCTCCGTCACGGTCTTTGATCATCGTCGGTCTCATAGTTCCACACAGGCTTAACTAAACGAGGTCGCTGGCCGCTAGCTTGTTAGCAAAGTCCATGCACCAACACTAACCACTATATCAGCGGCTAACTTAAACTTATTTCAGTCTTCGTATGCGGAGTAAGCCACCCACACAGACAGAATAATCACCATTAATGTTTCGTATAAGAGTCCTTGTTGAACACTTTCACTAAACTGGTCCATTCCATATAACTTAACCGTGTTCTCCTTTTTCAACCAAAAATCCAACCACGCGTTCCACTCTTCCTTCCTCGACCCCCACTTCCTTGTCCTTTGACCTCAACTGTGAATGGCTCATACAAACTTTCAGAAATAAAATAAATTCACAAAGCATTTGTGTAATTCTTTCAGGCATCTTTAAAGCATTTTTACATATATTATGACCCAACAACTATTTAACATTTTAAGTGCTGTATTTAGTAAACCATGAACATTACCTAATATACATTTCTCTCATTGAGCAAACTATAACTTCATTGCTGGTCAATGAATCTTAACATTTTAACCTTGAATTATATTTATTACTCTATGAAATTACACTGCTCAAAAAAATAAAGGGAACACTAAAATAACACATCATAGATCTGAATGAATGAAATAATCTTATTCAATACTTTTTTCTTTACATAGTTGAATGTGCTGACAACAAAATCACACAAAAATTATCAATGGAAATCAAATTTATCAACCCATGGAGGTCTGGATTTGGAGTCACACTCAAAATGAAAGTGGAAAACCACACTACAGGCTGATCCAACTTGATGTAATGTCCTTAAAACAAGTCAAAATGAGGCTCAGTAGTGTGTGTGGCCTCCACGTGCCTGAATGACCTCCCTACAACGCCTGGGCATGCTCCTGATGAGGTGGCGGATGGTCTCCTGAGGGATCTCCTCCCAGACCTGGACTAAAGCATCCGCCAACTCCTGGACAGTCTGTGGTGCAACGTGGCGTTGGTGGATGGAGCGAGACATGATGTCCCAGATGTGCTCAATTGGATTCAGGTCTGGGGAACGGGCGGGCCAGTCCTTAGCATCAATGCCTTCCTCTTGCAGGAACTGCTGACACACTCCAGCCACATGAGGTCTAGCATTGTCTTTCATTAGGAGGAACCCAGGGCCAACCGCACCAGCATATGGTCTCACAAGGGGTCTGAGGATCTCATCTCGGTACCTAATGGCAGTCAGGCTACCTCTGGCGAGCACATGGAGGGCTGTGCGGACCCCAAAGAAATGCCACCCCACACCATGACTGACCCACCGCCAAACCGGTCATGCTGGAGGATGTTGCAGGCAGCAGAACGTTCTCCACAGCGTCTCCAGACTCTGTCACGTCTGTCACGTGCTCAGTGTGAACCTGCTTTCATCTGTGAAGAGCACAGGGCGCCAGTGGCGAATTTGCCAATCTTGGTGTTCTCTGGCAAATGCCAAACGTCCTGCACGGTGTTGGGCTGTAAGCACAACCCCCACCTGTGGACGTTGGGCCCTCATACCACCCTCATGGAGTCTGTTTCTGACCGCTTGAGCAGACACATGCACATTTGTGGCCTGCTGGAGGTCATTTTGCAGGGCTCTGGCAGTGCTCCTCCTTGCACAAAGGCGGAGGTAGTGGTCCTGCTGCTGGGTTGTTGCCCTCCTACGGCCTCCTCCACGTCTCCTGATGTACTGGCCTGTCTCCTGGTAGCGCCTCCATGCTCTGGACACTACGCTGACAGACACAGCAAACCTTCTTGCCACAGCTCGCATTGATGTGCCATCCTGGATGAGCTGCACTACCTGAGCCACTTGTGTGGGTTGTAGACTCCGTCTCATGCTACCACTAGAGTGAAAGCACCGCCAGCATTCAAAAGTGACCAAAACATCAGCCAGGAAGCATAGGAACTGAGAAGTGGTCTGTGGTCACCACCTTCAGAACCACTCCTTTATTGGGGGTGTCTTGCTAATTGCCTATAATTTCCACCTGTTGTCTATTCCATTTGCACAACAGCATGTGAAATTTATTGTCAATCAGTGTTGCTTCCTAAGTGGACAGTTTGATTTCACAGAAGTGTGATTGACTTGGAGTTACATTGTGTTGTTTAAGTGTTCCCTTTATTTTTTTGAGCAGTGTATTTATTCAAACTTATAAATCTTATACTAATGAATATATTTCAACAGGGTTACACCAAGATAATCCATCCACCTAACAGGTGAGGCATATAAAGAAGGTGATTTAAACAGCATGACCATTACACAGGTGCACCTTGTGCTGGGGAATAAGTCAAGGGGTATGAATATTTTCTGAAGGCACTGTACTTGGATATATCCATGATAATGACGTTGATGTGTGATTTTGCATGGCTTAGAAAAAGTTAATCTCGTCTAGGCACTGTTCAATCTTTATGTATGGTACAGAGATGAGGTCAGACAGGCAGACAGCGAGGTGTATATTAACCCCCACTATCAAACCAAATGCTAGGCTAGAAACAAGGGGAAATAATGTGCGAGTTGAGATAAATACAAGAGATGATTTAGACAGCAACATGAATATGATATTATGAAGACGTACTGATCATTCAGATGGAACTGTTAGCATGCATAGCGTGACGGCCAAGACAGTACGGCTTGGAACACTGCTCGTCCAATCAGCATCCAGGATCCCCAAAAAACATTTAATAATTATAAATGTATTTTGCACTGCAAATGGACCGCAAGCACAACAAAAATTACTTAGAACTTTGATTACATTACATTGGGAAATGATCACATTTGCCTTTTATAGTGTTTTATGTCCAACATTGAAGATTAATATACAGTGAGGGAAAAAAGTATTTGATCCCCTGCTGATTTTGTACGTTTGCCCACTGACAAAGAAATTATCAATCTATAATTTTAATGGTAGGTGTATTTGAACAGTGAGAGATAGAATAACAACAAAAAAATCCAGAAAAAACACATGTGAAAAATGGTATACATTTATTTGCCTTTTAATGAGGGAAATAAGTATTTCACCCCCTCTCAATCAGAAAGATTTCTGGCTCCCAGGTGTCTTTTATACAGGTAACGAGCTGAGATTAGGAGCACACTCTTAAAGGGAGTGCTCCTAATCTCAGTTTGTTACCTGTATAAAAGGCACAGAAGCAATCAATCAATCCGATTCCAAACTCTCCACCATGGCCAAGACCAAAGAGCTCTCCAAGGATGTCAGGGACAAGATTGTAGACCTACACAAGGCTGGAATGGGCTACAAGACCATCGCCAAGCAGCTTGGTGAGAAGGTGACAACAGTTGGTGAGATTATTCGCAAATGGAAGAAACACAAAAGAACTGTCAATCTCCCTCGGCCTGGGGCTCCATGCAAGATCTCACCTCGTGGAGATGCAATGATCATGAGAACGGTGAGGAATCAGCCCAGAACTACATGGGAGGATCTTGTCAATGATCTCAAGGCAGCTGGGACCATAGTCACTAAGAAAACAATTGGTAACACACTACGCCGTGCAGCGCCCGCAAGGTCCACCTGCTCAAGAAAGCACATATACATGCCCGTCTGAAGTTTGCCAATGAACATCTGAATGATTCAGAAACATTATGCTTTGGGGGTGTTTTTCTGCTAAGGGGACAGGACAACTTCACCGCATCAAAGGGACGTCAAATCTTGGGTGAGAACCTTCTTCCCTCAGCCAGGGCATTGAAAATGGGTCGTGGATGGGTATTCCAGCATGACAATGACCCAAAACACATAGCCAAGACAACAAAGGAGTGGCTCAAGAAGAAGCACATTAAGGTCCTGGAGTGGCCTAGCCAGTCTCCAGGCCTTAATCCCATAGAAAATCTGTAGAGGGAGCTGAAGGTTCGAGTTGCCAAACATCAGCCTCGAAACCTTAATGACTTGGAGAAGATCTGCAAAGAGAAGGGGGACAAAATCCCTCCTGAGATGTGTGCAAACCTGGTGGCCAACTACAAGAAACGTCTGACCTCTGATTGCCAACAAGGGTTTTGCCACCAAGTACTAAGTCAAGTATTTGACCCCTCTGCAAAACATATTTCCCTCATTAAAATGCAAATCAATTTATAACATTTTTCACATGCATTTTTCTGTTTTTTTGTTGTTATTCTGTCTCTCACTGTTCAAATAAACCTACCATTAATATTATAGACTGATAATTTCTTTGTCAGTGGGCAAACGTACAAAATCAGCAGGGGATCAAATACTTTTTCCCCTCACTGTATATATATTATTATAATTGTTTTGCCCCACAAGAAAACTTGGGTTAGATATGACAGCATTGCTAGTTAGATATAAGAGCATTGCTTAGTTTTGAAGTTTCAGTGTTGCTACAGTTTGCAAACAAAGTAATTCTTACACTGTTTATGTTTTTTTTAGGTGATGATGGTGACAGTCTTATCAAAGAGATGGGCGACTGGTCCTCAGAATCCAATTAGTTTAATTAGGTGTGTTAGCTGGGTCTGTGTAATTAGTGTGACAAGACAAATACCAAGGATGACCAGATCGAAATGGAATCAGACTCGACGCAGGATCCAGCATGATTTGTTACAGGGCTGTCCTGGAGAGTCACTGTCTTGTAGGTTTTCTCCAACCCTAATCTAGTGCACAGGATTCTAATAACTAGCTGGTTGATGAGCTATAGGAGGGTAATTCTCCAGGAGATCTCAACCTCCACCTATTCCCCCCACCCTTTTCTCTTGTAACCTCTCCCTCTAGTATAGCCGTCTCTGTTGATTGGACTGAGAGGGATGTAAAAACAGAGCTTGCAGCTACCACATTTAACAATGTGATATTCATTCACCATTACATCATTTCAAATAGAGTAAATAATCTTTGTTTCATATTCTTGTTTTTGTACTAAGGAGGTCCAGTAGGTTAATATGAATAGTACTGATGACTGTATTACATTCATGTTGGTAAGGTTGGCTTAACATTTCACTTATGTTTTTTTAAATGTTTTGGGTATTGTAATGCTTTCTGTAACTGGTCTCATCACCTGCTGCTTGCATTTCAATAGCTAAGTTATTTATGAATTACACAATTGTCAGAAAGTCAGGATCAGTCAGGCTAATATGCTGCAACATCAGTCAGCCATCTTAGTGCAGAAAGTCATTTGCATTGACACGTATTATTTAGTGTGAGACTCAATATTTTAGATAATGGGCAGAGTAACTAATACAGACGATCAAGGTAAGAACAGACATAGCTATACCTTCAGTTTGATGAAACTGTCGCGGCATTATGCTATTGTATGTAATTTGAGCATTGGTTTGATTAGCTAACAAGCTAGCTAGCTATGGTGGAGATGTCGATTTGATGCAACAAAATTAACATTTGTAGCCGATCTGAGGTCATGCCTGTTAGTTAAAAACTTAAGGCTAGGCGTCCCACTAGCGGGACAACTTCCGGTGAATGAGGAGGGCGCACAATTCAAATAAATAATCATAAAAATAATGGCTATTAAACATTCAAAAAAATTTTCCACCGGCACAGATTTCATAAATTCAAAAATAGCGATTAAATATTCACTTACTTTTTGAAAATGTTCCTCTGATTTGTCATCCAAAGGGTCCCAGCTATAACATGTAGTGTAATTCTGTTACACTACATCGTTCTTTATATCCAAAAAAAGTCTGTTTAGTTGGCGCCATCGATTTGAGTAATCCACATGTTCAACATGCCAAGATAGGAATCCAAAAATATACCCCTAAACTGTTTCAACAAGTCAAAATACGTTTCTATTTAATCCTCAGATACCCTAAAATGTTATTAAACTATAATATTTCATACGGAAAGTAGGAAAGCGATATTAGCAGGTGCGCGTCCTCTACATCACTCGCGCATACACGAATTTACAAGTCTGTGTCCCTGTAGTAGAACTCATATTTCTTACTTGTTTTGGAAGAAACAAGCCTGAAACATTGAACAAAGACTACTGACACCCAGTGGAAGCCATAGGAATTGCATACTGTGAGCTAGATTTAATTATTTCCCTATAAGTTCCATTGGAAAAGCATTGGCTCTGAAAAAATAAATAATAATCTGGTTGGTTTTTTCTTTTGATTTACTCTTACCATATCTATTGTGTTATAGTCTCCTACATTATATTAACATTTCTACAAACTTCAGAGTGTTTTCTTTCCAATGGTACCAATTTTTTATATATATATATATATATATATATATATATATATCCTGGCTTCAGGGCCTGAGCAACAGGCAGTTTACTTTGGGCATGTCAGTCAGGCGGAATTTGAGAAAAATAGCCAGAAGTTTTAATCTGCTTTGAATTTGGTTGTGAATGTGGCTGAGGTAATTGAACAAAATAAATATGTTGAGGGTCAATGTTGTCAACGTAAAACAAGTTAGCTAGCCAGTTTGTGCTATAGCTGGGTTGCTCGGATAAGACATTAACCCGGGACTGTTTCGCATTAGTGGAAACCAAGACTGTTCTCAGGGCAGGTTTGCAGGTTTTGACTGGCAGAAGTTAAGTTCTAACCTGTGCTATAAAAATTAAGGTTAGGAGAATTAGGTTGAGGTTAGGAATAAGTTTACGGTTAGCTAAAATGCTACAATTGTCTCCTACGTGACTCGAACATATCTAGCTACAACCAGGCCTGCCCTGAGAACAGTCTTGCTGCGAACCCAGGAGCCTGGCTAATGTTACAATGTCAGTCAAAGTCAAAAAAGTCAAAGTCACCATTATTAGTCAGTTGTACAACAAAAGGCCTTCAACCGAAATGTGTCTTCCGCATTTAACCCAACCCCTCTGAATCAGAGAGGTGCGGGGGGCTGCCTTAATCGACTTCCACGTCCGGGGAAAAGGGGCAGAACGACAGATTTTTTTTCCTTGTCAGCTCAGGGATTCGAACTTGCAACCCTCCGGTTACAAGTCCAACGCCCTAACCACTAGGCTACCTGCCGCCCAACTAACGAAGCAGATAGCATTACTGAAATTGTATCTGGCTGAGAACAAAAATATATTGAGCAATAATGTTGTCGGGATATAGTGTTAGCTAGCTACTGATGCTAAGATACAAGAGTGGACATGCGTCTATGAGGACATGCTGCATTTCTCACTTTGAATCAGACTTTGATCTGTAATCCTAATTATGCTTCTTGTTCAACAAATATTAGCATGTTAGACCATGTAATTAGTTAGCTTTCCTTCATTGTTTGCTGTAAAAGATAGCAAAGAAAATAGTTTAACTAAATCAACACCTTTCTCAAATATTAAAACGGAAGGAAGTGTTCATAATTAATTGTTCTTGGTGATTCGAGTGTCATCGTTGTCAACTTTGGAATTTCTTGGTCATTTCAAAAAGTGCCTTTTGGATAATACTAATAAATCAAACCCCCTTTTTGCAAGAAAACTAGCGAACCGATCGCAGCGCCAGCTGGTGACCATTTAGGGAATGGATTTCTCAGCTGAGGTATCAAATGTTGTTCAATATGGAGTGCTGAAGGAGATGAGACAAAGTAAAGTTAACATGCATTGGCCAATCAAAACCTAAAGTCACTTTATTGGTCAATTGCACACAAGGTCCAACTGAAATTTGACTCCTGCTTTTAACCCCACCCCTCCGAAAGACACACATATAGGTTTTGGAGAGGTGCGGGGCACACCCGGTACACTGGGCGCGGTACACACGGGGCTCCTATACGTCACAGTGGGCGTAGATTTAAGGCGGAATCGCTGGGATATGATGTAACAGAGCCTATGTTAAAAGTATAAAAAAAGTGTTTGTTAGGTGTTAAGCCTGTGTTAAAAGATGCTTAAAATGATTTAAAGGCAAAAGTGATTGTGTTTCATTGTGTTTGGGAAATAAAGACAGTGGCATTATTTCATTCAGTACCGAAATGTGTAGGCGGCCCAACCTACCCAATAATTTTTTGGGACAAGCTGTGTTTTCAAAACAGTAATGATTACATATGTTCTGCTTATTTCCAGGGATACTTAACATCCTGAAATAAATGTTGATAGCTTTGTTAGAAAGAATACTATATTTCCCTTGATGGAGTGATGCTGAATGTAAAAAAGGCTCAACTTACCCCACACTCCCCTATAGGCAGTGAAAAAAAAAATGCAATGTACAATAGTAGATATTTGACTGAGCTATGTGAAGAATACAGTGTATGACTACACAGTGTGAAAAAATGGTATAAAAGAAACGGGAAGTGTCCAATGTTTAATGTCTCTATATATGGGACAGCAACGTTGGTGGTGTAGGTGTATGCATGTAAGTACAACTCACACACATACACTTTATGACCAAAAGTGTGAGGACACCTGCTCATCGAACATCTCATTCCAAAATCATGGGCATTAATATGAAGTTGGTCCCCCTCTTTGTTGAAGTTGGTTCCCAGAAAGCCTTCTTCTGGGAAGGCTTTCCACTAGATGTTGGAACATTGATGCGGGGACTTGCTTCCATTCAGCCTCAAGCACTAGTGAGGTCAGGCGATTAGGCCTGGCTCGCAGTCGGCGTTCCAATTCATCCCAAAGGTGTTCGAAGGGGTTGAGGTCAGGGCTCTGTGCAAGCCAGTCAAGGTCTTCCACACCAATCAACAAACCATTTCTGTATGGACCTCGCTTTGTGCACGGGGCATTGTCATTCTGAAACAGGAAAGGGCCTTCTCCAAACTGTTGCCACAAAATTGGAAGCACAGAATCGACTAGAACGTCATTGTATGCTGTAGCATTACGATTTCCCTTCACTGGAACTAAGGGGCCTAGCCCGAACCATGAAAAAGAGCCCAAGACCATTATTCCTCTTCCACCAAACTTTACAGTTGGCACATCACATTGGGCAGGTAGCGTTCTCCTGGCATCCACCAATCCCAGATTCGTCCGTCGGACTACCAGATGGTGAAGCGTGATTCGATTCATCACTCCAGAGAACGCATTTCCAGTGCTCCAGAGTCCAATGGCGGTGAGCTTTACACCACTTCAGCCGACGCTTGGCATTGCACATGGCAATCTCAGGCTTGTTGTGCGGCTGTTCGGCCATGGAAACCCATTTTTTGAAGCTCCCAACGAACAGTTCTTGTGTTGACATTGTTTCCAGAAGCAGTTTGGAACTCTGTAGTCAGTGATGCAACCGAGGACAAACGATTTTTACACGCTATGTGCTTCAGCACTCGGTGGTCCCGTTCTGTGAGGTTTTTGAGGCCTACAACTTTGCGGCTGTGCCGTAGTTGCTCCTAGATGTTTCCACAGCACTTACAGTTGACTGGGCCAGCTCTAGCAGGGCAGAAATTCTACGAACTGACATATTGGAAAGGTGCCACATTGAATGTCACTGAGCTCTTCAGAAAGGCCATTTACTGCCAATGTTTGTCTATGGAGATTGCATGGGTGTGTGCTTGATTGTATTCTTTGTCAGCAACAGGTACGGCTGAAATTGCCAAACTTACTAATATGAAGGGGTGTCCACATTTGTGTGTGTGTGTGTGTGTGTGTGTGTGTGTGTGTGTGTGTGTGTGTGTGTATATTTATAAATATATATTTATAAATATATATACAGTTGAAGTCGGAAGTTTACATACACTTAGGTTGGAGTCATAAAAAAAAAATTCAACAACTCCACAAAATTCTTGTTAAACTATGGTTTTGGCAAGTCGGTTAGGAGATCTACTTTGTGCATGACACAAGTAATTTTTCCAACAATTGTTTACAGGCAGATTATTTCACTGTATCACAATTCCAGTGGGTCAGAAGTTTACATCCACTAAGTGCGCCTTTAAAACGCTTGGAAAATTCCAGAAAATGATGTCATGGCTTCTGATAGGCAAATTTACATAATTTGAGTCAATTTTGAGGTGTACCTGTGGATGTATTTCAAGGCCTACCTTCAAACTCAGTGCCTCTTTGCTTGACATCATGGGAAAATCAAAAGAAAGACATCAGAAAAACAATTGTAGACCGCCACAAGTCTGCTTCATCCTTCGGAGCAATTTCCAAATGCCTGAAGGTACCAAGTTCATCTGTACAAACAATAGAACACAAGTATAAACACCATGGGACCAAGCAGCCCTCCTACCGCTCAGGAAGGAAACACGTTCTGTCTCCTAGAGATGAAAGTACTTTGGTGCAAAAGTGCAAATCAATCCCAGAACAACAGCAAAAAACCTTGTGAAGATGCTGGCGGAAACAGGTAGAAAAGTATCTATATCCACAGTAAAACAAGTCCTATATCGACAATAACATGAAAGGCCGCTCAGCAAGGAAGAAGCCACTGCTCCAAAACCACCATTAAAAAGCCAGACTACAGTTTGCAACTGCACATGGGAAAAATATTGTACTTTTTGGAGCAATGTCCTCTGGTCTGATGAAACAAAAATAAAACTGTTTGGCCATAATGACCATCGTTATGTTTGTAGGAAAAAGCGGGAGGCTTGCAAGCCAAAGAACACCATCCCAACTGTGAAGCACAGTGGTGGCAACATCATGTTGTGGGTGTACTTTTCTGCAGGAGGGACTGGTGCACTTCACAAAATAGATGGCATCATGAAGGAAAAGGATGTGGATATATTCAAGCAACATCTCAAGACATCAGTCAGGAAGTTAAAGCTTGATCGCCAATGGGTCAAAATGGACAATGACCCCAAGCATACTTCCAAAGTTGTGGCAAAATGGCTTAACTTCTTAGGGAGCAGCGCATGAGGTGACCGTTTTGGAGACCCTGGCGTGCCCAAAGTAAAATGCCTCCCATTCAGGCCCGGAAAATAGGATATGCACATATTTAGTACCATTGGATAGGAAACACTCTGAATTTTCTAAAAGTGTTAACCATCTGTCTGTGAGTAAAACAGACCGGATATGGCAGGCAAAACCCCCGAGGAATTTCTGTCCTGGAAAAAGTGGTTTTGACACATTGCTCATTTGGAACCCCTCCCTTATGAAAATGCCCATATAAGGGCATATGAATGCAGTACCTATCGCTTCCTCTGGATGTCAACAGTCTCGAGACACTGTTCAGATTTTCTTTCTATGCTATTAGAGCAGAGAAGAAGAGGAATCAGGAAGTGTCCCCAGAGATGTCAATAGAAAAGGACGCGCGCTCTCGCCATGCGCGCGCTCTGTGGTTTTTTCCTTTCTTATAGCCCAGTTTATATTCCGGTTGAATTATTATAGTAAATATACATAAGTGTTCCTAAGGATACATTAAAAAGGATGTTTGATTGTTCTTGGACAAGTTTATAGGTATAAGTTGAACGAGTTCTCTTCACGTTTCAATGGACGCTGTAGTTTCTGATTATAAACGCGCGAACCAAACGGAGATTTATGGATATAATACATTACTTATTCTAACAAAAGAACCATGGATTGTCTTTGTTGGACACTTGGGAAGCCATCAGCAGAAGTTCTTCAACAGGTAATTGATTTGTTTTCGCTGTGAAATGTGTTTTGTGTGAACCGTGAAGGCTAATGAATTCATGGTAATGGTAAAAATATGTTAGGTGCTACCCTCAAACAATCAAATGTGGTGCTTTCGCCGTAAAGCCTTTTTGAAATCTGACAACGCTGTGATATTGCCAAGAAGCAGAGCTTTTGATGACTATGAAACACTTGTATATTGATGCATGTTTAATAATTCAATTTGGGATTTTGAATTTAACTACTTAAGGAGCAGCAAGGTGCGCTGGGGCGCTAGCGCCCCACTCCTGACACTACCAGATGAAATGCAAGGCGCCAAATTCAAAATCCAAAGTTGAATTATTAAACATGCATCAATATACAAGTCCCTGAAAGGGGGAAAGGGTAGGCTCAGTTTTGATCTTGTTCATTTAAACACAAATAAGGTATTATTGCATGTTGACTAACAAATCAGTGAAATTTGATTAAATCTAGTCACGATCAGTTTTATATTTCATTTCAGGTATACTTAGATTGGCTTGATAGTGGCATTGATGTTGTTTGTTGGCTTGCAAGTAAAACTTGATATTACATATCGTTCACTTTTGGGAAAACTGGTCCAGCCACTTGGTAGCTGGCTAAAGTTACTTCTAATAAAGCAAAATTATGTACTAATATGAAAGTGCAATTCTAAACTAAAGTATAAACCCACCATAATGGTGTCGGTGGAGTAGTTCTGAATGAGGTCCCAGGTGGAGGGTTCTCGTTTGAACGTGGACGCGCATCAGACAGTCCTTGCACTTTGAAACCCACTGCCCACTGTGACAAAAATGGTTGAAAAGAGTGTATCCCACGCCCAGAGAGCTGTTGTTTTCCGAGGTAAAAAATGTAAGTAATCAAAATGGTAATCCCCAAAATTAATCATGAGGGCCATAAACAATAACTAGTAATGCTGCATACTCAAAGGTTTAAATCTCACCTTTCTTGTACAAATAGTTATACATTGCTGGTGTGTAGTCACTTGAGGACACCAGCTCAAGTGCACAGTACAAATATGAAACATTTTATGATGTATTTCCTGTTCAACAAAACAGTATGAATAAGGCTTGAAATGACGAATGATTTCTAAATATAGCATAATCAAATTATAAATAGACTTCACCTTCCTTATAACTGAAATGCATGTCTAAAATGTGCCTCTTTTCTAAAGGTGTCTCTTGATCCAAACATCTGCCCCCATCGCTGTTAACGTTTCACAGAGCTCTAGCTTGGCTTCCTGAACTTGTTAGGAACTCGCCGTTCATCTCATATTAATCATGTCCATCTATGACAGTGGACCTTACATCTAAGAGGTTAAGTGCCTTGCTCAAGGGCACAGCAGGCAGTTGCATCTAGGATTTTATACCAGCAACCCTCTGGTTGCCAGTTCACTTTTTAACTGGCAACCCTCCAGTTGCTGGCTCCCCTCTACCTGCTAACCCTTACCATAGGTGGCACACGCTGCTAAAGCGGTTCCGTGGAAACTGATAGTGCACTTTAACCATGGGTTTCCATCTACTTGCCATTCTCTGGCCACTCTTAACAGTTCCTTTGCCAAGTTCTCTGAGCTGTGTCTGTCGCTGAACTCAAAGTAGTCCAGAAGACAGCTAGACATTGAAAAATCTTCAATGAAGTGAAATGTAACCATCATGTAAGAAGTGGTTACTCTTGATTTTCCAGCAGTCAGTGGTAAGGCAAACTGCAGTAGCTTTTTTGGACTCTTTCCCGCACTGAAGACTGTGTGCTCTCATACAGTTGTGGAATGGTTTTCCTGCTTGGAATTGTGTACATTGGATTTAGACTATTGCTATCATTTCTAAAACCTCTGTCCTCCACAATCGAAAATGGCTGGAAATCAGTGGCAATCATTTTAGCTAATGCAATATCAATTTGGCCTTGTTTTGCTTACAGACATAGACTTTGGCATAAACTGGTCCATGGAAGACTGCGTTGCTGTGGGTCGCAGAGTAGGCCTACTTGACTGAGTGGATACATCTCCACATCTCCGCTAGTTTCTCGAAGCTCCGCTACAGCTAGCTTCACAGTTGGGTGCACAGTTCGCATATGCCGGTGTATGTTGTGCGTAGAACAGGCTTTACATGAGATTTTGTTTTGGCAAATTCTACACTGTGCACTAACATTGTCTACATTATTAAAATGCATCCAAATGCTACTGTGCTTCTGACTCATTTTCCAGCTGTTGTTTTCACAGCTGTCCCTTCCTCTCTCTCCTCGGCTGCTAAGTGTGTGACTGAGTTGGCTCGGCCCTCCCTCGCGCATCTTTGGTTCATTGGATGACACAGCGTGTCTGATTGACAGGAACAACAGGTGAGGCTGTTAGTCTGAGCAGAACGTCAGAAGAAATGTGTTTGCGCTTGATCATTTAGGCCTATATTATTTTGTTAATTTTTTTGTTCTTTGAATTAGTTCATTCTATTCATTTAAATATTTTGATTACTCATATCTTAATTTTTTTAAATGTTTATAATTAGATTAGGCTCTTCTGATATGCGAGACGGCTCCCAACGTTCACCTACAAGAGCCGGCTCTTAGAGTCGAATCGTTCGCGAACGACTCCATCACTACCGGACCCCCCCAAAAAAAAAATCTTGGCATTTCTTATTTCTTTTTCAATGTTGTTTTACACAACCACAATATGTACAGCTTCAGATTCCCGCAAAATCATACTCAACCAGATACCTGAGAAATGCATGTTCATGTGAAGTTACGGTACTGAATTTTACAGCTGGATGCATTGTCTGAGGTGATCATGAGGCGAAAATACGGCCAACCACCTAGCTAGCTGGCTAGGTTTCAGCAACAAACCATAGCTACATACTGTCATGTCAACAATCTGCACATCTAGGTTTTAGCTAGATAGCAAACATTAGTTGAAACAAAGCATTAGGGCATCTGAAGTTCAGGCATTTTAGATGATGTACAGATGTTGGACCTTCACTTGATCACTCTGTTGCGGAGACTCTTTCTGCTGCATAAAGACATTCAAATGAGCCTTGTGAATCCCTGAAAAATAGCACTTTCTCCAGGCGGGGGCAGTAGAGCCATTGGGATAAGTGCTTGCTATCAAAATAATTTTCTCTCTTGCTCACTCAAATGCTAGGCCTAGGTCTTATTACTGCAACATTCAAATGAACAAAAATATCTGAAATGCAGCCATACAAATCAACAACTATTGTTTTATATATGTAGCTTAATAACACAAGATAGATATTAGTCTCCACTAGGCTACGACATACAAGTGTCAAGTGTATGCTAAAGACAAAATCTAGTTTAATCATGGCCTGGGTGGTCTAGGGGTTAGGGCTGCTGCCTTCAGTGAGGCCATCCACATATAGGCTTACCATGTTGGTTCGGGTTCAATTCTGGCCCATGCCCTTGTTGCACAAATAACTCAATCCCCCGATGACATTCGAAAACTATCTCTTGGTATTTCTTTCATTAGTCCGTTGTTGACACATCCCAAAATATTTTGCTCGTCAGCAATCAAGTTAAGATATCTAACTTTCAAAATACAGAACTCAACCCCGTATGATGCATTTTGTGACTGTGTCAACAATGGACTACTGAAACCAAAAGATAGTTATTGGGTGGAATTTTCCTTTAACCTCTGGGAATTAATGCCTAAACTGTGAACCTTAGAGTTGTTTCTGTTTTAACACTGTAACCATGAGAAATTACAGCATAAAAAATAGACGTTCATCCATGAGTCCAAGGACAGTGGTAGACTTGGATGATATACCATTTATACAGTATACCAACGGTATGATTTTCACCATCTTATTTTTTATTGGGGTTGGGGGCACCTCCACCTCGTGGGGGCTGCGGGGGTGTGTGCTACGCCACTACTTATAACTATAAGACGTATTTGGGCTTCAGCTATGAATTTGGCTTGCTAAGTGGCTAGATGTCAAGATCAGCAAAGACATTCATTGCCCTACTGTATCAAGATCCGTGTTGCCTAAATTGTTTTGTGCATTTATATATTTTTAAATAACGCCCCTTTTGTGCACATTTGGTAATACCGTATATATCTCTGTATGGCACAAAAACTATGACAGTGGGCCAGATTTGAATCCATGCTGACCATGGCATACTGTATGTGGGTTAGTGGCTGTAACCACTGGACCACACAGGCACTGATGACACCAATAAGAAATGAAGGCTATTCCATGCGAGAAATTGCCAAGAAACTGAAGATCTCGTACAGCACTGTGTACTACTCCCTTCACAGAACAGCGCAAACTGGCTATAACCAGAATAGAAAGAGGGGTGGGAAGCCCCGGTGCACAACTGAGCAAGAGGACAAGTACATTAGTGTGCATAATTGGCCCAGCGTTGTCCGGGTTTGGCCAGGCTAGGCTGTAATTGTAATAAGAATTTGTTCTTAACTGACTTGCCTGGTTAAAATAAAATTGGTTGGCACATATACAACATTTTAGACCATGCCCCCGAATATGCAAATGTTTCCCTCCTGCACATTGCCCCCACATTTCAAAGTGCAGTGAAAGTAAAAGTAAAAAACAACCCCATTTTACAACAATAACGTCTTAATACAACTGTAAAAATACTGTATTTCTACTGCAATGCAGCCGGTAACTTACTGTCAAATTACAGGTAATTTTTAACAGCGTGTGCCATAACCACATCTGAGGTATCCTAAAAGTATAACCGTAGAACCTGTTATTGATTCTAACTGGAACCAGATGGTTCTTCATGAGAGGGCTCTAAATGGAACTCAATAGTGTTCCCCTACAGGGACAAATGACAGAACTCTGTATCCAAAGGCTACTTCATGACAGGGTTCTACGTAGAACCTAAAATAGTTCCCCTACAGCAGTGTTTCCCAAAATGTTTTGGTTACTGTACCATCAACTGAATTCTGCTCTGCCCAGAGACCCCTGAAGTACCACTTCATGTGCATTTTACCAGTAAGCCTATGGTCTCATGAGTTTCCAAGTACCCCTGTTTGGGAACCACTGCTCTACAGGGACAAAACGAAAAGGGTTTAAAAAAAATTAAGCGTTCTGTGGTGCACAACTGAGCAAGAGGACAAGTACATTAGAGTGTCTAGTTTGAGAAACTAGCAGCTTCATTAAATAGTACCCGCAAAACACCAGTCTCAATGTCAACAGTGAAGAGGCGACTCCGGGATGCTGAACGTCTAGGCAGAGCTGCAGAGAAAAAGCCATATCTCAGACTGGCCCAAAAAAATTAAAGATTAAGATGGGAAAACACAGACACTGGACCGAGGATCTCTGCCTAGAGAGCCAGCATCCCTGAGTCACCTCTTCACGTTGAGACTGGTGTTTTGAGGGTACTATTTAATGAAGCTGCCAGTTGAAGACTTGTGAGGCGTCTGTTTCTCAAACTAGACACTACTGTACTTGTCCTCTTGCTCAGTTGTGCACCGGGGCCTCCCACCCCTCTTTCTATTCTGGTTAGAGCCAGTTTGCATTGTTCTGTGAAGGGAGTAGTACACAGTGTTGTATGAGATATTCAGTTTCTTGGCAATTTCTCGCATGGAATAGCCTTCATTTCTCAGAACAAGAATAGACTGATGAGTTTCAGAAGAAAGGTCTTTGTTTTTGGACATTTTCATCCTGTAATCGAACCCACAAATGCTGACGCTCCAGATACTCAACTAGTCTAAAGAAGGCCAGTTGTAATGCTTCTTTAAATCAGGACAACAGTTTTCAGCTGTGCTAACATAATTGCAAAAGGGTTTTCTAAAATTTTAAACTTGGATTAGCTAATAACGTGCCATTGGAACACAGGAGTGATGGTTGCTGATAATGGGCCTCTGTAGATATTCCATAGAAATCTGTCATTTCCAGCTACAATAGTAATTTACTACATAAACAATGTCTATATATAAACACAGGAAATCACATTCATGACTGCACTGGGCTTTAACTATTTATTAGGATCCCAATTAGCCGATGCCAATGGCAACAGCTACTGTGGTCCGACATAACGAAAAATACATTACAGACAAAATACTTTACAATTTAACATTAACATTAGCCCTCTGAGTGCAAGCCGTGCGGTGTCTCTGTTCCGGGCCAGCTGCAACTTAACCAGGTCTTTCTTTGCAGCACATGACCTATGACTAGACAGAAATCAAGATAAGATAAAACTAGAGCCTGCAGGACTTGCTTTGTGGAGTTTGTTACTGGCCACCCATTCCAAAACAGACTGCAACTCTTTGTTAAGGGTTTCAGTGACTTCATTAGCTGTGGTTGCTGATCCATAAATGGTTGAATCATCAGCATAAATGGACACACATGCTTTGTTTACAGTTTTTCTCAGTCGCTTTGGTGCATTTCTTAGATCAAAAGTGCAATTCTTGATACTACTTGTGCAAATTCCAAATCATCTAGTCACTTGTGCACATCATTAAAGCAATTTCTTAATCCTTTGAACAAATTGCAATTGCTTTTGTACATATTGCAATTGATAATGTACAAGTGTCAGCTTTTTTCCATATTTTCAATTGCTCATGTCATGTTGATCAAAATATAGTAGATGGTTCTGTTGAATAGTCTTACCCCTCAAAACATCTAGGCATTAGTTCCTTGCATAAGCCATTACATGCAAAATTGTTGAACTATTTGTCATAAACTGTCAAGCATAGTTTTACACATTTCTATTAGACCTTTTGTACAAAAACATGAATTGATGAATCGTGCAGGTGAAATTGACCCTCACTCATGAAGGAATGTAAAGTGTTAGTTCAACCAACAATCAACCAGTTGTCTAAATTTCTCAAAGGTGCATCTCATGAAGAATGAAATAGGAAAGCATATATTGACAGACCACAACACAGAGTTGCAATTTTCCAATAATGGATGGACCAGGAAACGAACAGGGTCAACAGCCAAGAGGAGGAAGAAGAGGAGCAAGGATGCATGGTGGAAGGCAAAACAGAGGAAGAGGCAGAAGAGGACATAGGCGCATATCTGATGACATAAGTGCCACTATTGTAGACCATGTTGTCAATCATGGCCTTACAATGGCTGATGCTGGTCGAAGGGTGCAGCCGAATATTGGGAGATCAACCGTGTCCTCAATAGTTCAAACGTTTCGAAGAGAGAACAGGTATGTCCACCAATGTACAGTGCACTGTTACTGTATATAAGCAGTATACTGTATACTTCCTACAATGCTTCATATTACAGTAGTCCACTTGTATTTCAAAGCATACAGAAATATACTCTATACAGATACATACTGCACCTTACATGCACCCACCTGTATGTTTTAGAGTAAAATGTGACCTGCAGAGAGCTGGGACCAAAGTAACAAAGCCTACCATCAGTAACACACTACGCCGCCAGGGACTCAAATCCTGCAGTGCCAGACGTGTCCCCCTGCTTAAGCCAGTACATGTTCAGGCCCATCTGAAGTTTGCTAGAGAGCATTTGGATGATCCAGATGAGGATTGGGAGAATGTCATATGGTCAGATGAAACCAAAATATAACTTTTTGGTAAAAACTCAACTCGTCGTGTTTGGAGGACAAAGAATGCTGAGTTGCATCCAAAGAACACCATACCTACTGTGAAGCATGGGGGTGGAAACATCATGCTTTGGGGCTGTTTTTCTGCAAAGGGACCAGGACGACTGATCCGTGTAAAGGAAAGAATGAATGGGGCCATGTATCGTGAGATTTTGAGTGAAAACCTCCTTCCATCAGCAAGGGCATTGAAGATGAAACGTGGCTGGGTCTTTCAGCATGACAATGATCCCAAACACACCGCCTCGGCAACGAAGGAGTGGCTTCGTAAGAAGCATTTCAAGGTCCTGGAGTGGCCTAGCCAGTCTCCAGATCTCAACCCCATAGAAAATCTTTGGAGGGAGTTGAAAGTCCGTGTTGCCCAGCGACAGCCCCAAAACATCACTGCTCTAGAGGAGATCTGCATGGAGGAATGGGCCAAAATACCAGCAACAGTGTGTGAAAACCTTGTGAAGACTTACAGAAAACGTTTGACCTCTGTCATTGCCAACAAAGGGTATATAACAAAGTATAGAGATAAGCTTTTGTTATTGACCAAATACTTTTTTTCCACCATCATTTGCAAATAAATAAATTAAAAATCCTACAATGTGATTTTCTGGATTTCTTTTTCTAATTTCGTCTGTCATAGTTGAAGTGTACCTATGATGAAAATTACAGGCCTCTCATCTTTTTAAGTTGGAGAACTTGCACAATTGGTGGCTGACTAAATACTTTTTTGCCCCACTGTATCTATGTAACTACTTTACAGCAACATTTTATAGTGATACATAGTACAGTAAGCATAAACTGCACACATTTTCATTGCTGTGGAAGGAACACGCAATATATGTACATTTTATGTCACTCTTCCTTACCAAAACAAATTCAACTGTGTGTTCTGGGATATAGCGTATAATGGAGTTGGAATCAAGTGAACCCTCTCACAACTTTGTATACGTGGATGAGGCTGGCTTCAACCTGACCAAATTCAGAAGGCGGGGTCGGAATATCATCGGTCACAGAGCTACTGTGGATTTGCCAGGCCAACGGGGAGGAAATATCACCATGTGTGCTGCTATTTCGGAGCATGGTGTCCTAACCCATATCCCCCTTATAGGGCCATACAACACCCAGCATCTACTCAACTTCTTAGAGACTCTCTACAGGGCTCTCATCCCTGATGATGAGAGGGGTCTGTTTAGAGAGGATTTGCCAAAGTATGTGGTCATTTGTGATAATGTGAGTTTCCATCGATCAAACATCATAAGGCAACGGTTTGTGACCCACCCGAGGATGCTCATAGAATTCCTCCCACCTTATTCACCATTCCTTAACCCAATTGAGGAGTTATTTTCAGCATGGAGGTGGAAGGTGTACAATCGTCAGCCACACACACAGATGACCCTGCTGGCTGCAATGGATGCAGCATGTGAGGACATCACAGTAGACGCCTGCAGAGGATGGATAAGGCATTCCAAAAGATTCTTTCCACGTTGCATTGGAAGGAAAAAATATCCGGTGTGATGTGGATGAGAATATGTGGGCCGACAGACAGGAACGTCTGGACGTGTAGAGACAGCACTAGAACAGTGCTGCGGGCAAAGTTGTGCCTTAGGGGTGGTTTCCTGTGTTTCTTTCTAATTTAGTTTTTTTCCTTTGTGCCCCTTGGGTTGTCCAGTCTCTTTCAATCAATAACCCACATACAGTAATATGTAAATAGTACTGTTGAAATTGATATATGCCAGAGAAGTGCAGCCTTGTGCATTTTTCAATACAGTAACTGTCATTCAAACTGTAGCCTAAGTTTACATCAGGTAATACTGTCAAAGTACACAGTTACATTGACAACATGCCTAAACATTTTGACGACCTTGTTCGTGAACAATGACTCAATGACTTATCATTCTGATGACACTGACATGATCATTGGCATGAATATTTACTTTTGAGAGATGTACTAAGGATTTTTAGTGACTGACTAGCTTTAGAAACATATCTGTTGTATATTGCAGTTTGTAGAAATTGTTCTGAGAAATGCACTTATAATTTTGGACATGTTAGGGATGATGTGAAAAATGCACCAAAGCGACTGAGAAAAACTGTAATGCCAGTGGGAGGTCATTGGTAAAAATATTAAAAAGTCATAAATCTACTACCTAAATGAGTCAACTCAACGTGATTTAGTACACTACTCACCAAGTGTTGATCCCGGACACCCCAGGAAGCAAATTGCAGGACATAGTCCAACACTTCTGGAGGGTTCAGCTCCCGTACCTCCCTGGTTCAAACCCCAACATCATTATACAGCACAGTCTCCCGTATAAAAACGGACATTATGGAATAATTGCTTTCTGTTTATTAGTCTACTCACAACTTGACAGGTGATACATACCTTGTATGCAGGTGGAATACCGGTACACATAAGGAAAAATCCATATAAGAGAATGTGTTATCATTACATTCATAATCTGATATTTCTGGTGGTGATGAAAGAAAGCCCGATTTATTTACCATTATAAAATGTCTTTGCACATCATATATCTAATACTGTTTTCTTTGTCACAGTTCAACTGGGACCTAAATGGAAAGCTGGACAGGGAATTATTGCATAACTGCAACACCATTAAAACTCAATCTATATCCATTGACAGAGCTTTTGGTTGTCATTATGTAAAGAGAGAATGGCTGAGTGGTTCTGTATGGGTAATCAGGGAGTTAATTTGCATAAAAATCATACATTATGCTGACCCTCGAGCGTATTGATAAATACAGTGGAGACGCTCCACTCGCCTTAACCAGAGCTCAATTGCCCATGGAAATGGAGTCTGCTTAGCCGCTTGTACCAGTCACCCAGCCTTCAGTCTTAATTTGGGCCCTCTGTTTGAGTTGCCCGAGAGAATTTTCACAGAAAAAGATATTGCATCGTCACTGGTCACTCAGACTCACACTCTGATGGCTGTCTACTCTGACACTGATAGGTGACATTTAGCAATGATTTGTTGATAAGATTGTCAACAGTTGGCTAGAATGGCTATGGGAGAAAGTGTTAGGGAGATGTGAGGATAGGTCTCTCAGAGTAACAAAGCCTCTTAACAGCTTTGATATGTTTGAGTGAAGGACGTGAAGGGAGGGAGGGGTAAGATATTTGGAATTTGTGTGTGGTAAGAGTGGGTTGGGTGTGATAAATGTGAAAGATTACGGTGAGACGAAGAGGTGTATTTGAGCTTTGTGAAGGAATACTTTAATTTATATTTGACCGGATGAATACTTTGCCCGGAAGCATGAGTAACACTTTTCAAAATGTTCAAAATGTCTGTTTTCACCAATGGAAGGACAGTGCAATGACATTTTCTCTGGATGAGTATGCATGAAGATATGGAAAATGTTTTCCATCTTAGACTCAATAACCAATCCAATAGATATTCACATCTTACTGCTATTATTGCAAAATGTGTGTATTGTTTTTCAAGTCTATATGCGTAGAAGGAAAACATTCACATTCAAACTTTTCCTGAATGATTTACTAACCTCAGAAATGGACAATGAACAATAAAAACACAGGGAGAAATGTACACCTTACCATGGTAGGTGAGCCATGCATGTTTCATAATAGTGAAGATCATTGCTACTCATGGCTCTTAAAATTGGTTTCACTACATTAACTGCCAAAAAAAGAGGAATTGTAACAGAAATTCAGAGCTTCGACTTCTCAATTCTAAAGGGGAAGTATTCAAGTCATGCAAAACATGCATAACACAACTAAGAAGAGAGGTATAATATTAAGATTGGATCTCAGCTTGAAGCAAATGTCCACTTCAGGATATTCTACTTCCTGCTGTTAAAACAGGCAATACTTATCGCTTGGCACAAGCTAACATACTGAGCATGGAGGCTATTGGAGGCTATTACTGCTGCATAGCAGTAGCACTATTATGATGAATTCATAAGACAACTGGAGATGGTGGTGCAGGGGCCATGCTACAACACTACATAGACAGGGTGTCAGTGTGATGATAAACATCTGGCAACATCATCTCAGTGGATGTCAGTTCCAGTCTCCATCAAACTACTGTCTCAGGCCTCTTCTCATTATGATATCTTCTATCGCGCATGAGGCATCGCAAGTTTCAATTTCACCAAGTTGAAAGAAGAGGTTGAAATTATGCTGCAGTCACTTTGTGAATATATGTCACCAGGTACAGATCATCTTGATGACAAATTGCTTAGAGTTATAGCCAACCACATATCCGCCACAATTTGTCACATTTTAAATAGGTGCTTGATTTGTATTTCTATTTATTATGGATCCCCATTAGTTCCTGCCAAGGCAGCAGCTACTCTTCCTGGGGTCCAGCAAAATTAAGGCAGTTTATACAATTTTAAAAACATACA
Source organism: Brachymystax lenok tsinlingensis (assembly GCA_030435695.1). Classification (NCBI taxonomy): domain Eukaryota; kingdom Metazoa; phylum Chordata; class Actinopteri; order Salmoniformes; family Salmonidae; genus Brachymystax; species Brachymystax lenok. The sequence continues at coordinate 42,631,260 of CM059785.1, read as the reverse complement.
CACTGTGTGCCCTCAAGCTCCTACTCCACCACCACCACCACATATCTACAGTACAAAATCCATGTGTACGTGCGTGTTTAGTGCGCATGTTATCGTTTGTGTGTATGCATGTGTCTATGTGTGTGTTGCTTCACAGTCCCAGCTGTTCCATAAGGTGTATTTGTATCAGTTTTTTAAAATCAAATGTTACTGCTTGCATCAGTTACTTGATGTGGAATAGAGTTCCATGTAGTCATGGCTCTATGTAGTACTGCACACCTCCCATAGTCGGTTCTGGACTCGGGGTCTGTGAAGAGACCTTTTGTGGCATGTCTTGTGGGGTATGCATGGGTGTCTGAGCTGTGCGACAGCAGTTCAAAACAGATAACTCGGTGCATTCAACATGTCAATTCCTCTCATAAAAACAAGTAGTGATGAAGTCAATCTCTCCTCTACTTTTAGCCAAAAGAGATTGACATGCATATTATTAATATTAGCTCTCTGTGTACATCGAAGGGCCAGCTGTGCTGCCCTGTTCTGAGCCAATTGCAACTTTCCTAAGTCCTTTTTTTGTGACACCAAACCACACGACGGAACAGTAATCCAGGTGCGACAACACCAGGGCCTGTAGGACCTGCCTTGTTGATAGTGTTATTAAGAAGGTAGAGCAATGCTTTATTGATATACAGTTTACAATCCAGGGTTACCAAGCAGTTTAGTCACCTCAACTTGCTAAATTTCCACATTTATTGCAAGATTTAGTTGAGGTTTAGGGTTTAGGGAATGATTTGTCCCAAATACAATGCTTTTAGTTTTAGAAATATTTAGGACTAACCTATTCCTTGACACCCACTCTTTGTTAAGTGTAGCAGTCATTTCAGTCACTGTAGTAGCTGAAATGTATAGAGTTGAGTCATCCGCATACATAGAAACTCTGGCTTTACTCAAAGCCAGTAGCATGTCATTAGTAACGATTGAAAAAAGTAGTGGGCCTAGACAGCTGCCCTGGGGAATTCCTGATTCTACCTGGATTATGTTGGAAAGGCCTCCATTAAAGAATACCCTCTGTTCTGTTAGACAGATAACTCTTTATCCACAGTATAGCAGGGGATGTAAAGCCATAACACGTACCTTTTTCCAGCAGCAGACTATGGTCAATAATGTAGAACACTGAAGTCTAACAAAAACAGCCCCTCCAATCTTTTCATCATCAATTTCTCTAAGCCAATCAGTCATTTGTGTAAGTGCTGTGCTTGTTGAATGTCCTTTACTGTAAAATAGCATTGTATCTGGTCAAACACAATTTTTTCCAAAAGTTTAATAAGGGTTGGTAACAGGCTGATTTGTCAGCTATTTGAGCCAGTAAAGGGGGCTTTAATATTCTTGGTCAGCGGAATGACTTTTGCTTCCCTCCAAGCCTGGGGGCACACACATTCTATTCGGCTTAAATTGAAAATATGGCAAATAGGAGTGGCAATATCGTCCTCTATTATCTTCAGTAATTTTCCATTCAGCTTGTCAGACCCCGGTGCCTTGTCATTGTTGATTGACACCAACAATTTTCTCATCCCTTCCACACTCACTTTACGGAATGCAAAATTTCAAGCAGTCTCATCATTTGGTCAGATATACTTGGATGTGTAGTGTCAGCGTTTGTTGCTGGCATGGCATGCCTAAGTTTGCTAATCTTGCTAAATTAGTTGGCAATATTACTTGGTTTTGTGATTAGTGAGCCATCTGATTCAATGAATGATTGAGCTGAGTTTGCCTTTTTTTCCAAAATTGTATTTAAGGTGCTACAAAGCTTTTTACTATAATTCTTTGTCATTTCTCTTTGTTTTATAGTGTACTTTCTTCTGTTTATTCAGTTTAGTAACATGATTTTTCAATTTGCAATGTTTGCCACTCTGTTGTGCAGCCAGACCTATTTACCATTCCTTTTGCCTCATCCCTCTCAACCATACAATTTTTAAATTCCTCATCAATTCACAGGGATTTAAGTTTTTACAGTGATTTTCTTAATGGGTGCATGCTTATTAGTAACTGGAATAAGCAATTTAATAAATGTGTCAAGTGCAGTGTCTGTTTGCTCCTCTTTACACACCAACAAATATTCTTTACATCAACAGCATAGGAATCACTACAAAACGTATTGTATGACATCTTATACACTATATTTGCCCCAGCCCTTGGAACTTTGGTTTTCCTAGATATGGCTACTATATTGTGATCCAGATGAATTGGATACTGCTTTCAAAAAATTTCTGCAGCATTAGTAAAGATATGATCAAAACATGTTGATGATTTCATTCCTGTGCTGTAACTACCCTGGTAGGTTGGTTGATAACCTGAACAGGGTTGCAGGCACTAGTTACAGTTGGAAGCTTTATCTTGAGTGGGCAGCCTGATGAAAGATAGTCAATATTTAAATCACCCAGAAAGTAAACCTCTATTGACCTCACAAATATTATCAAGCATTTCACACATGTTATCCAGATACTGACTGTTAGCACTTGGTGGTATATAGCAGCTTCTCACCAGAATGAGCTTTAGGTGAGGCAGATGAACCTGTAGCAATATTACTTCAACAGTATTAGGGATCCGTGGGACGCTAGCGCCCCACCTGCAACAACATCCAATAAAATGCAGAGCGCCAAATTCAAGTTACAAAAATAGTCATATTAAACATTCATGAAAATACAAGTTTTGCACACCATTCAAAAGCTTAGAATCTTGGTAATCTCACAGCCTTGTCAGATTTCAAAAAGGCTTACGGGCAAAAGCATAGCATTTGATTGTCTGAGGACAGCGCCTTCATACTTCCCCCCCATTAGCATAATAACATAACCTGCACAGGTGTCACAAAACTCAAAAATAGCGATAAAATAAATTGCTTACCTTTGAATATCTTCCTCTGATGGCAATCCAAAGGGTCCCAGCTACACAATAAATGGTCCTTTTGTTCGAGTTTGTTGCTCAGTTTGGTTGGCGCGTTTTGTTCAGTAGTCCACCGTTCCACTCTAGTCAACATACATAGAAATGAAACCGAAAAAAAGATACCTATAAACTTTGTCCAAACAACATTTCTAATCAATCCTCACGTACCCTAATATGTCTATAAACTATAATATTTCAGACGGAAAATAACCAGCTCAATAGAAAAGGAAAAAAACGAAGCGCGCGCCAAACAGTATAGTCCAAAAACAGTTATTCAAAACACAAGCCTGAAACCTTGTCTAAAGACTTGACATCTAGTGGAAGCCATAGGTACTGCAATCTGGGAGCTATTCCCTTCAGTGTACTATAGCAAAGAATGGGAAAAGTCAGTGAGCTGAAAAAAAGCCATTTCCTGGATGGATTTTCCTCTGGTTTTCGCCTGCCAAATCAGTTCTGTTATACTCACAGACATTTTAACAGTTTTAGAAACTTCAGAGTGTTTTCTATCCACTACTACTAATTATGTGCATATCCTAGTTTCTGGGCCTGAGTAACAGGCATTTTACTTTGGGCACGCCAGACTCTCCGAACCTCTGAACACTGCCCCTGGGCCCTAACAGGTTTAAAATAAGATCCTCTCTAATCTTTACAGGAATGTGGTTCTGAATATACATGTATATACAGCAACACCTCCTCCATTGGCATTTCTATATATTTTCTGTAAATGCTATAACCTATTGCTACCACTGTATCAAAGGTATTATCTAAGTGAGTTTCAGAGTTAGTAAGAATATACATCTGTTACTAGCAAATTTTTGATTTCATGAACCTTGTTTCTTAAGCTACATATGTTAACGTGGGCTATTTTTAGCACTTTTCTTGTGGGATGCTTACTTGTTTTTATTGCGTTACTCTGAAGTTTAGCAGCAGTATATGTGCTCATGTTCTTTATGCTAGTGCAGGGTGAGCTGCAGACAGTGGACTTCCTCCTGTGGCACACCGGCTCAGTGCTAACAGTATAAATCGTGTTTGTAGGCACCTGATTACTGCATACAATAGCTGTAGGATCAGTTGGAGGGACATAAATGTTACTTATATTCGGTCTACCGACACCCCTGTTGTAATGTGCATTTGCTGAAGCATTATGACTACGCTGCATCACAATAGTAGGGATTAGCGGAGCTGGGCTTTGGTCATTGATAAGTCATTGTCTCAGTAATGTCAATTTACTCTCGCTTCTGGATAGGACATTGTTTTTGCACCAGGAACGATCACATTTCTCACCATGGAGCTGCCCAAAATCACGGCTGGTAGTGTGTCCCTAAAACACACTACCGTTCAAAAGTTGAGTCACTTAGAATGTATTGTTTTTGATTTTTTTTTTTGTGTGTGTTTTAAAATAACATAAAATTTATTGACATTGTAAATGACTATTGTAGCTGGAAACGGCTGATCAGCAACCATCACTCCTGTGTTCTAATGGCACGTTGTGTTAGCTAATCCAAGTTGATCATTTTAAAAAGGCTAGTTGATCATTAGAAAACCCTTTTGCAACACCAATCTCAACGTCAACAGTGATGAGGCGACTCCGGGATGCTGGCCTTCTAGGCAGACTTCCTCTGTCCAACTCTGCCTAGAAGGCCAGCATCCCGGAGTCGCCTCTTCCTGTTGACGTTGAGACTGGTGTTTTGCGGGTACTATTAAATGAAGCTGCCAACTGAGGACTTGTGAGGCATCTGTTTCTCAAACTAGACACTAATGTACTTGTCCTCTTGCTCAGTTGTGCACCCGGGGCCTCCCATACCTCTTTCTATTCTGGTTAGAGCCAGTTTGCGCTGTGCTGTGAAGGGAGTAGTACACAGTGTTGTATGAGATCTTCAGTTTCTTGGCAATTTCTCGCATGAAATAGCCTTTATTTCTCAGAACAAGAATAGACTGACAAGTTTCAGAAGAAAGGTCTTTGTTACTGTACATTTTGAGCCTGTAAACGAACCCACAAATGCTGACGCTCCAGATACTCAACTAGTCTAAAGGCGGCCAGTTTTATTGCTTCATTAATCTCAGCACAACAATTTTCAGCTGTGCTAACATAATTGCAAAAGGGTTTTCTAATGATCAATTAGCCTTCTAAAAAGATAAACTTGGATTAGCTAACACAACGTGCCATTGGAACATAGGAGTGATGGTTGCTGATAATGGACCTCTGTACACCTATGTAGATATTCCATTAAAAAAAAAAAAAAATCTCCTGTTTCCAGCTACAATAGTCATTTACTACATTAACAATGTCTACACTGTATTTCTGATCAATTTAATGTTATTTTAATAGACAAAAAATGCTTTTATTTCAAAGGACATTTCTAAGTGACCCCAAACTTTTGAACGGTTATGTAGGTCAATCCAACGCAAGTGTGGAAAGAAATATGGAAACAATGGCTAACATTGAGAGATTTATTCACCTCTGAATCTACAGATCTGTTATAATATAATCTTTATTATCATTATAGTATTACCATACTATGTGGATTGTACAACCCAGAATGAAGGGTTTGAAATGAAGTGTCGTTTTTGTTTTGATTTCCCTTACTTTAAAACAATATAGAATATTTTGATAGAAGCTAAAATCTAAGTGCGTACATTAAAATGTAATAATTATTATCACCCAAGTGATAAGAGGATGGAATGTAATGGGAATTTTAATGTTTGTGCTTTTCTTAACTAATTTCTGTCTTCTATTCATGTGCTGTTCTAATAACCAATTTCTGTGTTCATGCAAGTGACTGATTTAACGAGTATCTACAATTTGGCAGTACGCCCAGACCTTGTTTTGAGAATGAACTAAATACATCTCAGTTTCAAGGTCTCAGCTTAGAGAGAAAGAAGCCTCGTGAGGTATTGGTCTGTCACATGGATGAGACGGTAATGATTAATTAATTATGCTAAATCGTGCAAATATAACTTCTGTGTATAGCAGTATTTAACTTCTTAGGGAGCAGCGCACGAGGTGACAGTTTTGGAGAGCCTGGCGTGCCCAAAGTAAAATGCCTTCTATTCAGACCCGGAAAATAGGATATGGACATATTTAGTACCACTAAATAAACACTCAGACTCTCCAAAACCGTCACCTCGGGAGCCGCTCCCTAAGAAGTTAAACAATTTAAAGGCAATGCTACCAAATACTAATTAAGTGTATGTAAACTTCTGACCCACTGGGAATGTGATGAAAGAAATAAAAGCTTAAATAAATAATTCTCTACTATTATTCTACCAGGATTAAATGTCAGGAATGATAAAAAACGGAGTTTAAATGTATTTGGCTAAGGTGTATATAAACTTCCGACTTCAAGTGTATAGTGGTCTTTTATGTAATCTTGTTTACAAGTGACTAAATGGATTCCAGCTGCATCAGAAACAAATAAAGTGTTGACTTAAACTTCTTGATCAATTATTTGTGATATTCATGAAACATATTTGGATAAACTAGCTACAGTCTTCATGCTAAATAAAATGCAGGGAGTTGGTGTATCATTTAAACAAATTTGTTGGCAAGTAAACATGTTTTAAGAAAACACTAGATTAGTCTGTCAATATAGCATATAAGTAGACATTGCTTGTTTTCAAGACAACTAATTTGTTCTGAGACCAGGGTGAGTTTACACAGCAGTATGCAGGAACAGTTATGGCAATGTGTGACATATATACAGAAGAAAAATATGCAACTGATGATTTTGATAAATACTACAGTTCTACAAAAGAAAAGGTTTGGGTGGTGCAGTGAGGTGTTCGGAGTCACTTTGATACAAGGGAGGGGAATTTGATGTTATGGGACCTTTCACATCTCCTTGAGTCATCACCTTAATTATTCAAGCGGTATTGTCTGTGAAAAAGACAAACGTTATTACACATTGGCAATCATTGTCTACTGTCATTATTCCTACTGTAGCAGCATTGTGTAGAATATAAGACATCTCACAGACATGTTAGTTGCTAGCTACAACAGGTGTAGTTACTTTAAGACATATGAGTCAAGCCAAAGTAATTTTACACCATCAAAACATTTCTCCAGTTTTGCTCATAATGAGGCACTGAGGTATAGCAAGCACAGCTAGCTAACTAGGCTTGTAGTGGTTATAGCCAGTCCTTTTATGGAGGAATCCATCACCAAATTGTACTGTACAACACTGCCTTGATTAAAAGAGCTTATATTGCTAGCTAGCGACTGACAGCCAAACTACTTACTCATTTGTCATCCTGAGTCCAGGTCTAGCTGGTCTAGGCTGCCACCACTGCTTGCTGGTCTCGCAATTTATTTTCTCGTCATCGCAACACCTCTAGTGTATTCTGGCTCAAATAAACCTCTAAACTAGTACAACCCCCTTTTTGAAACCACTGCCTTCTAAGGTGGGAACAAGGAAGTATGACTCCCGTCAAGCTGTAGTCTTTACAAACCAGGGGAAATGAGTCAACAACGATAAGAACATTGTTGAGACAAGTCCAATGGCTCTATTGAACAAGGACAACCATATCTACTCATGTGATTGTGCAATCAGGGAAACAAATGCCACAATAATTGCTACAAAACATGCCTTAATACATTTTTAGATCAAATCAAAATCGAATCAAATTTTATTTGTCACATACACATGGTTAGCAGATGTTAATGTGAGTGTAGCGAAATGCTTGTGCTTCTAGTTCCGATCATGCAGTAGTATCTAACATGTAATCTAACAATTTCACAACAACTACCTTATACACAAGAGTAAAGGAATGAATACGAGTAGGTACATATAAATATATGGATGAGCGATGGCTGACCGGCGTAGGCAAGATGCAGTAGATGGTATGGAGTACAGTAAATACATATGAGATGAGTAATGTAGGATATGTAAACATTATATGAATGGCATCGCTTAAAGTGGCTAGTGATATATTTATTTCATCCAATTATAATTATTAAAGTGGCTAGAGATTTGAGTCGATGGCCGAACGGCATAGGCAAGATTCATTAGATGGTTTAGAGTACAGTGTATACATTTGATATGAGTAATGTCGCATATGTAAACATTATAAACAAAATTGTTTAAAGTGGCTAGTGATACATTTGTTACATCCAATTCCTATTATTTAAAGTGGCTAGAGATTTAAGTCAGTTTGTTGGCAGCAGCCACTCAATGTTAGTGATAGCTGTTTAACAGTCTGATGGCCTTGAGGTAGAAGCTGTTTTTCAGTCTCTCGGTCCCAGCTTTGATGCACCTGTACTGACCTCGCCTTCTGGATGATAGCGGGGTGAACAGGCAGTGGCTCGGGTGGTTGTTGTCCTTGATGATCTTTTTGGCCTTCCTGTGACATCGGGTGGTGTAGGTGTCCTGAATGGCAGGTAGTTTACCCCCGGTGATGCATTGTGCAGTCCTCACTACCCTCTGGAGAGCCTTGCGGTTGTGGGCGGAGCAGTTGCGATACCAGGCGGTGATACAGCCCGACAGGATGCTCTCGACTGTGCATCTGTAGAAGTTTGTGAGTGATTTTGGTGACAAGCCGAATTTCTTCAGCCTCCTGAGGTTGAAGAGGCGCTGTTGCGGCTTCTTCACCACGCTGTCTGTGTGGGTGGCCCATTTCAGTTTGTTCGTGATGTGTACGCCGAGGAACTTAAAACTTTCCACCTTCTCCACTACTGTCCCGTCAATGTGGATAGGGGGGTGCTCCCTCTCCTGAAGTCCACAATCATCTCCTTTGTTTTGTTGACGTTGAGTGAGAGGTTATTTTCCTGACACCACACTCCGAGGGCCCTCACCTCCTCCCTGTAGGCCGTCTCGTCGTTGTTGGTAATCAAGCCTACCACTGTAATGTCGTCAGCAAACTTGATGATTGAGTTGGATGCGTGCTTGGCCACGCAGTCATGGGTAAACAGGGAGTACAGGAGAGGGCTGAGAACACACCCTTGTGGGGCCCCAGTGTTGAGGATCAGCGGGGTGGAGATGTTTCCTACCCTCACCACCTGGGGCCGACCCGTCAGGAAGTCCAGGACGTGTAGACCCTGCCACATTCCTCTCGTGTCTGAGCCGTTGAATTGTGACTCTACTTTGTCTCTATATTGACGCTTAGCTTGTTTGATTGCCTTGCGGAGGGAATAGCTACACTGTTTGTATTCAGTCATGTTTCCGGTCGCCTTACCCTGGTTAAAAGCAGGGGTTCAGCTTTCAGTTTCTTGCGAATGCTGCCATCAATCCACGGTTTCTGGTTGGGGAAGGTTTTAATAGTTGCTATGGTTACAACATCACCAATGCACTTGCTAATAAACTCGCTCACCGAATCAGCGTATACATCAATGTTGTTGTCCAATGCTATCCGGAACATATCCCAGTCCACGTGCTCGAAGCAATCTTGCAGCGTGGAATCAGATTGGTCGGACCAGCGTTGAACAGACCTGAGAATGGGCGTTTCCTGTTTTAGTTTCTGTCTGTAGGCTGGGAGCAACAAAATGGAGTTGTGGTCAGACTTGCCGAAAGGAGGGCGGAGAATAGCCTTATATGCATCACGGAAGTTAGAATAACAATGATCGAGGATTTTACCAGCGCGGGTGGCACATTCGATATGCTGATAAAATTTCAGGAGCCTTGTTTTCAAATTAGCCTTATTAAAATCCCCAGTCACAATAAATGCAGCCTCAGGATATGTGGTTTCCAATTTACATAGAGTCCAATGGATTTCTTTCAGTGCCGTCGATGTTTCAGCTTGAGGGGGGATATACACGGCTGTGATTATAATCGAGGAGAATTCTCTTGGTAGATAATGCGGTCAGCATTTGATTGTAAGGAATTCTATGTCAGGTGACCAAAAGGACTTGAGTTCCTGTATGTTGTTATGATCACACCACATCTCGTTAATCATAAGACACACACCACCGCCCTTCTTCTTACCAGATAGATGTTTGTTTCCGTCGGCGCGATGCGTGGAGAAACCAGGTGGCTGTACCGACTCAGATAACGTGTCCTGAGTGAGCCATGTTTCCGTGAAGCAAAGAACGTTGCAGTCGCCGATGTCTCTCTGGAAGGCAACTCTTGCTTGTATTTCATCCACTTTGTTGTCCAGAGACTGGACATTGGCAAGTAAAATACTCGGGAGAGGTGCACAATTTGCCCGTCTACGTAGCTTGACCAGAAGACCGCCGCGTTTCCCCCTTCTCCGGCGCCGCCGTTGTTTTGAGTCGCCAGCTGGGATCCAGTCTATTGTCCTGGTCGGTGGACCAAACAGAGAATCTGCTTCGGGAAAGTCGTATTCCTGGTCGTAATGTTGGTAAGTTGACGTTGCTCTTATATCCAATAGTTCCTCCCTGTTGTATGTAATAAAACGTAATATTTCCCGGGGTAACAATGTAAGAAGTAATACATAAAAAAACAAAATACTGCATAGTTTCCTGAGAACGTGAAGCGAGGCGGCCATCTCTGTTCGCGCCGGAAGTATGGGTCTGTCTGTCTGACAGCAGGCTCAATCAACCAATGACGTCATTGGTTGGACTCTCCCGGCACGAAAATAAAAAAATACAGCTATAGTGCATTATTATGTCTGAAACACCCTCTCATCACTCATAATTATGTAGATAGACAGGAAATACACCCCAAATAACGTTCCCTTTAACTGGAACAGAACATGGAAAAATATGACCTTGGCATCCTGTAATCCAAACCAATTTATACATTTTAATTTCTTCACGAACTGCATTTAAGACCAAGGAAACGTTTTACGATGAAATTGGCCCCAACTTCCAACTATTCATTGTGTCCCTTAAATCAGGTAGGCACATTCCTTCACATGATCTGTGAGTGTCCTGTAATTAAATGCTTCTTGGGAAAAGTTTAAATTAATTTCGAAGTGCATGAATTTACATAATATGCTCCTTTCTGGTAGTCCAGAAAGTAAAATGCATTTACATTCTGAGAACCATAACTTTTTCAGAGTTCCACAGTGTCATATCATTACTGGCACCTCAATGAAAAAGTTGACATGGCACTGTAACACAGTCAGGATGTAAATGTCCCTTTAGCTCTTAGGGGACCTTCTCTCAGGACAGCAAGCACATATGCCACAGGCTCTTGAATATTTAATAAAAGTACAGCAAACTTCAGCACTAGGGATTTCTTGCAGTGCCATCACTAGTCAGTAATGAAGACTATATGCTGGCTTCATACAGAATGTCTGCTCAACAACTAACAACCTGTTTCCCATTTTAGAACTGAAGTCAAGCAAAGACGGGACTTGACAAAGCACAATGCGGATACGCTAAGCATTAAGGTCAGAATCCTGACTTGAGTTCCACTTGCGCAAGATGAGTTTTTTCACATCTTCCATTTAAATCAATGCATGTTTTATTTAACACTAAAATCACTGGGTCTTGAGGGCACAAGCTAATGTGCAGTCATTTTGACTGCAACATTCTAACAGTGTAATTAATACAGTACATTTCATATATGCTATCACAAAAATAATAATTTGGTTGTGTTTGTAAAGTTAATGTAACATTAGAATAAGATTTGTATTTTACTTAAAATAACTGAAGAATGTTGGATTAGTTTATTTTACTGTAGGCTATAAGAGAAAAAAACAAAGTGTTCAATCAATTTTATTAATGGAATGCCTTTATTACAACTATGAAACAGAGTGAGGGTTGGAACAGGGTAAAAGCTTTTTATAACAACAACAAAATAAATACCCCCAAAATAACCCAACTACCAAGATGCATGATCAGCAAGACACATTGGTCAAATACTGAAAACATCCGTAGCCTAAACATCATTATAAGTGTGCTTAATAGTGAAAATAAGCAAAAGCAATAATGGCATTATAATGAATATAAGTGTCTATATGACAGCAGTCAAAAATAGTACATTTATATGTTGGATACCATGGCGAATGTCTTTCTTTGTCATCAAAATGGAGGTAACACATGATATCTCTAAAGCAATTCCGTGATATGGTTTCTCAAAGGATCCCATATACAGTATGTCTGAACAGAAGCTGACCAGAATACACAATCTATCCACCGAATTCTCCACAGAAATACAGGATTGAAATGAACGCTTCCAGCTCATCAACAGACAGAGTCCAAGCCCAAGCAATGACTCCTTGCTCCATGTGAGCCGTAGCCAAAGTACAATCCTTGAAAGCTGTAGCATGTCCTATAATGAACGAGTCCGACGAGAAAGATATACTGCTCTCCCGGGAACACGCCCAGATCCGTCATTTGCGTGAAGAAAAGACGAAGGAAAAGAGGACGCAGATCGGGCTGCCTTTTGAGAATCCAAAAGCAAGCGAGTAAACTCCCACTGCCATCAATTCTACTTGCTAACATGCAATCAATGGAAAAGAAAATTGATGACCTACGATTATGATTATCCTACCAGCGTGACATTAAGTACTGTAATATCTTATGTTTCACTGAGTCGTGGCTGAACGACGACACAGATAATTTAAAGCTGGAGGGATTTTCAATGCACCGGCTGAACAGAGAAGCTAAGTCTGGTAAGATGAGGGGTGGGGGTGTGTCTTTTTGTCAATAACAGCTGGTGCGCAATGTCTAATATTAAAGAAGTCTTGAGGTATTGCTCGCCTGAGGTAGAGTACCTTATGATAAGCTGTAGACCACACTATCTACTAAGAGAGTTCATCTATATTATTCGTAGCCGTCTATTTACCACCATAGACCTATGCTGGCACTGAGACCGCACTCAACCAAATCTAAGGCCATAAGCACACATGAAAATGCTCACCCAGAAGCGGCGCACCTAGTGGCAAAGGACTTTATTGCAGGGAAACTTAAAGTTTTACCAAATTTTCACCAGCATGTCACCTGTGCAACCAGAGGAAAAAAACTCTAGACCACCTTTACTCCACACACAGAGATGCATACAAAGCTCTCCCCCGCCCTCCATTTGGCCATAATTCTATACTCCTGATTCCTGCTTACAAGCAAAAACTAAAGCAGGAAGTACCAGTGACTCGCTCAATACGGAAGTGGTCAGATGACGCTATGCTACAGGACTGTTTTGCTAGCACAGACTGGAATATGTTCCGGGATTCATCCAATGGCATTGAGGAGTATACCACCTCAGTCATCGGCTTCATCAATAAGTGCATTGACGACGACGTCCCCAGTGATCGTACGTACATATCCCAACCAGAAGCCACGGATTACAGGCAACATCCGCATTGAGCTAAAGGCTAGAACTGCCGCTTTCAAGGAGCGGCAGTTATAGCGGGACACTAATCCGGACGTCTATATGAAATCCCACTATGCCCTTAGATGAACCATTAACTTCTTTGGGAGCAGCGCACGAAGTGACCGTTTTGGAGACCCTGGCGTGCCCAAAGTAAAATGCCTCCTATTCAGGCCCAGAAAATAGGATATGCACATATTTAGTACCATTGGATAGGAAACACTGACTTTTCTAAAAGTGTTAACATCTTGTCTGTGAGTAAAACAGAACGGATATGGCAGGCGAAACCACGAGGAATTTCTGTCCTGGAAAATGTGGTTTTGACAGAGTGCCTCATTGGGAACCCCTCCCTTATGAAAATGCCCATATAAGGGCATATGAATGCAGTACCTATCGCTTCCTCTGGATGTCAACAGTCTCGAGAAAGTGTTCAGATTCATTTTAGATGCATTAGAGCAGAGAAGAAGAGGAATCAGGAAGTGTCCCCTCAGATGTCCTTTACAAGACAATGCGCGCTCCCGCCAGGCATGTTCTTTGTTTTTTTCCTTTCTTATCACCCAGTTTATATTCCCGTTGAAATATTATGCTATTTATACAGAAAAGTGTTCCTAAGGATACAATAAAAAGGATGTTTGATTGTTCTTGGACAAGTTTATAAGTTGAACGAGTTCTCTTCACGTTTCAATGGACGATTGGAGGCTGTATTTTCTCATTCTAACGCACCAACCAAACGGAGATTTATGGATATAATACATTACTTTTTCTAACAAAAGAACCATGGATTGTCTTCGTTGGACACTTGGAAGACCTCAGCAGAAGTTCTTCAACAGGTAATTGATTTGTTTTCACTGTGAAATGTGTTGTGTGTGAACCGTGGAGGCTTATGAAATTATGGTAATGGGAAAAATATATTAGGTGCTACCCTCAAACAATCAAATGTGGTGCTTACGCCGTAAAGCCTTTTTGAAATCTGACAACGCTGTGATATTGCCAAGACGCAGAGCTTCTGATGACTATGAAACACTTGTATATTGATGCATGTTTAATAATTCAACTTTTGGATTTTGAATTTGGCGCCTTGCATTTCACCTGGTAGTGTCGGGGGTTGGGCGCTAGCGCACCACTGCTCCCTAAGAAGTTAATTAAACAAGCAATGCGTCAATACAGGATTAAGATTGAATCCTACTACACCGGCTCTGATGCTCGTTTACGGACCACAAAGGGAAACCCAGATGCGAACTGCCCAGACGAGCCTAATGCCTTTTATGCTCGCTTTGAGGCAAGCAACACTGAAGCATGCACGAGAGCACCAGCTGTTCTGGATGACTGTGTGATAACGCTCTCTGTAACCGATGTGAGTAAGACCTTTAAACAGGTCAACATTCACAAAGCCGCGGGGCCAGATGGATTACTAGGACGTGTACTCAAAGCAAAGGTAACCTGTCTAAATGATTACCACCCCGTGGCACTCACGTCGGTTGCCATGTAGTGCTTTGAAAGGCTTGTCATGGCTCACATCAACAGTATCCTCACAGATACCCTAGACCCACTCCAATTCGCATTCCGCCCCAACAGATCCACAGATGACGCAATCTCAATCGTACTCCACACTGCCGTTTCCCACCTGGACAAAAGGAACACCTGTGAGAAAGCTGTTTATTGACTACAGCTCAGCGTTCAACACCATAGTGCCCACAAAACGCATCACTAAGCTAAGGACCCTGGGACTAAACACCTTCCTCTGCAACTGGATCCTCAACTTCCTGATGGGCCGCCCCCTGGTGGTAAGGGTAGGCAACACACTGATCCTCAACACTGGGGCTCCTCAGGGGTGTGCACTTAGTTCCCTCCTGTACTCCCTGTTCACCCACGACTGCGTGGCCAAACACGACTCCAACACCATCAACTTTGCTGACGACAACAGTAGTAGGCATGATCACCGACAACGATGAGACAGCCTATAGGGAGGAGGTCAGAGAACTGGGAGTGTGGTGCCAGGACAACAACCTCTTACTCAATGTTTGCTGATTGTGGACTACAGGAAAAGGCGGGCCGAACAGGTCCCCAATAACATCAACGGGGCTGTAGTGGAGCGGGTCGAGAGTTAAGTTCCTTGGTGTCCACATCACCAACGATAAGACGTGAAGAGGGCACAACAAATATTTTCCCCCTCAGAAGACTGGATAGATTTGGCATGGATCCCCAGATCCTCAAAAAGGTCTACACCCTTCGAGAGCATCCTGACCGGTTGCGTCACCACCTGGTTTGGCAACTGCTCAGCATCTGACCGTAAGGCTCTAAAGAGGTAGTGCGTACGGCCCAGTACATCACTGAGGCCAAGCCTCCTGCAATCCAATAACTATATAATAGGCGGTGTCAGAGGAAAGCCCATAAAATTGTCAGACACCAGTCACTCAAGTCAGACTGTTTTCTCTTCTCCCGCACAGCAAGCGGTACCATAGCGCCAAGTCAAGCACCAAAAGGCTCCTTAACAGCTTCTACCCCATAAGCCATAAGACTGCTGAACAATTAATTAATGAAATGGACACCGGACAATTACATTGAACCCCCCCTCCATTTGTTTAGTACATTGCTGCTACTGGCTGTTTATTATCTATGCATAGTCACTTCACCCCTACCTACATGTACAAATTACCTCTAACCTGTACCCCCGCACACTGACTCGGTACAGATACCCTGTGTATATAGCCTCGTTATTGTTATGTTATTGTGTTACTTTTTATTATTTTTTACTTTAGTTTATTTGGTAAATATTTTCTTAACCAACAGTGCAGTTCAAGAAGAGTTAAGGGCTTGTAAGTCAGCATTTCACAGTAAAGTCTACACTTATTGGATTTGGCGCATGTGACAAATAAAGTTTGATGTCCATGTCACAAACAACGAAAGCTGGTGAGTCCATTGCTGATGTTTTTTTGCTTGAGATGTAGGGCCTGCTCTCAGTGATGACATTTTGTGCTGATAATCGGCCCGTAGCATTGTCACCAGCTTGTTCTATCTAACCGGTGACGTCCCTTCTTCTCCCCTGTCTCGCCGTTTCATTTGGTATCAGCGTGGGGAACTCGCTCAGTGCACACTGTTCTGGTTATTTTGCACTTTTTTGCCTCGGAGGTGTAGTTTATTCAGGCGGAGGCTCAGAATCAGAAGAATAATCTATCAGAGATGTCATGATTCATTTCTTTCCTGCCATCGGAGTTTTAATTACGGTCTGGTAGCACTGCTAACACAGCATGCGCATCCGTTTCTCTTCATCTTCTTGCCATTTTAAAATATGCATGCTCTCACTGTGTACTCCAAGTAGGTCAGAGTACACTGATAAAACTGCTTGGATTTGGTGGAATGATATAGGGTACATACCATTTTGAGATTAGAATATACCAATATAAGAATGGCACACCCTGTTCTTCATTCACAATTGGTGATTACATAATTTTGCATCGTTTGCTTCCCTCGCTCATCAACTAACAAATTCTCCCCGATCATGCTTTAGGAGCGGAGCAGGCCCTACTGTCAGGAGAAGGAGCGGAGCAGGCCCTTCTGTCAGGAGAAGGAGCGGAGCAGGCCCTTCTGTCAGGAGAAGGAGCGGAGCAGGCCCTTCTGTCAGGAGAAGGAGCGGAGCAGGCCCTTCTGTCAGGAGAAGGAGCGGAGCAGGCCCTTCTGTCAGGAGAAGGAGCGGAGCAGGCCCTTCTGTCAGGAGAAGGAGCAGAGCAGGGCCTACTGTCAGGAGAAGGAGGGGCAATAGTGAAAAACATTTTTAAAAATGACATGCCCTCAAAACTGGTTATAACACTAGTTCTGTTTGTGAGATTAACCTCTCAGGGATTGCTGGGGCGCTAGCGCCCCAATCCCGACACTGCCAGGTGAAATGTAAGGCGCCAAATTCAAAATCCAAAAGTTTAATTATTAAACATCCACCAATATAATATACAAGTGTTCCATACTCATCAAAAGCTCTGTTTCTTGGCAATATCACAGCGTTGTCAGATTTCAAAAAGGCTTTACGGCGAAAGCAGCACATTTGATTGTTTGAGGGTAGCACCTCACATATTTTTCCCTTAGCCATGAATCGATTAGCCATCATGGCACACACATAACACATTTCACAGCGAAAACAAATCAATTACCTGTTGAAGAACTTCTGCTGAGGTCATCCTAAGTGTCCAACGAAGACAATCCATGGTTCTTTTGTTAGAAAAAGTAATGTATTTTATCTATAAATCTCCATTTGGTTCGCGCGTTATAATCAGAAACGACAGCCTCCACTAGTCCATTGAAACGTGACGCAAACTCGTTCATCTTATACCTATAAACTTGTCCAAGAACAATCAAACAGTTTTAAATGTATCCTTAGGAACACTTTTACGTATATTTACTATTATAAATCAACCGGAATATAAACTGATCGATAAAGACGGTAAAAAAAGACACTGCGCACCTTGTCGGGAACGCGCACTGGGTACTGTTGACATAAAATGTACACTTCCTAGTTTGCTCTTCTTCTCTGGTCTAATTCATCCAAATTGAAAATTTACTGTCTCGAGACTGTTGACATCTAAAGGAAGTGATGGGTACTGCATTCATATGCCCTTATATGGTCATTTTCATGAGGGAGGGGTTCCAAATGAGCAATGTGTCAAAATCACTTTTTCCAGGACAGAAATTCCTCGGGGTTTCGCCTGCCATATGCGTTCAGAGTGTTTCCTATCCAATGGTACTAAATATGTGCATATCCTATTTTCTGGGCCTGAATGGGAGGCATTTTACTTTGGGCACGCCAGGGTCTCCAAAACCGACCCCTCAGCTGCCACTCCCTAACAAGTTAATCAATTTAACATTAGTGATGTACATTATACACAGCTTTAATGTTATATGTGCACTATAATACCTATAATAAGTTGCGGTATCAAATTACGTATGATTCAATTCCAAACTACGGTCTCCTTGGAGGCCTTAAAGAATTAAATGCAAAATATCTTATTGGTGAACTCAGAACCCTTCCACAACCTTATTTTTATATACACTTGCTTCTATTCTATATTAACCTATTTAATCCCATCAGTCACAATAGTGACCGTAAAAAAACGTTTCCAGTTATAAGGCTCTAAAAATTTTACTGAATGATATATCAATGCATTTCCAGCAAATATTGAAATAATAAAGGGTCTCAATGAAATATGTGCAGTGTCACATGTTTATTGTAAATTGTCACATGACCAGAGCTGTTTACTTCCTGGTTGCACCATGAGAAGACGATGGCTGCATCAAAGCTCCCAAACAAAAGGTTAGTAAATTATGTTAACATAAAGGACAAAGATTTTTTGGAACACATCTTTAAGGTGTCTAGTATTGATATATGCATTTGCAATTTCTCAACTTTGTTCAGTGTGGTCATAGAATGAGTAAACATGTTGACGGAAACAATAGTGACCGGCGGGATAACTGTCACGATCTTCAAAAACGGACCAAGGCGCAGCGTGCCGGGTTGAGAAAAACATGTTTATTAGTTCAACTCACCGAAACAAAAACACGAAACAAAGCTCGGACATGCACTGTGTGGTTCATAGACCCCTACAAACAAAGTTAACTTCCCACAAGGAAAGGAGGGAAAAGGGGCTACTTAAGTATGGTTCCCAATCAGAGACAACGATGGACAGCTGTCCCTGATTGAGAGCCATACCCGGCCAAAACAAAGAAATACAAAAGTGAACATAATGCCCACCCCAAATCACACCATGACAAAACCAAAATGAGACATAAAAAGGCTCATACTTAAGTATGGTAACCATACTTAAGTAGCCCCTTTTCCCTCCTTTCCTTGTGGGAAGTTAACTTTGAAGCAGTACAACGGACTCTAGAAAGAAAAGAAAAGTTGACGAAAAAGGGAAACGTGTACTTGGTTCTGAAGCCTACCTCTATAATATACACTGCTCAAAAAAATAAAGGGAACACTAAAATAACACATCATAGATCTGAATGAATGAAATAATCTTATTAAATACTTTTTTCTTTACATAGTTGAATGTGCTGACAACAAAATCACAAAAATTATCAATGGAAATCAAATTTATCAACCCATGGAGGTCTGGATTTGGAGTCCCACTCAAAATTAAAGTGGAAAACCACACTACAGCCTGATCAAACTTTGATGTAATGTCCTTAAAACAAGTCAAAATGAGGCTCAGTAGTGTGTGTGGCCTCCACGTGCCTGAATGACCTCCCTACAATGCCTGGGCATGCTCCTGATGAGGTGGCGGATGGTCTCCTGAGGGATCTCCTCCCAGACCTGGACTAAAGCATCCGCCAACTCCTGGACAGTCTGTGGTGCAACGTGGCGTTGGTGGATGGAGCGAGACATGATGCCCCAGATGTGCTCAATTGGATTCAGGTCTGGGGAACGGGCGGGCCAGTCCTTAGCATAAATGCCTTCCTCTTGCAGGAACTGCTGACACACTCCAGCCACATGAGGTCTAGCATTGTCTTGCATTAGGAGGAACCCAGGGCCAACCGCACCAGCATATGGTCTCACAAGGGGTCTGAGGATCTCATCTCGGTACCTAATGGCAGTCAGGCTACTTCTGGCCAGCACATGGAGGGCTGTGCGGCCCCCCAAAGAAATGCCACCCCACACCATGACTGACCCACCGCCAAACCGGTCATGCTGGAGGATGTTGCAGGCAGCAGAACGTTCTCCACGGCGTCTCCAGACTCTGTCACGTGCTCAGTGTGAACCTGCTTTCATCTGTGAAGAGCACAGGGCGCCAGTGGCGAATTTGCCAATCTTGGTGTTCTCTGGCAAATGCCAAACGTCCTGCACGGTGTTGGGCTGTAAGCACAATCCCCACCTGTGGACGTTGGGCCCTCATACCACCCTCATGGAGTCTGTTTCTGACCGTTTGAGCAGACACATGCACATTTGTGGCCTGCTGGAGGTCATTTTGCAGGGCTCTGGCAGTGCTCCTCCTTGCACAAAGGCGGAGGTAGTGGTCCTGCTGCTGGGTTGTTGCCTTCCTACGGCCTCCTCCACGTCTCCTGATGTACTGGCCTGTCTCCTGGTAGCGCCTCCATGCTCTGGACACTACGCTGACAGACACAGCAAACCTTCTTGCCACAGCTCGCATTGATGTGCCATCCTGGATGAGCTGCACTACCTGAGCCACTTGTGTGGGTTGTAGACTCCGTCTCATGCTACCACTAGAGTGAAAGCACCGCCAGCATTCAAAAGTGACCAAAACATCAGCCAGGAAGCATAGGAACTGAGAAGTGGTCTGTGGTCACCACCTGCAGAACCACTCCTTTATTGGGGGTGTCTTGCTAATTGCCTATAATTTCCACCTGTTGTCTATTCCATTTGCACAACAGCATGTGAAATTGATTGTCAATCAGTGTTGCTTCCTAAGTGGACAGTTTGATTTCACAGAAGTGTGATTGACTTGGAGTTACATTGTGTTGTTTAAGTGTTCCCTTTATTTTTTTGAGCAGTGTATATACACACATACAGTGAGGGAAAAAAAGTATTTGATCCCCTGCTGATTTTGTACGTTTGCCCACTGACAAAGAAATGATCAGTCTATAATTTTAATGGTAGGTATATTTGAACAGTGAGACAGAATAACAAGAAAAAAAATCCAGAAAAACGCATGTGAAAAATGTTATAAATTGGTTTCCATTTTAATGAGGGAAATAAGTATTTGACCCCTCTGCAAAACATGACTTAGTACTTGGTGGCAAAACCCTTGTTGGCAATCACAGAGGTCAGATGTTTCTTGTAGTTGGCCACCAGGTTTGCACACATCTCAGGAGGGATTTTGTCCCACTCTTCTTTGCAGATCTTCGCCAAGTCATTAAAGGTTTCGAGGCTGACGTTTGGCAACTCGAACCTTCAGCTCCCTCCACAGATTTGGGATTAAGGCCTGGAGACTGGCTAGGCCACTCCAGGACCTTAATGTGCTTCTTTTTGAGCCACTCCGTTGTTGCCTTGGCCGTGTGTTTTGGGTCATTGTCATGCTGGAATACCCATCCACAACCCATTTTCAATACCCTGGCTGAGGGAAGAAGGTTCTCACCCAAGATTTGACAGTACATGGCCCCGTCCATCGTCCCTTTGATGCGGTGAAGTTGTCCTGTCCCCTTAGCAGAAAAACACCCCCAAAGCATAATGTTTCCATCTCCATGTGCTTTCTTGAGCAGGGGGACCTTGCGGGTGCTACAGGATTTCAGTCCTTCACGGCGTAGTGTGTTACCAATTGTTTTCTTGGTGACTATGGTCCCAGCTGCCTTGAGATCATTGACAAGATCCTCCCATGTAGTTCTGGGATGATTCCTCACCGTTCTCATGATCATTGCAACTCCACGTGGTGAAATCTTGCATGGAGCCCCAAGCCGAGGGAGATTGACAGTTCTTTTGTGTTTCTTCCATTTGCGAATAATCGCACCAACTGTTGTCACCTTCTCACCAAGCTGCTTGGCGATGGTCTTGTAGCCCATTCCAGCCTTGTGTAGGTCTACAATCTTGTCCCTGACATTCTTGGAGAGCTCTTTGGTCTTGGCCATGGTGGAGAGTTTGGAATCGGATTGATTGATTGCTTCTGTGCCTTTTATACAGGTAACAAGCTGAGATTAGGAGCACTCCCTTTAAATAGTGTGCTCCTAATCTCAGCTCGTTACCTGTATAAAAGACACCTAGGAGCCAGAAATCTTTCTGATTGAGAGTGTGTCAAATACTTATTTCCCTCATTAAAATGCAAATCAATTGATAACGTTTTTCACATGCGTTTTTCTGGATTTTTTTTGTTCTTCTATCTCTCACTGTTCAAATAAACCTACCATTAAAATTATAGACGGATCATTTCTTTGTCAGTGGGCAAACGTACAAAATCAGCAGGGGATCAATTACTTTTTTCCCCTCACTGTAGACCATGCACAGTAGATTTGTTTTAGGGTGTAAGAGTATGTTGGTTGTACAACATTCTCCATAGCACGAAACACAGAAGAAAATTCACTGCCTGTACACCTTGCTCCGGAGACCTTGTTTTTAGATCTTGTCCCAGAATATGTTGACATGTTGTGATATTAGCAGTTTGTCCCTTTCTCTGCAAATGCAACCAAAGATGCTGCACCCAGTGATCTTTTGAATGTCTGTAGTGCATTTCTGACAGAAGTTAACAAATGCCCTCTTTTCTGCAAATCTAATGAGTCTTCAGCGAGTGTGAGCAGCCTGTTTCTATATTTAGTCCCTTATCTTAGCAGCGTGGATAACCCATCTCAACCAAGATTGCAATGCCGCCACTGAGAAGCTTGATGTAGGCTTTAAAACCTCTACCGGATCAGTGTCCCTCCCCTGGGACCGTTTTGCTAACGTGCTAGCATGACTTTAACAAGAACATTTCCAAGGACATAGACATGTCTTATATGGGCAGAGAGCTTAAATTATTGTTAACCTCTTAAGCATTCTCAATTACCAGTGGGTCGCTAGCGGGCTCATCCCGACACTACCAGCTAAAATCTAAAGCGCCAAATTCAAAATCCGATAGTTGAATTATTAAACATCCAGCAATATACAAGTGTTCCATACTCATCAAAAGCTCTGTTTCTTGGCAATATCACAGCGTTGTCAGATTTCAAAAAGGCTTTACGGCGAAAGCAGCACATTCATTTGTTTGAGGCTAGCACCTCACATATTTTCCAATAGCCATGTATCGATTAGCCATCATGGCACACACAACACATTTCACAGCGAAAACAAATCAATTACCTGTTGAAGAACTTCTGCTGAGGTCATCCTAAGTGTCCAACGAAGACAATCCATGGTTCTTTTGTTAGAAAAAGTAACGTCTTTTATCCATAAATCCTCCATTTGGTTTGCGCGTTATAATCAGAAACGACAGCCTCCACTCCTCTATTGAAACGCGGCGCCAACTCGTTCAAATTATACCTATAAACTTGTCCAAGAACAATCAAACATAGTTTTAAATGTATCCTTAGGAACACTTTTACGTATATTTACTATTATAAATCAGCCGGAATATAAACTGAACGCTAAATACGATAAATAAGGCACTGCTTGCGCCTTCTCGTCTTGTAGCGCAATCTGAAGAGTTTTCAGAACGTGGTGTCCCATTGCCATGCTGTTTATCAATGGTCGAAATTCCTCCAAGATGGAGTAAAACACAGTCTCGTGGTTGATGACATCATAAGGAAGCGACGTGCACTGCGTTCATATGCCTATATATGGTCATTTTCGATAGGGAGGGGTTCCAAAATGAGCAATGTGTCAAAATGACTTTTTCCAGGACAGAGATTCCTCAGGGTTTTGCCTGCTATATGCGTTCTGATTGACCCATAGACAAATGGTTAACAGTTTTGGAAAATTCTGAGTGTTTCCTATCCAATGGTACTAAATATATGCATATCCCATTTTCTGGGCCTAAATGGCTCTCCAAAACAGTCACCTCTGCTGCTGGAGCTTGTGAGGTTAATCTAACTGCACTGTCCAATTTAATGGCCAAAATATAAATTGCGCCTAAACTGCAATATTACATTATGGCCTTTCTCTTGCATTGCAAAGATGAAAATAAATGCATGTTTTTTGGTTTGTATTATATTTTACCATATCTAATGTGTTATATTCTCCAACATTAATTTCACATTTCCACAAACGTCAAAGTGTTTCCTTTCAAATGGTATCAAGAACATGCATTTTATTGCTTCAGGTCCTGAGCTACAGGCAGTTAGCCAATTTTAGGGGAAAATTTAAAAAAGGGTCTGATCCTTAAGAAGTATTAAGGGCACAATCTGTGATTTCAACAGCCTGACCCTGCCACTTACCCGTACAGTGGATTAGGCTGGGATAATATAAACAACCTCACATTTATAGAGAGCTATGAATGCAAGGACGGACAGTCCATGAGGTCAAAGTGATCAACATATTTCAAAGCTATGCGTTGCTTGTTTACAAAGACAACAAAAACAAACAATGGCATAACCTTAGATGGGGTTTTGGGCCAGGACGTGACCAGGGGTGTTGTGTATTTTATGTTGGTTTTGAGTTGGTTCCCAATTAGAGGCAGCTGTTAGCTGTTGCCTCTAATTGGGAATCCTATTTAGTTTGTTCTCTCCCCACCTGTGTTGGTGGGTTATTGAATGTTTGTATGTTGTTAGTGCCTGCGCGCTACACATGTCTGGTCATCCGTCTTTTTTTTGTTTTGAAGGTTTCACATGCAATAAATATGTGGAACGCTATGCACGTTGCGCCTTGGTCCAGTCTTTTTGAAGGAGATCGTGACAGATATTGTCACGCCCTGGCCATAGAGAGCCCTCTAGGTATCTCTATGGTGTGTTGGGTCAGGGCATGACACGGTTTTCTAGGGAACTCTATGTTGTGTTTTGAGTTGGTTCCCAATTAGAGGAAGCTGGTTGTCGTTGCCTCTAATTGGGAATCCTATATAAGTTTGTTCCCTCCCCACCTGCCTGGTGGGTTATTGTTTGTTTTTGAATGTGTTTAGTTAGTGCCAGTGTGTGCTACACACAGTTAGTGCCGATCGTTGTTCTTTCTTTGTTTGTTTCTTGCATTTGTAAGTTTCACTTTTATTAAAAATAAAGAAAAGCCACACACTCTAGGAGCTCAGATGCAAAAAATATTTTATGTCCAACGTTTCGACAGGCAAGCTGTCTTCATCAGGGTATAATCACAAACACTGCGGGATGACTCGTTTATATAGTGTCAAAGGACAACACAGGTGTCTGTAATCATGGCCAAATGTGGCCTAATATCATTGGTTAATTCTGAGATATTAAAATGACACAAAAAACAAATGGATAGCATACGATCATAGATTAAGGCTACATAAGCCTACAAACAATCACAATGGCAAAGTCATAATCACAAGAATGGTTTCAGATCAAAGTCTATGTTGAGACCGAAGGGAGCGAGGGTCTTTAAATTAAAGATCCAGGCAGCCTCTCGTTTTAACAATAAATTGTCGAGGTCACCCCCTCTCCTAGGGAGGGTGACATGTTCAATGCCAATATAACGCAAAGATGAATTCGAGTGGTTTGCTTCCAAAAAATGGATCTTTAATTTAAAGACCCTCGCTCCCTTCGGTCTCAACATAGACTTTGATCTGAAACCATTCTTGTGATTATGACTTTGCCTTTGTGACTTTGCCCTCTAGGGCGTGACTAGGTTTTCTAGGAAACTCTGTTGTGTTTTGAGTTGGTTCCCAATTAGAGGCAGCTGGTTGTCGTTGCCTCTAATTGGGAATCCTGTATAAGTTTGTTCCCTCCCCACCTGCCTGGTGGGTTATTGTTTGTTTTTCAATGTGTTTAGTTAGTGCTGATCATTGTTCTTTCTTTGTTTCTTGCATTTGTAAGTTTCACTTCTTTTATTGAACATGTGGAACTACACCCGCGCTGCACTTTGGTCCAATCCTTCCAGCGATCGTGACAGATATGGGGTAAAGTCAGTTGTACTAAGGGCATAAGGCATTCATGTTTCATTCTTCCAAAATCCAAAAAATAAAACATGAATCAGCAAGAAATATTACAGATTATGCCTTTAAGGATTGCACCATTTAGAATTCATCATGACCGTGTAAGTAAAGACCCTGCATTCAGATTTGACTCTAGAGCAAAGACGTTCTAAAAGACAGCCCAAACAGCAAATAAGGTCACACATGACACATATCTGACTTTTGTCATGTACTATTTTTAGGCTGTAAATCTTTGAGTATGTCATAGTTTTGTTGTAGTAGAAACAATGACTGGTCATTTCCACCCAAACTCTTGGCATTTTTAAAAGAAAGGTTTGTGACTGCTTGTTTTAGTAGCTTCTTTTAGAGGACCTGAGCCTTAGGCCCATTCCTCAGGAATACCTGGCCTGATGACTCTTTGCTGTCCCCAGTCCACCTGGCTGTGCTCCTGCTCCAGTTTCAACTGTTCTGCCTGCAGCTATGGAACCCTGACCTCTTCACCAGACATACTAGCTGTCCCAGACCTGCTGTTTTCAACTCTCTAGAGACAGCAGGAGCGGTAGAGATACTCTGAATGATCGGCTATGAAAAGCCAACCGACATTTACTCCTGAGGTGCTGACCTGTTGCACCCTCGACAACCACTGTGATTATTATTATTTGACCCTGCTGGTCATCTATGAACATTTAAAAATCTTGGCCATGTTCTGTTATAATCTGTACCTGGCACAGCCAGAAGAGGACTGGCCACCCCTCATAGCCTGGTTCCTCTAGGTTTCTTCCTAGGTTCTGTTTTTCCTAACCACCATGCTTTTACACCTGCATTGCTTGCTGTTTGGGGTTTTAGGCTGGGTTTCTGTACAGCACTTTGTGACATCAGCTGATGTATTTATAAAGCCCTTCTTACATTTGATTGATTGACAGATGCTCCCTAAAAAGACATGACATATCCTGTAATTTCAGATAGTTTCCCATAAATGGAATCCCATGGACAAGCCATGTTTCTACATTATGCTGTAATGAAAAGCTGCATAAAATACATCTCTGGCATTAAAACTATCATATGCCAAGGGGGGACAGTATGGATGCTGTGTTAACTTTTATTTAGCTTTATTTACTATTATTCTTTATTTAGATTTATTTAGTAAAATCAGCTCAATTTTATTTATGAATTGAGTGGGCAGGCCTCGGCTTGAGCCTTGTGGAAATGTATTTTCAATAGCGTCTGACAGACTAAAGCTCATTGTGAGTTCATATTGATCGACGGAGAATGATGGAGCTCTAAAATCGATGTGAGCAATCACTGCAAACACCCAACAACAAGCTGTATGATCTCATATTGCAATTTTAGTCAAACTTGAATTTGGGCCAAATTATGTTTTTCTAGCCGTTTACCCACATCATTGAGCACTGGAAAGTGGGATGTTTATTATAGCTCTTATAGAGCTCAGCATTCTGGGAACACCAGGCAAAAATACATTTGCCTTGCATGGTTGCAACAAAATTCAGGGTTCATACGGTCATGAAAATCCAGGAAATTTTCAAAACGGTGTCTTCCAGGTTTTGGAAAAGTAATGTAAAGATTGTATAATTTCTGTTAATATAATTTATTAGGCACAGTTTTTAAATATTGTATCCATCAAATAAAAATCAACATATCAGCCAGGATCGGAATGACACTAGCGCGTCTGTTTGCGCACATCACCTGCATAGTGCGAGACTAGTGGAGAAAAATACAGTGGCATTAAAGCAGCAAGTAGGTCTAGTTTATAAAATATGATAGAGAACAGATTAACTAGGTAGCCAATTCAAAACATCTCTTGTACCCTCTAGTTAAGTGATGAGCTATTATTAGAATGTAATGTTTTCGCAATTTCAGCGAATAAGGCCACATACAGTTGATTTACTTTTAATGATTCATATGATTCATTTGAAATATATATTTTTACAAATGATTCACCACATTCAATCGCGGTTAATTGAATCATGTGAATCAAAATACATTTGTGAAACGTGAACATTCATTGTAGGAATAAAGAATAGATGTAGCCTTTCGTTTGGATTATGTGGCTTCAGAACTTGTTTTGTAGATACTTCCTGTTGATTTGGGTATCCAATGTATGGGACATTGAAACTCAATAGATGCTCGTTAGCCTGCAAAGTAAACACTGCTAAGGTAGCTAAGATAAATGACTAAACTAGAAAAGGTACATTTCCTGAAAATGTGTGGGCTTGCTTCAGATTTGCAACCTACCATAGCCATTTGATCTTTGATATATTGAATGTGCAAATTATTTCAAATGGCATAAAACATATTTGGTTGTAATGTTGCAATGTTTTACATCAAGGACGGTCAATCATTCTCCAGGAGAGTTGATGGCCTGGCGTGCAGGCTTTTATTCCATTCTCCCTCTAACACGCCACATTTTAGAAATGAGCTGCTCAACCGGACCTTGATAAACTGGCTCTGAAGCGTTTGAGCAGGACTTGCTCAAAAGCCTACACACCCAGCAGCTCTCCAGGCTGAGTGTTGACCATGTGTTTTATACAGTTGCCTAACAGTATTCTACTTTATGTGGGGTTAAGTGCCTTGCTCAACGACAGATGGTACATGGGATCAGAGAGCAGAGATACCACATTCCACTTACTTTTTAATACGTACATAGACGCTGTCAATTTAGTTAAGAGTCAAGGAGAAGTAAAGGAATTCCATCTGTCAAAATGTGTATGAACCCTGAATATGAATAAATAGATTAATTAATGACTATAGCACAACAGATGTCAGTCAAACCTTTCATTAGATGTACTCAGGAGGAATGTAACATTTTATTTAATCAACCATACTGCAATTATTGATGCCAAGGGAATTGAGATATGCTGCAGCTTCAGGCTAAACATACTTCAATAACAATATTGACAACCCTCATTCATACACCTGTCTAACCAAACTTAAAAGCTAAGTCAATCTATGAATGGCATGTATGTAATTATAGTAAGTGGATTTGGAAATCAGAGTGTCATGTGTCAGAAGATCAGGACTAATTCTCCATATCATGCGTCGGTATTTAAGTGATTAAAGCCGCTGGAGCTTTTATAGTTAAATTATAAAGCCTCACTGACAGACTCAGATATTGTTATTGTAATACATTAGAGAACTGGCATTTTCACATTTGAATTCTAAAGTGATGGTAATTGCCGTATTGCTGTCATCTTAAAATTGGATAATGTACTTTGTAGTTGTTGGGAGAGGGAGTATAACCCTACTAAAAAAGCTACCAAGAACAGCTTCTATACCCTAGCCATAGGACTGCTACATAGCTAACAAAATGGCTTCGGTCTATCTGCATTGACCTTTTTATTTTTGCAATGACTATGCACTCACAGGACTCTACACACTGATACTCCTACACACACATGTACTCACAAACAATCATAATTTACGCTGCTGCTACCCTGTGTCATATCCTGATGCCTAGTCACCTTACCACTATACACATCTACCCCTACCACTCCAGTATCCCCATACATTGTAAATATGGTATTGGCAATGACCCAGGAATTGACCCTGTATATAGCTCACTTCCTTTCTTTTGTTCTTATTTTTATTTTTTGTTCTACTTACTTTTTTTTATAGTACTATTGATATTGATTACTGCATTGTTGGGAAAGAGCTTGCAAGAACGGCATTTAACTATACTTGTGCATGTGACAAAACTTGAAACTACTGCCCAACTTGTCAAAAGTGACATGACATTAAAAGTTAATTCTATAATTTACATCATACTACCGCAACACATTAAAGGGATAGTTTGGGATTTTGAGTCAGATTATCTTGTGGATACCTTTATCTGCGTCCAGTATGAAAGAAGCTGAAGGTAGTTTTGCTAGACAATGCTAATTAGCATTAGCGCAATGACAGTCTGGTTCCTCGAGTACCCCCAACAGTCCAAATTGTTATTGTAGCCCCAGACAAGCACACCTGACTAAACTTGTCAAGTAATCATCCGGCTCTCAATAAGTTGAATTGGGTACGTTTGTCAGGGGCTACAACAAAAATGTGTGCTGTTGGGGGTACTCGAGGATCAGAGTTGGGATCCACTGGTCTACAGAAACAGCTAGCATGCTAACTGTTCCCATAGACTTCCAGTCATTGTGCTAATGCTAGTTAGCCCCCTAGAGCAGAGCTCTCCATCCCTGTTCCTGGATAGCTACCCACCTGTAAGTTTCAAATCTAATCAAATTTTATTGGTCACATAAATATATTTAGCAGATTTTATTTTGGGTGTAGAGAAATGCTTATGTTCCTAGCTCCAACAGTGCAGTAGTATCTAATATTTCACAACAATACAAATTATTTGATGGAACATTGCATTTGGCCTTACTGCTGTTAACCCATAGAAACACATTGAACAACATTCATTCGTGGCAAAACAGTTTAAAAAAAAGAATCAAAAGGAAGTATGTTTTGAAGTCTGTCCTATATCTGAGAGATATGCGAAAGCTAAGGAAATTATTCATATATATTTTTACTCATATTTAAACACTTTTTTGGCACTAAAGTACTTCAAAACGTACATTTATTTTTTTAACTGTTAATGGGTTAATTTTGATTTTCGGGATGTCTTGTGGTCTAATAAACACAGCTGCAGCTCTGCCACCTTCCACCGCAGATGTGGAAGGCCAACATTGGTGGATGCAGTGGATTGAGACGCAGCCCATGCAAAATCATCTCTATCTTAGCAAATGCGCTAACGCAAGTTAGCAACTTCCTTCAAACTGAATGGAGAGACAAATGGTATCCACAAGTTCATCCGACTCTAGGGAAGCAGATAAAGGCCCTCATTTTCGAACTATCCCTTTACCTACTCTTAAAAATAATTTTGATGGTCTCACACATTCCAACAAAATGTTATGTCTGGGCTGGAAATTACTTGTATAGCTCTCCAGAACCAAGGTTGGTGACCACTATTGAAAAGTCTTATCTGCTTGAGTCAGTCATACAACCACTCTTCCCAGGGTCTTTGCTTAAGGAAACAGTCAGAATCATGAGCATGCAAGCTGCTACCACTAACCTACAACACCTGAGCCTCCTCACACCCTGTCTCAGAACATACAAACACACCCTCCAGCCCTCTGTGCAAACACAATGTTAAACAGTGGTGCAAAACAGGAGAAAGTGGCTAGGCTAGGAAGTGGTGCCTGGAGAAGCGGGTATATTCAAATTTTGCACACAAAAAAAAATAATTGGCCCTCCCAGCGAAGGACAGGTACCCTGTGCAAAAAATTAAATGACAAACAGTGGCATACTCTGAATGACCTAAAATGATATATCCCATATTGGTCTTTCACAGTCAGGCCAACCCAAGTGTCGTGACTTAAATAACTAACATTAATCTGAAGAATGTTATCATCTAATTAACTATGTTAAATTGTTCCCCGATTAAATGAATGATGTAACTCATTAGGATCTGGGGCACCACGAGAGCGGTTCTTTAAAGAGTTACCATCTCCCGAATTAAACTCTACAAGGTCTTTACCTATCAAGTCTATAAACAGTCAACTTAATCATAACCTTGTATCATATCGTCAATCTGAACAGTCGTAATCTCCTTGTATCTGCAAAAACCAGAGCCTTATTTAGATTCAGTACTACACAAATTGGTTTATTTATTTACTAGCTATTTAAATGGGAACACAGGAGAAACACAGTCTGCTGCGGTTATTGACTGGAGACTTAATATGTTATAACAGGTCCCTAGTGGAATGACAACATGGCTGCTTGTTACGAAAGAGAGGGAAGGACAGAGGCACTTAACATTGGTACATTCAGAAACTACTCTCCAACTACAGTACCCATATACATTGCACACAAACCACCACCCGCTTTGAGTAAGAAATCATGAATGTATTTACGTGAAATGCCTGGGTTCGCTGGGGATCTCTCTCGGTGAACAGGACAGCCTTGGAAAGGGAGTTGGGCCTTTTTGCAGCACGCTTGTAATGCTCTGATTGTCCAAAATGGTTCCAACAAGTCTTCTGTTGTCCTTCTCTGTAGTTGTCTGGTATCCGATGACTTGTGTAGTCCTGAACAGAACTACAGAGTTGACTTTCCTTCCATTCACTCTTGAAGATACTTCTTTGAAGTTTCCCAGTGGGGTGATGAGTGGCGTAATATGATGGTTTGAGCAGAGTAACAGAACGGTTCTACTTAAATTCCCTTTCGAAGATACTTTACTTAGGACTGCTAATCAGCTGTACCAGTGATTGTCCGGGAGGTGAGTTTTTTGTCTCTACTTCATGTTGAGATTCAAAGTTCAAACCATTTTAAACGTGCAGCTGCAGCTACATGTTTTTCTTGTCTGGTATGTTCATTTCTTAACCCATCATTTATACAGTTTGCAGGAAAGGGACTCTTTCGGCAGGCTGACACGCTCTCTGACCTCACTCAGAGGTGGTGACCACTTACTGTGCACAGTTATAAAAACAATTGTCTCATAGCTTCTCAAATCACATCCCTCTCTAAAAACTTCAGGCTTTTTTCAGAATAAACTGCCTGTTACTCAGGCCCAGGAAATGCATATAATTGGTAGTATTGGATAGATAACACTGAAGTTTCTAAAACTGTTAAAATAATGTCTGAGTATAACAGAACTGATATCGCAGGCGAAAACCTGAGGAAAATCTTTCCGGAAAATGTGTTTTTTTGATGTCACAGTTTTCCCACTGACTTGCTATTCACTATAGAGGGAATTAGCTCCTAGTTTGCAGTTCCTATGGCTTCCACTAGATGTCAGTCTTTAGACATGGTTTTTTATGAACAAGAAATAGAAGTTCTGAGAAGTGGCTGTTGGAACTGACACTACTGTTTTGCGCTCGTGACTGTGTGCGCGCTCTTCGTTATTTTTCTTTCCTATTGAACAGGCTATTCTCATCCTGAAATATTATCATTTATTTACATATTAGGGTACCTGAGGATTTATTAGAAACGTTGTTTGACTTGTTTGGATGAAGTTTATCGATAACTTTTTTAGGTTTTCTTGGTCTGTATATTGAACGAGTGGAACAGGTGGATTACTGAACCAAACGCGCCAACAAAACAGAGTTTTTGGGATATAAAGAGGGACTTTATCGAACAAAACAACCATTCTTTGTGTTCCTGGGACCCGTGGGATTGCAACCAAAGGAAGATCTTCAAAAGGTAAGTGATTTATTGTATCGCTATATTTGATTTTGTAATGCCTGTGCTGGTTTGAAATATATTTTTATGCAGGAAGTATGCTGGGCGCTCCGATGATAATCAAATGCTATGTTTTTTCCGTAAAGCCTACTGTAAATCGGACAAAGTGGTTCGATTACCAAGATTCTAAGCTAAAGAATGATGTAAGGCACTTGTGTTTTCATGAATGTTTAATATTACGATTTTTGTATTTTGAATTTGCCGCTCTGCAATTTCATCGGATGTTGTCAAATCAATCCCGCAAGCGGGATCCGATCCCTAACAGGTTTTAAGAAACACTGAAATTATTTTTCATATTACATGCACAATACATAGTATGGAAACTCCATAAATGTAGTGGGTATACTTTCCAAGTTACAGTATTTATTTTATAACATTTTAATGAAATCACAAAATAACTAATTGACAGTGTTCTATAGATTGCCTCACACCATTCCCCAGGTTCTATGTTAAAAATATTGTTCCAGTATTCGCTTTTGAACATTTCAGTTTTAGTGGCAAAAAGGTGTGTTGAGACAAAGCACATTTCTTGAAGAGCACAGCCCTGGATCTTCTCCCTTGATTAACAACAGGACGTGAGTGTCAATTCCAACTAGTTATTTTCTCCCCCTCTACGGGTGAAAGGGGGTCTGATTTGAAGTTATTCAATCCAAACCTGATCTGACCTATTTGGATTATCGTGGACAGTCATGACACAAGCTGTACTGTACATAGGCTAATAGTAGGCCTATTATTGAAATAGATTAGTCAAATTCAGTTTTGGGCTCTCAAAGTCACACTTTAATAGAAAAAAAACCTATCCATCTACCATTAGACGTTAGGCCCATCATTAGCGTCGCTACATTTTTCCTGTTCGTTAATTGTTTGAAACCTGGATGTTTTACTTCCTACTATGAGGCATGTCTTACCTTGCTTCAAAGTAGCCTATAGCCACAATCCCACCATAGAAAAGTGGAGGTAATTATTTTATCAAGACTCTCCTGTTTTATTGGTTTTCTTTCATTGTCTAGCAGCCAAAGGCATTATCCTAGTCATATCAGCAACCCAGGATAATTGTTGCATCTTAAGATCTCCCTTCTTCCTAACATATATTTCCATCTCCATGAATCCGCTCGCATGTGCGGGGTGTTCATTTTAGAACTGTGTTTTCCACAAATTGCATTTTGGAACATTTGTGTATTGGCCTACCGCCATGTGCACATAGCTAAGCTTAAAATGTGAATAGTTTATCAACATTTTAAGCGAAACATTCTGATATTTTCCATTAGCCTTATTCATTGATACGGCGTATACCTCCACTAGACTACTTTGATACCCATTGTGGGGATTAAGTAGTGAGTATATGCAATAACATTAAAAAAAGTGGGTATGTGCCGTATATCTGCAAATACCCTCCACTACATCACGGAGACTAAGACAAAAAGCCTTTTGTTTTGGGATATTGCATTTTTGTGGTAAGCCACCATGCACCACGGGAAGGCAAGAGAACACAGCTTGAGCTCTTTCTAGACTCTGCTCTGTGTGAGACTATGGAGTAATCACCACACCCGACTGTGTAGCAGCGGTCCCCAAGCCTATTTTAAAGGCCCACTCATTTTTTACAGCCGTTCTGTATCATTTAAACTAATGATACACCCAGTGAGTCTTTAGA
The DNA here is from genome assembly GCA_030435695.1 of Brachymystax lenok tsinlingensis. Taxonomy (NCBI): domain Eukaryota; kingdom Metazoa; phylum Chordata; class Actinopteri; order Salmoniformes; family Salmonidae; genus Brachymystax; species Brachymystax lenok. The sequence goes on along the minus strand of CM059785.1, from coordinate 42,596,761 downwards.
ATTTGAGTGATTGCATTTCTCCAATTCCCTTCCATCAGCTCATTATAAATCAAATGGTAGGGATGCCGTTTTGTTGTTTTCAAATTAAGGAGCGTGCTTTTGAAGCTGCACGGCTGATACCAACGTGTTTAAAGAGAACGTATGCAGCGGTGCATATCAATGGTCTCAGTGTGACACTGATAAGGCAGGAGACGGGTAAATGTTCATGGTTGCAACACTAAAGTTGATACCCATAGGAAAGGAAAATCAATAATGAGATCTATCACCTTTGTCTCCTAATCACAACTGAGTACTATTCAACACTAAAGAGATTTGTTTCTGAGAAATAACCATTAATTGGTCAATGTATGAGTTCTATAAGTTCTCTTAAGTGTCTCCTTTCAATGAAATCCGCACACCGAGTTTCTCCCTGCAACTTCATACTATAGGCATACACTAATGGCACAGTGTGTTAACCCATAACCCAAAAACTTTTGGCACTGCACTGTCACTGACTGAAGAGTCAGTCTGCCCTCCGAATTCGCTACAACGTTCTGCTGTGTAGCCTAAAGGCGAACACCTTGCAGAGCCAATTATAGTAGCTTAGAGTGTCTAACAGCTAGGCCCATATGACGAAAGGAAAGTTCAAAATCAGGGGGAACTAAAATATGTGCGAAATGGCAACTATTAACGACCTATCCATGGTGCTTTACTAACAGTATTTCCCCCTTATGGCAACTATATTTCTAATGTCCGTAGGCTAGTATGCTAGCCTAGCTAGTATGCTAGCCTACGTGAGCACACCCAAAGAAACAAATTCTTGGGATCCTGGGGACTATATGCGTGTGCAGGCTCCAAATTCTCTGCATCATTTTGTCTATACAGTGCGCCACTAGATTGAGGTAGCCTACCCTAACCTGTAGGCTAATAGTATGCCTATGTTACATTGGGCAAGTGAAAGTAAATTAGACTATAGCCTATTTGCATTTTAGGGCTATATCCAACTGCTGCGGGAGGAGTGAAGAAATTTTACGCAAACGTGCCTGTGGGAGGCGAGGCAACACTTGCATGTGCACAGCAGCTAATTAGGCGCTGTTTGACTATAGTCATGGATGGATTCTACTTTATCTTGAAATAATAATTGATATAAATCAAAACAAATTTTATTTGTCACATACACATGGTTAGCAGATGTTAATGCGAGTGTAGCAAAATGCTTGTGCTTCTAGTTCCGACCATGCAGTAGTATCTAACAAGTAGTCGAACAATTTCACAACTACCTTATACACACACAAGTGTAATGGAATGAATACGAGTATGTGCATATAAATATATGGATGAGCGATGGCTGACCGGCATAGGCAAGATGCAGTAGATGGTATAGAGTACAGTGTATACATTTTATATAAGTAATGTTGGATATGTAAACATTACATACAACATTGTTTAAAGTGGCTAGTGATACATTTGTTACATCCAATTTTCTATTATTTAAAGTGGCTAGAGATTTAAGTCAGTATGTTGGCAGCAGCCACTCAATGTTAGTGATGGCTGTTTAACAGTCTGTTGGCCTTGAGGTAGAAGCTGTTTTTCAGTCTCTCGGTCCCAGCTTTGATTCACCTGTACTGACCTCGCCTTCTGGATGATAGCGGGGTGAACAGGCAGTGGCTCGGGGGGTTGTTGTCCTTGAAATAGGCCTCTTAGACCAATCTTGCTCAATGATCATAGGCTATGTATAAAGAAATAATCAATAATCTGATATGACTTGGTTTATGGAGATATTAAGCTATAGGCTTTCACTTATAAATATCTATAGGTGATGTCTTCAAGGAAAGGAATGAAGAATGCATAGACACTGGCTTAAAACAGTTTCTCTGGACCCCCACAAAGTCGGAATTCACCCAGATTTGAAAATGTACACTATCGTTCAAAGGTTTGGGGTCACTTAGAAATGTCATTTTTTTGTCCTTTAAAATAACAAATTTATCAGAAATACAGTGTAGACATTGTTAATGTTGTAAATTACCATTGTAGCTGGCAACGGCAGATTTTTTTATGGAATATCTACATAGGCGTACAGAGGCCCATTATCAGCAACCATCACTCCAGTGTTCCAGTGGCACGTTGTGTTAGCTAATCCAAGTTTATAATTTTAAAAAGGCTAATTGATCATTAGAAAACCCTTTTGCAATTATGTTAGCACAGCTGAAAATTGTTGTTCTGATTAAAGAAGCAATAAAACTGGCCTTCTTCAGTTGAGTATCTGGACATCAGCATTTGTGGGTTCAATTACAGGCTCAAAATGGCCAGAAACAAAGACCTTTCTTCTGAATCTCGTCAGTCTATTCTTGTTCTGAGAAATGAAGGCTATTCCATGTGAGAAATTGCCAAGAAACAGAAGATCTCGTACAATGCTGTGTACTACTCCCTGAACAGCGCAAACTGGCTCTCACCAGAATAGAAGTGGGAGGCCCCGGTGCACAACTGAGCAAGAGGGCAAGTACATTAGTGTCTAGTTTGAGAAAGACGCCGCAAGTCCTCAATTGGCAGCTTATCCGCAAAACACCAGTCTCAATGTCGACAGTGGAGAGGCGACTCCCGGATGCTGGCCTTCCTCTGTCCAGTGTGTGTTCTTTTGCCCATCTTTTATTTTTATTGGCCAGTCTGAGATATGGCATTTTCTTTGCAACTCTGCCTAGAAGGCCAGCATCCCAGTGTCGCCTCTTCACTGTTGACATTTAGACACATACATACAAAATATAAACAAAGTGTTGGTCCCATGTTTCATGAGCTGAAATAAAAGATCCAAGAAATGTTCGATATGCACAAAAAGCTTCTCTCAACTTGAGCACAAAGTGAGCTTTTCTCCTTTCACAAGATAATCTATCCACCTGACAGGTATGGCATATCAGGTGCACTTTGTGCTTGGGAAAATAAAAGGCCACTAAAATGTGCAGTTTTGTCACACAACACGATGCCACAGATGTCTCAAAGTTGAGGGAGTGTGCAATTGGCATGCTGACAGCATGAATGTCCACCAGAGCTGATGTCAGAGAATTTAATGTTAATTTCTCTACCATAAGCCACCTCCGTAATTTTAGAGAATTGGCAGTATGTCCAACCCGAATGCACAGAGATACCGTGACAAGATCCTGAGGCCCACAATTGTGCCATTCATCCCCCACCATCACCTCATGTTTCAGCATGAATGCACGGTCCAATGTCACAAGGATCTGTACACAATTCCTGGCAGCTGAACATGGCCCAGTACTTCCATGACCTGCATACTCAGACATGTCACCCATTGAGCATGTTTGGGAAGCTCTGGATCGATGTGTACAACAGCGTGTTCTATTTCCCGTCAATATCCAGCAACTTAGCATAGTCATTGTGTCACGACTTCCGCCGAAGTTGGTGCCTCTCCTTGTTCGGGCACCGCTCGGCGTCGCCGGTCTTCTAGCCATCATCAATCCATTTTTCATTTGTTTTGTCTTGTCTTCCCACACACCTGGTTTCAATTCCTTCATTACATGTTATGTATTTAACCCTCTGTTTCCCCCATGTCCTTGTCCGGAATTGTTTGTTTACTGTAAGTGTTTGTGCACGTTTTTGTACTATGGTGTGCGACGGGTTTAATACCCATTTATTCTGTTTGTTCTGTTTCCAGTGGGTTTTATTATTAACTTGTTAGGGTGTGGCAGCTGAGGGGTCGGTTTTGGAGAGCCTGGCATGCCCAAAGTAAAATGCCTCCCATTCAGGCCCAGAAAATAGGATATGCACATATTTAGTACCATTGGATAGGAAACACTCTGAATTTTCCAAAAGTGTTAACCATTTGTCTGTGAGTGAAACAGAACACATATGGCAGGCGAAACCCCGAGGAATTTCTGTCCTGGAAAAAGTGATTTTGACACATTGCTCATTTGGAACCCCTCCCTCATGAAAATGACCATAAGGGCATATGAATGCAGTACCCATCACTTCCTTTAGATGTCAACAGTCTCGAGACAGTAAATTTTCAATTTGGATGAATTAGACCAGAGAAGAAGAGCAAACCAGGACGTGTACTTTTTATGTCAACAGTACCCAGTGCGCGTTCCCGACAAGGTGCGCAGTGTCTTTTTTTACCGTCTTTATCGATCAGTTTATATTCCGGTTGATTTATAATAGTAAATATACGTAAAAGTGTTCCTAAGGATACATTTAAAACTATGTTTGATTGTTCTTGGACAAGTTTATAGGTATAAGATGAACGAGTTTGCGTCACGTTTCAATGGAGGAGTGGAAACTGTCGTTTCTGATTATAACACGCGAACCAAATGGAGGATTTATGGATAAAATACATTACTTTTTCTAGCAAAAGAACCATGGATTGTCTTCGTTGGACACTTAGGATGACCTCAGCAGAAGTTCTTCAACAGGTAATTGATTTGTTTTCCCTTTGAAATGTGTTGTGTGTGCCGTGATGGCTAATAAATTTATGGCTATGGGAGAAATATGTGAGGTGCTACCCTCAAACAATCAAATGTGCTGCTTTCGCCGTAAAGCCTTTTTGAAATCTGACAACGCTGTGATATTGCCAAGAAACAGAGCTTTTGATGAGTATGGAACACTTGTATATTGGTGGATGTTTAATAATTCAACTTTTGGATTTTGAATTTGGCGCCTTACATTTCACCTGGTAGTGTCGGGATTGGGGCGCTAGCGCCCCAGCAATCCCTGAGAGTTTAACCTCTCCAGGCACCGGGGCAGTATTCGGAGGTTTGGAGAGTCTGGCGTGCCCAAAGTAAAATGCCTGCCACTCAGGCCCAGAAACTAGGATATGCACATAATTAGTACTATTGGATAGGATACGTTTATTGGATAAGTTTCTAAAACTGTTAAAATAATGTCTGTGAGTATAGCAGAACTGATATAGCAGGCGAAAACCCGAGGAAATTCTGTCCAGAATTTATTTTATTTGTGACATGCCCTCACTTTCAATGCCTGCCTATGGGATTCTCTGTAAAATAGGACCCAGGTTGCAGTACCTATGGCTTCCACTAGATGTCAAGTCTTTAGACAAGGTTTCATGCGTTTATCATGGAAGAGAGCCGAACAGAAGAAGAATTTGTAAGAGGAGTGACGAAGTCACTTCAGTGTTCGGTGCGCGAGACAGTGTGCGCGTTCCTCTTTATTTTCTTTTTCTATCGTTTAGGATACTATCCGTGTGAAATATAATCTTTAATATACATAAAAGTATACATTATAAATGTTTGATTTGTTTGGGCAAAGTTGTGTATAACTATTAGGCATAATTTGAACGCTTTTTCTTCACTGTACAATAGGCGAGTAGACTGGATTTTCTGAACATAACGCGCCAACCAAATGGAGATTTATCGATATAAACAATGACTTTTTCTAACAAAAGAAACATGGATTGTCTTGCTTGGACACTTCGGATTGCCCTCAGCAGAAGATCAAAGGTAAGCAATTTATTTTAGCTCTTATATGTGTTTTGTGAGACCCGAGCTGGTTATGGATTTATGCTAATGAATAGAATGTGAGGTGCTATCCTCAAACAATAAAATGCTGTGCTTTCGCCGTGAAGCCTTTTTGAAATCTGACGTTGTGATATTGCTGTGATATTGTATTATATTCTCCTACATTCAATTCACATTTCCACAAATTTCAAAGTGTTTCCTTTCAAATGGTACCAAGAATATGCATATCCTTGCTTCAGGGCCTGAACTACAGGCAGTTAGATTTGGGTATGTCAATTAGGCAAAAATTGAAAAAAAGGGAGCTATCCCTATGAAGTTAAGGTATCTGTGACCAACAGATGCATATCCGTATTCCCAGTCATGTGAAATCCATAGATTATGGCCCAATATTTATTTCAATTGACTGATTTCCTTATATGAACTGCAACTCAGTTAATCTTATATTTTATATTTTTGTTCAGTGTATATACAGTGGGGGAAAAAAGTATTTAGTCAACCACCAATTGTGCAAGTTCTCTCACTTAAAAAGATGAGAGAGGCCTGTGATTTTCATCATAGGTACACTTCAACTATGACAGACAAAATGATGAAAAAAAAATCCAGAAAATCACATTGTAGGATTTTTTATGAATTTATTTGCAAATTATGGTGGAAAATAAGTATTTGGTCACATACAAACAAGCAAGATTTCTGGCTCTCACAGACCTGTAACTTCTTCTTTAAGAGGCTCCTCTGTCCTCCACTCATTACCTGTATTAATGGCACCTGTTTGAACTTGTTATCAGTATAAAAGACACCTGTCCACAACCTCAGTCACACTCCAAACTCCACTATGGCCAAGACCAAAGAGCTGTCAAAGGACACCAGAAACAAAATTGTAGACCTGCACCAGGTTGGGAAGACTGAATCTGCAGTAGGTAAGCAGCTTGGTTTGAAGAAATCAACGGTGGGAGCAATTATTAGGAAATGGAAGACATACAAGACCACTGATAATCTTCCTCGATCTGGGGCTCCACGCAAGATCTCACCCCATGGGGTCAAAATGATCACAAGAACAGTGAGCAAAAATCCCAGAACCACACAGGGGGACCTAGTGAATGACCTGCAGAGAGCTGGGACCAAAGTAACAAAGCCTACCATCAGTAACACACTACGCCGCCAGGGACGCAAATCCTGCAGTGCCAGACGTGTCCCCCTGCTTAAGCCAGTAAATGTTCAGGCCCGTCTAAAGTTTGCTAGAGAGCATTTGGATGATCCAGATGAGGATTGGGAGAATGTCAGATGAAACCAAAATATAAGTTTTTGGTAAAAACTCAACTCGTCGTGTTTGGAGGACAAAGAATGCTGAGTTGCATCCAAAGAACACCATACCTACTGTGAAGCTTTGGGGTGGAAACATCATGCTTTGGGGCTGTTTTTCTGCAAAGGGACCAGGACGACTGATCCGTGTAAAGGAAAGAATGAATGGGGCCATGTATCGTGAGATTTTGAGTGAAAACCTCCTTCCATCAGCAAGGGCATTGAAGATGAAACGTGGCTGGGTCTTTCAGCATGACAATGATCCCAAACACACCGCCTCGGCAACGAAGGAGTGGCTTCAGAAGAAGCATTTCAAGGTCCTGGAGTGGCCTAGCCAGTCTCCAGATCTCAACCCCATAGAAAATCTTTGAAAGTCCGTGTTGCCCAGCGACAGCCCCAAAACATCACTGCTCTAGAGGAGATCTGCATGGAGGAATGGGCCAAAATACCAGCAACAGTGTGTGAAAACCTTGTGAAGACTTACAGAAAACGTTTGACCTCTGTCATTGCCAACAAAGGGTATATAACAAAGTATAGAGAAACTTTTGTTGACCAAATACTTATTTTCCACCATAATTTGCAAATAAATTCATAAAAAATCCTACAATGTGATTTTCTGGATTTTTTTTCCTCATTTTGTCTGTCATAGTTGAAGTGTACCTTTGATGAAAATTACAGGCCTCTCTCATCTTTTTAAGTGAGAGAACTTGCACAATTGGTGGGTGACTAAATACTTTTTTTCCCCACTGTATAGCGAAGGGCAGCCTGACACACAACTCCATGTCTCTTCGCAGTCATTGATAGGCTACCAAGAGTGTCATCGGAGTCCTGACAATGCACCAAGTCCATTAGAATGGTAGCGTATATAGCATTGCTTCGGGGATACCGTGTGTACGTGTGTGTGTTCGCGTCCAAGAGGACGACATTAGCTGATTCGTGTCAAAAGTTACATTGTTTACAGTGAATAGAATAAAATGTTGGGAATGACGTCACAATGGGACTTTTAAAATGCTGAGGAAATCCCATGAAAGTGGATGACGACAACAACAAAAAGGACAAAAGTGTAATAGTTTATAAAGTATAAAAGATATCAAAAAGTTTTATTCAAGCACATATTTCCTGACCAGAAATAATCAGAAAATAAATATTACAAAAGTGTGGCTGCCGCACAAGCCACAAACTATTATATTGTTCAAATTCAATGACTGTATTAGATCAACCCATTGCACAGAGCTAGTACAAATTACCTTGTTTAGATCACGGCACCTAATTGGACAAATCGACCACCCACCCCACCAATATCATTCTCTGTTTGGACTATGCTCAACTACCAGAATCAAATCTTGAAGGAAAAAGAAATTGGGATGTTGGATTGGTGAAGAGAAAAGACACAGGTAATATGAACACAATAAAATTTCTCTTCAACATACAGACATGCATTTTCCAATGCGCCTTATCTACCTTTTTGCCTCGTTTCTTGCTTGCTAATACTCTTATACCATTTTATGCCAGAAAAGTCCTCCATCAGCACCAGCCTGTACTCTACCTGCACTCTCCTGGCCCCTTACACTAAGTCTGAATTTGTCCTGCTTGGTGACCTAAACTGGGACATTCTTAATAACCTTTTCATCTGCGAGTTCCAAATATCTAACGGTCACCCTAACGTGAGTTTTTTTTATGCACGTGATGTTAAAATGTTCTCTCCATTCCAGAATGTGATTGTTATGCAACAGTACATTTAATCCGCGCTGCCCTCAAACCAAGGCATGTAGCCTGTTTTTATTTATAGGCTGTTTTCAACTAATCAATTTCAAATGATTTTCGAACAAGTTTTTATTTTCTAACAGTTTGAATTGAGGTGTGTTCCGCCTCATTCATTCCCATAAAAGTCGTCCTTTTTACTTTTGACATTTCTGACCCGGACAAAATTCCCCAAGCACTTCGCAATTGTTTGTGCAGTTCAAGTCCGCAGACATTTGCGTATCTCCCCTCAGAACAGGATCTGCACACATGTTGACATTTTCCATCTGTCCCTTGCAGAGATGAGGAGCCAGCATGGTCAACACCACGGACCCGGACACCCCAAGCCCCTCAATGTTGGATGTCAGTGGTGGACCATGTGTAAAACTATAATGTCCTGGACAAATCCTGTCTTCACGTCGCACATGACAAAGCACTAGACCCCAAACCTGTGCCTTTTGGAGGGAATATAACATCAGGGTCTCATCAATGCATAGGTCCTTGTATGGCACAAAGACCCAACCAAATGCTGATGTCAGGCTGGTAAGAACATTTCTTATTTTGTATAGCGGGTCATTTGTGATGGCAGTAGCATTGTTGACTAAATGCAGGCATCGCAGCAGAACTAGGAAGCGGTCTTGGGAAAAGAGGGTGGCAAAGAAGGGAGTTGCAAACATAGGATCTGTGCTCCAGTATTCTCTAAGGGAGTTCTTCTTTACTATCCACATGAAAAGGACTGTCACCAGGAAGGTATACATTTCACTAATTGTGGTTGTCACCCATATAGCGAGTTTCCCCCTCACTCCTGGCTCTCTTCTCCATTAGCTCCAAGGCATAGCGATTGTCTCCTCTACTATGTCTCCCACCAGCTCCTCTGACAGAAACAACTTGAAGCACTCTGCCTCAGATGGAACCGGCAAGGGGCGTTGCACTCCAGACTGGGACTCATCATCGCAAACAGCAGGGCCAGGAGGGGTGAAATGGCTGGCGGCGTTCCAGCTACCACAGAACTCCTGTACTTCATCCACTGTTGGTCTGCCTACATCACCACCAGCATCTTCAAAGGGACCTGGGACTTTGTCAGTGGACAAGGAGTACTCAGATTCAGGCTTCTCAATGGCTACAAGGTTGGGGGGCAGCGCCTCACTGTCAGAATCTAATTCCTGACTTTCATACTCAGACACACTGTCAGAATTTTAAAAATCTCCAGAATTTACGCATTTGTGAGTTGTCTCCTTTTGAAAGACATTGCTACTGCTACAGCTTATTTCACTAGCTACATACATAAACAACAACTCTGAATGGCTCAGAGTGGGAGGTTACATAATTGACTGCCGGCACGTATCAATAAATCACTATCAGAAAATGTTTTGTGGTAATTATTTATATATTTACTGTTTTATTCATGTTTTCAAGTTCTGTTGACAAATCATGCATTCCGATTCTTGCATAGATTGTAATGGGCTCATATGTGTGTAAAATACTAAGGTTGTACTGATTATGATGAGCTAAGTTTGTCCAACCTATTAACAATGAATTCTGGGTGTCACGTAATCGTCTGTCGGACCAAAGATGTTATAACAAAATGAGGTGAGTAAGGGTTAACTCATTTTTTGAGAACCTCCGGAACTGAATGGTGGGCTCACCCGTGATGTGATTAATTATAATAGTAATTGCCATTAGCTAATTCATATTGTAGTTTATGTCAGCCGAGAGTTATAAAAATATGACCGCTTGTGTTACGTCAATCTTTCCTCAGTTAGAGCTATGACAAATGTAGCCTACATCTTTCCGGTTTGGATGATTGTATTATGCTGTAGATACTTCTGTGAATGTCTGAACATTGCATCCAAAAATAAACTGCTCACATTCTGGACAACTTTGTCAGGACTGTGTTTGTGCAAAATGTTTCTGAAAAAACAGTAGCCAGCTCAAATGCTGATTGTTGCGTCATTCGAAGTTGGCCGTTATAAATAAGCGTTCTAATCACACCGGTTGGATCGTACGCTACAAGGAGCACTGTAGAATTATCACACCTTTGTGTTGGTACGTGTGAAAAGGTTAAACCACCTGACCAAGTCCTAAAGCAATGGGACTCCCTAAATCTGTCTCAGATTATTACCAATCCCACAATGTATGACTCCAAACACCTAGAAAAGTCTACTCTCCTCGATGTTATCCTCACAAATAATCCTGATAGGTATCAGTCTGGTGTTTTCTGCAATGACCTTAGTGATCACTGTTTTACAGCCTATGTTCGTCAAAGTCAAAGTCACCATTATTAGTCAGTTGTACAACCGAATGCCTTCAACCGAAATGTGTCTTCCGCATTTAACCCAACCCCTCTAAATCAGAGAGGTGCGGGGGGGCTGCCTTAATCGACATCCACATCATCGGCGCCCAGGGAACAGTGGGTTAACTGCCTTGTTCAGGGGCAGAACGACAGATTTTTACCTTGTCAGCTCGGGGATTTGAACTTGCAACCCTCCGGTTACAAGTCCAACGCTCTAACCACTAGGCTACCTGCCGCTGCTCAGTGAAACTACTTGTCCTGATTTGTCATAGACGCTTGCTAAAAAAACATGAGCAAGCCTTCATGAACTGGCATCTGTAAAATGGTATGGAATCCGCTTGATCCCCTCTGTCGAAGACGCTTGGACCTTTTTTGATATTTTTCAGGGGTATTGTTTACAAACATGCCCCCATAAAGAAAATTTGAATTAAAAACAGGTTCAGCGCCTGGTTCGACCGTGATCTTGCAGAGAATTGCATTTGGCAAAAGGCTCAGAACACACATACTCAGGCTACCCGGAAGGCCAAAGTTAGTTACTTTAAGGAGCAGTTCTCTCTGTGGGTCTAACCCCAAGAAGTTCTGGAAAACGGTTAAAGACCTGGAGAATAAACCCTCCTCACAGCTGCCCATGTCCCTTAATGTTGATGTGGTTGTCACTGACAATAAGCACATGCCTGAGCTCTTTAAAATCACCATTTCATTAACTTGTTAGGGAGTGGCAGCTGAGGGGTCGGTTTTGGAGAGCCTGGCGTGCCCAACGTAAAATGCCTCCCATTCAGGCCCAGAAAATAGGATATGCACATATTTAGTACCATTGGATAGGGAACACTCTGAATTTTCCAAAAGTGTTAACCATTTGTCTGTGAGTGAAGCGGAACGCATATGGCAGGCGAAACCCCAAGGAATTTCTGTCTTGGAAAAAGTGATTTTGACACATTGCTCATTTGGAACCCCTCCCTCATGAAAATGACCATATAAGGGCATATGAATGCAGTACCCATCGCTTCCTTTAGATGTCAACAGTCTCGAGACAGTGTAAATTTTCATTTTGGATGAATTAGACCAGAGAAGAAGAGCAAACCAGGAAGTGTACTTACACCTCATGCACCCATCCCCAAGAAGTTATAGGACACATCACTGTGTCTATACAATCTATACTCCTCTGTAAACTGGTCATCTCTGTATACCCGTCGCAAGACCCATTGGTTGATGCTTATTTATAAAACCCTCTTAGGCCTCACTCCCCCCTGAAATATGTAATCCACTGAATTGTGTAGATCAAAACTAGACTATGTTCTGAACAAGAGCTGCTAGGTGTATTTACCAATCTTTCTAGCTTGCTAACGTTAGCTCGCTAACACTATTGACCCGCAGTTTGTCTCTTGATGAAATTCACCATTGCTCAAAGAAAGTTCAGGTGAGTATGGTTGTGATCTGAAAAAGTACAGATTTAATAAATAAAGAATGTTCCTGGGTTATGATGTGTTAAACGTTTTTGAAAGAGTATAAACACTGCAGGACATACACATTTTCATGATACTTGATTTATAATTTAATAAAATATTTCATATCATAAATGTTCATTACAATTATTAAAAGTTTGTCCAACCTATTCACAGAATGAAGCAATGCCAATGAAATCTAGAAAGAACCTTGTGAAATCTGGAAAGAGGTTGTGCAAAGTCTCCAGAACAGTCCCTACCAGTGGTAGTTCTTTATTATTATTATTTTTAGGGGGTGGATCAGCTTTAATATTGCAAATAGATTGTGGCTTCTATCAATGTAATTGTCTGCATCATTTCCAATCACCCATATATATTTTATGAATATATATTAATATATTTTCCTTTATTATTTTCCCCTAACCCTACCATCCCTCCCCTAATTGGAGTAAACTAATGGACAACAATTAGGCTTCTATTTCCAGCTTACACATACTATACATTCTACAGCCATTCCTGAACCGGCGACCAAAAACAAGCTGCACACGGACAGTACCAAAACAAATGATCTAATGATTGTCTCTTTGCAGCAAAATCTGTAGAGCTGGGATGGTTGTAATCCCCATATATACAGTGACTTCGGGAAAGTATTCAGACCCATTGACTTTTTCCAGATTTTGTTACAGCCTCAAAATCAGCAATCTACACACAATAACAAAGCAAAAACAGGTTTTAGAAGAAAAAAAATACCTTTACATAAGCATTCAGACCCTTTGCTATGCGACTCAAAATTGAGATCAAGTGCATCCTGTTTCCATTGATCATCCTTGAGATGTTTCTACAATTTGATTGGATCCACCTGTGTTAAATTCAATTGATTGGACATGATTTAGAAAGGCACACCTGTCTATTTAAGATCCCACAGTTGACAGTGCATGTCAGAGCAAAAACCAAGCGATGAGGTTGAAGGAATTGTCCATAAAGCGCCAAGACAGGATTGTGTACAGGCACAGATCTGGGGAAGGTTACCAAAACATTTCTGCATCATTGAAGGTCCCCAAGAAAACAGTGGCCTCCATCGTTCTTAACCTCTCCGGGCTAGGGGGCAGTGTTCGGAAGATCGGAGAGTCTGGTGTGCCCAAAGTAAAATGCCTGTTACTCAGGTCCAGACTCTGGGATATGCATATAATTGGTTGTAATTTATAGAAAACACTTTGACATTTCTAAAACTGTTAAAATAATGTATGTTAGTATAACAGAACTGATGGCAGGCGAAAACCCAATGTTTTTGAGCTCCCATGCAATTGGTATGGTTTCCTATTGTACAATGAAAAGAATAGCTCCCAGATTGCAGTACCTATGGCTTCCACTGGATGTCAACAGTCTTTAGATAATGTTTCAGGCTTGTTCTTTTAAAAATGAACAAGTAGCTGTAGTTGATCATTGGGTTCCTCCTTGGATCTGTAGTCCTGTGGCGCCCGTGACTGAGGGCACGCTCTTTGTTATTCATCTCAGGTATTGAACATAATACATTCCGTCTTAAATTGTATTGTTTATTTACATATTAGGGTACCTGAGGATTGATTATAAACATTGTTTGACTTGTTTGGACGAAGTTTATTGGTAACTCTTTGGATTCTTTTGTCTGTATGTTGAACGAGTTGAACGGGTGGATTACTGAACAAAACCATATCTGCAGCAGTGCACCAATCAGGCCTTTGTGGTAGATGGCCAGACGGAAGCCACGTCTTAGTAAAAGGCCCATGACAGCCCACTTGGAGTTTGCCAAAAGGCACCTAAGGACTCTTAGACCATGAGAAACAAGATTCTCTGGTCTGATGAAACCAGGATTGAACTGTTTGGCCTGAATGCCAAGTGTCACGTCTGGAAGAAACCTGGCATCATCCCTACTGTGAAGCATGGTGGTGGCAGCATCATGCTGTGGGGATGTTTTTCAGCAGCAGGGACTGGGAGTCTAGTCATGATCGAGGGAAAGATAAAATGGAGCAAAGTACAGAGAGATCCTTGATAACCTGCTCCAGAGCTCTCAGGATCTCAGACTGTGGAAGAAGGTTCACCTTATAGCAGGACAACAACCCTACGCACACAGCCAGGATTGGATCTGCAGAGTAGAAGGGGAGAAACTCCCCAAATACATGTGCCAAGCTTGTAGTGTCATACCCAAAAAGACTCGATGCTGTAATCACTGCCAAAGATGCTTCAACAAAGTACTGAGTAAAGGGTCTGAATACTTATGTAAATGATATGTTTCGGTTTATTTTTTAATTTTTTTATAAAAACCAGTTTTTACTTTGTCATTATGGGGTATTGTGTGTAGGAAAAAAACGATTTAATACATTTTAGAATAAGAAAGTAACGTAACAAAATGCGAGAAAAGTCAAGGCGACTGAATACTTTCCCGAAGGCATTGTATAACATATTGAATGTGTCACTGTCTGTCCATGTGTCACGGTCTCAAATCGTTCTCACGACCTGTGTGCACCTATGTTTGTAAACTTCTATTCATAGGCTAGGTTGTAACATCCTCATGATGGGTATAGGGAAAATGTGTCTTCACTCATCATAAACGACACTGACCCTCACTGCTGTGCTAGCAGGCAGAAAGACTCAAATCCAGAAAGACTCTGAAAACGCTTTTAACTAGAGTAGGAAGCAAGGCATTTTCACATTTGGTTTTTACCTCAGGCATTCTTGATCAAATTGTAACTCAATTTGATGATTAAATGCAAGTTTTAGTGTGCATGATCTATAAAAAAACAGACCTTATTAAATCTTTCTTTCAGGACGGTTTGCCTTTGTCAGATTTGAAGTTGATGGTTGACCTGCAAATATGTTCACAGTTTGTGATATTCTTAGAGGATGATGCCCCTGTTAGTAGCTTGGATGTCCTTCGGGCAGGAGAGTTTATCCTTGCAAATTGGTCAGATGGAAAAATGTTGAGCTCAAGTGGAATACAGAGAGCAGGATCAATAGAGTAAGAAAGAAATTATGCAGCCGCAGACATGTTTTATAACCAGGAGCAAAGTATCTCAACGCCAAGGGAGTCGTTCCTCACTTTACTCCGTCCTTCACCTTCATCCTCATCTGATACTAAGATAATTGACTGGAGCCCCTTGTCTGAACACATGGACGGGGGCCTACTTCACTCTGCCCATGGGCGAGAGGGCTGCTTCACTCTGCCCATGGGTTGTGGAGGGGGCTGCTTCACTCTGCCCATGGGTTGTGGGGGCTGCTTCACTCTGCCCATGGGTGGGGGCAGGCCCCCGTCCCCGTCCATGAAGCAGCCCCCACCTCGTTCATGGGCAGAGTGAAGCAGGCCCTCACGTCCATGGGCAGAGTGAACCTGGCCCGAGAGCACCAGTAATACCATGTGATTGCAAGTAAAAGCATACATTTTTGTGGAGAAGAGAAAGGTGTAAGAAGTTTTCAAGAATAAGTAAATAATGCTCTAACACAACACACAATACTGTTAATGTAGGCAACAGTGAACATATCACACTAGATTTTATTGTACGATCCATAGTGATCTATTGAATGCTTTTATTTCCCCATTTTTGTCTGAATCAGGTGGTGCCCCTCCAGAGGTTTTGTAGAAGACCTGCATCAACGAACTGGGACACCACGTCTAACCAAAAGGGACAGTAATTATACCCAAATAGTAGCCTGTACATCTCCCCTTTTTCTTGGCAACGATGCACCAGGCCTCCAAGCATAGCTCCGTTCGCCTGTTTCATATCCTTTTCGATAGCTTCTTCTCTGAGAAAGAATGCATCAATGTATTGGTATTTGGGAATAAAGGAGGGAAGTTCTGGACCGCCAGAAAGAGAATGGCATCACGAGTAAGTCTCTGTTAGTAGAATATTATACATGTATCACTTGAAATGGCAGGCGTGCCGTAATGCTTTGACCATTTGTTTTCTTACTTGTCAGACTTGAATCAGTTATTTATCCGTGCCGTCTCTTTCAATCTGCTTTTGTGTTTCAGCCTACGTCCTGCGATTTGTCACGTTGGAGGGCTGGAACCCGATCGATGACACAAATCTAAAAGGCGGCAGGGAGAAACAAGTGTCGAATGAGTGCAACCAAGTACTGTTTCTTTTAAGCACACACATACACCCTCCCCCTTGGACAGTGTGAAGCAGACACATTCTTCATTGTGTTGGTACCACATTGGTACATTATTCCTGGCCTTTGTTGTTTGAATTCCAATGCAAGTTACTGTGAATCATTTGAGAAATAAAGTTAGTTCATGAATGTATACGAATAAGCTTTTTTATATAGGATTGGATAACGTAACACTCGGATTGTTCTGGGTGCAGAGAGAGTCTGACGTCACAATTTAAGTTCTAAAATGTAACGGCATCATAGTCTCTGGAAGTAAGCGTTCTGAGGGTGCTTGCAGCACCCCTGAAAAATCGGAATAAAAAAAACATGAAACAAAACAGTGCACTGGGGCCTTTACTATTCCTTCATTAGCTAAGCAGAGACTAACTTCTCAGGCTGGTACAGTAAAAACACGTTAAGGATAGCATAACATTTACGTCAGCCAGCCATTCCCCAGTTCCATGTATCAATAGAAAAAAAAGCATATACTATCACACAACATATACCCTTCATCCTGAAGAAATACCAAATAATTTATACAACAGCTTTTTAATAAGGTTAGGTCATTAGAGAACCATCAACAGTTGCCAGATTGCATTCAGAAGAAATCTGTTGCTAGCGTTTAACCGACAAACTATTTATGTTTGCAACCAAACTATTGGATAAGCGCCCGTTTGAGTTCAAGGCTTCCCCTGGATACCACCTATCTTTTCCTTCACCTGAGCCTCTTCCCATTATGAAAGAGAGAGTCACTGAACACAAGAATGGGAAATGGTTTCTGATAGCACATATTGGCAGAAACTCTCTCTAAGAATTGCAAAGTATTTACTATCATTGCATGCTGTTAATTATTCAACCAAGTGGAACATTTAAATTGCACATATCAAACAAATACAATTTTGATTAGATATTAAACGATAATTGCTTTCTCTGAACAGAAGAAAGTGATGGAAAATGGTTATTGGATTGTTTACCCCAATTACTTGCAGAGACAATACAAAACTTGAAGATAATTAAAGGTTTGCGTTTGATTGGATTGACCAAAACAGATAATATATAAACACAACCTCTCATTTTCAAAACTCTTAGAAACAGGGCAAAAACATGTATTTTCACTCTAGTCAAACCACAATGAAAAATCACAAGATTGAGACCAAAAGCACCTTCAGTGTGCATACCATTAGCCCAAAAGTGCCAAAGTGCCCCCGCGACATCCATCTCCCAACACCTCTCCCGGTAAAATGGACTTAACTTCCATCATCGTCTGAAGCTCTATGGTCAGGAATTTACATCTACCGTCAGAAGTGTGGGCCAACCAAAATCCACTGTCACCCCAGTGTGCACGAGTCCTGGACATCAACTCATTCTGCCTCCATACTAAAGTGTTGCTCCTAGTAAAAAAATAAAACATCAAAATCCATCAGTTTAAACTAGAGATAGGTTTTTTTTGCATTGGATGCGTTTCAATCCACGGCATCCGCCAGTGTCGCACTTTCGCATTGGCGTTGAAAGGTGGCAGAGTTAGAGCAGTGTTTGTCAGACCATGAAAGATCCCGAGAATCAGACTTCATGAAAATGTCTGAAGCGGCCAAATATTTTGACGGACAAACTATTATGACCACTAGATGGAAAGGGGAGACTCTCGCAAACAAGATGTTGTTCTACAACTCCCACAAGTGTCACAGGACTCATCTGAAGGTAACCGGTACCGGTTTAGCAAAACTAATGGAAGTATGAAGGTAGTATTATGCCTACCCAAAAAGGTATTACATATGTGTAAAAAAAATATACAAAATTACATACATTTTAGTGCAGTCGGAAAGTATTTAGACCCCTTCAACTTTTTCCACATTTTCTTACATATACAGCCTTATTCGAAATTGTATTCATTTATTAATTTCTCTCTACACATAATACCCCATAATGACAAAATGAACAGGTTTATAAATGTTTGCACACTTACTAAAAATAAAAAACAAACACCTTACTTACATTAGTATTCAGACCCTTTGCTATGAGATTTGAAATTGAGCTCAGGTGCATCATGTTTCCATTGATCATCCTTGAGATGTTTCTAAAACTTGACTGGAGTCCACCTGTGGTAAATACTATTATTTGGACATGATTTGGAAAGGCACACACCTGTCTATCTATATAAGGTCCCACAGTTGACAGTGCATGTCAGAGCAAAAACCAAGCCACAAGGTCGATGGAATTGTCCGTAGAGCTCTGAGGCAGGATTGTGTCGGGGTACACAAATCTGGGGAAGGTTACCAAAACATTCCTGCAGCATTAAAGGTCCCCAACAACACAGTGGCCTCCATCATTCTGAAATGGAAGAAGTTTGGAACCACCAAGACTCTTCCTAGAGCTGGCTGCCCGGCCAAACTGCGCAATCGGGGGAGGTGAACAAGAACCTGATGTTCACTCTGACAGAGCTCCTCTGTGGAGATGGGAGAACCTTCCAGAAGGACACCCATCTCTGCAGCACTCCACCAATCAGGATTTATGGTAGAGTGGCCAGACGGAAGCCACTCCTCAGTAAAAGGCATATGACAGCCCACTTGGAGTTTGACAAAAGGCACCTAAAAGGACTCAGACCATGAGAAACCAATTCTCTGGTCTGATGAAACCATGATTGAACTCTTTGGCCTGAATGCCAAGCGTCACGTCTGGAGGAAACCTGGCACCATCCCCATGGTGAAGCATGATGGTGGCAGCATCATGCTGTGGGGATGTTGTTCAGCGGCAGTGACTGGGAGACTAGTCAGGATAGGGGAAGATGAACGGAGCAAAGTACAGAGCGATCCTTGATGAAAACCTGCTCCAGAGCGCTCAGGACCTCAGACTGGAGCAAAGGTTCACCTTCCAACCGAACAACGACCCTAAAGCACGAGTGGCTTCGGGATAAGTCTTTGAATGTCCTTGAGTGAAACCAATTGAACATCTCTGTAGAACACAGCTTTTTTAAAAGCTGTGTGTTCAGACAAGGGACTCCCCATCCAACCTGACAGAGCTTGAGAGGATCTGCAGACAAGAATGGGAGAAACTTCCCAAATACAGGTGTGCCACGCTTTTAGCATCATACCCAAGACTCCTCGTGGCTGTAATCGCTGCCAAAGGTGCTTCAACAAAGTACTGATGAAAGGGTCTGAATGCTTATAATTTTTAACACATTTGCAAAAACAAGCTAAAAACCTGTTTATGGGAAATTGTGTATATTGATGAGGGAAAAACATTTCATAATAAGGCTGTAACTTAACAAAATGTGGAAAAAGTCAACGGGTCTGAGTACTTGACACACACACAAGTATGTGGACACAAGCTCATCGAACATCTCATTACAAAATCATGATAATTAATATGGAGTTGTTCCCCGTTTGCTGTTATAACAGCCTCTACACTTTTAGGAAAGCTTTCCACTATATGTTGGAACATTGCTGCGGGGACTTTGTTGCATTCAGCCAAAAGGTTGGGCACTGATGTTGGGCGATTAGGCCTGTCTTGCAATGGACGTTTCAATTCATCCCAAAGGTCTGCGTTTGGGTTGAGATCAGGGCTTTGGGCAGGCCAGTCAAGTTCTTCCACACCAATCTCAACAAACCATTTCTGTATTGACCTCGCTTTGTGCATGGGGCATTGCCATGCTGAAACAGGAAAGGGTCTTCCCCAAACTGTTGCCGCAAAGTTGGAAGCACAGAATTGTCTAGAACCATTGTATGCCGTAGCATTAAGATGTCCTTTCACTGGAACTAAGCAGCCTAGCCTGAACCATGAAAAACAGCCCCAGACCATATTCCTCCACCGAACTTTACATTTGGCTCTCTGCATTGGGGCAGGTAGCATTCTCCTGGCATCTGCCAAATCCAGATTCTTCCTTTGGACTGCCAGATGATGAAGCATGATTCATCACTTCAGAGAACGCGTTTCCAATGTCGGCGAGCTTTACACCACGCTTGGCATCGTGCATGGTGATCTTAGACCGTATACAGCTACTTGGCCATGGAAACCCATTTCATGACGCTCCCGATGAACAGTTATTGTGCTGATGTTGCTTCCAGAGGCAGTGTGGAACTCTGTAGGGAGTGTTGCAACCAAGGGCAAACGATTGTTGTGCACTACACACTTCAGAACGCTGCTGTCCTGTTCTGTGAGCTTGTGTGGCCTACAACGTAGCGGCTGAGCCGCTGTTGCGCGTAGACGTTTCCACTTCCCAATAACAGCCCTTAGTTGACCAGGGCAGCTCTAGCAGGGCAGAAATTTGACAAACTCACTAGTTGGAAAGGTGGCATCCTATGGTGGTGCAACGTTGAAAGTCACTGAGCTCTTCAGTAAGGCCATTCTACTGCCAATGTTTGTATATGGAGATTGCATGGCTGTGTACTCTATTTTATAAACCTGTCAGCAACGGGTGTGGCTGATATAGCCGAATCCATACATTTAAACGGGTGTCCACATACTTTTGTATATAGTGTATCCATCTTAATTTCCTCATACCCTTGCACATCGACTCGGTACTGGTAACCCGTGTATATAGCCAAGTTATCATTACTCATTGTGTATTTATTCCTTTTGTTATTATATTTCTATCATTTTATCTACTTTTCTCTGCATTGTTGGGAAGGCAGAGGAATTTCACTGTTATTCCACACCTGTTATTTACGAAGCATGTGACAAATATAATTAGATTCATCAGCCAATTAAAATTGTCGATTTACTAGCAAGTGACAGAGCTAAATCAGATAACATGGCACAGCCCTTTGCTAACCTCACCATGAAGCAAACTTCTGCAGCCAATTAAAATCATAGAAGTGATCTAACTCTTCTTCATGGAAGCCTCCTTAACATACCTCAGTCCAACAGCGCATTCTGATCATTAAAGCAACTAGGTTATCACGTGTATTTGACTGACTGGTCAAATTACTCTGTATAAAGTGCCTAGTCCATGTCATTGTTGCAAATTGTGGCAAGGGTTCAAATCTCACATGAGCTACACCCCACCCACCTTTGAAATGTAGATTTACATTGGGTTAGTGTTGAAAAGGGATTTAGCCTAGAGCGAACAAAAAGTTAATTTCAGCCTTGTACAAACACTGCTACTGCCTAAAAATTATATTACATAGGCCATGGATGTGTACACCTAAATGTAGGCTGATGTTTTGTATGCATTTTTGCCATCTGCTTTGTTTTGTTTTATTTCACTCGAGGATATTGCGAAATTTACCGTAGAAATAGTTTGCAATCGGTGTCATCCTACAGATGGCAGTACTTCAGCTTGAATCGACAGTCTTAATGTAGAAAGACACTTGGCTGTCGTTACTATATTCTTATGTAGGCTACACTTACACAGGCCTACAATTGTTATAGTTTATGCAGTATTATAATAACCGACTTCATTTTATGCGTTTTGAATCGAGCATCAAGGACCGACATTAAATTTTTCCTCACCAAAAAAGCTTGATGCGATGTGGGCTCGAACCCACGGTTAAAAAGCACCATCCATTACAAGGCAACTGCTTTAGCAGCGTGTGCCACCTAGAAGTATTGAGTGTATTTGACAAATCAATAATCCTATTAGTTTTTTTTGACAATGTTCGATAAACTCTTATAATGACCTCATTATTGTTTTCCATAATAGCATGTGTGTGACAGAAACTAAAATTTTGATTTTGTCATATGGGAAAACTTGAAAATTTTGTCGAAAGTTAGTAGTAGTTGGTAGCCTAGTCAAGGACGCATCAGTGCAATATTGGCACACGACATTCTGTTACATACCAACGGAACACATAAACCTTGAAGCTGTAGGTTTAAATATCCCTTTAGTGGCCAGAGTTGACCTATTTTAAGAAATGTCATTGGTTGGCTGGATAGAAAAGATCTAAGATAGGCTGAAGCAGAAGTTGTTCGAGGAGGTAATCACTGCCACCAAGTGAGGTTAGCATAGGGCTAACTTGTACTGTGTTATCTGATGTGTGTGAGAACCTGTTTAACTTTAAATGTGTGCTTATGTTCGCAAGTATGGCCCCATTGTATTTGGAACAAATCAATTGCTAAACCTTAAACCTCAACTAAATCTTGTAATGAGTAATATGTCAATTGAGCAAGTTGAGGATAAACTGTTTGATGTAAACCTAAATTGTAAACAGACTTGGTGAAAGTGACTGCATCACTACTTGTCTGTCAGAAGTATTGATGCGTTGAAAGTACTGAACTGTCTGCTTAAACAGCTAACACAGCTCAGACACCCATACATAACGCACAAGACATGCCATCAGGGGTCTCTTCAGTCCCTAAGTTCAGAACAGAGGCTGAGAAATGCACAGTACATAAAGCCATGACTACATTGAACTCCCTTCCACATCAGGTAACAAGCTAGCAGTGAAATAAGACAAATAAGACAAAATAAAACACACAGTAATATTGTAGATTTGTTATGGTGGAGCAGCGCACATTAGACTAGGGGTATTCAACTCTTACCCTACGACAGGGTTTCTCAAACTCCATCCTCGGGACCCCAATGGGTGCACGTTTTGTTTTATGCCCTAGCACTACACAACTGATTCAAATATAATAATTTAAGTCAGCTGTGTAGTGTTAAAGGCAAAAAACAAAACGTGCACGAGTTTGGGAAATGCTGCCCTAGAAGAGGGAGCCTGCTGGTTTTCTGTTTTACCTAATAATTAATTGCACACATCTGGTGTCCCAGGTCTAAATCAGTCTATGATTAGAGGGGAACAATGAAAAAATGTAGTTGAAATGGATTCAATGTCCAGAGTGGAGTTTGAGGGATGTAGACTAATGTTTCGTTGGGATGTGTTTTGTTCCTGTTTGGACCGTATGAAGAGTAGCGGCTGCCTTGGCAGCAGCTAATGTGGATCCTAATAAAATATATTAAGGTCTCTTCTAGAACTCTCTGTCCTTGTTCACATTCTCTGTGTATTTGTTGTGCATCTCAGGGAGAAATAGAGAAAAATTTATTACGGAAACACAGGAGACCAGAGACATGCCCAAAACCATTAATTCTCATTCACGTAGGGAAATTGTGTGTTATACAGTACCTCAGCTAAAGGTGTTATCATTAATTTCATCAGGTTTTCAAGTATAATCAGGGGTTGGAACTGGTTCACAGAACAGAAAACCAGAAAATAACAACATTTTTCAAGAAACAGACCCGGGAACGAAAGTGATCCATACTTTTCCAGAACTGAAACGTTATTTTAAAAGCATGGAAAACGGTTAATAACGTTATTTTACGTTCCAGGCATTTCTTTTGTCCCACAAAAAAATTAAACAAAGTGCCTATGCAAAGCCTTCAGTGTCTGCTTGCAAGCTTTTGCCAGTGTGTGTGCGCGTGTTTAGGCTACCTGCCCCTGCCCCTTCCCCCTCCGAAGCTTAAGCTACTATACTGACCTTACAAGCATGAATCAGAAGATGGGGAGAGAGATTTTTTATTAACTTGAGAAGAATGGATGAATTTTCTCAATGCTAGTTAAGGATCTATAGGCCTAGTCATCACATTTCACAATGAATTTATAAACTACAAAAAGGTAAGACGTGTTTTTAATTCTGGGGCCACTCTGCACACACAAGCTTGTTAGCTAGTTAGCTTAAGCATGTTAGCTAGCTTGCTCAAGCGTGTTAGCTAGCTCAAAGGACATTCAAAGTTGCGCCAAACAAGCCGGTCCTCCTAGGTATAATTCTGTGGACTTACTTCAGATAACGCATGCCATAAGATGCCCAGTGCTTCAAGCCTCCGCCTCAACCCTCTCTAGCCTTCTCCCCACCCGCAAAATTTCTGTCATAGGTTACACTTGTCTGTCCATCACGCATGTACTGTAAACAACTAGCTTGCCTGCTCTTTCCGCACTAATTGGTGAAGAAATGTATTGAGTTAAATATCAAAATAAACTTAATTACACACGTAAAAAATTTTATATAAACCAGTACTTTTTGGGGAATTGAACCAGTTCAGAACGTTATTTTGCTGGTCGGAACAGTGGAACGGAACAAAAATGAAAGTGATTCTGTTCAGAACTAAACTATTGGAAAATATCAATATCAACAAATGTGGGACCAGGCTACAGACGTGTCTCATTTTGACATAATCCTCAGCACATTAATAAGAATCACTTACCTCTAACATCATAACCCAGAAGAACAAAGTTGAGATCCGGAGAAACTCCAAACGTGGAAGCCTTAAATGTTGCCAAAAAAAAAAACGGAAATGTGAAAAAAGAGATACTGGGACTGTTCACTTACAGTTTGTTACGTTCACCAACAAGAAACACCAAATTGTTGTGCAAACAGAAGGGGAAACTAACAAACAACCAAAACGAAATAGGTGGGGTTCTAAAAGACACTCATGGGGGTGTTCACTGAATGTTGACTAGCAACAAGAAACTCACAAAATTTGCCCCAGACAACAAAAACCAAAATACAAAAAACACACCAATTTATAATATGGAGTAAAAAAATAAGTGCTGCAAACCAAACCCAGGGAGATACAAGACAGAAAGGCTTTGTTTATCAACTTAAAGACGCAAGAACTACAAAGAGTTACAGCTTTTCCAACATTTCTCATGGCAACTGGGTCACTGGGCCAGCCGCTCTTAAATATCACCTGTGCCGGCACAGGTTAAACACCTTCTGACTAACGGGATGACATGCCAGCACAGGTGTAACTGAATAACGAGGTAACAGCAATCAGTGCACCCAACGCGCTAACGTCCAACCTCAAAATATAAATGGAAAAAAACAAAGCCTGTAACAAGTAACATTTCATGTGGGAGTAGAGGGGAATGATACGGTGGATGTTAGTGCCAAGCAGGCTCTTAAACATCCTAATGTTGAGATCAAATTGTCAATCAGTAAAGCAGAAGCCAAGGGGTTGATAAAAACAATGGTTAAAAACAAATGACAAGAGTTGTGGAAAAGGGAGGGTAAGGGAAGATACCTGTATAAGATTCAGGAAATGTGGGGGAAGGGAGGTCATCAGGCTGAGAGAGAAGGGAGGAAAGTGTAATCACAAGGCTGAGACTAGGACACACAAGGCTCAATAGTACATTGAAATTGGTGGGGAAACTGGGAGCTGTGATCATTGTCAGGAGGAGATGGAGACAATGGTACACGTTGTATTTCAGTGCCAGAAATATGGGAGGGAAAGAGAGCGATTGTTATTAGATTTGAGTAGTAATGGTGTTGAAGAGCCAAGATCAGCAGGATGTAGTATTTAATTATGTATTTAGTTTCCTTAGAGAGATGAGAATATTGGGTAGGATTTAGACCTTCCCGGTCTCTGGTCCACACTCCAGTCCAATTGGTGGCGGTAATGCACCTTAAAGGTGGTTGCCAACCTCCATAAAAAAATCCACAAAAAACAAAGTAACGTTTCAGTATTGCAAAAAAGCTATAATGGTTAATATGATCATTTGTTGGGTAAGCATCAACTACACATGTATTCCAACGTGGGTTCTTGCAGTACATAATATTTGACAAAAAGATGGCAAGGTGTCACTGGAGGCAACCACTTGCCGAATGGGGCAGGATGTTTCCCTAGGAAAATGTAAGTTATCTGGGAAGTGAAGTTGGTATGCAGCCCTCACCAGCTCTGAGACTGTAAGTACTCACGAAAGTGGTGTTTTCAGTAGAAGGTCTGTCTCATTGCTCTGCGTGTTGAGAGAGAGAGAGAGAGAGAGCAGGAGAAGTGAGAGAGAGAGGGGGAGTGAGAGAGAGAGGGGAGTGAGAGAGCGAGTGAGTGGGGGGCAGAGGACCCTGTGAGTGTTAAAGGTTGTAAGGTGAATAAGTGAAGGGTTAAAGGTGAAGTCAAGGTTGAGACCAAAGGTTATGTTTACAGCCTGGGTTTGTTTATGTTTTTATCTTCCATCTTCCTGGAGAACCTTGCTAATTAACATCTACGGGATCGATGTCCCTAAACCGGAACAGTTGTTGCTCAATATGCGAATGACTAGAATGACATTGTAAACAACAGCCAATTCCGGGACATCGACATTTCTTATATGGGCAGAAAGATTACATTTTTGTTAATCGAACTGCAGTGTCCAATTTACAGTAGCTATTAGTGCCAAAAACTGATGCCATGCTATTATTTGAGGATAGTGCACAACAACAAAACACTTTTATCATGGCAACTGGTTTGATACATTTACATACCTCTGAAGGTTAATAATGTACTTACATTCAGTATTCTTGCTCTGATTTGTCATCCTGAGGGTCCCATAGATACAATGTAGCATAGTTTTATTTTAATAAAATATAGTTTTATATTAAAATGTAGGAACTGGGTTCAACAGTTTGACCCCACTGCTGTCTTCTCCTACATTAATTTCACATTTCCACAAACTTCAAAGTGTTTCCTTTCAAATGGTATCAAGAATATGCATATCCTAACCAACAGCTTTTACATCCATGAATGTGTATCCATAATTTGTCACTATTGCTGAGGCTACATGATGTATTGTTCAGCAGATTTACTATGTAATACTAATTTCTTCTTTTTTATCTCATGATTTATTTTACATGCTATCAGATTGCCGGTGGGGGGGATTTAAAAAAAATTTTATATATATATATATATATATATATATATATATATAAATGTATGAATTGAAATAATAAAAACTTGATGTAAAAAAATGAATATGCATATCCTTGCTTCAGATACTGAGCTACAGGCAGTTAGATTTGGGTATGTCATTTTTGGCGAAAAGTCCATTATTTCATTCATTCAACAAAGCGTTCCAGTGCGTAGAC
The DNA here is from genome assembly GCA_030435695.1 of Brachymystax lenok tsinlingensis. Lineage (NCBI taxonomy): Eukaryota > Metazoa > Chordata > Actinopteri > Salmoniformes > Salmonidae > Brachymystax > Brachymystax lenok. The sequence goes on along the minus strand of CM059785.1, from coordinate 42,569,630 downwards.
ACAATTATGGGGATGGTGCCAAAAATGTCTTTAATCATGGGCAGTTGTCTCATGTATCCTGTATAATGACATCCCATTTGAGACATCCCTTGAATGAAGCACCAAATAAAACTTGTCAATGCAATGAGAAATTGCAACTGCACAAAGAGGATTCGGTTACACAATCACACACACAGACACGCACACAAGAACCAGATCACCAGCACAACAGTCAGATGAAGGGGACTGTACGCCCTGTTCACCAACAACTGCGTGGCCGTGCATTCTCCAAGACCATCATCAAGTTTGCTGATGACACAACAGTGGTAGGACTGATCACCGAAGACGATGAGGAAGCCTATAGGTATGGTGCCTGGACAACAACCTCTCCCTCAACATCAGCAAAACAAAAGGTTGTTGATCATTTACTACAGGAAACGGAGGGGGGGGCTGTAGTGTAGCGGGTTGAGAGCTTCAAGGTCCTCGGTGTCCACATCACTAAGGAATGAACATGGTCCACCTACACCCTGACAGTCAATGCCTTTTCACCATCAGGAGGATGGTTCCTCCGATCCTCAAAAAGTTCTACAGCTGAACCACTGAGAACATCTTGACTGCCTGCATCACAGCTTGGTACGTTAACTGCAAGACACCTGACCGCAAGGCGCTATAGAGGGTGGTGTACGGCCCAGTACATCACTGGGACCGAGTTTCCTGCCATCCAGGACATCTACAGTGCATTCGAAAATAATTCAACCCCCGTGATTTTTCCACATTTTGTTACGTTAGTCTTATTCTAAAATGTATTAAATAGTTTTTTCTTCTTCATCAATCTACACACAGTAGCAAAGCAAAGCAAAAACTGGCTTTTAGAAAGTTTTGCAAATGTATAAAAAAAAAACTTAAATATTACATTTGCATAAGTATTCAGACCTTTTCTTAGTACTTTGCTGAAGCACCTTTGGCAGCGATTCTACTTGGGTATGACGCTACAAGCTTGGCAAAACTGCCTCAAGCTCTGTCAAGTTGGATGGGGAGTGTCGCTGCAGCATCGCTGCACACTCAAGGACATTCAGAGACTTGTTCCAAAGCCACTCCTGCATTGTCTTGGCTGTGTGCTAAGGGTCGTTGTCCTGTTGGAAGGTGAACCTTCGCCCCAGTCTGAGGTCATGAGCACTCCGGAGCAGGTTTTCATTAAGGATCTGTCTGTACTTTGTTCCGTTCATCTTTCCCTCAATCCTGACTAGTCTCCCAGTCCCTGATGCTGAAAAACATCCCCACAGAAAGATGCTTCCAACACCATGCTTCACCGTAGGGATGATGCCAGGTTCCTTCCAGACGTGACGCTTGGTAATCAGGCCAAAGAGTTCAATCTTGGTTTCATCAGACCAGAGAATCTTGTTTCTCATAGTCTGAGAGTCATTTAGGCGCCTTTTGGCAAACTCCAAGCGGGCTGTCATGTGCCTTTTACTGAGGAGTGGCTTCTGTCTAGCCACTCTACCATAACGGCCTGATTGGTGGAGTGCTGCAGAGATGGTTGTCCTTCTGGAAGGTTCTCCCATCTCAACAGATAAACTCTGGAGCTCTGTCAGAGTGACCATCAGGTTCTTGGTCACCACCCTGACCAAGGCCGTTCTCCCCCGATTGCTCAGTATGGGAGAGTGGCAAGCTCTAGGAAGAGTCTCGGTGGTTCCAAACTTCTTCCATTAAGAATGATGGAGGCCACTGTGGGGACCTTCAATGCTGCAAACATTTTTTGGTACGCTTCCCCAGATCTGTGCCTTGACACAATCCTGCCTCGGAGCTCTACTGGAACCAACAGGACCCTAAACAGCTTCTACCCCCAAGCCATAAGACTGCTAAATTGCTTATCAAATGGTTACCCGGACAACCTGCATTAACCCTTTTTTGCAATAACTCTCTTTCACTGACTCTATGCCCACACACTGGACACTGCCCACGCACTCACACTTCCTTACACTGACACCCCAACACACACACACTACATATACGCCCACACACTCACACACATAACATACATACTGAAGCCTGTCTATGATATATTCTGTTGTCTAGTCACTTTACCCCACCTATATGTACATAGCTATCTTAATTACCTCATACCCCTGCACATCGACTCGGTACTGCTACTCTCTGCATATAGCCATGTTATTGTTATTCGTTATTCACTGTTTATTTATACCCTTTGTCACCTTTTCAATTATTTTATTGAAAAATATGTTTTTATCTTTAACTCTGCATTGTTGGAAAAGGACCCTTAAGTAAGCATTTCACCATTAGAATGAAGACTGTTATTTTATCAAATCAATTCTCTGTAATTATTATTACGTGATTAAACTAATCATGTAAATGTAATTAAGTAGGAAGTCGGGGCACCAAGAAAAATCTTCAGATTACAAAATTATAATTTTCCTAGTATAACTTTCAGATATTTTAATATCTGATAAATTAGCCTTCTAATTAATGAATTATTCTTTACCTCACGTAAGTCTCATTCCAAACATCGTAAATTGTTGGTTATCTGCACAAACCCAGTCATCACTATGAATCTGTTACGGTCGTGGTTCCGTATGGAAAAAGGAATCAGGCGCAGGAGGAATTTCCCCGTGTGTCACCAGTCCAAACAACAACACTCTGGCGAATAAAAGTACTCACACGAAATAACAAAACAAAACGGGCGCAACAAGCAAACCGGTACATACAGGAACCAAAATACAATATCCCTCAGTGAACGAACAAGGAACATAACACAGAGATCAAACGGTAACATCAAAACAATCACGCACAATGGGAAGAAGGGAAGGAAGGAATATATACAGGTGCGTGATTGGGAGAAATTAACAACAGGTGCGACAATTAGACAAAACCTAAACAACTAAGGGGAGCGATGATGGTCAGAAAACCGGTGACGTCGACCGCCGAACACCGCCCGAACAAGAAGAGGGACCGACTTCCGGCGGAAGTCGTGACAGAATCATCCATACCTCAATTGTCTCAATCACTTATTTATTAACTAACTAAATAATCACAGAAATGCATAAACAAACAACAAAGTAGATATGGTTACAAGGAAATGATAGCGCAGTTTCCCTAGTGGGATAAGCCAGTATGACGGCTTGGTGGACAAAGGGAAGTGGGTGTAGACTGAGAAGGGCAGGAATTACAAGAGTCACTACACAGTTGATAATTATATTCATTGAAATGCTAATCCTTTGCACATGAACGCTCACTCATTCGGGAATAATTGCAATCAATATATATTTACGCTTTACGTGTGTTGTTGTGATCTTTGTTGGGATCGTCCATCTTTCTGTTGGAAAGTTCATCCACCCATCTCTCTCTTCCAAGAAGTATTTTGTGGTTAGAATAGATACTTCAGAGTACCAATAAGAAATGTTCTTATAGAATAGATGTTTCGGCGGTTGTCAGCGGTTGTCGGTCCTCGCATTCAGGTCGACATCATTTCTAGCTGCAGACTAGTAATTAGTATCGAAGAGTGGCTCTTATTCTGTTGGATCGATAGTCTCAGAGTTTAACCACGTGGTATGGTTAAGAATTCAAAAACCAGTTGTGGTCTCTACTCAAACCTTAGCCCTCTCGGTAATCGAGGTAAGCTTGGTCTCTACTCAAACCTTAGCCCTCTCGGTAATCGAGGTAAGCTTGCTCTCTACTCAAACCTTAGCCCTCTCGGTTATCGAGGTAAGCTTGGTCTCTACTCAAACCTTAGCCCTCTCGATAATCGAGGTAAGCTTGCTCTCTACTCAAACCTTAGCCCTCTCGGTTATCGAGGTAAGCTTGGTCTGAAGATTTTTTTTTTTCAGGTGGGGGTTTTATTCGGCACAGTAAAAAGGCTGTCCCATGACACCAGATCGATGTCTGTGCTCATGGGGGCAGGCCAATGGCTTAGTGAAACTTTAAAGGGAATTGGATTCTCTTTCATTAAACAGTTTAAAATCACATTACATAATTTCACAAATAGTTTCTTTACTCATTCATTTTATACAATAATTAGAGGCAAATGTCACAACTGAGACTCTTGTATAAACAGAGTTATGGTAATGTGGCTGTATTGTCTCCCATGAGTTTCACAAACATTAAACGAAATGGACTGGACGTAGCTGGATTCTCCCCCGACCGCGTACACATTCTGTAAAACATGGGTATTGTTCAGTTCTCAAGTTCTGTGATGTGGAAAATGTTCCTTTGTTCTCTTTCTGCTTGGCCATGAGGGAGAGAGTCTCCCCAAGGAATTTACGACCTGCGATAACAGAGCCTGGGTGTTGGGGAAAGAGAGAGGTGGTGAGAGAGAGAGAGAGAGAGAGAGAGAGGTGGTGAGAGAGAGAGAGGGGGTGCTCGCTATACCCAAAGAGGGCCACGTCATGACTTAGTCTACACCTGTTGTTTACGAAACGTGACAAATACAATTTTATTTGACCCTGATCGTCCCCTTCTGAAGAATAGAGACTCTCATCAGGCACAAGAACCAACTGACTCACTTAGAGAGTATCAGTGACAACTTTGCTCAGTGAGATTAGGCCTACAGATTAACAGTAGAAAATATGATGGGAGCGTCGGCCAATAACTCTTATCTAATCCCTGGCCAAATTTACAATCCGGGGAGTCTAGGATTTCATAAATGCTTTTGACAGGTCTAAATCCTTCCAATGCCCTAATCTCATATAAATGTCAATGAGCTCTAAGGCATCAACCTTGAGCCGGTGGGCTATAAAACAGAGACTCCTCAGAATGCATAAAAGCACCATGACAGGCAAATAAACATAAAGAGTGATGGATGGTTGACTGATGATCAATAGGAGAAAGAGGGTACACGAGAAGAGAGGGGACCGGCATGTTATTAAGTTAGAATTTTAGAGAACACTTGTTTTATGAGTACTTTATGAGAATGTATAAAACTGTCATTGTGATTCATAGTTGGTTTACAGTAAGTGACATTATACAGTAGCATACTGTGGGTGCGTTTGTAAATTCACTCTGGCTATCTACTCCAATTTCAGAGCACTCTCATCAGAGTGCAGAATAACTGATGAATTTATGAACGCTCAACACACGTTGAATATGGCCGGTGTCAGTAAACATCGGCTAAAAAGCTTAATTAAATTGTTGCCAGCAGCACAGTTACAGTCACCAACGCTCTGGATAACTTGAAAACAGCCTAACCAGCTCTGTTAGGGCAAGTAAAATGATCAGAGTGAGGTGTTCTCTCATTTATGTCTGGAAGTGGCTAGCAAGCTACCTAACTTTAGCCAGTTAGCTTAGGTGCTTGACTGCCATTGTGAGGTCAGAATGCTCGGATCAACCCTACTACTCAGTCAGAGCGTCCAGTGTGCGCTCTAAACGCTCCGAGAGCGAAAAGCTCTGAATTTTTGAACAGACAATCTGACAAAGCTCTGAATTGATGGTTTTTGCGACTTAACTTGAATTAACTTTAAAAGTTTTACCACAAGAAGCTGGTTGAGAGAATGCCAAGAGTGTGCACATTTGTCATCAACGCAAAGGGTGGCTACTTCGAAGAATCTCAAATATAAAATATATTTGTATTTTTATTAAAACTTTTTTGTTATTTCATAGTTTTGATGTCTTCAATATTAGTAAAAATAAAGAAAAACCCTGGAATGAGTAGGTGTGTCCAGTTCTCCCTTTGCTGAAGCCATGGGTGCACATTTCAGTACGTTTCAGTGCCCAACAGGTCGTAGATCAGATGTCCAGGTGGAACAAGAGAACAATGATTTAGAGGAGGAGGAGGTATCTGAAGTATCTGAAGAAGAAGATGGGGAAGAATACAACCCAGAACACTATGCATCATCTTCAGATGAAGAAGAAATCCCCCAAGCTGAAAGAGAGACATTTTTGTCAAAGAACAGCAAAATAACATGGTCCTTGTCACCATATAACAAACAGGGCAGGATGGCAGCACAAAAAGTCATAAGGATGACCCCAGGGTCCACAAGACATGCAGTTGCCCATACCCAGTACATCGCCTCAACATTCTACATGTTCATCACACCAGCCATCGAAGGAATCATCCTGGAGATGACAAATTTGGAGGGTTTCCGTAAGTATGGAGACAACTGGAAAAGGATGGATGAGACTGACCTGCGTGCCTACATAGGGATGCTAATCTTAGCGGGTGTGTATGGGTCCCGAGGCGAGGCTACATGTAGTCTCTGGGATGCAGAGAGTGGAAGGGTGATTTTGATGCCAGTAAAAGTCTGGGCATCAAGGTCTGGCATGAGGTCTGGGAGAATTGTATGGAGCGTCTGCCATACCTCTACAACCCTGGGCCTGAAGAAACAGTGGATGAACATCTGGTTCCATTGAGATGTACATATTTATTTTCATATCTGTAATGTAAGTGATATTCACGTTAATTTTATTATGCATTGCTGTAATATCATTGATTCATGTGATTGTTTTCTGTGACACTGATACTAATTACTGATAGTAATCTCTTTTGTCAAAAGGTCACTGTCCTTTCCGGCAGTATATACCCAGCAAGCCAGCAAAGTATGGCATCAAGATATGGGTGGCCTGTGATGCACAATCCAGCTACGCTTGGAAGATGCAAGTCTACACAGGGAAGCCGACCAGTGGAGGCACGAAGAAGAACCAGGGGATGCGGGTTGTGATTGACGTGACAGATGGACTGATTGACCTGACAGATGGACATTGCCTCATTTAGAACCCCTCCCTTATGAAAATGCCCATATAAGGACATATGAATGCAGTACCTATTGCTTTCTCTGGATGTCAACAGTCTCGAGAAAGTGTTCTGATTCTTTTTAGATGCTTTTATATTGTAGAAGAAGACGAATAAGGAAGTGGACACACAGATGTCAATAGAAGAAAACGCGCGTTCACGGCTTTGGTTTTTTCCTTTCTTATCGCCCAGTTTATATTCCGGTTGAAATATTATACTATTTATACATAAAAGTGTTCCTAAGGATACATTTAAAATTATGTTTGATTGTTCTTGGACAAGTTTATAGGTATAAGTTGAACGAGTTCTCTTCACGTTTCAATGGAGGAGTCAACGCTATATTTTCTCATTATAACGCGCCAACCAAACTGAGATTTATGGATATAATACATTACTTTTTCTAACAAAAGAACCATGGATTGTCTTCGTTGGACACTTGGGAAGCCCTCAGCAGAAGTTCTTCAAAAGGTAATTGATTTGTTTTCGCTGTGAAACGTGTTTTCTGTGAACCGTGAAGGCTTATGAATTTATGGTAATGGTAAAAATATGTGGGGTGCTATCCTCAAACAATCAAATGTGGTGCTTTCGCCATAAAGCCTTTTTGGAATCTGACAACGCTGTGATATTGCCAAGAAGCAGAGCTTTTGATGACTATGCAACACTTGTATATTTATGCATGTTTAATAGCGCCCCACCGCTCCCTAAGAAGTTAAACAGTACACCTTGTGGGTGGGGGCAAAGGTTATAATAAATGGGAGAAGACTAGTATTTTGTAGTTGAATTACTTATTGTACAGTATATAAGAAGATATCACTATGTTGCCAAATAAGTTCAAGACTGTTATTGTTTCCCTTCAATAGAATGCATTCAAAACTACTTTCTGCACATTTCTGCTACTTTCTCTTGCTAAAAAAATGAAAATGTACACCTATGAAGTACCTTTAGAAATAATAATAATAATAATAATAAACCTCTACTTTAGTAAAGAAAACAATTATGACAGGTGTATTGTAATAAAAATGAGTTGTGTCCACTGATTAAATGCAGTCTTTCTGCATTGTGATGAGGGCAAACCCAGATATTCACCAAGTTTGTGATGAATGACAGGTTGTTTTTTCAGGCAAAATAGATTAGGGGTTTAAAATTCAATTACGCTGCTTTATTTTAGGGGTTTAGTGAAGGCTTAGCATACAGAATGTTAAGACTACACAAGGGTTAAGTCTGCACAGCCTGCCCCGGGATGTCTTGGGTGAAGCCTCAGATCTCTCTGCAATTCCCACAGAGTACCTGGACCTCCGGGAGGTCTTCAACAAGGCCCGAGCTAGGTCTCTCGCTCCGTATCGACCCTACGACTGCGTCATTGACCTTCTCCCAGGCATCACCTCTGTGGCGGCTTTACTCCCTGTCGGGTCCGGAGACCAAGGCTATGGAGGAGTACATTGAGGACACTCTCGCTGCAGGGAGTATTCGTCTATCTGCTTCTCCCACCGGCGCAGGGTTCTTCTTGGTGTAACGACTGCCGGGGTCTTAATGACATCACAGTTAAAAACTGCTACCCTCTACTACCCATCTCCTCGGCTTTTGAACCTCTTCAGGGATCGACCATCTTCTCAAAGTTGGACCTTCGAAATCGCCTACCATCTGGTTCAGATACGGGAAGGAGATTAATGGAAGACAGCCTTTAACACAGCACTAAGAGTACTTGGTTGTGCCATTCGAGCTGTGTTCCAGGCTCTTGTCAACAATGTGCTCCGGGACATGCTGAACCGGTTCGTCTTTGTCCACTTCGGTGACATCCTTGTCTTTTCCCGTTCAGCTCAAGAGCATGTCCGACAGGTCCTTCACGTTTTCTAGAGAACCAGCTTTTCGTTAAAGCTGAGAAGTATGAATTCCATCGCTCCACCATCTCCTTCCTAGGATACGTCATCGCTGCAGGACATATACAGATGGATCCAGACAAGGTGAGAGTGGTGGTGGATTGGCCTCAACCCACATCCACAGTGCAGTTGCAAAATTTCCTGGGTTTTGCTAACTTCTACTGCTGCTTCACCCGGGATTACAGCACCCTGGCTTCCCCCCTCTCAGCACTCACCACTCCCAAGGTTCCATTCATGTGGTCTCCAGCAGCTGACCAGGCGTTCTCGGACCTCATACATCAATTCACTACAGCCCCCATCTTAATCCATCCGAACCCGTCCCATCACTTTGTGGTGGAGGTCAACGCCTCGGATGTCGGAGTGGGGGCCGTCCTGTCCCAGCGTTCTGCCCAGGACCAAAAGCTGCACCCCTGTGCTTTTCTTTCCCATTGTCTTACCCCTGCTGACAGGGATTATGATGTGGGAAATCGAGAACTCAAGATGGCGTTGGATGAGTGGAGGCACTGGTTGGAGGAGGCAGAACACCCATTCTTAGTGTGGACTGACCATAAGAAACAGGAATATCTCCGCACCGCCAAGAGCCTCAACTCTAGGCAGGCTTGTTGGACCCTGTTATTCACCAGTTTAAATTTCACTCTCTCCTATCGCCCAGGGTCCAAGAATGTGAAGCCTGACGCACTCTCACTTTTGTATAGCCCCAGGGCTACTCCGTCTGCCCTCGAGACCATCCTCCCTACCTCCTGTCTAGCGGCTGCATTCATCTAGGGTATAGAGAGCCTGGTCCGTAAGGTGCAGCGTTTAGCTAACAAGATGTTTGTCCCAGACTTGTCCCCGGTGCTGGAATGGGCACATTCCTCGAGACTGACCTGCCATCCAGGCTCCCATCGGACCCTGGCTTTCATCCAACAACGCTTTTGGTGGCCTTCCATTGTTCCTGATGTCTCGGTATTTGTCACGCCCTGCACTGTGTGCACAAAATAAGACTCCGCAGCAAGCTCCTTCTGGCCTTCTTCAACCACTCCCTGTTCCTCACCGCCCCTGGTGCCATATTTCCTTGGACTTTGTTACTGGTCTTCCTCTGTCAGATGGTAACACCACGATCCTGACTTTGGTGGAAAGGTTTTCTAAGCCACCCATTTTATTCCTCTTCCCAAGTTACCCTCAGCCAAGGAGACGGCTCAGCTCATGGTGCAGCACGTCTTCCGGATCCATAGACTTCCGGTCGACATGGTGTCCGATCGTAGTCCTCAGTTCTCGTCCCAGTTCTGGAAGCCTTCTGCACCCTCATTGCGTCGTCGGACAGCCTGTCCTCTGGTTTTCATTCCCAATCTAACGACCAGTTGGCCGTGCCAATCAGGACTTGGAGACAGCTCTTTGATGCCACATCTCCACCAACCCCACCACATGGAGCCAGCAACTCGTGTGGGTGGAATACACCTGTAACACCCTGCTCTGCTCGGCCACTGGTCTCTCGCCCTTTGAGTGTTCCTTGGGATATCAGCCCCCGCTCTTCCCTGAGCAAGAGGAAGAAGTCAGCATACCCTCTTCCAAGATGTTCGTCCACCGCTGTCACCGTACCTGGAAGAGAGTCCGGGCCGCTCTTCTGAAGACCACATCCAGTTATCAGCGACAGGCGGATCGCCACCGGACCCCTGCTTCCCGCTATCGGCTCGGGCAGAGGGTATGGCTTTCCACTCCAGGTGGAGTCCCCGTAAACTTTCCCCCCGTTTCATCGGCCCTTTCTCTCTAAAATCCTTAGCCCCTCTGCTGTTCGTCTTCTGTTGCCCCGCACCCTCCGTAAACATCCCACTTTTCATGTGTCTAGGATAAAACTTTTGACCGGTAGTGTAGTTCAATATATTATCTATCTGAATAACCCAGCTATCAACTAGAAACAGTTTCTCAAAGCCCTTTGTCTCCTGTTTTCCTTTCTGCCTGTCCTGATCCTGCCTGCCGTCCTGTACCTGCCTGGCTCTGATTTGGATTACGACTCTTTGCCTGCCTTGACTTACCTTTTGCCTGCCCCTTGTACTATAATAAACTCTGAGACTTGTACTATCCGCCTCCTGTGTCTGTGCCCTGAGCCTTGACACAGTGAGGGAAAAAAGTATTTGATCCCCTGCTGATTTTGTACGTTTGCCCACTGACAAAGAAATGATCAGTCTATAACTTAAATGGTAGGTTTATTTGAACAGTGATTGACAGATTAACAACAAAAATTATCCAGAAAAACACGTGAAAAATGTTATAAATGGAATTGCATTTTAATGAGGGAAATAAGTATTTGACCCCTCTGCAAAACATGACTCAGTACTTGGTGGCAAAACCCTTGTTGGCAATCACAGAGGTCAGATGTTTCTTGCAGTTGGCCACCAGGTTAGCACACATCTCAGGAGAGATTTTGTCCCACTCCTCTTTGCAGATCTTCTCCATGTCATTAAGGTTTCGAGGCTGACGTTTGGCAACTCGGACCTTCAGCTCCCTCCACAGATTTTCTATGGGATTAAGGTCTGGAGACTGGCTAGGCCACTCCAGGACCTTAATGTGCTTCTTCTTGAGCCACTCCTTTGTTACCTTGGCCGTGTGTTTTGGGTCATTGTCATGCTGGAATACCCATCCACGACCCATTTTCAATGCCCTGGCTGAGGTTCTCACCCAAGATTTGACAGTACATGGCCCCGTCCATCGTCCCTTTGATGCGGTGAAGTTGTCCTGTCCCCTTAGCAGAAAAACACCCCCAAAGCATAATGTTGCCACCTCCATGTTTGACGGTGGGAATGGTTTTCTTCGGGTCATAGGCAGCATTCCTCCTTCTCCAAACACGGCGAGTTGAGTTGATGCCAAAGAGCTCCATTTTGGTCTCATCTGACCACAACACTTTCACCCAGATGTCCTCTGAATCATTCAGATGTTCATTGGCAAACTTCAGACGGGCATGTATATGTGCTTTCTTGAGCAGGGGGACCTTGCGCGCGCTGCAGGATTTCAGTCCTTCACGGCGTAATGTGTTACCAATTGTTTTCTTGGTGACTATGGTCCCAGCTGCCTTGAGATCATTGACAAGATCCTTCCGTGTAGTTCTGGAATGATTCCTCACCATTCTCATGATCATTGCAACTCCACGAGGTGAGATCTTGCATGGAGCCCCAGGCCGAGGGAGATTGACAGTTATTTTGTGTTTCTTCCATTTGCGAATAATCACACCAACTGTTGTCACCTTCTCACCAAGTTGCTTGGCGATGGTCTTGTATCCCATTCCAGCCTTGTGTATGTCTACAATCTTGTCCCTGACATCCTTGGAGAGCTCTTTGGTCTTGGCCATGATGGAGAGTTTGGAATCCGATTGATTGATTGCTTCTGTGGACAGGTGTCTTTTATACAGGTAACAAGCTGAGATTAGGAGCACTCCATTTAAGAGTGTGCTCCTAATCTCAGCTCATTACCTGTATAAAAGACACCTGGGAGCCTGAAATCTTTCTGATTGAGAGGGGGTCAAATACTTATTTCCCTCATTAAAATGCAAATCAATTTATAACATTTTTCACATGCTTTTTTCTGGACATTTTTGTTGTTATTCTGTCTCTCACTGTTCAAATAAACCTACCATTAAAATTATAGACTGATCATTTCTTTGTCAGTGGGCAAACGTACAAAATCAGCAGGGGATCAAATACTTTTTTCCCTCACTGTACATACAGTATAGGTAGGGGTAAAGTGACTAGGCAACAGTATAGGTAATAAGCAGTAGTAGCAGCATATATGAGTCAAAAGAGTTAGTGCAAAGGGGGTCAATGCAGATAGTCCGGTGTCATGACGTTGCCCTGTTGGTGAGGTTTATGGCCCCCATAAATACCTTTCCCCCTTTCCTCTCTCTACAGATGTGACTCTTGGAAAGCCCTTTGTTAACATAGAGAGATTCTGGTAACATCAAAAGGGTGGGGAACAGAACCATATTTCGGTAATCCAACCAGCTGATATTCGTTGGTACTTAAAGAATATGATGTCAGATCAGTTGTCGTCTGAGACATTATTACTGATGATAGGATGACGTAAACTGTATCTTGGAAAGTCTACACATTCTAGTTATCAGATTCACATGGAATTGTTGTGCAATTTAATTGTTTAAATATGAAACTATTTGTGAAAAGATTAAATGTACTTTTAGCTTCTAAATGAGAGAATTGGTATGAAACACTTGTTCCTGATGGTGTGAGGCCTGATGTCCATACGTTTAAAAGGGCGAATTTCAACGTGGAGGTGACGATCGACACACTGGAAGGATGAATTTAGACTACACCAGCCAGAATATAGCATGAGCTTATAGTACTTGGTATGAACTTTGAACTCTTATTCACTAAAGAAGTGATACATCCTAGACGTCGAGTTAGCAGCAGCAGCTGTAAACGTGAGTGGCCTAGGAAAGGACGAACAATCTCTTAAGAAAGACAGGGTACTACAACGTATACATTCTACCACACGACGACGGTACTACAACGTACCCGTTCTACCACAAGACATATTCTTCAAAGGACACAAGAGGTCTCCCAGCCTTCCATCTATGACCAATCTATCGAAGCGCAGCTCAGAGTAAATATTTCTTCCATTTTCCTTTTCCAAATGGGCTGTTATTTAGAATGCATAAGATTCTGTATTTACGATAGCATGGCTTCATAAGGTCCTATAGAGACCCAATCCTTTTGTTCCTCAGTCTTCCCGCGCTTTCATTCAAACCCAACCCCCTTTCTTTGTGTAACCAGCCGTCATATCGGTTCCGTCCGCTAGGGAGGTTTTCTTGTATGACATAATTAGTAATCAATGTATGATCCATCCTGTGTATATGTAGTTCTGTGTGATTTATTTAGGTATTTAGTAAATAAATAATTAAACCAAAATGTTGTATTGCTGATTCAACTTCTTCTTAGCCAAGAATTCTACGACGTTCAGATGAGACTGAATAAGGTGACGATTAATAATTGACTGCTATTGATATAAAAGATTACCAGGTCTTTAAAAGTTTACTCGGAAGACAACAGCTCTATAAACATTCTTCCGTGGTGCCCCGACTTTCTAGTTAATTACATTTACATGATTAGTTTAATCAGGTAATATTAATTACAGAGAAATGATTTTATAAGATAGCATGTCATATCACTTAATCCGGCATAGCAAAGACACGACACTGGGTAGCTATTTGGTTAACTATTAACGGTCCTCTGACTCCATCTGGTATAGAGGTCCTGGATGGCAGGGAGCTCGGCCCCAGTGATGTACTGGGCCGAAAACACTACCGCTGTAGAGCCTTGCAGTCGGATACCAAGCAGTTGCCATACCAAGCGGTAATGCAGCCAGATGCTCTCAATGGTGCAGTACTTTATAACCTTTGGCCCATGCCAAATCTTTCCTGCCTCCTATTTGTTAGTGATGTGGACATCGAGGAAATTGAAGATTTCGACCCGCTACACTACAGCCCCGAAGATGTAGATGGGGGAGTGCTCGGCCCCTGACCCCCTCTCCTATAGGCTGTCATGTCGTTAGCAAACTTGACGATGATGTTGGAGTTGTGCGCATGTGTTTCTGCCTACCCTCACCACCTGGGGGCGGCCCATGATCCAGTTGAAGAGGGAGGTGTTCACTCCCAGGGTCTTGAGCTTAGTGATGAGCTTGGAGGGCACTATAGTGTTGAACGCTGAGCTGTAGTCAATAAACAACATTCTTACATAGGTGTTCCTCTTTTCCAGGTGGGAGAAGGCAGTGTGGAGTGCAATAGAGATTACGTCATCTGTGGATTTGTTGAGGCGGTTTGCGAAGTGGAGTGGGTCCAGGGTGTCTGGGATGATGGTGTTGATGTGAGCCATGACCACCTTTTTAAAGCATTTCATGGCTACAGATGTGAGTGCTATGGGGCGATAGTCATTGAAATTGGTTTCCCTGGTGTTCTTGGGAACTATGGTGGTCTGCTAGATGCATGTAGGTATTACAGACAGGGTCAGGGAGAGGTTGAAAATGTCAGTGAAGACACCTGCCAGTTGATTAGCACATGCTTTGAGTACGCTTCCTGGTCATCCCCCTAGCCCTGTGGCCTTGTGAATGTTAACCTGTTTAAAACTACTTAGGGAGTGGTGGGGCGCTAGCGGTCACCAAAAACTGAATTTCCAGACGCCAGACTCCCTAAGAAGTTAAAGCCTTTGCCATGTTTTGAATATTTAAACTTGTGCAAGACAACTTCTGCATCTGCAAGAGCTTTGCGATGATATTTTTTGCAATTTGGTCTGTGGTCTCAAAGTCTATGAACTAATGCTCAAAGCAAATGCATGGTTGCTGTTTTAGACAGGTGTGATATACCTTAGCTAGGTGGGTCTAGGTATGGCTATTGGCAAAGTCAACCTCAAGTCTCGATCAACCTCAGTTGTTGAATACACAGAGAATTCTTAACAAGGTTTCACTTTCCAGCAATAACATTTGAACTCATACATGTTTTACAGTGTGCTCTTTAAGAAAATAGAAACCTTTCTTGCAGGAAACAAACTTTTTGAAACCGCATCGTACATTAAAATGGTAGTCTGAATCAGCTAAGAATGTCAGTGAAGTAGTAATAGTACATCAGGGGTTTGCACTCAGGCAGCCTTGAGTAGCGCTCTTTGGAATTGAAGGATGAATAGCGAGGCCCCATCTTTTAGGAGTGGAGAACAGAGCATGACTGCAAGAAGACAGCAGCATTTCTAGCCTGTCAGAAGACTGAGATGCTGACTAAAATGACAAGCTGACAGCACCTATACAGCCAAGCCAAACTCAAACTCTTAGACAGGCTCAGAAGGGAAGGAGTGCTTTGTCATGAAAGGTGGTATTCGTGATGCTTTATTCATTATATTTTGGGAAGAAAGTCTCCTTCAGAAAACGTATGAAATTATACATGCATTTGAGTGTTATAAATTGGTCTGACGTTTTTCATATCTGCAACATTGCTTCTGACACTTGCCATAGCCTGACAGTGCTAAAATACAGTACTTCAGCAACAACAGTCTTCATATACTGTAAACACAAACAAACAAAAGCAGCAGTGATTTGCAAGCTTGAACATAATGAATGAAATCCCTTTCTGATCTTCTGGACATGAGTTGTTAATTGTTGCAGATGGTGCATCCCGTACTGTTCTGGCTCCGGTGTACCGAATGTATGCGGAGGGAACGATTCACAACTGAGTGCTGGTTCCCAACGGATCAAGAATTCCAATAGATTACTGTATTCTATCATTGTTCTCTGCTGGTGCTATGATTCATTTACATTCCACTGGTGGTATGTAAACAGTGATTGTCTCAATGTTACCTTATCATCCATCATCTTTCAAGACTCGGTTTTGCCTTTAATGCTTCAATAGGGCTTGAATTGAGTTTGTTTCAGGATATATGGTTAAAATTAGTGTAATAGAGTTTATTTTCTTTCATGTTTTTGCTTAGCTGCCGGAGCAGTTTAAGTATTTCATGCCCATGTGGAGAAGATGAACCACTCTTGGCTCATCTAGATTAAATTAACGCCACAGGCAAGCTAACCACACCAGCATTACTGCAGTGGTTCTTCCTTTAAAAGTTGCATCGTACTGCAGCACAGCTTGCGGGCTAAACCCATAGGTTTTAGGCTTGCAGTAGGTTATAATAAACAGAAAATTGCTTGTCAATTCATAAACCATGTGCCATGGAATTGGTTCATCGAAAATCATTTCCCAACTATTTATAAAGGCACAAGGCGAGACTCAGATGCAGACATAGGAGGCAGATGGTTGGAGTCTTACAATGTTTATTAAACCAAAGGGGTAGGCAAGAGAATGGTCGTGGACAGGCAAAAAGGTCAAAACCTGATCAGAGTCCAGGAGGTACAGAGTGGCAGACAGGCTCGTGGTCAAGGCAGGCAGAATAGTCAGGCAGGTGGGTACAAAGTCCAGAAACAGGCAAGGGTCAAAACAGGGAGAACTAGAAAAAGGAGAATGCAAAAAGAAGGCGAAAGGGAAAACCGCTGGTTGACTTGAAAACATACACCAAATTTGGTCAGAGAGCGATGCCTTCATGGCACACCGATGCCGTGGGCGGTCTTCACTTGATTGACTGTAACTTTGTCAAATCAGCACCAATTGGGGTCAAACAAAGCTAGCTAGATAGCCAATGAGCTGGGATTTACGGGAGTTGCTGCTAACCTTTTTAGCCTTTTCCTTTTGGACAACATTATAAGAATATGGAGAGTTATGAAGTTATGAAAACTGTGTGTTTAGCAAATGTTGAACTTATAATATGGCTCCTAATACTGGAAAAGCTAAATCAAAGTCAAGTATACAGATTGGATGATATTCTTGCAGAAAAATGTAATGTGTATGTAAATGTCTCCTTCACGATTTGCCCAAATGTACCTGGGTGATTTCACTTTAAATGTCATGTAGTTTGCTCATACTTCAAGTTATCCGTCTGACACTTTGCACATACACTGCTGCCATCTTGGTGACACCATCGGAATTACAACCAGAGTGATGGCTAGATTTGGGACCTTTCTGTTGCATTTCAAAGATGGTAGAAAAAAAACAGTTGGTTTTTTTCTTTGTATTTTCTTCTACCAGATCTATTGTGTTATATTCTTCTATATTCAATTCCCATTTCCACAAACTTCAAAGTGTTTCTTTTCAAATGGTACAAAGAATATGCATATCCTTGCTACAGGCAGTTAGATTTGGGTATGTCATCTTTGAAAATTGAAAAAATTAAGAAACAGACACCTCGGTGCATTCAGCACATTACAATGTCACCCTAGCTAGCATTAGCTGCGAGGCTTCTAACGAGCTAGCTTATGGTGATTGGCTTGCTGAAAAGTAAGCTATTCCTACCTGCACATGCGATTGCATTAGTATGGCTAGATAACTCGGAAACGAGTTCCCTACCTGCCCAGATGGTAGTATTGCTAGCTCCCTTCTCTCATTTAGTTTAACCTACGTTCACTTGTTTGTGTTGACTAAACTGACCTGTTGAGCCTCACGGCATTAGGGTCGTGGGAGATTTTTCAGCCCAAATTCTAACAACGCACCCTGCTAGCTAGCTTACGTCTACTCTAGCCTCACAGCTATAGTGTTTATTCACAGTACTCACTTTAGCTAGCCTTTAGCCATGAGAAATCTAATGACCTAGCTCAGGCAGCAATGCTGAAAAGCCAGCTACTACTGGCCAGCTTGCTTCTCTCATTTAGTAACCTAATGTTCACTTGCTTTTCATTGGCTAAACTGACCAGCTAAGCTTCATGGTGTTATGATCAAAAGAAACTCTCAAGACCAAAGAAACAATCTATTTACACGGTTGTCTTTGGCTAACGTGGTGCTAGGCTATTAGCCAGCTAGGTGAACACTGGCTAGCTAACACCAAATAACTCATGGCTAAGCGTCGACTAGCACATGCATAACCCGTTCAGGCAATGCTTTTCCCACGGAGTCATGGCCCCTGCAATCGGAAACTAACATGCTCATGCAGCTCTCTAACGAGTCGTGTGAGTGTTGTGAGGTTTTACAGAGTACTCGCCTGTGCTAAGCCTAGGCCACGCTACTGGTCCTCATGACTAACACCAGCTAGCTAACAAGTCTGTCTATTTTGTGCTTACTTATCCAAGTGCGCTCCAAGTTATAGCTCTCTCCTCTGCACCTTTTTTACATTCAAACTGAGGCTGAATGAGTTCAATGTCAGTCGCAAACAAGTACTGTCCCCACTCCGTGCCTAACAGCACTGTGCCTCCAGAAAGACATTACTCTCTGTCCCCTCGTAACAGGGGCACAGGGCTGTTATTTCGATAAAAGTGTCTCTCTGTGACACCACAGTACCTCTGGTGAGTGCATGTCATCAGGCTTGTGGACAGCTCATTCTCATAGCGGAGAATTGATGTGCATATGTGGTTACTCCCTGGCTGTCTATTATTACGAGGGGATACAAGCTTCAGTTCACTATAAAATCACCCATTTTCTACTGGGTTCTATTTTCAATTTCCAACGGCGTCTAGACAACAGTCGCCGCCATGCGGTAGTGTGACATGCGCAGAAAGAAAGTGAAGCCTTCAACTTCTGCCCACCCCACAGACCTGGGCCCCATGGCAGCCCATTGGTTCCTGCATCTCGCCCCCTCACAGCTGGGAAGGGGCAACAAGCTGGCCTTGGGGGTCCCCTGCGACGGAGCAATCTGCCAAAACTCAGGTTAGGCCTCTGAACCAGGCCAAACTTGTAGGGATGCAGTCTTACGCTGCAGCCGAACCTAGGGCGCAGGCCTTGCGACTGAGGAGAATAGTGTGCAGGGCTTACGTCTCTCTGCCCTACCCTCCCTCTTCGAATTGAATGGTTGCTACTCCTTCCCCTCTCCGAGTTCCAAAGCAGTGGGAAGGCAGGGCTGCGTTAAGACAAAATCATATTCTCTGTGCAGCAGAACACTTTCATGACCGTGCTCACATGAGAAAATGTAGGGCATTCACTCACTGCTCTAGAGGGTGCTACATTTCAGGTGAATCACATAAAATGAATCATTAGATTGTTTTCTACAATATTACAACCTTAACATGCTTGTGCTTAACAGTGTGTAAGGGCTATTTGACCAAGAAGGAGAGTGATGGAGTGCTGCATCAGATGACCTGGCCTCCACAATCACCCGACCTCAACCCAATTGAGATGGTTTGGGACAAGTTGGACCGCAGAGTGAAGGAAAAGCAGCCAACAAGTGCTCAGCATATGTGGGAACTCCTTCAAGACTGTTGGAAAGACATTCCCTGTGAAGCTGGTTGAGAGAATGCTGTCATCAAGGCAAAGGGTGGTTACTTTGAATTTTTTTTAATATATTTAGATTTGTTTAACACTTTTTTGGTTTCTACATTATTTTATATGTGATATTTCATAGTTTTGATGTGTTCACTATTATTCTACAGTACAATGTAGAAAATAGTAAAAATATAGAAAAACATTTGAATGAGTAGGTGTTCTAAAACTTTTGACCGGTAGTGTAGATATGTATGTATATGTTTAACATATCAAACATGATTAACATTAGATATGTAGAGTTATGAATATGTGAGGTGCACTACATAAACCTACCATTGATCCACTTGGCATCAGGGTCATGCACCTGGAACTCTCGCTGAAAGAGGTCATCTAGGGTCAACTGGGTGCCTAGAGACTTGGAGCCATCATCTGCGAAGAAATTGCACAAAATGGTTCTTAAATTCAACATATAAACGACTTGTACTCAAATGCTTAGTAAATGGCCCTAAAGATTTTCAAGTGACTCACACAGCAACATTTACAACTAAGGACATTGATACAATCCAAGGTTGGAATTTTCATTGTGAATAAAAGCGGTAAGCAAAAGCAGGTATGATAATCCGAACCTCAAGGCAAGTCCTTCATTTGAATCATCATCTATATGAAATCAACCATTTCAATGGCCTAATGAATTGAGAGGACGGACAGAGAGAGACAGCTTGACCTTAATCAAGTCCAGCAGCAATAATCAGAAGTAGTGACAATATTTATATTTAATTATGCAAAGATTCACATCAAGCATTGAAATCCTATCATTTGCAAGGGCAATGGAGTGTTACACTTCCAACTTAGATATTTTTCATTTCAATGGGGATTAAATGAAAGGTGTTAGTTTTAAATTAGAAGACAAAATTCTAAGCAGGTAGCTCTTGGTCTGTTTTGTAAAGCTGCATTAATTGAGAATGGTGAGAAGTTAGAACCAAGGTCTTTTGAAATAGTTTGTATTCTGTTAATAGTAAATGCTTAATACTGCAGGTTTTGATGATTTTCTCAATGTTTTACTCCAGGCGCTTACTTTTGGACAGAAGAACGATGGCCAGTCCAATGAGCGACAGCACGACCACAATGACCAGCAGAGGCAATACCTTTCCAGTTCCTGTCTGGCCCTAAATCCGGTACACCCTAGAGAGAGGGAGGGGGAGAGAGAGAGAGAGAGGTTCATAAAGTTATGAGGAAGATATACAATTGATTTGTAGCAACGGTAGAAGGGGAAACAAACAAGATCTCCCAACCCATCAATCTGGCCATGATGCCAAATAGGCAGGGTAACAGAGCACAGGTGGGCAACGAGCAGTGTCGTTTTCCAGACTGAAGTTTTGAAAATATTGCAAGTCCCACCCACTGTGGAACCAGGCCCACCCAATCAGATTGAGCCAAAAAATTAAAAAAATCATTTTTTGAAAGCTCTTTACTTGTCAGTTTTCCAAACTGAACGTTATTTGTCTTTACCTAAATATGCAAACACCATCAGAATTCATAGAAAGCAGTGCACTGGGTTAGTCAGATTTGGTGAAATATAACAGAACAGATTAACTGGAATGACATTCACTCTCAGGGGATGGGTTGCCAAAAATAACTGAAACCCACACACCCTTTAAGCCATAAATATGACTGCATAAAACCTAGCAGTCAAACAGGGGAAATGGTTCCAATAATTTTTCCCTTAAGGGATTTTAGAAACACTTCAAATAAAGGCTGTTTTTTGTGCAGGCTTACCATGGCATGACGCTTTGTCAACCATGTGCATCTCTCTCAGACAAGGTGACTTATCAATATATTTTGCTCTATTTACTAGATTCTAGATTTGAAAAATGCTTATTAGCATCAAAGAAGACATCATGCATAACTACAAATCTCTGCAAGCTCATGCACATTATCTCCAGCTGACATCTTTGCTAACAGGTATTGTGTCAATTTAAACTTGCACAAGACAGTTCACAGAATTGTCAATTTAAAGAAATGTAGCCAATTTATACATTACTACATTTAGCTAACATTAAATAGTTCATCCAGAGATGTTTAGCTTTGGCTCTATTTGGCAGTCTCGTCCAGATCATCATGGCATTTGTAGTTCTTTATGATATCTACATTAGCAGCTAATTTAGCATTTCATTTTTGGGGGGGTAAATACAGGCAAATATATTGATAAAAGTAACCTTGTCCTAGAGAGATTTACACAGTTATCAAAAGGTCACACCAGGGTAGGCCTACATGAAACACAGCCCTTATTTTAAGTGTTTCTAAAATCCCTTATGGGAAAAATAAATGGTGGAACCATTTTCCTGTTTGACCGCTAGGTTTTATGGGTATTATGACTCATACTGTGGTACTCGATAGAGGCATATGCCACTGTGCTTCTATGGCTATATGCACCATGCCACTGCCTATTTAATTTGTTCATTTAGAAAACAAGACAGCTCATAATCCAGTGTCTTTATCACAGTCAGAGTCAACAGCCCTATATTTTATCTTCAATTAGAATAAAAAATGCTAACCTTTCTCTCAGCCCAATAGCAAAATGTGTAAAATTGCAGGAAGTTAGCTGCATTTTTGGGGGGATCCGCCCAAATTTCTGCAAGCCCGCCCACCAACAAATTTGTGGCTACGCCACTATATTATGATACTCCAATACCTTTTCATTTCAAAAAGGTACGTGAGAAGTAATGAACAGTCCGGGGAGCATTGGGACCTAAAAGGTATTCCGTTGTTAGCCACCTGGTTTATCTTCTGCCAAGGCCTTCAAGAGCTTTGGATGTTTGCTTGGAGTTAGCGCACTAGCTATCTAGCTTAGCATCTTACTGTAGATTCAGCAGGTAGCCTAGTGATTAGAGTGTTGGGCCAGTAACCAAAATGTTGCTAGTTCGAATCTCTGTGCTGACAAGGTGGAAAAAAGTATTTCGATCTACCTTTGAGCAAGGCACTTAACCCAAATTGCTATAGGGTCACCGTCAATAATGGCTGATCCCTGGCCGTGACCCCACTCTCTGAGGGTTTGATTTACACAACACGCCTACCACTTTGAAGATGCTAAATAGGTTTAATTGTGAAACAAACAAGAAATAAGACTTTATTACGAGATTTTATTTGCGTGCATAACTATTCATCCCCCCCAAAGTCAAAACTTTGTAGAGACACCTTTTGCAGCAATTACAGCTGCATGTCTCTTGGGGTATGTCTCTATAATCTTTGCACATCTAGCCACTGGGATTTTTGCCCATTCTTAAAGGCAAAACTGCTCCAGCTCCTTCAAGTTGGATGGGTTCCGCTGGTTTGCATCAATATTTAAGTCATACCACAGATTCTCAATTGGTTTGAGGT
The DNA here is from genome assembly GCA_030435695.1 of Brachymystax lenok tsinlingensis. Lineage (NCBI taxonomy): Eukaryota > Metazoa > Chordata > Actinopteri > Salmoniformes > Salmonidae > Brachymystax > Brachymystax lenok. The sequence continues at coordinate 42,546,898 of CM059785.1, read as the reverse complement.
CTGGGCTTTGACTAGGCCATTCCAAGACATTTAAATGTTTCCCCTTAAACCACTCGAGTGCAGTATGCTTAGGGTCATTGTCCTGCTGGAAGGTGAACCTCTGTCCCAGTCTCAAATCTCTGGAAGACTGAAACCGGTCTTCCTCAATAATTTCCCTGTATTTAGCGCCATCCATCATTCCTTCAATTCTGGCCAGTTTCCCAGTCCCTGCCGATGAAAAACATCCCCACTGCATGTTGCTGCTACCACCATGCTTGGGGATGGTGTTCTCCGGGTGATGAGAGGTGTTGGGTTTGCTCAATTTTAGTCTCATCTGACCAAGGTACCTTCTTCCATATGTTTGGGGAGTCTCCCACATGCCTTTTGGCGAACATCAAACGTGTGTGCTTATTTTTTTCACTCTTCCGTAAAGCCCAGCTCTGTGGAGTGTACGGCTTAAAGTGGTCCTATGGACAGATACTCCAATCTCCGCTGTGGAGCTTTTCAGCTCATTCAAGGTTATCTTTGGTCTCTTTGTTGCCTCTCTGATTAATGCCCTCCTTGCCTGGTCCATGGGTTTTGGTGGGCGTCCCTCTCTTGGCAGGTTTGTTGGGGTGCCATATTCTTTAAATTTTTTAATAATGGATTTAACGGTGCTCTTTGCTTAGTGGTGTTGCAGACTCTGGGGCCTTTCAGAACAGGTGTGTATATATACTGAGATCATGTGACAGATCATGTGACACTTAGATTGCACACAAGTGGACTTTATTTAACTAATTACGTGACTTCTGAATGTAATTGGTTGCACCAGATCTTATTTAGGGGCTTCATAGCAAAGGGGGTGAATACATATGCATGCACCACTTTTCTTTTTTTCTTTTTATAATTAGAAATTATTTGTATTTTTACTTCTTCTGATATATAAGTATTTTACCATTTACATTTGATACTTAAAAGTATATTTAAAAACAAATACTTTCAGACTTTTACTCAAGTAATATTTTACCTCTTGACTTTCACGTTTTGGGTACTTTTTCCACCACTGTCTATTTAACCTTGTATGATAATGAACCCCCGATTGAGTCCTTTCTCTGCCTGTCACAAATCAGAAAACATGAGGACAGTTGTTTTAGTGGATCGATACCAACCCCTCTTTCTCAAGACCATCCTACCGTGCAGTAGCTAAAGGCTGGGTGACACCACCATTGACAGCCCACTTTAAAGGTGAAGAACCACCAGCACCTCCATCTACTAGTAGTAAAATTCCAAAGACAAAACATTTGCTGGCGTCAATATTGTTTTTAAAATTGTATAACTGCCTTAATTGTGCCTCATTTTTGCTGGACCCCAGGATGCACAATAAATACATGCAATCGGATCAGTACCGCTTTATTTTAGAGAAAGCTGTGTCAGACCCAGAACAGCCCACAGGGCAGGAGCATATCTCCTATTTCTGCAGTGTGAGGCAGCTTTGATGTACAAGTACAGCCCCTGGACAGGAAGCTACATAGTTATTTTCAGTTTTTATTAACCTGGGAAATATAACCACTCTCAAATTCATTGATGGAGCTATGGAGTCCATGAGTTCAACAACATAGTCTCCATATTTTGAGAGAGCAGATATGACACACAACAGATGTGGGCTGGGTGACTGGGTCCATTACAAATACTCTGACCGCTGAAAGACAAAAACCCACTTTAGGGTACAGCACACTAAATGTCAGGTCCTCTGAGGTCCTGGTATCCATTACATGGCGCGATTGGATTTCCAGTGACAGAGCAGGAATAATAAATAATCCATCTTGCACACTAAGCCCAGAGCAACCAGGAAACCATCTGCTTATAAGTGCCGCTGTTTGCCTTCCAAGTCCTTTAATTGTGAATGTAATTTAAAGATACATATCTTCCAGGCTATCCCAAGTCTACCTCCTCCGACTTTCCCTCTCTTCCCTCCATCTCCCTTCTAGTCCTTCATTGCAGTGGGTTATTAACCTCTTAGGGATAAACGGCGTGCTAGCGGGCCGTTCCCGACACTCCCCGGTGAAATGTAAGGAGCCAAATTCAAAATCCAAAAGTTGAATTATTAAACATTCATCAATATACAGGTGTTGCATAGTCATCAAAAGCTCTGATTCTTGGCAATATCACAGCGTTGTCAGATTTGATTATTTGAGGATAGCACCTCTAATATGTATGCATTAGCATAAATTCATATCCAGCGTGGGTCACACAACCCATATAAGAGCTAAAATAAATCACTTACCTTTCGAAGAACTTCTGCTGAGGGCATCCCAAGTGTCCAACGAAGACATCCAATGGTTTGTTAGAAAAAGTCATTTATTATATCCATAAATCTCAGTTTGGTTGGCGCGTTATGTTCAGAAAATACACCATCGAGTCGCCCATTGAACCGTGAAGAGAACGCGTTCAAATTATACCTATCAACTTTGTCCATTAACGTTGTCCATCATTTTTAATGATTTTCAATTCATTAGGCCATTTAAATGGTTGATTTTAATTTTATCCTTAGGTATCCTTTTATGTATATTTACTATAATATTTCAACCGGACGATAACGTGAACGATAGGAAAGGAAAAAAGCACGCATGTCTTTCTATTGAGTTCCGGGGTCCACTTCTAAATTCTTCTTCTATTGGCTTCTAATTCAACCTAACATCATGAAACCCTGTCTAAAGACTGTTGACATCCAGTGGAAGCCATAGGTACTGCAGTCTAAATCCTACATAACATTGAATCCCATAGGCAGACAGGAGAAAAAGGTAATCTAAAAAAAAAACTGCAATTCCGGATGGATTTTCCTCTGGTTTTTGCCAGCCATATCAGTTCTGTTATACTCACAGACATTATTTTAACGGTTTTAGAAACTTCAGAGTTTCCTATCCAATAGTACTAATTATATGCATATAATTAGCAGGTATTTTACTTTGGGCACGCCAGACTCTCCAAAACCGACACCTCGGCTGCCGCTCCCTAAATAGTTAATATGCTGAATCAGTCACGGGGAAAAAATATCTCCTGAGGGAGGAGTTTCCCTCGTGTAAAATCAACATAGTTTTGCTGTCATGTTTGTTTCTATGGCTCTCCGTAGCCTCATTACCCACACCAATCCCTATATTGCACCTCTGGGAATGTTATTTGTTTCCTAGTCTTTTTCAGAAGGAAGGTCGTTATTCAGTCTCCCACATACTTTGTTGGGCAGAATGTGTGGTTGTTTGGCTTGGTGTCTGTTTCCCCATTCAGGTGTTGATGTGTGATATTATAGTTTTAGCATAGGTTTGGCATTTATACTGAGGTAAGCTAAACAATAGGCATGCATCTGTATGTGCTTTACATTGGTGCACCTGCTCGGTCAACAGACACCTGCAGATGATATTGTTCAAGGTAGATCACAGACAATGTAGGTTATGTTCATAATAATTTGTCTTGTGAAAAGTTGAATACATACCCCAACTCACCTATTTGGTGATTCAAAGCTTTTTTGTCATCCCAGACATTACATTTCACCATGAAGGTTAAAGAGAGGATAGGCTATCACAGGCTAGGTAAACATCAGTAATACTCAGGCAGTAGTTCAAGAAAAAAGACAGAGGATTTTTAAAGTGAAATCTTAATCACATTGAGGGGAGAAATGTAATCTCCTTATCCTATTGTCTACACCCACTAAGCCGTTTGCCCTTGCTCCTTAATGCAAGGGTGCGAGGAGAGAGAGAGAGTGAGTGTGAGAGAGAGAGAGAGAGAGAGAGAGAGAGAGAGAGTGTGTGTGTGTGTACGCATTTGGGTGTCGTCTCTTGGTCTTCTGTACCCGATACAAAGGAAGAAAGGTCAATTTTTCGACAAAAACATTATGCCAAGCCCTGCTCTCTGTGTTTGTCAGCACGGGGGCTGGAGGGCTCTTCACAAAGAGGGAAACATCATAAATTAAACACTAAATATAGTGCTCCCTCTTTATTTTCCTCTCTCCATCAGATGTCGGACCATCTTGACCAGACCAATCTGGCCTATCGGGTACCCAAAGGCTCTTATCCTTTGACGTCCATGGTGGGAGATACTATTCATTGCATAATAGGGATATTTAACAGGTGCGCGACGAGAACAGGTGTGCATCGATAAAAATTCACAACAATTAAACAAAGCCGGTTGCCTCTTACAGTGTAGTATTTGTCAAAAACTGTATCAGATTGAACTATGATAAAAATATTTAATAGATCTCCGATCGGATATTCAGTGTCAGACAGCAGCAGAGACAAAACCACAAACATGACAAAATAAAATGAATACAGTACAACAAATGCCATTTACAGTGTTAACATAGTTATGCTTAAATCATCATCATTCATCTATAGTCATCAGGATCTCAGTGCAATAAAACACCTTACGACAGCTTTTTCTTTTTTTTGTGAGAAGATTCCACTGGTAGGAATAGCAGCCGTTTTACGGTCTCCTGACCAATTGTGCTATTTTGTCGGTTTCTTTTCCCTGATCTGAACTTTTTTTGTACATAATGTTTCCGCCATAATTTCCTATGACCAAAAACAGCTTCTGGACATCAGAACAGAAATCGCTAACCTCGATTTGGATGAGGACTTCTATTTCAATGTGTCAGAGGCGAATTACATAATGCCGGTCCAGGCCCAAATCCCCGACACTCGAAGAAGGAAGAGTTGGCGAGTGGACAAACTGCCTCTACCCCCCGTTCTTTTGGCGAGCGTGCAATCACTGGTGAATAAACTGGAAAAGGTACATTCGAGACTATCCTATCAATGTTATCTGAAGAAATGTGATATCCTATGTTTCTCAGAGTGGTGGCTGAACATCGAGCTGGTTTTTCGATCGTCGGTACAGAACTGCAGCGTCCGGTAAACTCAAGGGGGGTGGTGTGTTTCTCTTTGATAACAATATTAAGGAAGTCTCAAGGTTCTGCTCACCTAATTTAGAATACCTCATGATAAGCTGTAGACCCTACTATTTACCAAGGGTCATCTATATTTTGTCGTAGCTGTCTACTTACCACGACATACCGATGCTGGCACTAAGACCACACTCAACGAGCTGTAAAGGGATACACAGATGGATTACCAGGACTCAGACCAGGACTCAGAGCATGCGCTGACCAGCTGGCAAGTGTCTTCACTGACATTTTCAACCTCTCCCTGACACAGTCTATAATACCTACGGTAACAGTCAAAAGTTTGGACATGCCAACTCATTCAAGGGTTTTTCTTTATTTTTACTATTTTCTACATTGTGTAATAATAGTGAAGATATCAAAACTATGAAATAACACAAGTATTTTAGATTCTTCAAAGTAGCCACCCTTTGCCTTGATGACAGCATTCTCTCAACCAGCTTCACAGAGATTGCTTTACCAACAGTCTTGAAAGAGTTCCCACATATGCTGAGCACTTGTTGGCTGCTTTTCCTTCACTCTGCGGTCTAACTCATCCAAAACCATCTCAATTGGGTTGAGGTTGGGTGATAGTGAAGGCCAGGTCATCTGATGCAGCACTCCATCACTCTCCTTGGTCAAATAGCCCTTACACTGCCTGGAGGTGTGTTGGGTCATTGTCCTGTTGAAAAACAAATGATAGTCCCACTGAGCGCAAACCAGATGGGACGGCATATTGCTGCAGAATGCTGTGGTAGCCATGCTGGTTAAGTGTGCCTTCAATTCTAAATAAATCACAGACAGTGTCACCAGCAAAGCACCCCCACACCATCACAGCTCCTCCATGCTTCACAGTGGGAACCACACATGAGGAGATCATCTGTTCACCTGCACTGTTCACCTGCAATATATTTTGATTTGTTTAACACCTTTTTGGTTACTACATGATTCCATATGTGTTATTTGATAGTTTTGTAGTTATTCTACAATGTAGAAAATAGTAAAAATAAAAAGATACCATGGAATGAGTAGGTGTCTAAAATTTTGACTAGTACTTTATATGTTTCAAGCATACCACCATAGTCCCTGTGTCCAAAAATGCCAAGGTAACATTTCTAAAATGACTACCATCCCATAGCACTTACATTTGTAGCCATTCAATTTTTTGAAAGGTTGGTCTTGGCTCACATCAACACCATCATCCCAGACTCCGGGGACCCACTCCCTGGACCCAAGTCGCATACTGTCCCAACAGATCTACAGATGACACAATCTCTATTGCCCTCCACACTGCTCTTTCTCACCTAGACAAAAGTAACACCGACGTGAGAATGCTGTTCATTGACTACAGCTCAGCGTTCAACACCATAGTGCCCTCCAAGCTGAGCTAAGTACCCTGGGAATGAATACCTCCCTTTGCACCTGGATCCTGGACTTCCTGACGGGCCACCCCCAGGTGGTGAGGGTAGGGGTGTGCGTTTACTCCACTCCTGTACTCCCTGTTCACCCACGACTGCATGGCCACGCACGACTCTAACACCATCATTAAAGGTCCCGAACAGTCATTCTGATTCCCATGTAAAATTACCCTTTGAGTGACAAAAATATCACCAATATCTTGTTTTCCGGGTAGAACAGATAGAACAGGGCCTTCCTCGGACTGGATGGCAGGGAGCTTGACTCCAATGATGTACTGGGCTGTACGCATTAAGCTCTGTAGCGCCTTATGGTCAGATGCCAAGTGATTGCCATACCAAGCTGTGATGCAGTCAAGATGCTCTCAATGGCGCAGCTGAATAACGTTTTGAGGATCTGAAAGCCCATGCCAAATCTTTTCAGCCTCCCGAAGAGGTGTTGTTGTGTCCTCTTCACGACTGTGGTGGTGTGTTTGGACCATGATAGGTCCTTAGTGATATGGACACCAAGGAAACTCTAGACGCACTCCTCTACAGCCCCGTCGGTGTGAATGGGGGTGTGCTCTGCCCTCCATTTCCTGTTGTCCACGATCAGCTCATTTGTCTTGCTGACGTTGAGGGAGAGGTTGTTGTCCTGGCACCACACAGCCAAGTCTCTGACCTCCTCCCTATACTCTGTTTCACTGTCGTTGGTGATCAGGCCTACCACCGTCGTGTCGTCGGCAAACTTAAAGGTAATGAACAGTAAAAAAAAATCATGTTTTCCATGAAATTGGATGATATTGGGATGAAACCAGGTCAAAGTATGATGACCATTGATAAAGTTACTGGTCCCCTCCCCAATGTCAAACACTTGGATTCAGGATGTGTGATTATTAAGGGGATAGGGTGACATCACCCTAACAGTCATTGCATATACCAATGCTAACGTGATTTTCTCCTACATAATTATTTTACCTAATTTAAGTACCTCCTTGTAACCAACATCGGAGAAGGTGTGTTTGTAGAGGGGCGTGGTTTATATAGCTAGATAGCTACCCTACTGGTGGCAACATTTTACTGTAGGGTGTGAGCAAATATAATTAAACATTTATACTATTCATCTAATGCAAAGATACTTATGTTTCCCCTTTCATCTGTGTCTGGTGTTAGCTAGTTGCTGCCTAGCTAGGTCTTTAGCCAGCATGGAACAAAAGGGTGGGAGGGTTGTGAAAAACTCTGACGCGGTTGTCATGACAACACATCCATCAGTGCTGCTGTGAATCGCATCACAAGAGACATGCCAAACGGGAGACATCATTGATGTAATTTCAATGTTGTTTGAGTTGCTTTTGTATCACCAAATTAGCTAGAGAGGAATTTACTGCAACACTGCTCACTGCACCCAAGTTTCTTGATATAGGCGCTTATAGAGGCGCTGTCAGTCAAGGTGAGCTCATGAATATAAGCTCCCTGCCCACTCAGCCTGTCTTTTCAAACTTCCTGGTAGTTAGCCATGAGAGAAAAAGTACTTAAAAAAATGCATAGACTGTTCTCTCTGCTACCGCACGGCAAGCACTACCGGAGCTCCATGTCTGGGACCGAAAGCAACCTGAACAGCTTCTACCCCCAAGCCATAAGACTGCTGAACAGTTAATCAAATCGCTACCCTGACTATTTACATTAACCCCCTTTTTTATTTTCACTGACTCTCATGCACATTCTCTATGCACACTAACTTGACTCTGCTCACACACTCACACATACTACACCGTCACTCCAACACACACGTACACACTCCCGAGTGGCACAGCGGTTTAAGACCAGGCTGTATCACACATACACACACATAGACTACATGCGACTACGTACTCTCACAAACACAAAACACACACACACACATGCGTATTGACGCCACACATAGACACACGTTCAGTGTTTTACTTTTCACAAACACTGCTTCTACTCAGTTTATTATCTATCCTGATTGCCTAGTCACTGTTACCCTTACCTAAATGTACATCAATTACCTTAACTACCTTGTACCCCTTAACATTGACTCTGTACCGGCCAGTGATCTTGGAAAGTATTCTGAAACCTTTACATTTTCCACATTTTGTTACGTTACAGCCTTATTCTAAAATGGATTAAATAAAAAATCTACACATTTTTGCAAATGTATTACAAATAAAATAAATACCTTATTTGCATAAGTATTCAGACCCTTTGCTATGAGACTCGAAATTGAGCTCAGGTGCATATTGTTTCTATTGATCATCCTTGATGTTTCTACAACTTGATTGGAGTACACCTGTGGTAAATTCAATTGATTGGACATGATTTGGAAAGGCACACACCTGTCTGTATAAGGTCCCACAGTTGACAGTGCATGTCAGAGCAAAAACAAAGCCATGAGGTCGAAGGAATTGTCCGTAGAGCTCCGAGACAAGATTGTGTCGAGGCACAGATCTTGGGAAGGCTACCAAAACAATTCTGCAGCATTGAAGGTTCCCAAGAACATAGTGGCGTCCATCATTCTACCTCTTAAGGATCGGACCCTTTAAATAATTTTTTGTCTTAAATGACATGCCCAAATCTCACTGCCTGTAGCTCAGGACCTGAAGCAAGGATATGCATATTCTTGATACCATTTGAAAGGATTGTAGGAGAATATAACACATTAGATCTGGTAAAATATAATACAAACCAACAAATATGCATTTTGTAATAATGTAATATTGCAGTTTAGGCACAATTTATATTTTGGCCATTAGATGGCAGCAGTGTGTGTGTGTGTGCAAAGTTTCAGATTGATCCAGTGAAGCGTTGCAATACTGGACAATATTTTGTGTCAAGTCTGCCCAAATGTGCCAAATTGGTCAATTGATCCCTTTTCAAGTACATAACTATAGAGAACATACACAAATGATATGGTAACACAAACTTTAAGTTTACAGGAATGTCATACATGATGAATCATTAGCTTATACACTTACTTTCACACATCTAGATGGCCGGGCTGGGTGGGTGTGGAGCCAGAGACAGCAGGGGTTCAAACTGTAGAAACCAGTTCTTACATTTGAATATGAAAATTTATTTTATCAAACAAAACTATGCTACGTTTTATCTCTGGGACCCTCAGGATGATAAATCAGAGAAAGATGAATGATACATTCACCTTCCGAGGCAAAGGTTTACCTTCCAACAGGACAACGACCCTAAGCACACAGTCAAGACAACACAGCAGTGGCTTTGGGACAAATCTCTGAATGTCCTTGAGAGGCCCAGCCAGAGCCCGGACTTGAACCTGATCGAACATCTCTGGAGAGACCTGAAAATAGCTGTGCAGCAACGCTCCACATCCAACCTGACAGAGCTTGAGAGGATCTGCAGAGATGAAAGGGATAAACTCCCCAAATACAGGTGTGCCAAGCTTGTAGCGTCATACCCAAGAAGACTCTAAGCTTTAATCGCTGCCAAAGGTGCTTCAACAAAGTAAAGGGTCTGAATACTTATGCAAATGTGTTATTTAAGTTATTTATATATATTTTTAATCTTTTTTTGCTTTGTATTATGGGGTATTGTGTGTAGATTGATGGGGGGGGCTATTTAATCAATTTCAGAATAAGGCTGTAACGTAACAAAATGTGGAAAACGTCAAGGGGTCTGATACTTTTTGAATGCATTGTATAGCCTCGTTATTATTGTATTGTGTTACTATTTCCTTTTTTAATTTAGCAACTGCATTGTTGGGAAAGGGCCAGTAAGTAAGCATTTCACGGTGAAGTCTACACCTGTTGTATTCGATGCATGTGACAAATACATTTTGATTCGATTTAATGTGAGGTAACGGTGTGCCTGCTGATTTGCTAGTTGTCGATTTGGTGTAAATTCAGCGATGCAGGACTGCAATCAATCAGTGTCACACTCCATCAACCAAGAGGCCTGCACCCATCCAATTCAAGTCTTTTCACTTGCCTGTTCATATGTAACGGAGAAAACAACCTTTTGGTCCTACTGTTAGCGGCTACACTTTTTCTAGGGAGTCTAGTTACAGTACATCACACATAATAATAATAAAATGATAATAATACGTGTAAAGCTGTCACGATCTCCGTACGGGACAGACCAAGGCGCAGCGAGGCATCCAGTATACATGTTTATTAAATGAACGAAACACACGTAACTGGGCAAATATACAACTGAAAGAATGAAGATCGTAACATATGACGATACAAAACAAAGCTAAGTCTAAACAATAACCCACAAAACCTAACTGAAAACCCCAAACATATATATGGTTCCCAATTAGAGACAACGACACACAGCTGCCTCTAATTGGGAACCATTACCCCAACATAGAAATAGAACACCTAGAACATAAAAAACCCTACACCAAAACCAAAACAAAACACGCCAGCCTGTCATTTCAGGCCTGGACGTGACAGTACCCCCCAAAGGCGCCGGACTCACCTCGCCAAAGGTCCATGGGGGGTCTTCGGTGGGTTTCTTAGTCCCAGGTGGCGGCTCCGTGCCGCCGTGCTGGTCCGAGGTCACGCACCGGAGGCCCTGGGCCATTTGCAGGGCTGGGGACCTTCTCTGGCGGCCCCGGCTGGGGACCCTCTCTGGCGGCGCCGGGCTGGGGACCCTCACTGGCGGCGCCGGGCTGGGGACCTCACTGGCGGACCCGGCTGGGGACCCTCACTGGCGGACCCGGGCTGGGGACCCTCACTGGCGGACCCGGCTGGGGACCTCACTGGCGGACCCGGGCTGGGGACCTCACTGGCGGCGCCGGGCTGGGGACCTCACTGGCGGCGCCGGCTGGGGACCCTCACTGGCACTCTGGTGCGGGAGCAGGAACTGGCCGAACTGGGCTCGTGACGCCGCACTCTGGTGCGGGAGCAGGAACCGCCGTGACTGGGCTCGTGACGCCGCACTCTGGTGCGGGGAGCAGGAACCGCCGAACTGGGCTCGTGACGCGCACTCTGGTGCGGGAGCAGGAACCGTCGAACTGGGCTCGTGACGCGCACTCTGGTGCGGGAGCAGGAACCGCCGCATTGGGCTCGTGACGCCGCACTCTGGTCTGCGGGGAGCAGGAACCGGCGTGCTGGGCTCGTGGCGCGCACTCTGGTGCGGGGAGCAGGAACCGCCGCATTGGGCTCGTGACGCGCACTCTGGTGCGGGGAGCAGGAACCGCCGAACTGGGCTCGTGACGCGCACTCTGGTGCGGGAGCAGGAACCGGCCGCATTGGGCTCGTGACGCGCACTCTGGTGCGGGAGCAGGAACAGGACGTGCTGGGTTCTCGACGGGTACAGGGATCCTGGAGTGTGGAGCAGGGACAGGACGTGCTGGACTCTCTAGCGCATCGGGAGCCTGGTGCGCGGAGCCAGAACAGGACGTGCTGGACTCTCTAAGCGCATGGGGGCCTGGTGCGCGGAGCCGAACAGGACGCGTGCTGGACTCTCTAAAGCGCGACGGGGGCCTGGTGCGCGGAGCCGAACAGGACGTGCTGGACTCTCTAAGCGCACGGGGCCTGGTGCGCCGGAGCCGAACAGGACGTGCTGAATTCACTACACGCACAGGAGACCTGATGCGTATAGCCGACACCCTCTCCCAGGTTGTTCACTCACCCTGGCTTCACCGATGAGGGGAGCTGGAATGTCGTGCACCGGGCTGTGCGCGCGGACCGGAGACACCACACGCAGAGCCGGCGCAGGATATTTCGGTCCCATCAGGCGCACTGGAGACCTGGCACGCAGAGCTGGCACCACTCTACCAGGCTGCACACTGACCTTGGCCTGACAGACGAGTGGCACTGGGATCTCTCGCACTGGGCTGTGGACACGTACCGGAGACACTGCACGCCGAACCGGTGCAGGATATCTTGGTCCTAGGAGGCGCACCGGAGACCAGGAGCGCTGAGCCGGCACCACTCTACCAGGCTGCACACTCATCGTAGCCTGACAGATGAGTGGCGCTGGAATCTCTCGCACCGGGCTGTGAACGCGCACAGGAGAAACCGTGCGCAAAACTGCATAGTACGGTGTCCTTTCCGTGCGACGCCTCTCCCAACGCCTTCTCCACAAAGCACGAGGAGTTGGCTCAGGAGTCCCTCCAGAACCGGCCAACCTCCTCGTGTGCCCCCCCAAAAAAGTTTTTGGGGGCTGCCTTTCGGGCTTCCGTGCCAGGCGAGTTCCAATAAACTTTTCTCCCAGGTCCAGAAATCCTGGCTCTCTCGCTGCTTGGTCCTTTTGTGGTGGGTTATTCTGTCACGATCTACGTACGGGACAGACCAAGGCACAGCGAGGCATCCAGTATACATGTTTATTAAATGAACGAAACACACGTAACTGGGCAAATATACAACTGAAAGAATGAAGATCGTAACATATGACGATACAAAACAAAGCTAAGTCTAAACAATAACCTACAAAACCTAACTGAAAACCCCAAACATATATATGGTTCCCAATTAAAGACAACGACACACAGCTGCCTCTAATTGGGAACCATTACCCCAACATAGAAATAGAACACCTAGAACATAAAAAACCCTACACCAAAACCAAAACAAAAGACGCCAGCCTGTCATTTCAGGCCTGGACGTGACAAAAGCGCCTTTCAAAAACCCAAGGACACTGTACAGCAAAGAGTGTAAAATCTAAATCAAGAATAAACAATTACAATTAAAATGAATAAAAGCAATTTATCGTAAGGGGGTAAGCTGAGGGGAAAGCCAGACTGAACAGGAGGGAGAGCCTTGTAGGTGAGCAGTAGGATTTATTGGTGATGCAGAATTTGCCAGAAGGAGAGAGTGGCGTCCAGGATGACATGTAAAGGCTCATGTGAGGCTATGAACAATTTAAACATGAGATCTTTGGATGACAGGCTACGACTACGTTAAAGATTTTTAACTACCATCATTCCATAACCTAATTATCAATTTATAGCCAATATACCTTCTTACAACCTATATACACCTTCTTACAAACTATACTTTATCGGTGTCAATAATAGTGCTTTGTGAATTTAAATCAATATCACTTTCAATAATTTACGATAGATTACAGTATATGCTGTACTTGAGGCTCTGTTACAGAAGGCCAGTATTTTGCCTGATGTTCATTCTGTTATTACATTCAGTGCAAATCTCGGCTTTTACAGCATCCTTATTTCAACTTCTACAACTTATCTCTATAAGACCTCTCAAGTTTATTTAACTTAATGGAGCTTTACCATTTCCTTACTGTTGGTCAGCATTAGCTGTTAATACTTCCCAGTAAATTCAAAGTCAATTTGGTTTTGGGCCCCCTTGCATACAGTATCTACCTGTACCGGGCCCATATTTTGTGGGGACTTAGGTGGATGTGTATGTAGGTAGATGATGAATTGACGGAATACAGAATACTAATACATATCCCAGGAGCTGAATTTGAGTGATAATAAATCAATTGGTTTGAATCAGGACTGCTTGACATTTCCGTCAGATAAAAGCAGAGATGAATGCTGTGCTTCAGTAGCTATCCAGGACACCACATATTGAACAGAAGGGGGACTGCAGGAGGAGATGTCTTTTGGTTGCTTAAAAATCTATTCATGGTCTGTTTGTGATTGTAATCTTAGTGTCTGAACTTAAAGAGATAAAACCCACTTTTGTGCCCCTAAAGTAAGTGCATTATTCATCGTAGTCAGGGACGGTGACTAGGCTACATCCCATGCATACAACCAATGACCGAAAGTGATGTTTTGTATTAATTGGGTAGTCATTATTTCAAGTGGATTTGCATTTAAACCTGATTCATGTCTATAGAAAATAACCTTTCATGCTTATGAAGTGAGTGGGGATGAAATCCAATCATTAATTAAGGTAAATTATGTAACATTAGACTGATAAATCATAAGGTTTGGGGGAAATAATTAGTGTCCTCATTTACAGTGAGGGAAAAAAGTATTTGATCCCCTGTTGATTTTGTACGTTTGCCCACTGACAAAGAAATGATCAGTCTATAATTTTAATGGTAGGTTTATTTGAACAGTGAGAGACAGAATAACAACAAAAAAATCCAGAAAAACGTTATAAATTGATTTGCATTTTATTGAGGGAAATAAGTATTTGACCCCATATCAATCAGAAAGATTTCTGGCTCCCAGGTGTATTTTATACAGGTAACGAGCTGAGATTAGGAGCACACTCTTAAAGGCAGTGCTTCTAATCTCAGCTTGTTACCTGTATAAAAGACATCTGTCCACAGAAGCAATCAATCAATCAGATTCCAAACTCTCCACCATGGCCAAGACCAAAGAGCTCTGCAAGGATGTCAGGGACAAGATTGTAGACCTACACAAGGCTGGAATGGGCTGCAAGACCATCGCCAAGCAGCTTGGTGAGAAGGTGACAACAGTTGGTGCGATTATTCGCAAATGGAAGAAACACAAAAGAGCTGTCAATCTCCCTCGGCTTGGGGATCCATGCAAGATCTCATCTCGTGGAGTTGCAATGATCATGAGAACGGTGAGGAATCAGCCCAGAACTACACGGGAGGATCTTGTCAATGATCTCAAGGCAGCTGGGAAGAAAGTCACCAAGAAAACTATTGGTAACACATTACGCCGTGAAGGACTGAAATCCTGCAGCGCGCGCAAGGTCCCCCTGCTCAAGAAAGCACATATACATGCCCGTCTGAAGTTTGCCAATGAACATCTGAATGATTCAGAAGACAACTGGGTGAAAGTGTTGTGGTCAGATGAGATCAAAATGGAGCTCTTTGGCATCAACTCAACTCACCGTGTTTGGAGGAGGAGGAACGCTGCCTATGACCCCAAGAACACCATCCCCACCGTCAAACATAGCGGTGGAAACATTATGCTTTGGGGGTGTTTTTCTGCTAAGGGGACAGGACAACTTCACTGCATCAAAGGGACGATGGACGGGGCCATGTACCATCAAATCTTGGGTGAGAACCTCCTTCCCTCAGCCAGGGCATTGAAAATGTGTTGTGGATGGGTATTCCAGCATGACAATGACCAAAAACACACGGCCAAGGCAACAAAGGAGTGGCTCAAGAAGAAGCACATTAAGGTCCTGGACTGGCCTAGCCAGTCCAGACCTTAATCCCATAGAAAATATGTGGAGGGAGCTGAAGGTTCGAGTTGCCAAACGTCAGCCTCGAAACCTTAATGACTTGGAGAAGATCTGCAAAGAGGAGTGGGACCAAATCCCTCCTGAGATGTGTGCAAACCTGGTGGCCAACTACAAGAAACGTCTGACCTCTGTGATTGCCGACAAGGGTTTTGCCACCAAATACTAAGTCATGTTTTGCAGAGGGGTCAAATACTTATTCCCTCATTAAAATGCATAAATATTTATAACATTTCTCAAATGAGTTTTTCTGGATTTTTTTGTTGTTATTCTGTCTCACTGTTCAAATAAACCTACCATTAAAATTATAGACTGATAATTTCTGTCAGTGGGCAAACAAACAAAATCAGCAGGGGATCAAATACTTTTTTCCCCTCACTGTAACTCCTACTATGACTCCCAGCTTACTCTATCCAATCTTCCCCAAACTGGGCCAATCACTCCTAGCCTCTCTGCTGTGATGAGTCATTCTGGCACAACATGGCTGCCGCTCACCATCCAGATGCATGCTACACATTGATGATATATGGAGATGGTTACTGTCATGATTATCTCCTCTCGGGAATGACCAAGGCGCAGCGACGTAACCAGAATACATGTTTATTAACAAAACGGGACGAGACGGAACAAAACAATAAACGATGAACAATACGTGAACCCTACCGCTAAATCCTAAACTGGACACAGAGATCTAAACCTAAACACGACTGGCGAAACCTAACTAAACACGAATGGCGAAACCTAACTAAACACGAATGGCGAAACCTAACTAAACACGAATGGCGAAACCTAACTAAACACGAATGGCGAAACCTAACTAAACACGAATGGCGAAACCTAACTAAACACGAATGGCGAAACCTAACTAAACACGAATGACAAGAACCTGACTGAACACGATAACCATAACATAATCAATAACCCACGAAACTAAAGTGCAACCCCCAAACATATATAAGGTTCCCAATTAGAGACAACGACACACAGCTGCCTCTAATTGGGAACCATTACCCCAACATAGAACTACAACACCTAGAACTGAAACCCCTAAACCAAAACGAAACCAAAACCCTCCAGCCTGTCATCTCAGGCCTGGGCGTTACAGTTACCTCTATTTAATGCTAATTATTTTGAGACTGAGTGAAAAGCAAGTACATAAATGTAATCCATTATCATTATTTAATTCCAGACCGAAATGCTTCTAATCAACTTACACAATCTTAAACTGATCTATTTGAGTTAAAACGAAATGTTCACCTCAACGTGCAGCTGTAGGAGGCCGCTATACCTCACTGACTGCTGAGATGTGAATTGATGCGTACTGAGTTTCCCTGGCCCCCTAACCCCTCTCAATTTAATTCATGTAATCCAAAAACCTGACTACAGCAATGTCTGAAAGTAATCGTGCCAGCCAGGACTAGAAACTGGTCTTAAATGATTAAATCTAGATTAACCCAGATCCATAGATATGTAGATATGGCTCTGAATTGACTCAATAAAAAAAGTACTGAGTTGAAAGACTTGTCCTTTTTCCTCTTGCAATAGCAGTAATGAGCATTGCGAAGACGATGACTGAAGAACCTAGTGGTGTCAGATAAGTCAAGCATGGATGTAAATCATATTAGCGCCGGTAGCTGTATGCATGTTTGATGCGCTACTGACTCACTGCACGTTCTAAGGCCTTATCATAGAGGTGCAGCTTGCGTCTTGTGTGAATTGGTGGGAAGCTATGGCAGGAGGGTAAAACCAACCTGCACAACAGGAGGGAAAGGGCAAAGATGCTCAAGGGAGTGTTACTTTAATAACAATTCAAAATGGCTTTGGGTGTTACATGGACCAATCACTTTCAGCCCACCTATTGACATAGCATCCTATCTTTTAGCCTACTGCTCCTCTTTATCTGTTTCTGGTTGGACAATGTCTTCATGCCCTCACAATAAGTTCTTGACATCCCTTCTTGCATGTGTCAGAGGATGACCAAGAGTGTTATGCCAGGCATAACGCTGCCTTAAACTGGCACAATGACCAACTCATCCGATGCAGATTTGTAGAATATTAATTTCCCCAAAAGTATTCATCCATAAGAAAACTGTTCCCCTCATGATTTGTGGCTCAATTTGCAGACTTTGTGATAATTTCACATCTCAAAGGGGAAATGTTTGCTGAACTCCATTATTTGAATGTGTCCTTTGGGAGAATATTGCATACAGTACAGTATATCTGAGATAGTCTGGACTAATGGCTTTTTAGAAGCAGAGTAATTTCATGGTGAAGTGCTCTGTTTTTTGGCTACTTTAGTTCCTCAATCATAGTCTGCAATTAAAAGGTTGCACAGTCACACAGCTTGGCTCTGACAGTGACTTTGACAGCCACAGTGTACAGACAGGCTGTCAGCGTGATTCAAGACTGCACAAGCCCACTAAGCTTCTGTAGCTCTGGGACCTAAAACCAAAACACCTCACCTACGGCTACCAAACCACTTTAGTTACTTGTATGTGTAAACAAGTGACCGAAACACCGAAGATAAAGACCAAAAAACACTCTGTCTCTCTGCAACATTGGTTGGGTAGCTAGTTCAGAATAATGTACAATGCCAACTTCTAAAGCCATCTGTTAACCCTCACATAATCTGTCAAGTCAACTAAGAAATAGGCGTTGATTCTATTAGATGTGGAGACACGGATCAATCTCCAGGCAGTGCATTTCAGAAAATGTTCAGATCATAAGAGAGAGAACTCGGCCAGAGGTAGCCTAATTAATTCAACTGGATTTACACATTTTTCTCCAGATTTTTATGGCCCCAAAAAGTTCAATAGGCTCATTTGGGGAGGCTAACAGAGCAAAATCGAGTTCAAGAACAAACCAGCCATGTTATCGGCCAATTAATCTCTGTGGCAACAGAGCGTTTAATTAAGAGCGAATGAAAAGAGAGTAGCAAGTTGCCTGTCTGTCTGTCCATCTATCAAAGACTGACGCAGAATGCTATTGCACTGTAGTGGAGAAGAATTGTGGATGATGCTTTTTAATTCAGTCAATTCATAGATTGGTTGTTGTGATAGAACTACTTGATTTCTTAGCATCACACGGCAAATGTTTTCCTCATGTTTGTTTTTTTACTCTGAGGCCTTAGTTCATGGACAAGCTAATGAATAAGTGAATAACATGAAAGCTATTAATTTCATGTCCATTAGCTGTGTACAATTTAAGTTTTGGATACTCAATTTGTTGATGGTGTCTAGGGCTGTTTCATCGATTTGTGTCTGTTCCTATGGGCAACTTCGACCCAGAGCTTGGTGCTGAGGCGTCTACAAAGCTGTTTATCCCGGTGGCAAGATGTAGCTCGCTGAAACCTGCTGGTGCCTGCTGTGCCACAGCATACTGCCATAAAATTATCCCCCAACCCCAAGAGGAAATAAGAGATATCAGATACCATTAAAGCTTAATGTGGCCACCCAGACCTGCTTCACGTAGCCTTGATGTGTTCTTCTGACTGCTGCTGCTGACAAGCCCAAGATGCATGACTCTGTCAATTTGGGGGAGGAAATGAACTGCTACTTGACTTCTTACACTGCTTCAGAGTTGATATGAATGGGTTCCTAGAAATGATCAATCCAGGGGACGTTCTATCATCTCCCTGTGCTGCTAGAGAGTGTGATTCAATTGTTACGCTTTACATTATTTACCTTAATTTCAGGTCATTGACTTATTCTCTGGTCAACTGTTTTGAGGTCATTAGTCTAGCTGGAGTATGATCAACAAACAATCTTTACGGTACATAATGTTTACTGTGCATGTATCCTACAGGCCCTAAAGTGAAATGTCAGGTGAAGGCTTCAGCTTCAGATGTAGTTTAAAGTAAAGCGACAATACTCATTACCATAGCGACATTCAGGACTCGACTTTGAAAATATCCCCGTCTCAGACACCAATTCATCAAAGTTGCCAACGTCGGGAGAAGCGGCCCACTTTAACCTTGAGCTGTGGACATTAGTGCAGAGATGTGAAATTTTAAGTTGGGAGAAAATATGCTGATCTCGTTTAAGACTTATGATGGTTGCATTTTTCCCTACATAGGAATTCCAACAGTATGTTTCAAACAGACATTATTCGACACAACCCTTTTGTGGCGTTGATCATTAAAATTATCTTTCTCAACATTCTGGCCTTCAGTCCCTAATCGGTATGTTAATTTGCAAAATACCACGTTGATGCTTAAGGGTGTAACGTACTAAACCTCCTTGCTTTTTTCCACAGTTACAGCAGTTACTGTAACTAATCTGTATTTATTTTGGGAATGGTTTTGAATTACTGCCTTAGGGCCCATTTCAATATGATTCTCCATGTATGCAGACTTTGAGAATACTTAAGTTTCTGTTACCTGTTAAAGGATGCTTTGTACAGCCTTATTATCCTTAACAGTCCTCGCAAACCTTTCTATATCCAGAAAGATTAAGCTGAAATACTTGGACATGCTAAATCACAATCAAGTGATCTTACTCCTGTTGTGTGTGTGTGTGTGAGGCTCCAGATGCAATTTCTATTTAACCAGGTAAGCTAACAAGTTCTCATTTGCAACATACAGTCAATAATATAGTAGAAAAAGTAAACATGCAAATGAGGTAGGATAAGGGAGGTAAGGCAATAAATAGGCCATGGTTACAATATAATTACAATATAGCAATTAAACACTGGAATGGTAGATGTGCAGAAGATGAATGTGCAAATAGAGATACTGGGGTGCAAAAGAGCAAGATAAATACAAAAATATACTATGGGGATGAGGTAGTTGGGTGGGCTATTTACAGATGGGCTATGTACAGGTGCTGTGAGCTGCTCTGACAGCTGGTGCTTAAAGCTAGAGAGGGAGATATGGGTCTCCAGCTTCAGTGATTTTTGCAGTTCGTTCCAGTCATTGGCAGCAGAGAACTGGAAGGAAAGGCGGCCAAAGGAAGAATTTGCTTTGGGGGTGACCAGTGAGATATACCTGCTGGAGCACGTGCTACGGGTGGGTGCTGCTATGGTGACCAGTGAGCTGAGATAAGGTGGGGCTTTACCTAGCAGCGACTTGTAGATGACCTGGAGCCAGTGGGATTGGCGACGAGTATGAAGCGAGGGCCAGCCAATGAGAGCATACAGTTCGCAGTGGTGGGTAGTATGTGGGGCTTTGGTGACAAAACAGATGGCACTGTGATAGACTGCTTCCAATTTGTTGAGTAGAGTGTTGGAGGCTATTTTGTAAATTACATCGCCGAAATCGAGGATCGGTAGGATGGTCAGTTTTACCAGGGTATGTTTGGCTGCATGAGTGAAGGATACTTTGTTGCGAAATAGGAAGCTGATGCTAGATTTCAATTTTGGATTGGAGATGCTTAATGTAAATCTGGAAGGAGAGTTTACAGTCTAACCAGACACCTAGGTATTTGTAGTTGTCCACATATTCTAAGTCAGAACCGTGCAGAGTAGTGATGCTGGACTGGCGGGCAGGTGCGGGCTGCGATCGGTTGAAGAGCATGCATTTAGTTTTACTTGCATTTAAGAGCAGTTGGAGGCCACGGAATGAGAGTTGTATAGCATTGAAGCTCATCCAGAGGTTAGTTAATACAATGAATTTATTTCAATTGACTGATTTCATTATATGAACTGTACATCTGTAAAATCATTGAAATTGTAGCATGTTGTGTTTATATATTTGTTCAGTATGTATCCAGTATTTTTCTACTTTGAGGTTGGAATAATACTATGAAAATTATGATAATGCCTTTTTAGTGTAAGAGCTGTTTGAAATGATTTCCTAAAATGTCAGCCTGTTTTGCTTGGATGGAGACCAATAAGAAAGAGCTCCAAACCTATTTACCAATAATAGCTACAGTAGTTTTCCCTACTCAGACCACTCCCAGACAGCCTAAGCAAAATGATTGCTTATAGAAAATTATATATTTTTTTTACCATTCTAATTGAAAACAATCACAGTAAGGTACATCTTTTTTTCCCCAGAGATTATTTGATATTGAGATAAAAAACCTCTGCATTGAACCTTTAACAGAATCCATTGATTTCAGGAAATCAGGTAATTACACATCAGACAAAGCAACGCCTCTGTGAGGAGGTGAGAATTTAGAGTTGCAAAACTAGTGGATTAACAAGAATTGTGATTAACCACTACCATTATTGTGGTTGGATGACAAGTCCAAGGCTACTGATGCAGATCCAGTTCAGGGACTGAAATACTGTATGTTTTAAAGATAAAAAGGTGGTGAATGGGAAAATAGAGTAGCAGGTTTCAAAACATTAAAAGATTATCAAGAAGGGAAACATACACTTCAGTAGCATCAAAGAGAGAATGAATACAGCCTGAACGTTATCTGACCGAAAGGTGAAGAGGCAGCCTAAAAATAGAAGTGATATCTTTATAACCTAAACCTCAAGACTCGATGACAATGTTGAAAGCTGTGAGAGAGAGCCTTGCAGCCTTTCGTCTTTGTGAGTGTGACAAGAAAGGAGTCTTTGAGGAAAATTACTGCTACTTTGTGATTGTGTCTTATCATATCAACTTAAGTAATTTACATCAGATAGCTGAGACCCAGTGTGACCATACTTTCAAACATTAGAACAATTTTAAGTTTTAGTTTAGTTTAAGCATCAGCCAATTAAAATCGTCTGTGTAGTTGCACTTGATCAAAGGCTACATGTTAGCTGTTCCCATCACATTACCTGGTACATTTAGCCCTATGCTAACCTCACCAGGTGGCCTTGATTATTTCCAATTTCTGCATCAGACTATGAAAGATTTTAAACTTTTTCTCCACAAACCAATGGTACCAGAGGGATATACTTTATTTAAACCTCACAACTCAATGTTTACTTTTGTTCCCCTTCACTTGGTCTCAAGTGTAGAGTGACAATAATGCATGATTATTTCATCCATACTTAGGCTACTTACTAACATTACCAATTCATAAAGCTCATTTTCGCATATATGACTAAATCCAAAATAAGTTTAACTAAATAATTTTTTTCTAATCTGTTTCAGTAATGGTGCTTTTATGGAGAAAAGATAAAGGAGGTCTCTATACAACATTCAAGTTTATTGTACAATTTAAAAATATATATATATAATTAAAGATCCTTATGGACTATTAGAATCATTGCTTTCCTGGTGGCACACACTGAGCGGTTGATTGCAAACAACAATGCTCATTAACTGTGGGTTCAAGCCCCTTTCGCTTCAAGCATCTCTGTTAAGGAAAACATAGTCACATGTGCGTGGACCAGCAGTGAACAAAGTGGGTGATTATAATAATGCATATAGAACATTGTACGTGTACAGTTGAAGTCGGAAGTTTACATTACACCTTAGCCAAATACATTTCAACTCAGTTTTTCACAAAGTATCTGTATCCACAGTAAAACGAGTTCTATATCGACATAACCTGAAAGGCCGCTCAGCAAGGAAGAAGCCACTGCTCCAAAACCACCATAAAATGCCAGACTACGGTTTGCAACTGCACATGGGGACAAAGATCGTACTTTTTGGGGAAATATCCTCTGGTCTGATGAAACAGAAATATAACTATTTGGCCATAATGACGATCGTTATGTTTGGTGGAAAAAGGGGGAGGCTTGCAAGCCGAAGAACAACATCCCAAAAGTGAAGCACGGGGGTGGCAGCATCATGTTGTGGGGGTGCTTTTCTGCAGAAGGGACTGGTGCACTTCACAAAATAGATGGCATCATGAGGATGGAAAATTATGTGGATATATTGAAGCAACATATCAAGACATCAGTCAGGAAGTTAAAGCTTGGTCACAAATGGGTCTTCCAAATGGACAATGACCCCAAGCATGCTTCCAAAGTTGTGGCAAAATGGACAACAAAGTCAAGGTATTGGAGTGGCCATCACAAAGCCCTGACCTCAATCCTATAGAAAATGTGTGGGCAGAACTGAGAAAGCATGTGCGAGCAAGGAGGCCTACAAACCTGACTCAGTTACACCAGCTCTGTCAGGAGAAATGGGCCAAAATTCTTATTGTGGGAAGCTTGAGGAAGGCTACCCGAAACGTTTGACCCAAGTTTAACCTCTCAGGGATTGCTGGGGCGCTAGCGCCCCAATCCTGACACTACCAGGTGAAATGTAAGGCGCCAAATTCAAAATCCAAAAGTTGAATTATTAAACATCCACCAATATACAAGTGTTACATACTCATCAAAAGCTCTGTTTCTTGGCAATATCACAGCGTTGTCAGATTTCAAAAAGGCTTTACGGCGAAAGCAGCACATTTGATTGTTTGAGGGTAGCACCACACATATTTTTCCCATAGCCATGAATCGATTAGCCATCACGGCACACACATAACACATTTCACAGCGAAAACAAATCAATTACCTGTTGAAGAACTTCTGCTGAGGTCATCCTAAGTGTCCAACGAAGACAATCCATGGTTCTTTTGTTAGAAAAAGTAATATATTTTATCCATAAATTTGGTTCGCGCGTTATAATCAGAAACGACAGCTTCCACTCCTCCATTGAAACGTGACGCAAACTCGTTCATCTTATACCTATAAACTTGTCCAAGAACAATCAAACATAGTTTTAAATGTATCCTTAGGAACACTTTTACGTATATTTACTATTATAAATCAACCGGAATGTAAACTGATCGATAAAGACGGTAAAAAAGACACTGCGCCTTGTCGGGAATGCACACTGGGTACTGTTGACATAAAAAGTACACTTCCTGGTTTGCTCTTCTTCTCTGGTCTAATTCATCCAAAATGAAAATTTACACTGTCTCGAGACTGTTGACATCTAAAGGAAGCGATGGGTACTGCATTCATATGCCCTTATATGGTCATTTTCATGCGGGAGGGGTTCCAAATGTGCAATGAGTCAAAATCACTTTTTCCAGGACAGAAATTCCTCGGGGTTTCGCCTGCCATATGCGTTCTGTTTCACTCACAGACAAATGGTTAGCACTTTTGGAAAATTCAGAGTTTCCTATCCAATGGTACTAAATATGTGCATATCCTATTTTCTGGGCCTGAATGGGAGGCATTTTACTTTGGGCACGCCAGGCTCTCCAAAACCAACCCCTCAGCTGCCACTCCCTAACAAGTTAAAGGCAATGCTACCAAATACTAATTGAATGTATGTAAACTTCTTACCCACTGGGAATGTGATGAAAGAAATAAAAGCTGAAATAAATAATTCTCGCTACTATTATTCTGACATTTCACATTATTAAAATAAAGTGGTGATCCTAACTGACCTAAGACAGGGAGTTTTTACTAGGATTAAATGTCAGGAATTGTGAAACTGAGTTTAAATGTATTTGGCTAAGGTATGTAAACTTCCGACTTCAACTGTACCAGGCCAGCTGTAATTTACAACCTGATAGCAATACTTTTTGGACTACCAAGAAATGTATTGGTGAACTATATTAATCATGCGTTAAACTGCATTCATCTATTCTGCCAACAATGCCTTATTGTACATCATGGAACACTGAGTCAAATATAACCTATTTTTAAAAGCTCTTAAAGTTGGTTTTGGAGCATAAACTGGGAATTTGATATGTTTTACTCATTATGATTGTCTGTTTGTTTCATATCTGCCAAGTTGTTAAAACGCTGTCAGTTCCACTTTAAACTTCAGATCACCGGTTACTTTGTTTTCTAAACGTGTTTATTTTTTTTTACAATTGGAAAAAATAGATGTACATTTCGATTGGGAAATGCTAAATGGTTGTGTTTTTGTATTCTTATGGTTGGGACGTACTTGTTTATTATGTCGGCGTTTCTGGACTGCTTATTCTTTAACATCATTCTGTGTGAGTCTTTCCATCGTCCCAATGCAGTGGTGTAGATGTGCTTAGAGTTGTGGGTATACTCAAATTTTGACCATTAAGTTCCCAAATGGCACGCCCAGCAAATGAAAGGCACCCTGTGTGAAAAATCCTAGGTTTTCCTATGTTATTAAAATAGATTTGTCAGATTTCCACTCTCAAAATCACACTTTTTTTACAGTGGGTATAGTAAGTCACCACCCCCTTTCAAAATGTTCACCTTTTGTTGCCTTACAGCCTGAAATGAAAACACATAAAATCTGACTTTTTAAGGCTTTATTTACATACAGTAACCCACAATATCCAAGTTAATGTTTTTTTTTACAATTAAAATAGTAAAATACCCAATTTGGATAAGTGAACACCCCCCTCAGTTAATACTTGGTGGAACCACATTTTGCTTGAATTACAGCCATGAGTCTCTTTGAATACGTCTCTACTGACTTTGCACACCTAGACTGTGCAAAATTTGCCCATTCTTCTTTGTAGAATTGTTTAAGCTCAGTCAAATTACATGGTAACCTCTCATGGACTGCACTCTTCAAGTAATTCCACAGATTCTCGATAGGTTTTAGGTTGGTGCTCTGACTAGGCCACTCAAGGACATTCACCTTCTTGTCCTTCAGCCACAGTACGATTGCTTTGGCGGTGTGCTTTGGGTCATTGTCATGTTGAAACACGAACCATCTTCCCATTTTCAACTTCCTGGCAGAGGGCTGCAGGTTCTCCTCAAGAATCTGTCTTTATTTTGCACTGTCCATTTTCCCTTCTATACTGACAAGTGCTCTAGTCCCTGCTGAAGAGAAACACCCCCACAACAGGATGCTGCCACCACCGTGCTTTACAGTAGGCATGGTGTTCTTTGGGTGGAACGATGTATTGGGTTTTTGCCTATCGTTTTGACATATCGTTTTGCGTTCAGGCCAAAAAGTTAAATTGGCCTGAACTTGGCCTCGGAATCTACAATGGACTTTTTGGCAAAGCTCAAACAAGACTTAATGTGGCTTTTTTTGAGGAGTGTTTTTTTTCTTGCCATCCTCCCATAGAGGCCAGATTTGTGGAGCGCTTGTGATATTGTGGCCACATGCACACATTGACCAGTCTTTGCCTGAAGCTCCTTCAAAGTGGCCATTGGCTTCTTGGTAGCCTCTCTGATCAGTCTCCTCCTTGCCCGGTCATCCAGTTTGGAGGGACGGCCTGATCTATGCAGGGTCTGGGTGGTGCCATACGCCTTCCACTTCTTAATAATGGTCTTCACTGTGCTCAGAGGGATAGACAAATACTTTGAATTCATTTTATATCCATCCGACTTGTGCCTTTTCACAACTTTATCTCGTAGATCTTTTGAAAGTACCTTTCCCCCTGTAGTGGTTGGCTATATCTAAAGTTTGCAATTGCAATTTTAAGGGGGTGTTCACTTATCCAACAGGGTATTTTACTGTTTTACTTTTGAGAGGGTTTTTTTCATGTTTTTTTTCACTTGGATATTGTGGGCTACTGTCTGTAAATAAAGCCGGATTTTATGTGTTTTCATTTCAGGCTGAAGGCAACAACAGGTGACCATTTTGAAAAGGGGTGGTAACTTTCTATACCCACTGTGTGTGTATGTATGTATGTATGTTATGGTCTAAGTTCACAACAATGCTTAAACCACATCAATCTGATTGTGGGCCTGTCAGGGTCTGGCTCCACAGTGGGTGTGCCTCTGTCCACCAGGCCCATTCATGTGGCCCATCCATGTCTACGCCCCTGATACAAACAGTGCATGATGACAATTGCACATAACAAATAGCCCACTTCAGACTAATATTTTTCAATACCTGGTTTGCATACCCATTGTTGCCTTAGTTAGCATTTACTGGTAGATGTCATACGTTGAAACGTCTTTCCTACCCTACCGGCTACCAATGTCTTTCTTCTGTGAGCTGCTCCATGCCAAAACCAGTTGAGTCCTGCACATTCTTGCTGCCTGCGGATGACATTCCGTTTAATGTAGGCTATGTGTGCGGCGCGCATGTGAATATATTTCTCGTGCTTTGCGCTTGTGTAGGCTGCTTTGTGCATGATTTCTCTATTGCACTACATAATTGATCAATCGTATACCTCCACTACACTTTGATATGCATCAGTTGGAATTAATAAGTACACACAATGCCCATTTGAAAAAATTGTGGTTATGCGGCTTATATCTGCGTATAGCCTCCACTACACTACTTAGATATGCATCAGTAGGGATTAAGAAGTGAGTATACACAAGGCCCATTGAAAAAATTGTGGGTATACGGTTTATACCTGCGTATAGCCTACACTACTGGCCGTTTGTGTTCTACAAAAGGTTCACTCTCCTACATGAGTGTGCTGGTATTACGGTTGCTGTCCTTTCAGAATCACAAACCTGGTCACACACTGAAGGCCTAGATCCAATAGGTTCGCAACTGTGCAAACATGTCTATAATAGATATAAAGGCTGCTAAGATACTGTTTTAATGTTTCAAGGAAGGACTGTATATATTTGAGACCTAGTCAAGACCGAGACAATCAAGGCCGGACTGAGTACTACAACACTGCCTATTATATTTTAATTTGCTGATATGGAATTTGAACCAGATATAATTATGGCAACCTGGTGAAATTAGCATAGGGATAAATGTACCGGGATATGTGATGGGAACAGCTACATGTAGTCTTTGATCACGTGCAACTACAGGGGTTCCTCAATTAAAATGTGTGTAATACCTCGGTTTAGTGTGCTTACCTTTAATGCTCATTCGAGCCATCAGAAGGCATCTTTGAGCACTTCTACTCCATCTACTACATTATATGACCGCTGCAGTTTGAGATTATGTATTTTCTTGATGAAAATAAGGTGATCCTGGCCTTTATTACTAATCATTTATTTTTGTTTTTTTAGCTTAATTCAATTGATTAATTTCATGGTATTTCTATTGCAATAATAACGAAAATGCATTTTACAGTAGCCTATGTAGGACTATAGCCTACTGTACCCAAAACATCCGTTAATACAAGTTCTTCAAAAATAGAAATATGGGCAGAATACTGTATACTGAACAAAAATATAAACACAACATGATTTTACTGATTTTACACTTCATAGAAGGATGTCAATCAATTTAAATAAATTCATTAGGCACTAATCTATGGATTTCACATGATTGGGCAGGGGCGCAGCCATGGGCAGGCCTGGGAGGGCATAGGCCCTCCCACTGGGGAGCCAGGACCACCCACTGGGGAGCCAGACCCAGCCAATCAGAATGAGTTTTTTCCAACAAAAGGGCTTTATCACAGACGGAAATACTCAGTTTCAACAAGCTGTCCAGTTGGCTGGTCTCAGACGATTCCGCAGGTGAAGAAACCGGATGTGGAGGCCTTGGGCTGGCGTGGCTACACGTGGTCTGCCGTTGTGAGGCTGCAGACCAAAATTCTCTAAAATGACGTTGGAGGCGGCTTATGGTAAAGAAATTAACATGATCTGGCAATAGCTCTGGTGGGCATTCCCACAGTCAGCATGTCAAATGCACGCTCCCTCAATACTTAAGACATCGGTGGCATTTTGTTGCGACAAAACTGCACAGTTTGGAGTGGCCTTTTATTGTCCCCAGCACAAGGTGCACCTGTGTAATGATCATGCTGTTTAATCAGCTTCTTGACATGCCACACGTGTCAGGTGGATTGATTATCTTGGCAGATGAGAAATGCTCAATAACAGGGATATAAACATATTTGAAAGAAATAAGCTTAATGTGTGTAAGGATATTTCAGCTCATGAAACATAGGACCAACACTTTACTTTATATTTTTGTTCAGTATATAAAATATTCAGATGGTTAAAGGCTAACATTTGGTTGTTTCGCACGATACCACAACGTTTTAAATTGAGTGATCGCAGTACATCGACAATTTGAATTGGCTGATGCTTAAACTAAAATGTTACTTTTTACTAATGTTCCCAGTGTCTTTTGACTTAATGTCTGAGCCTCCAGTGTTCAGTTAAAGATTCTCAAATTCTTCATTATTCAAACCCAACTCTTTAAAAAAAGTCCCCTCTCCCAGTGGGGAGACTTTACCCACGTACAAGGTGCCATTGTTCAAGACAATGACTAAGATTGCATATGATCAAGTACTCACCATCTCCCCAATTTGAATTTACCCAATTCAAACAAAAGATGGGCCATGAAGGTCTTTATGTGAAAGTCAGGGAGAAAACAGATGTGAAAAGGGAACTTAGTCATCCTCCTCAACAAAGGTGACATAAATAACACACATTAACTAAGTCTTTGACTGATTGTTTTGTTTCCTCCTCCTTGCTGTAGAGAAGGCTATAAATGAGAGAGAGAGGGAACAGAGACTATTCCAAGGCTCTGAGAGGGGAAATAGGCAGAAATAACTTGTGTTCTGCAACGCAAGGATGAATGGGTGACAATCCAAATAAAATACATCCTTCATCTTAGCAAAAAATGATTGACCACTTTTGTAAACATGAAACATATGGTAAGTAAAGAGCTCAGTCTTTAACAGAGGACGAACACTCCCAGGGCCATCCGCGACTTCGCCATTTCCAGAATGTTGTATTAGTGTTCTGTTAATATGCCGCACTTCACATTTATTAGTGTTCCCACCTGTGTTTACTACATCTCTTGTTTCTCCTCGACATTTGCCGTTGTGAATAGTGGAACGTGAGGGTGGACCTTTGGGAAGTGACAGTGTTGACGTGATAGTGAATGTGACGGGGGTGATGTGTCGCCTTGCCATGCGACTCATCCCATTACTTCAGCCACCCTGTCGCTGGAGGGATCATAATTCATCTTCATTGAGCCATGGGGCTGTCTCTGTGACAGGCTAAATGATCGGGGCGGCGGAGGGGCGGATAACAAGGTCCTCAGATGCGGCTCTCAAGTGAAATTCAACAGAGTTTATTAACGGTAGAACCGCAAAGCACAGTGTCGGCTAGCCATGGCTCACACTGACTGTCAGGTCACAATGGGAGTAGAGGATATAGCTACAGTATAGATAGTTTTAAAACTGTAGAAATGGGTTGGGGTTGGCATTAGGATTACGGTTGTTTCATCCCAAACATTTGAATACTAATTCCACATATTGACATACAGGACTATACTGAATATGTATTTGGTATTATTGTGAAATGATACTGCATATGCTTGTTTTACACGAGTATGGCATCTTCCCTGCCTCAAATTATCTGTTTTTCTCTGCTCTATTGTCATTTTACTATGGATTTAAATGTACATTGTTTTGACATATTGACATAGTTCACGAATACCATGAATCTTGGAGCTCTCAGTACCAAACAGACAGCGTTTAGTTAACCTACTGGCTGTGTTGTCTTTGCTTGAAAGTGATCAATTGTCTAATCAATCCTGACTGTTTGTGCTCATTGGTTTAACAACACTGAACTTCTCAGGGAGAGTCGGTTTATTCCGCCAATGAGGGCAAGCATGTGGTTAAGTCTGATTTACCATCAACTGGGTTTCAGCTATAATGTCATCCTATACAAACTTAGCCATGTGCTGAATCGTGAATAATGATATTGTGTGTCCATACGTATCATGCTCCATCATGTAATCAATTCCATTCCAAGTGCTCTTAGGAGTGCACCACTATAGAACACATGAATAGAGCCCGAAACAGCAGTAACTCCTTAATTAGGGAGCTAAAGAAACCGGAGGTAAGCCCTTTCAGAATGCTTCATTAAGTCCAAATAGGCAACCGGAAGGTTCAAATCAAATTTTATTTGTAGCAGATGTTAATGCGAGTGTAGCGAAATGCTTGTGCTTCTAGTTCCGACCATGCAGTAGTATCTAACAAGTAATCTAACAAATTCACAACAAATACCTTATACACACAATAGTGATGGAATGAATACGAGTATGTACATATAAATATATGGATGAGTGAGGCAGGATGCAGTAGATGCTATGGAGTACAGTGTATATATATATAGATATATAGATATATATAGATATAGATATAGATATATAGATATATATATATATATATATATATATATATATATATATATATATATATATATATATATATATAGATGAGTAATGTAGGATATGTAAACATTATATAAATGGCATTGTTTAAAGTGGCTAGTGATACATTATTTCATCCAATTATAATTATTAAAGTGGCTAGAGATTTGGGTCAATGGCCGAACGGCATAGGCAAGATTCAGTAGATGGTTTAGAGTACAGTGTATACATTTGATATAAGTATGTCGTATAAGTAAACATTATATACAAAATTGTTTAAAGTGGCTAGTGATACATTGTTACATCCAATTCCTATGTTTAAAGTGGCTAGAGATTTAAGTCAATATGTTGGCAGCAGCCACTCAATGTTAGTGATGGCTGTTTAACAGTCTGATGGCCTTGAGGTAGAAGCTGTTTTTCAGTCTCTCGGTCCCAGCTTTGATGCACCTGTACTGACCTCGCCTTCTGGATGATAGCGGGGTGAACAGGCAGTGGCTCGGTGGTTGTTGTCCTTGATGATCTTTGGCCTTCCTGTGACATCGGGTGGTGTAGGTGTCCTGAAGGTCAGGTAGATTACCCCCGGTGATGCGTTGTGCAGTCCTCACTACCCTCTAAAGAGCCTTACGGTTGTGGGCGGAGCAGTTGCCGTACCAGGCGGCGATACAGCCCGACAGGATGCTCTCGATTGTGCATCTGTAGAAGTTTGTGAGTGATTTTGGTGACAAGCCGAATTTCTTCAGCCTCCTGAGGTTGAAGAGGCGCTGTTGCGCCTTCTTCACCACGCTGTCTGTGTGGGTGGACCAATTCAGTTTGTCTGTGATGTGTACGCCGAGGAACTTAAAACTTTCCACCTTCTCCACTACTGTCCCCTCGATGTGGATAGGGGGGTGCTCCCTCTCCTGTTTCCTGAAGTCCACGATCATCTCCTTTGTTTTGTTGACATTGAGTGAGAGGTTATTTTCCTGACACCACACTCCGAGGGCCCTCACCT
This sequence comes from Brachymystax lenok tsinlingensis, assembly GCA_030435695.1. Classification (NCBI taxonomy): domain Eukaryota; kingdom Metazoa; phylum Chordata; class Actinopteri; order Salmoniformes; family Salmonidae; genus Brachymystax; species Brachymystax lenok. The sequence continues at coordinate 42,514,629 of CM059785.1, read as the reverse complement.
CCTCCCTGTAGGCCGTCTCGTCGTTGTTGGTAATCAAGCCTACCACTGTAGTGTCGTCAGCAAACTTGATGATTGAGTTGGATGCGTACTCGGCCACGCAGTCATGGGTAAACAGGGAGTACAGGAGAGGGCTGAGAACGCACCCATGTGGGGCCCCAGTGTTGAGGATCAGCGGGGTGGAGATGTTGTTTCCTACCCTCACCACCTGGGGCCGGCCCATCAGGAAGTCCAGGACCCAGTTGCACAGGGCAGGGTCGAGACCCAGGGTCTCAAGCTTAATGACGAGCTTGGAGGGAACTATGGTGTTAAATGCTGAGCTGTAGTCGATGAACAGCATTCTTACATAAGTATTCCTTATGTAAGGGCAGTATGCAGTGTGATTGCGATTGCGTTGTCTGTGGACCTATTGGGACGGTAAGCAAATTGAATATGTCCGTAAACACACCAACCAGCTGGTCTGCGCATGCTCTGAGGACACGGCCAGGGATGCCATCTGGGCCAGCAGCCTTGCGAGGGTTAACACATTTAAATGTTTTTCTCACATTGGCTGCGGTGAAGGAGAGCCCGCAGGTTTTGGTAGCAGGCCGTGTCGGTGGCACTGTATTGTCCTCAAAGCGAGCAAAGAAGTTGTTTAGTTTGTCTGGGAGTAGGACATCATGGTCTGCAACGGGGCTGGTTTTCTTTTTGTAGTCCGTGATTGACTGTAGACCCTGCCACATTCCTCTTGTGTTTGAGCCGTTGAATTGTGACTCTACTTTGTCTCTATATTGACGCTTAGCTTGTTTGATTGCCTTGTGGAGGGAATAGCTACACTGTTTGTATTCGGTCATGTTTCCGGTAGAGGTTGGGTTGGATCCCAACACACCATGCAGTCATTAGGCAGAATTCATGCACAAACACATTAGTCTTTTCTTCTTTGCTCTTTCTCTCAAAACGGATGTTAAATTGTTTAATCATGACAATTGTTAATTCACGGCCCATCAAGACCACATCAAAATCACAGCCCGCAGATGGCCAAATCCGTCAGTGTACTGCTGGATTTTTTTACAAAGTCCTACACAATTGTATTGAGACAACAACCAGTCTTTCATAAGCTTCTTGACAAACAATTGAGCATATTTATCATTGTACGTTTTAAGACATTTCCATACTACAGTATTTTAGGTTAAATTGCTCTCTCAATACAAATCTTTAGTTGAAGTCAGTTTTAGTTAGTTGGCACCATCACGTCTCCATAACTCTTGGTCAGTGTATGATGGCCAACATCAGTACAGATTAGTGTAGATCATCAGACATTTCTATTTTAATGTTCAGCATGTTGCACTTGCACCCCATTTGAATACGCTCCAGCTCAGCCATCCCTTTGTATATTTAGGTATGGCATTGGTTGGAGGTGTAGTAAAAACAGTCAGCTATGTTTTGACACATCAACCAACACCATAATATATCCCTCCAACCAGGAGTCACACACACAAGCCCTTTATTCTAACAAGTCTCTGCATTTTTGCATCTCAGAGATCCTAGTCTTTTATTAGCCAAATGCTCATCTTATCTGCCACTCTAAACATATGCTAATCTTTCCTCTCCCGATTCTCTCTAATTATTAATCAGAGAGAGGGTTATGAAGACGGCTCCATCAGCACGTGCACACACACTGACATGCGTAGACACTCTAGCATTGAAGTCACTATGCCAAAGGCCCATTGTCTTTTTAATACTGAGCATTTTATTTGTTTCTTAAGCAAATGGAAAGGCACACAAAGGCACACTTCTCATGGTTCCAGGGGCAGTTCATGGTCTCATGTCCAGGTGAAAGGCCAGGCATGGGTCCTCATTGCAAAGCTCTTGGGACGTAAGGGTTTAATTAAAGATTGAGAAAAGGTCACATGATCGTTCAGCTGTTCCTCATCCGTGTCATCTGCTGCACCTTCAACGGTGTAGCTCTTCTCTTGGATGTCGCTCTCCAGCATGTTGTCCTCTGTTTTCACGGTTCTGATGAGGACCGTATTCCTCTCCGTCACCTGCCTGTTCCTCATGGATGAAGATCGCTCAAATTCCACCTGCACCATTTCCCTTTCCATTGCCCCAGACCATTTCCGGTGACTTTACCGTTTCCTCCACAGTTTCCATTACCTCCACCATTTCCGTTGCCTTCAACAATTCCACTCATTGCCACGCCTCCAGCCACACCTCCAGCCACACCCACATTCATTCCCAGTGTTAGGGGTAATAGGATACATAATCAGATTACTTTTATGAGTAACAGAGTAAAGAAACTTTTTCAAATTGGGTAATACTATTACAATTACTTTGTCAAACAACGCGTGCGTTACTTTCAGAGTTATATCTCTACCGGCAGCGTGTTTCCAGGATACAATCTCGACTCGTTTCCTCATTTAGTTCTCGAGCGAGCGGAGAAAGGCTGTTTAGAGAAATGTCGCATGCTCTCAATAGAAATGTATAGCAGACGTACCTCTGATCTTTGCTATTGATCGCTTCTGTGATAGTAAATCCCATAGAGGGCTTTCCCATCTAGTGGCAAGTGTGCCCTCTATACATCTCTATAGGTCCCTGTATGTGCGGTCTATAACCAGAACTGGCAGCGAGAGAGATTTTGAATGAAAAGATAGGAAATCTGTACAGTATATATGACTAATTAAACAGCCATATGATAGTGCAGCACTTGTAGACCAGCATAGGAAAGCACCGCCACAAATGAAAGGAGAAACTAGTGATCAAACCTGAGTTACTATGTAGCCTATTTCTGGTAGAGCGTGCACAGTTCTCCTTGTCCCTCGAACAGTTAAACAAACTGTGAGATTTTTTTAATTTTTCATGAAAGTAAAGTAACCAGTTACTTTTGTTAAATGTATTGAGTAATATGTTATATTACTTTTCCAAGTAACTAATCCCAACACTGCTTATTTCAGAGCTCATTGCACTCATTCTGCCACTCATCCAAGACAGGTTCTTGACCATGCTGCTGAGTCGCAAGTCCTCGCCTTCAATCAGCTTCCTGTAAGTCGTGATCTCAATCTCCAGAGCCATCTTGGTGTTCAGAAGGTCCTGGTACTCGCGCAGGTGGTGAGCGATCTTCTCCTTGGTGGTTTTCAGCTCAAGCTTCAGGGCCTCGATCCTCGCCTGCAAGTCTTCCAGTTCCTTCTTGTACCTCTCCGTTGCTTCGTTGATCTCTGCTTCCAGAGCGTCATTCTTGGTCTTCAGAGCATCCAGGTCACGCTCTTTGTTTTGGAAATCCTTCCTGGCGCTCGTAATTTCTTCTCTTCCGCTTCGGGCCTTGTCGTCGTGCTTTGTCATCTTGTTGGTAATGTCTTCGAATTTTGATTTGTACCAGGACTCCATTTCAGCTACGTTTTTGGCTGCGATTTCATCGTACTGACTTTGGATTTGTTTGAGAGCAGCCGATAGGTCAGGGATAGCGAAGGAGCTCTGGGATGAGGAAGGACCAGAATAGACCTGAGCCATCAACTCTTCAATTTCCTGCACCCTCTGGAGGAACTTGGGCCCCACCTCCAACTGCTCCAGTTGTTTCTCCAAAGCGATGCGAGCAGAGGTGGCCGCGTCGACATCCGGACGGAATGCTTCGATTTCCAGCTCGGCCGCATCCCTCTTCTCAAGGGCCTCCTCGTATTTGGCTTTGATCATCTCCAGTTGGCCGACCATGGCCTCCTTAGCGGCGAGGGCCAGGTCCCGCTGGACTCACATCTTATCTGCGATCTTCAACAGCTCCCTCAGTTGCTGCTTGTACAGCAAGCACAGGCCAGACGGCTTCACAAAGCCATTCTGGAGGCCTTTGATCTCCATCTCCAACTGCTTGTTCTGCTGCTCCAATGACTGAACCTTGTCGATGTAAACAGCCAGCCTGTCGTTAAGGACAACCATCTCCTGTCGCTCAACGCTGCGTGTGCTGAGGAAAGCTTGGTTCTCGGCGGTGGCTGCGTCCAAGTCGATGCCACCCTCCATACTAGCACACATTGTCCCACCAGCCGCGCCAGATCTTTGTCTGGAGGACATAGTCCTATGGGCCACTGTGCCACCTCCTGAACCACCGTGGGCGAAGCTGGCGGATCGAGTACAGGCATCTTGTCGGGTGGGGGAAGGGCTGGACACCATGACCTGGTAGGATGTAGAGCTGCTGCTGATGTCCTCAAAGAGGCAGTGGTAAGACATCATCCTTTCTGGGCTATGACTCATGATGACGGTGAGTTGGTTTTTCAATCTTTGTGTCTGAAGGAGGACCTCTGGTTGGCTTGGCACCTCTGCTCTCCAACTCTCATCTTATGGGCCTCTTCATACCCAAACAGCCTGGCCAATCCCTGCCCAACTCCTGAGCAAACATCTCTGGAATTTCCAACCTCTAAGACAAAGGACCTGACGTGCCTCATAGACATCTGTCATGTCCCTGTGAGGAGCTGAGTTAGGGCTATGAACCAGTGAGGCAGTCGGGCCCATTAGGAAATAGAGAGAGACATAGGCATTGTTTATCAAGTCTGTAATTTTGGATTAACTACATTTTCATTCCCAAGATTCTTCCCATTCACGAGGCTGCAGTGATGTGAACAGAAGCTAAGTCTGCTCAAAAGCCCTATTCCGCATCTAATCAAAGTACACTACATCATACATCACTTGCTCCCTCCTATGCGCAAAGACACATTGTTCTAAAGATGAAGTCAATACATAAAAATAATTCAAATCTACGTTTTTGTTGATATATGCATTCAAAACCCTCATTTAGTTAAACACTTTGATTGAGCCAAATAAATGAAGATAAGCTGAAAGACATTTTGTGTTAGTATGCCCATCGGTATACCTAAATTGTGTCCGCAGGGGTGTTTATGTTGGGGTGAACACTTGGTGGATTCACCCAATAAAGTTAAAGGGGCAATCTGCAGTTGGTACATAAATTGTTGGACTTAATTATATGTAGCCATTGATTTTTGAAGAATATAACATATAAATGCCTCGTGAGCTTAGTTCAACTGTCATACCCCATCAGAACGCTCAATTTAAGCTTCTTTGTATACAGTCGTGGCCAAAAGTTTTGAGAATGACACAAATATTAATTTCCACAAATTTCCTGCTTCAGTGTCTTTAGATATTTTTGTCAGATGTTACTATGGATACTGAAGTATAATTACAAGCATTTCATAAGTGTCAAAGGCTTTTATTGACAATTACATGAAGTTGATGCAAAGAGTCAATATTTGCAATGTTGACCCTTCTTTTTCAAGACCTCTGCAATCTGCCCTGGCATGCTGTCAATTAACTTCTGGACCACATCCTGACTGATGGCAGCCCATTCTTGCATAATCAATGCTTAGAGGTTGTCAGAATTTGTGGGGATTTGTTTGTCCACCCCCCTCTTGAGGATGGACCACAAGTTCTCAATGGGATTAAGGTCTGGGGAGTTTCCTGGCCATGGACCCAAAATATTAATGTTTTGTTCCCCGAGCCACTTAGTTATCACTTTTGCCTTATGGCAAGGTGCTCCATCATGCTGGAAAAGGCATTGTTCGTCACCAAACTGTTCCTGGATGGTTGGGAGAAGTTGCTCTCGGAGGATGTGTTGGTACCATTCTTTATTCATGGCTGTGTTCTTAGGCAAAATTGTGAGTGAGCCCACTCCCTTGGCTGAGAAGCAACCCCACACATGAATGGTCTCAGGATGCTTTACTGTTGGCATGACACAGGACTGATGGTAGCGCTCACCTTGTCTTCTCCGGACAAGCTTTTTTCCGGATGCCCCAAACAATCAGAAAGGGGATTCATCAGAGAAAATGACTTTACCCCAGTCCTCAGCAGTCCAATCCCTGCACCTTTTGCAGAATATCAGTCTGTCCCTGATGTTTTTCCTGGAGAGAAGTGGCTTCTTCCTGAGCAAGCTCTGTACTGGTGGTGCCCCGATCCCGCAGCTGAATCAACTTTAGGAGACGGTCCTGGCGCTTGCTGGACTTTCTTGGGCGCCCTGAAACAATAAACAAACACTATATAGCCTCAAAACATGGTCAAAACTATAACTTTGATATCAAATGCAAGGATCAGTCCATGCATCCAAATCTCTGTTTATCAATTTGAGGGTGGTTACATTTCTCCAGCCCCATCCCTCAGCTTTTTACCAAAACAGGGGCGGGGGTGCTGCTTTGTTGCTGGAGAAACTGATTGCCCAGTTTAAAGGCCCTGTGTCCTGTTTTGATTTACATCAGATTAGATACATTTGTACCAAAAATGCAGGACTTACTCCTTTGTCCCATAGTTGAAACGGGTGGGATATATCAGTAACTTGTGACATCATAAGGTCCTAATCATTTTGGTAAACCAATGATAAAATGTGTTCATATTGTATTTTTCCTCCCTTTTAATTTGGTAATGTCTCAGGAGTTGGAATCATGCTTCCAAAGTGTGCATGTTGTTGAAGTTTGCTAGTTTGTAGCTAACTCTATTCCAAAGCTTAATTTGTTCAGAAGTAACTAAACTAAAATGCAATAGTATCTTTCCCAGCCATGCTGCTTACATCCACGTAGAGACATGCTGTAGGCAGCATTTTTCAAACAATAATGTATAGCACAAATTAGATGTCTGCGGGGACTAAATCACCTGACTGTGCCACATATACTGTATGCAGCAGAAAGACTAATATGTTCACATGCCAATTTGCCAGTACATTTGACACATCTATCACACTTTAGATGACATAGGAACTTGCTAATGTATTCTCGAGGTTAAGTGACAAACTCTGAAGTGATTGTTAGAAAAGGTTATGAATATTGCACTCCACTGCACCAGGGCATTATCTCAATTAGTCTTTCTACGATTTCTTGCATCCTCTTGCTTTCATCTCAAAGCACATTGGAGAAGAACATCCATGGTCCCTAACCCTGACCTTCTCCTCCCATGTATTTTGGAAAAGGATGTGAGGAGAGAGGTTGCAAGGTACCGGAGAAAGACAATAAACAGCCCAAGTTTCTCCCTGACAGAGATTAAGCACTTTTCATTACAAATACCCTGTACTTTTGTCTTAGTCCCAAAGAAATTCAACCTGTAGTTGAGTTTGCCCAATGGAAGCAGAATTACCATTTCCGAAAGGTTAGTTCACAATCACACTGGAATAGTGAAAACCATGTCCCATACTACTCATGCACTGAGCATAAAGCATTTTACTTTGGAAATCTAGTAAAGTTTCATACAATGCTTGCCTTACACAATAATCTTCAAGCCCTTTCAAAGTAAAACCCCAAACAGCAAATGCAATATGAAAATATAAGACTGTCTACGGTGCCAGCTGACCTCGAATGGAACCTACTGCTTTCAGCGGAGCACCTGTGGCGTCTGATTAATCTATCACAGCCTCACGTGAACAGATGGGCGCCACAGCCAGCTCGTTAGTACCCACCATCCACAGCATCAGCACTTTGTGATTGAGCTCCGTTCATGAATATTCATCCGCTCTCTTCTCTCTGACGATGTGAAGAAGGTTAACGCTATGGTTCTATTCAACACACTGTATGTGATTGGAGATGGATCTGACTTTCTCTTTTCTTCTCATGCGCCCCCCACACCCATTTTTAATGTCTTTGTAAGGTCCATTTTATGAATGAAGACTTGCAATACGTCTTTGAACATAACAGACTTGTGTAGGCCCACACATGAATGAGCATTTGCTATTAGGAGTCATGCTGTGGTGAGGTATTACTCTTATACTCATACAGAATCTTGAGAGGAGACCAGTTTTTGAAAGTCATATGCGTCATTGTACATAATGCATTCTTTATGAAAAAGGTTCTACCCTACAGCAGCTGAGCCCAGCTGCTTGGCTCCTTGTGTGTTGTGTGAGTCATTGTTTGGAGTCTAGACCTCACCAGTTTCAGTTGTCTTTCAAATCCTGAATCAACATGACACGTATCTGCTCATCATTACAACTCCTTCTAATACCTTCTAATATGGTGAAGTCTGGTAACCAGTCACCAGTTCGTGAGCCAATTGGCTAAAAGGGCGGGACAAAAAAGTGACGGACTTCTCCGTTAACCACATTGCCACTCACTCTTCCCTGAATGTCGACAGAGCCGTCCCCACAGACAAAGGCGACCAGAGCAGGCCTCAACTTTGTCAGTCTGCCTCTTCCTTATTTTGTTTCCTGTTAAGTTAATCTGCCCCGCTGATCGCTTCTTGCCTTCCTGGGTCTGCCAAGCCCCAATAAGCCAATCAGGCAGCAGAGCTTTATGTCACTGTAGCCCAGCCCCAGACACAATCAACTGCACAGATTATCCTAATGTCGTCCCATCCCGGGAGCGGTGAAAGCCTCCGCTCAAAGATAGGGCTACATCACCTAGTCGGAGTATACAGCAGACAATTAGTTTCTAGTTCAGGATCGACTGTTATTTGTCAGACACGTTTCCCAGAGCTTAAATGGATTCATTATCCACCCGTGTGCCTGATAAATCACTGTCCTTGAACATTGGTGTGCTTCTTGGGAGGTATAAGTTACAGGCTAAAGTAAGAAACCACCACCAACAACAACACCTCACAAACATTTTAAAAAAAAAAGTATTGTGTGGTCAGCTCTAGCATTTCTCAAATGATTTACTCAAGGTATACTAGATCAGCTTTGTAACTGAGATGGTTCAGAGAACCAAAACAGGCTGACCTTGCCTGTTTTGTTACGCAAGGACGACCCAGGTTCAATTCACTGTCAGTCATTCTATAAAATAAAAAAAGATACCCGCACACTGGTGAATGCAATGATCGAAGCGCTTTGACCCGAAGGTCTTCATCAGGCTTCTAGTTTTATTTCACTGGTTTATTTTTTTGTACCCATCACCTGCAAGTTAATGGATGTGTGTACTCTGTTTGAAATTGGTCATTCTTTGCCATTTGCACTTACCCTTACCTAGAACTCAACACTCATCTCTCTCCATTTCGAAAAGTAAATGGCCTCAATTAACTTACAACCAGCCGCTCTGTGTCAAGTACCCATTTAGTTTGAACAAGAGAGTGATAAACACAAACCCAAATCAGAGGTCCATTAACCTTACAGACATCCATTACTGCTAAGGGCTTTGACACAAACACCCATCTATCTGAGGGCACACAGTTTCCAGGAAACTATCAAAAGAAAGGTTTCCATTTGAATTTCTGGGGAAAACTAAGCTGTAGAGGCCTCTGATACTGAGCGCAGGCCATTGGTAACTGTGACTCCTACAAAAGCATCACATCCTTAATTCCTTGGAAGGCTTTTAAAGCATGCTCCCACATATGAAAATGTTAACATAGCTTTGTATCTTACCACAACCGTACAGGTATAAGAGGAAAGGCAGAATCCATCCCTGATATCAATAGTTTGATGGAATAAATGGGTTATTTACTAGACCAAGACAAGGATTGAAAGGCACTATAGGTTAGTTGACAAAAGAGCCCACAAGCAGAAGAGCCCACAAAGGGAAGATGCATAAACATTTCATCAAGTTAATGGAACATGACAAAGACAAGAGTCTGAGGAACATAACAGTATCTTCAAAAGTTTCCATTCATTATTTCTGAGCAGAGTAAAATAGCAGTCGATGAATGATCCACGACTCATTTGAACGGTCCTTGACTAAATTGTATATCACAAGTTATTTGTTTTTATGAATTGTGTATGCTTGTCAACATACCTAAGTGTTGTTTACCTGATTTGGAATGTACCTCGGTGAGTAACTTGTTTACACCCTTAGAGGTATGTGAGACTATACTCTAGCCATATTTATTTCATTAACAACAATACCAGCATGCCCAAGCTCTAAATCCCCAGAAGCTGTTTCAGACCATGCAGCAGTAGACATGGTCTTAGCTCCTCACCACTGGGTATGAGAGGAACTCACTCGGGGATTCACACCCATTGTTACTGTGGTTCTTCCTGCGCATATCATCAGCCTCAGCTGCACACAGGCAACCCAACCAATTCATTGGAGATTAAGAGAATTTGGCACCCAGTAAATAGCCATATGAAAACGCTCTGTTTTGAATAAGTTGGAGGGCATAATTAACCAAGAAAGCCAGGATGCCTCTGTTTTCTTTGGTAAGCACAGTCAACTGCAGCTGCCCAGGAGACAAACTAAGCAGATTTGAGCTAGTCTCGCAGTTCAAAAGTTATTTTTGAAGATCTTCCTCATAGAAACACAAGACTCCCATTTTTTTTCACTTTTTGTTTCATCATTCATTTATTTGCTTTGATGCCTAGTCGGAGCGTAATGAGTCGTGAGGGGAGCGATTGAGTCATCAGTGGAAAGATGAGGCTTTCTACACCGACTGCACAGACATAAAATAATTAAATGGGTGTGTATGGGTGGGTTTATTAAAGATGCAGTCCGGGACCTTAAGCACTTACAATTTCATAACATATTGTACGAATTGGACAAACATTTATTTTTTTGCAATTCGTAACGTTCATAATGGATGATGTAGTACACAATTTTAGAGGACCGTTTTGGCTTGTGAGCACTACTTTCAAAACTAATGGCAGCAATTATACAAAACCTTAGAAGCATAACTTTAACTGGATTCATATGAATGCCCACAGAGACATGGGTTCGAGTCCACCCTTCGATTCACTACTTTCTTTCCTATGTTTCCTCTCGCATTCGTTTCACTATCTTCACTACACCACTGTCTAAAATGTTTTTCACTTGCTTTACGGTTGTGAGAGAGGTGATTAATATTTCTCCCATGAAAAATTACTCAGACCATGAACATGGTAATGTACAATGCACGTCCTGATATTGCCTAGTTGGAATGGGCAACATATAAAATAGGATATGTAGGTAACTTGCTCCTAAAAAATGTTGGGGCCTTTTGGATGACCAATACTTTGACAGTGCCTTGTCTTTCATTCTTCACTCTCCAAAGTTAGTTTGTTTCTGGGTAGACTTTGTATTATTTAAACCATACACCACCAGCTGATAGTAATCTTAGAGGAGTGGGTATACCATACATCAGCTGTAGTTAGCCTTGTCTCACCACTCATTAAACATTTAGCCGGGAGTCAATTGGGCTTTGGCCTAGTACTCTGTTTCGAATGTTGCTCCTGCTCTGATTTGGGCTTTGATGTTCCCCCACAATTTCATGGCTCTTGCCGAACCGGTTTCTCCCTTCCACTCTTTTCATTGCATTTCGCCTCCTTTTTCCTGTACTGTAGCAGAGTTCGACCTCACATAGAGCCAGTATGCATTTTAAGGAGCTCAAACCAACTGCTCATTGCTCAATGGCCCTCTTAGTGGAGACTTGGTTTCAAGGCAAGACAAGGGCAAATTCTGGGAAGTACTGAGAAGAGAGCGTTACTTTCTGTTTCTCAGGAAGAATCAAAAGTTGTGTCCATGTAGACAGAGGTGGAAATTAAAGAAATAAAGGAAAGAAAGTTGACACTATACAAATTAAGGTGTAATTGTACAGTAGGCTTTAACCTACAGGGCATAATAAAGTTGCATAACAAGCTAAACCTCTTTGCTTCAGATCTTGTTCTGTCTTAGATCTTGATACAGCCACGTACTGTATATGAATGTGATTTGTGGGTGAGAGAAGTCCCTCAGATGAGCTAAAGCGAGAGAACCTCGGAGCAGAGGTACTCCATATTTCACTGCACCCCCTCCCCAACCTTCTCCACACACAGACCAAAACATGCATTGATATTTGCTTGCAAAACAATAGTCTACGTGTATGTGAATTGAGTGTCCATTTTGTGTGCTCAGAAACAGGGAGGTCGGCGTGGAGAGTCCTTGAGGAGAGGATCGTGGAGGCAAGATCTTAGTACCCCGACTTACTAGGAACACAAGGGAATGGAGGAGGGACAGTGCACAGTGAGAAGTATCGAGACTGCGCTTTCTCACTTCTCACACATGAGATTAATAATATACACTACATTACCAAAAGTATGTGGACACCTGCTTGTCGAACATCTCATTCCAAAATCATGGGCATAAATATGGAGTTGGTTCCCCTTTGCTGCTATAACAGCATCCACTTTTCTGGGAAGGCTTTCCACTAGATGTTAGAACATTGCTGTGGGGACTTGCTTCAATTAAGCCACAAGAGCATTGGTGAGGTAGGGCACTGATGTTGGGCGATTAGGCCTGACTCGCAGCCGGCGTTTCAATTCATCCCAAGCTGTTCGATGGGGTTGAAGTCAGGGCTCTGTGCAGGCCAGTCAAGTTCTTCCACACCGATCTTGACAAACCATTTCTGTATGGACCTCGTTTTGTGCTTGGGGGAATTGTCATGCTGAAACAGGAAAGGGCCTTCCCCAAACTGTTGCCACGAAGTTGGAAGCACAGAATTTTCTAGAATGTCATTGTATGCTGTGGCATACACTCTGTCTGGGCTCCCGAGTGGCGCAGCGGTGGAAGGCACTGCATCTCAGTGCTTGAGGCATCAATACAGACACCCTGCTTCGAATTCAGGCTGTATCACAACCGGCTGTGATTGGGAGTCCCATAGGGTGGCGCACAATTGCCCCAGCGTATTCCAGGTTTGGCTGGTGTAGGTCGTTATTGTAAATAAGAATTTGTTCTTAACTGACTTGCCTAGTTAAATGTAAAAAATAAATAAATGTAGCTTTAAGATTTTCTTTCACTGGAACTAAGTGGCCTAGTCTGAACCATGAAAAACAGCCCCAGACCATTATTCCTCCTCCACCAAACTTTACAGTTGGCACTATGCATTCGGGCAGGTAGCATTCTCCTGACATCCGCCAAACCCAGATTCCTATGACGGTGCCATGTTGAAAGTCACTGAGCTCTTCAGTAAGACCATTCTACTGACACTGTTTGTCTATGGAGATTGCATGGCTGTGTGCTCGATTTTATACACTGGTCAGCAACGGGTGTGGCTGAAATAGCCGAATCCACGAATTTGAAGGGGTGTCCACATACACTATATATAGAAAGTATCTCTACTTCAAAGAAGGGGATTCTTTCTGCATGATCTTTTAATGCTGGGGGCTTGAGTAGCTCAGCTCTGCACATTTCTCTCTCCTTCCCTCTCCGCTCTGTCTGGGCATGGCTCAGCAGTAGAGACTGCCTTGCGCTGGCATGTTATCAATGTTTTATTAGCAACAGAGGAAGAGAAACCCTAGCCCGCACATGCATAAGGATGTGAAACAGGTAGGACTTCGGTAGACATAAAACACATGCCAAGGAATGCACACACACCGCAGCAGAGCCAATGCATTTATAGCTTTCTAATGAATGTTTACAGCCACTCAATGAATCACATGAGTGTGAAAATTATAGCACTGTAAACCACGCCTGAGATCCCCATTGGAAATGAGAGTGCACTGCAGACCATCTGTTTGAGAAAACAAGTCATGTATGGACTGGCTGTTTAGAGAGAGAGGTATTGATTGCAATTCAAACTCAAGACTTCGACCCTCACCTCTCTCACTATGGAGCGTTTTTTTGGTTGGTTAATATGGGGATATTGATTGAACGAGGCTAGCTGGCATTTAGCAGGAGGATATGTCTGTATGTATCAGGGTAGTTTTGACTCAATTCAAAGCACATTAGGATGATTTACATAGTATCTCCCTCGATTTCCAAGAGGTTGTCAAGGAAATGTTTCTCCTGATAAGAGATACATGCCCACACAAATGTAATTTAGCAGGGGGAGTAACATGTAATAACATGCAAAGTCAATGTTATTACAAGTAATGCGTTTTATGTATTTGAATGTTATCACATATTATGGGCACTGGTTATATTAGCTGATATACTTTATGAGCTCACAATGGCTATCATGACCAATTTTGTTGAAGACAGTATGTTCTTCAAGAAACTCGCTTCCCATAACTTTGACATACTTATTATGAGGCACTACACAATAAGTTATTTGAGGTTTTACAGTATATTAGGCCTATCTGATCTAAAGCAACCATTTCCTTCTTTAGTATATCTCCTCTATAAAGACCCATCTTCTGATAGCAGTGGCCTTAAATCCACTGTGACAGGACGGGGGACAACAGGGATCTCGTTTTGGATTTCCGTTTATATTTTATTTGTCGTTGTCGCCCTCCCGTGGAGGCGACCTCAAATGACTCTAATTAGAGTCAGGCAGAAAGAGGAAGAGATCCACAATGAGAGGCAGCACAAACACCTCAGAGTGCGCTTCGCTGCTGCACTCTTCTGATCATTTTGATGGGAGACCTTTAAATCATATATATCTTAACTCTGACACATACTGACAATCAAGCACAAGGACTGTAATCAATTGTTCTGTTTCACATTTTATGTTAGACTGTTTTTTTAACAAATTTTCAAATCACAATTTGAAGTATGCTCAATGAATAGCTGTAAAGTTTTTTTGACTTTTCCAAAATTCTATGAGATGAGTGTAGATACAAATAACTTCATATGGCACTTTTTCCTCTCAAGTAAGTTTGTTTAAATGCTGTCAAAACCACGTGGCGAATGGATGTCTGGAAACTTATGAAAACTGGTATATCTACAGTTCTTTCACATCTCACTGTCTGAAGAATGTTGAAGCTTTGGCTCCGTATAGAAGCTAACCCTCAAAGCCCATTCATTATTCACCTCTGAGGTCTAGACGTTGCACTGAAAATAATTGAGAATCTTGGTTTCAAAGAGAAAAATACCAGTGAATGAACTAATCCTCCAACTCCTATTTCTCATAATAAATTGTTTGTCCGAAACAATACCTAAGAGAACATTAATTCCATCATCTAGCCACATGGAGAGATTTGCAATTCTAGCAAATTGCCATTGCTCACCAAGCAATCATAACCAGGTAACAAGTGTAATGGCTATGTGATACATTACGACACTGTAATGAGATCATTTGGATTATTAGTGGACACCTCATCGTGGCAACACCTTGTGATGCTACTGGCGATAATGTCCCTTCAATGAAATGGTGATGAACTACAAGTCGCCGCTTCAACGATCTGAAGGCTCAGGCAGGTCTAATGAACATGACATGACGGATAAAGATGTGGGTGGAATCAACATTTCACTGACCTCTTGGAATGATTTTCCTACCCTCCCTATTTGGATTGAGTTACATGGGCCCAAGGAACAGATAACGGGTAGGCTAGCATTTGTCTGACTTCTCCACGGGGAGCAGTTCATGTATTTGATCTGTTCCAGCGCTACCACACTTTATCAATTCATCTTCAAGCCCTTGACTTGTTGAATCAAGTCTGCTAGATTAGGACTACAACAAAAAAAGGTCTAAGAAACTCATGAAAATTTCATGGTGAATTCTCAAAGGAACACACACTGATGCCCTGATACCTGCATCACAGCTCGTCTGAGGTGAACGTGATGGAGACGAGAAACATCCGTGTAGCAGAAATCCTCGACCAAGAGACACATACATTGTACATTTCCATAGATATGAGCAGTTCCACCTTTGATATTTAATACGTATTTTCTTTCCTATTTGATTTTTATAAGGTTAGGATGGAGCAGCCAGATGGGGCATCAGCCTGGGTAAATATCCCTTTGCATACCACAGCCAGGGATTTCATTACGGTGGGCAGATGACTGGTCTCATATGCAAGTCCAAAACAAATACGCCAGGAAGCGTATACAGACGAGGTCAGACTAATAACCCGCCTGAGGAGAAGGTGAATAATCACCTCATAGAGGGGGTGGATTAAGGTAACTGGCCGCCATGGGGGGAAAATTGGTGAAGTATGTACGATTCTCATCAAGCACATGAGGAGATCAAAAGCAGATAGCTATCTGCTGTAGTGTCGCAGCACGGAGTAGCACGTGAATGTTGAATCTACTCCCTTTCCATCTGGAGGGGGCGGGCGACTGAACTGAATAGAATGGTTTTCCATTGAGGGAAGACTAAACTGAATACAATACACAACGGCAGGAAGGCCTTGACAAGATGGTGTCATACAAGCAATAGTCAATGTTAGAGAGAGATCACTAACAAACCAAAGGTTGAGCACTTTGATCTGGATCTTTGAGGAAATGTGGAAAACGGAGGCTTTGCATCAGTCAATCAAATATACCTCACAATACCTGTATGATAGCTTGAGAAAGCACTATGATGCAAATATTCGAGGGCTAAAAACCAGCTGAATTTCTATCAAAGATGGTACACATGGAGCTGCTAGGAGTATATATGGCCTTGAAAAGTTTGAGCACCACAGCTGTCTAATATAGACTTCCAAAAACTATTGCATATATAACTGCAGCACAACAAGACGTTTTCCCTTCCACATCTACACTGGTCATATAGTATAGACTAGAGTGTTCCTTCCTTTCAGTGGGGATAGATAGAACGTCTTAACGCAAGGAGGCTGCAGGATTCAGATGGTCTATGAAGACTCGCTGTAGTCCGTCATGCCAGCGAAAGCAGAATCGCGCCCTACGGCCATGAATGGCCTACCACGTCATGACAGAAAATAGAAAGATAAATAGAGCCAGATGGACAGGCTGAGAGTGTCTGAGCTGCATGTGGAAAGAAAAATACTTGGCCGTGACAAAGGATAGAAAGATGCTAAGTTACTAAGCTTAGACAGCTAGTTGCTACAGTGTGCACTCCAAACAGGGCCAGGAAGGTCCCAATTGGCCATTTATATTTCACTTTTGGCAAAGTGTCACTCTCCTAAGGGAATAAGTCTAGGACTATGACGGTATTTTATATGGTTGCAGGTTAAGGAAAATCTATGGATACAACAAATTCCATTCCAGCACAATGGATGGTGAGTTGGACTGAAATAATAGCTAAATGAATGTGCTGGATGGGCTATATCCTACAAGATTATTTTCCAAGCAATATTGATGTAGGCAATATGAAATATGATTTTGTTATATGAGGGTTTCCCAAACTTGGTCTTCGGGACCCCAGGGGTGCACATTTCGTTTTTTGCCCTAGCACAACACTGCTGAATCAAATAATGAATTTATCATCAAGCTTTGATCATTTGAATCAGCTCTGTAGTGTTTGGGCAAAAACCAAAATGTGCACCCCTTGGAGTCCCGAGAAACGCGTTTGGGAAACGTTGTGTTTTATGATTATAGACCCAAAACTGTAATGTTGTGCAAAGCAGAATAACAGAGTAATGGACAGTCACGTCACCTCCAAAATGATTTGCACCTTTGATAAAGACTGTCTAAAATAAATAATTCAAATACTGAGCTACAGTATATTGTTAGTATACTAACACAATTGTTCAGAGAAAAAGATTTTGTTTAACACGTAATACATACATATTTTAAGATGGGTGTAAATATAATCGGCACCCCTGTTTTAAATACTCCAGCGCCCTCCCCTTGCGAGGAGAACGATACTGAGCCTTTTTCTAAAATGTTTTATGAGATTGGAGAACACATTTGGAGGGATCTTAGACCATTTCTCCTCCAGCACCAGTTCCCAGTGTTGTGTTCAAGACAACCTAAAGCGAGACCAATTCAAGAGCAAGACCAGAGCAAATCGAGTCTATAATGGATAAAAATACCAAATATGTTACAATTTCCCAGACTCTCCTTACTAATAGTGAGCGCACAACTTTCAAACAATTTTCCCCACTCCCCATAATTTCCCCCACTCTTCCCATTCCCTACCAAGGAAATTCTGATATTTTTCAAAGAACGTAAAGGACAGTAGTGTTACCAGTGAAGTAGAAGGCCCAGGTTTCAATAGGTGATAAGAAATGTATGTGTCATGAAAGGAGTGTGGCCTGGAGAAGTGGTTTTATGCGCTGACTGAATGGGAGCTGATAATTGATTTTTTTTTCACTCTGCATGTCTCAGCTGCTCTCGGGAAGAAATTACATCAAGACCGAGTAAAACTGTATCTGACACCTAGACAAGAACAAGACACTCAATATGTGGTCTCGAGACCGGACTCAAGACCGAGACCGGCCTCGAGTACTACAACATTGCCAGTTCCAAACCACGTGCTAATGCCGGTTAGCAAACTCCAAGCCGTGATATTGTAAGATTATATTAAAATAGAGCTCTTTGGCCAAGCACACCAGTGGAGTGTTTGGTGTCGAAAAATGTAAGCATATGCAGAAAAGTACTTCATATGTGCTGTAAAATATGGTGATGGATCTTCAACGTTAAGGGGCTATTTTGCCTCCAATGGTCCTGGCCCTTGTTAAGGTCAACGGCATCAATATCTTTACCAAGTATCATGACATTTTAGCCAAACATCTGGTTTCCTCTGCCAGGAGGCTGAAACTTGGCCACAGGTGGATAACCCCAAGCACACATTAATATCCACAACGAAATGGTTAATTGACCACAAAATCTACATTTTGCAATGTCCATCTCAGTCTCTGGACTTGAACCTCATTAAAATCCTGTGGTTTGAATTGACGAGGGCATTCCATAAGAGCAGACAAAGGATATCAAGGATCTGGCTAGATTCTGTATGGAGGAATGGTCTAAGTCCCAATGTGTTCTCCAATCTCATAAAACATTTTAGAAAAAGGATCAGTGTCATTATCCACACAGGTAAAGGCTGCTGGAGTATAATTTTGACACCTATCTTTTTGAGAAAAAAAGTTAAACAAATTCTCTGAGCGATTGTGTTAGCATAAAATAATATACTTTTCCCAATTTGTTGAGCATACAATTATAGCTCAGCATTTGATTGTATAAAATAAATCAGTATTTTTTGCGCATCTTTAAAGGGAGCCAATAATTGTGGAGGTGGCACTTGTAGTAAATACTCAACCCCAAGGAAAATATTAATTTTTAAAGTTGACCTTAAGTTGGGATATAAAGCTAAACCATTAGCATACATGTTTTAAATGAAAGCTCAATTTCCAATATATTCCATAATGATCCTGTATTATTCCTTTGTTAGAAAATGACCTTAATGTGGGGAGGCGTAATATTATAAGGATTATAACTCTATATTTCCCCAGTGACATTTTTAATCACACACATAAGTGTGTACAACTAGTACTGCCCAGGGCCTGTTTTCCAATCGCGATGGAATCTAGGCTTACGAGTGTTTTCCTAAAACGGCTGAAGATGTAACATGCGTTTCCCAAAAACACCACGCAGAGAAAACGGTCACTAAGTGCGTCGTTGGAGCATGTGTCAATAGTGATAGGATCAAAAGAAAGGGAAGCGCTGCTCTCAGATCAGCTTTCTCTATTAAATGTTTTGCACCTATTTCTCAAGGCCAGAAACTCATATACTAGTGACTTAGAGCACTAATTAGTAAAAGGCTCCTAAATTATAAACTCTTAAATCAATTGTTATAATACGCAAAACGCAGAACACCAGCGTGTTCATGAGAGTCTCATCTTTCAACAGAGTGGGAAGACCAATTTTCGGGATGTCTCATGGTCTGACAAACGTCGCTCTAGCTCTGCCACCTTTCATCGCAGATGCGGAATTGTGATATCAGTGGATTTGGTGGATTGAGAAACAGATATCTCTTGCTTAAACAGCCACAACTCAATATTAGGAAGGTGTTCCTAGTGTTAAGTTTACTCAGTGAATGTGCATATTACGTGTGAGCAGATGATGATGATGAAGTGAGTGTGTGTGTGTGTGTTGGAGTGTTAGTGTGTGTGAGTATGTAGGACCCTGTGAGTGTGCATAGAGACAGTGCAAAAATAACATTAAATACAAGTGTCAACTCAGTCTGTGTAGCCATTTTGTTAGCAATTTAGTTAGCTATTTAGCAGTCTTGTTTCTTCTAGAAGCTGTTCAGGAGCCTGTTGGTGTCAGACTTGATGCACCGGTACCGCTTGCTGAAGAGAAAGAGATGCTGTCCCACTTGTGTGTGGACCATTTTATTAAGCCCTTACACACATGTATAGTCCCACAACGTCCTGCGGTCAGCATCACACGTGATACATTTGTGAGAATGAGGCAGGCGAATTGGGTGTCTAGTTGTCAATCTGAAAATTTCTACGACTATCAACAATGGAAGGAGGAATTCAGAAAGAAGTTGCTTCTCAAAGTGGATGCTATCCCTACCATTAACATGGCTTTTAAAGCATCTCAAACAGCCAGCAGAACCAGCAGAGACCAAGTTTTCCCATATGTAATTGATGCAATTAGATTTGTATTCTATAGAGTTTGGAATTGTCTCAATACAGTATGTTGTGAATATTGTAGAAAAATCCTCACAGCCATTTTCCACTTGGTACGCACTAGCTTACCATGTACAGTAGGCTACAGGCAATATGTTCCTCCACCGTGTGAGTCATAGAAATGATTATCTTACATTTGGGTCTTCTAGCACTCTTCAGGGTTTTTATATGCGGATGGCATAAAATGTACAATTATAAACTAACAAAGAACTGTTCATTTTATAACCCATGTATATTACTTAATATACAGCACCAACTACAGAAAGTATTCATACCCCTTGACTTTTTTTCACGTTGTTGTGTTACAGCCTGAATTTAAAATGAATTACATTTACCGTGAAATGCTTGCTTACGAGCCCTTCCCAACATTGCAGAATTTTTTTTTATAAAATAATAACACGAGCAGAATAAAATCAAATACACAAGAATGGAGAGAGTACCAGTACCGGATCAATGAGCAGAGGTACAAAGTATTTGAGGTAGATATGTACATGAAGGCAGGGTAAAGTGTGTGTAGTGTGTATGTGTGTTTGTGTTGTGTCGCTCATAGAGTGAACAGCTTATGGCTTTGGCAATTTTTCGGGCCTTCCTCTGACACCACCTGATCTAGAAGTCCTGGATGGCAGGGAGCCCGGCCCGAGAGATGTACTGGGCTGTCCGCACCACCCTCTGTAGCGCTTGGCGGTGCATTTGTCATACCAAGCATTGATGCAGCCAGTCAAGAGGTTCTCGCTGGTCCAGCTGTAGAAGTTTTTGAGGATCTGAGGGCCCATGCCATATCTTTTCAGCCTCCTCTGGGGTAGAGGTGCTGCCGTGCCCTCTTCACGACTGTGCGTGTGTGGACCATGTTAAGTCCTTAGTTGTGGACGCCAACAAACTTGTAGCTCTCAACCCACTCCACAACAGCCCTGTCGACGTGGATGGGGGCGTGCTCTCCCCTCTTTTTTTCCTATAGTCCACGATCAGCTCCTTGGTCTTACTGGTGTTGAGGGAGAGGCTGTTGTCCTGGCACCACACTGCTAAGTCTCTGACCTCATCCTTGTAAGCTGACTCATCGCCCTCAGTGATCAGCTTTAATATTATATATATATATTGATATACATTCTATCAATGTAATTGTCTGCATCATTTCCAATCCTCCGTGTCCATGTCCAGTTCCTTGTCAGAGGTAGATCTAGCCTTCAGCCCAGCGCGGATATTGCCTGTAATCAATGTTTTTTGGTTTGGATACGTTCTTATAGTCATTGAGGGGATGACTTTGTCTATGCACTTATTGATGAAGCCTGTGACTGTTGTGATAGATTCCTCAACATTATATGATGAATCCCAGTCAAGTCAAATTGAATCAAATCAAATGTTATTGGTCACATGCACATGGTTAGCAGATGTTATTGCGAGTGTAGCGATATGCTTTTGCTTCTAGTTCCGACAGCAATATGCAGCAATATCTAACAAGTAATCTAAGAATTCCATAAAAACTACCTAATACACACAAATCTAAGTAAAGGGATGGAATAAGAATATGTACATATAACTAAATGGATGGGCCATGACCGACCGGCATAGACGAGATGCAATAGATGGTATAAAATACAGTATATACATCCTGGAGGGCAGGTAGTTTGTGTAGACTGCACCACCCTCTGGAGAGCCTTGTGGTTGAGGGCGGAGCAGTTGCCGTACCAGGCGGTTATACAGCCCGACAGGATGCTCTCAATTGTGCATCTGTAAAAGTTTGAGGGTTTTAGGTGACAAGCCAAATTTCTTCAGCCTCACTGTCTGTGTGGGTGGGCCATTTCAGTTTGTCCGTGATGTGTACGCCGAGGATTTTGAAACTTTCCACCTTCTCCACTGCTGTCCCATCGACGTGGATAGGGGGGTGCTCCCTCTGTTGTTTCCTGAAGTCCATAATCATCTCCTTTGTTTGGAGGGTAATATGGTGTTGAATGCTGAGCTGTAGTCAATGAACAACATTCTTACATAGGTATTCCTCTTGTCCAGATGGGTTAGGGCAGTGTGCAGTGTGATGGTGATTGCATCTTCTGTGGACCTATTGGGGTAGTATGTAAATTGCAGTGGGTCTAGGGTGACAGGTAAGGTGGAGGTGATATGATCCTTGACTAGTCTCTCAAAGCACTTCATGATGACAGAAGTGAGTGCTACGGGGCGATAGTCATTTAGTTCAGTTACCGTTGCTTTCCTGGGTCCAGGAACAATGGTGGCCATCTTGAAGCATGTGGGGACAGCAGACTGGGATAAGGAGAGATTGAATATGTCCGTAAACACACCAGCCAGCTGGTTTGCGCATGCTCTGAGGACGCGGCTAGGAATGCCGTCTGGGCCGGCAGCCTTGCGAGGGTTAACACGTTTAAATGTCTTACTCACATTGGCCACGGAGAGGGGGGGCCCGCAGTCCTTGGTAGCAAGCCGCGTCGGTGGCACTGTATTATCCTCAAAGCGGGCAAAGGTCTTTAGTTTGTCTGGAAGCAAGATGTTTGCGTCTGTGATGTGGCTGATGTTCTATTTGTAGTCCGTGACTGCCTGTAGACCCTGCCACGTACGTCTCGTGTCTGAGCTGTTGAGCTTT
Organism: Brachymystax lenok tsinlingensis; assembly: GCA_030435695.1. Classification (NCBI taxonomy): domain Eukaryota; kingdom Metazoa; phylum Chordata; class Actinopteri; order Salmoniformes; family Salmonidae; genus Brachymystax; species Brachymystax lenok. The sequence continues at coordinate 42,491,962 of CM059785.1, read as the reverse complement.
GTCCATATACTGACGTTTCGCTTGTTTGGCCATATTCCCGGTCATCTTTCCATGGTTAAATGAGGTGATTCGCACTTTCAGTTTTGCACGCTTTCAGTTTTGCGCGTATAACACCTCACTCACTGAATCAGCGTATAAATCTATATTATTCTCTGAGGCTACCCGGGACATATCCCAGTCCGCGTGATCAAAACAAACTTGAAGTGTGGATTCCGATTGGTCAGACCAGCATTGAATGGTCCTTGTCACGGATACATCCTGTTTGAGTATCTGCCTATATGAGGGGAGAAGCAAAATGGATTCGTGGTCGGATTTGCCAAACAGAGGGCGAGGGAGGGCCTTGTATGCATCGTGGAAGTTAGAGTAGCAGTGATCCAGTGTTTTGCCAGCCCGGGTACTACAATCGATATTTAGGTAGCATTGTTCTCAAATTTACTTTGGTAAAATCCCTAGCTACAATAACTGCATCCTCCGGATATACGGTTTCCTGTTTGCATAGAGTCTAGTGGAGTTCCTTGAGGGGGTATACACTGCAGTGACAATAACCAATGAGAATTCTATTGGGAGATAATACGGACAGCATTTGATTGTGATGAATTGTAGGTCCGGTGAACAGAACGACTTGAGTTCCTATATCTGGTTACAATTACACCGAGTCGTTAATCATGTAACATACACCACCGCCCTTCTTCTTCCCTGAGAGATGTTTATTCCTGTTGGCGCGATGCACAAAGAATCCCGGTGGCTGTACCGACTTCAACAGCATGTCCCCAGAGAGCCACATTTCCGTGAAACAAATTATGTTACAATCCCGAATGTCTCTCTGGAAAGAAACCCTAGCCCTGATTTCATCTACCTTGTTATCTAGAGACTGGGCATTAGCAAGTAAAATACTCAGAAAGCGGTGGGTAGTGAGTCTGACCCAGGAGGCCGCTCCGTCTACCTCTCCTATGGCGAGTTTGTTTTGGGTCAGTGTCTGGAATCAGTTTGAATGCCTTGGGTGGTTCGAGCAAAGGATCCACTTCGGGAAAGTTGTATTCCTGGTCATAGTGCTGGTAAGTTGACGTCGCTCTGAAATCCAATAGTTCTATATGTGATAACACTTAAGATTTTCTGGGCCAAAAATTTAAGAAATAATACATAAATACAAAAAACACTGCATCGTTTCCTAAGGACTAGAAGCAAGGCGACCATCTCTGTCGGTGCCATCTTGCTCTGTACTAGCTAAACAGTCTTGTAACCTTGCATCTGCTTCATCCGACCACTTCCATATTGAGCATATCACTGTTACTTCCTGTTTGAGCTTTTGTTTGTAAACAGGAAGAAGGAGATTGTAGTCAGATTTTCCAAAGGGAGGATGAGGAAGGGCCTTATATGCGTTTCTGTTGGTAGAATAAAAGTGGTCTACAGTTTTAGCAGCCCTAGTGGCACAGGATATGTGTTGGTAGAAGTGAGGTAGGACGGTTTTAAGTCTTCCTGCGTTAAAGTCTCCGCCCAACAGAAATGCAGTTTGTTGAGTGCCAGAGTGGTGTTGGCTTGTGGAGGGATGTAGACAGCCATGGTAATTATGGATGAGAACTTTCTTGGTAGAATTAAAGGGTCTACCAGGAGGCATTCTATATCAGGTGAGCAAAAGCTCAAGGTTTTCTTCACACTTGAAGCAGCACACCAGCCTGCAGGATTTTGGTAGCCCATGGAACAAAGGAAAAGTGTCCGGTAGGAACAGCTGAGTCGGAGTTGAAGTCGAAATCGAGGTTAGTAACTGACAATCTGATGTCCGGAAGTGATTGGCGATCTTATGTGATAATAGTATGAAAGTTGGGTTGGAACTCGTAAGATGTCGCCCATCTCCGTCGGCTTCATCTTGTCTATTTGATAGAGAATTTTGAAAATAATAATGGGAAAATGTTGTACAATCCAGGTGTGGAAAGCTCTTACCCGATTAAAACTCACTGCTGTAATCGCTGCCAAAGGTGATTCTAACATGTATTGACTCGGTGTTGAATACAGTCGATTCTGCTGTGGGGAGGACGGCTCATTTCCAAATAATGGCTGGTATGGAGTGTTAAGGCTAATTGATCATTAGAAAAACCTTTTGCAATTATGTTAGCACAGCTGAAAATTGTTGTGCTGGTTTAAAGAAGCAATATAACTGGACTAGTTGAGTATCTGGAGCATCAACATTTGTGGGTTTGATTACAGGCTAAAAATAGCCAGAAACAAAGACCTTTCTTCTGAAATTCATCAGTCTATTCTTGTTCTGAGAAATGAAGGCTATTCCATGCGAGAAAATGCCAAGAAGCTGAAGATCTCGTACAACACTGTGCACTACTTCCTTCACAGAACAGCGCAAACTGGCTCTAACCAGAATAGAAAGAGGAGTGGGAGGCCCCGGTGCACAACTGAGGAAGAGGACAAGTACATTAGAGTGTCTAGTTTGAAAAACAGACGCTTCACAAGTCCTCAACTGGCAGCTTCATTAAATAGTACCTGCAAAACACCAGTCTCAACGTCAACAGTGAAGAGGCAACTCCGGGATGCTGGCCTTCTAAGCGGAGTTCCTCAGTCCAGCGTGTGTTCTTTTGCCCATCTTAATCTTTTCTTTTTATTGGCCAGTCTGAGATATGGCTTTTTCTTTGCAACTCTGCCTAGGTTTTATGTTTCTATTTTTCTTCCACTTCTTCCAAAATTACAATTAAATTCATTTGTCTCACTTTGTAACACAACCAAATGTGGAAAAAGTCAAGGTGTGTGAATACTTTCTGAAGATACTGTACATAAATATGTGCTAATTAAGAGTCTATTGAAGTGCGTCAATCTAATGAACATAATAAAAAAATCTCCATCAAAATCCATCAGTTTCAGCTAGAGATACATTATCTGCATGGACTGCGTCTCTATGTCGCCCTTACGCATCTGCGGTGGAAAGTGGCAGCGCTACAGCCAGGAGATATCCTGAAAATGCGTCTTCTCACGAAAGCATCTGTAGCGTCTGAACGGTTTGGCCTACTAACTCAAATGGAAAGATGACTCTCACAAGTCTGAAGGTAACCTATACAAATTAATGGAAGTATGGAGGTAGTTTTCTGGCAACAAATATAATCAAATCAAAGTTTATTTGTCACGTGCGCCGAATACAACAGGTGTAGACCTTACAGTGAAATGCTTACTTACAGGCTCTAACCAACAGTGCAAAAAAAAAAACATTAATAAAATGTTTAAAAAATAATCTTAGGTGAACATTAGGTAAGTAAAGAAATAAAAACAACAGTATATACAGTAGCGAGGCTGTAAAAGTAGCGAGGCTATGAAAGTAGCGAGGCTACATACAGACACCGGTTAGTCAGGCTGATTGAGGTAGTATATGTACATGTAGTTATGGTTAAAGTGACTATGCATATATGATGAACAGAGAGTAGCAGTAGCGTAAAAAATGGGTTGGCGGGTGGTGGGACACAATGCAGATAGCCCAGTTTGCCAATGTGTGGGTGCACTGGTTGGTCGGTCCAATTGAGGTAGTATGTACATGAAAGTATAGTTAAAGTGACTGCATATATGATAAACTGAAAGTAGCAGCAGCGGGGGGCACAATGCAAAAAGTCCAGATAGCCATTTGATTACCTGTTCAGGAGTCTTATGGTTTGGGGGTAAAAACTGTTGAGAAGCCTTTTGTCCTAGACTTGGCACTCCGGTACCTCTTGCCATGCGATAGTAGAGAGAACAGTCTATGACTGGGGTGGCTGGGGTCTTTGACAATTTTTAGGGCCTTCCTCTGACACCGCCTGGTGTAGAGGTCCTGGATGGCATGCAGCTTAGCCCCAGTGATGTACTGGGCCGCACACACTACCCTCTGTAGTGCCTTGCGGTCAGAGGCGGAGCAATTGCCGTACCAGGCAGTGATACAACCAGTCAGGATGCTCTCGATGTTGCAGCTGTAGAACCTTTTGAGGATCTCAGGACCCATGCCAAATCTTTTTAGTCTCCTGAGGTGGAATAAGCTTTGTCGTGCCCTCTTCACGACTGTCTTGGTGTGTTTGGACCATTCTAGTTTGTTGTTGATGTGGACACCAAGGAACTTGAAGCTCTCAACCTGCTCCACAACAGCCCCGTCGATGAGAATGGGGGCGTGCTCGGTCCTCCTTTTCCTGTAGTCCACAATCATCTCCTTAGTCTTGGTTACATTGAGGGAGAGGTTGTTTTCCTGGCACCACAAGGCCAGGTCTCTGACCTCCTCCCTGTAGGCTGTCTCGTCGTTGTCGGTGATCAGGCCTACCACTGTTGTGTCGTCTGCAAACTTGATGATGGTGTTGGAGTCGTGCCTGGCCATGCAGTCGTGGGTGAACAGGGAGTACAAGAGGGGCATTATATATGTATTCAACAAATCAAAAATCTTTCCTGACCTTTTATTATCTCCTAAATATAGGACAGACACTTACAATTTTTATTCCTTATGATTCATTGTTTTACTTGCTTTTTTTTCCATTTACAGTGCCTTCAGAAAGTATTCATACCTGTCACGCCCTGATCTGTTTCACCTGTCCTTGTGCTTGTCTCCACCCCCTCCAGGTGTTGCTTATTATCCCCAGTGTATTTATCCCTGTGTTTCCTGTCTCTCTGTGCCAGTTCGTCTTGTTTGGCAAGTCAACTAGCGTTTTTGTGTCTCAGTTCCTGCATTTCCCAGTCTCTCTTTTCTCTCCCTCCTGGTTTTGACCCTTGCCTGTCCTGACTCTGAGCCCGCCTGCCTGACCACTCTGCTTGCCCCTGACCTCGAGCCTGCCTATCGTCTTGTACCGTTTGGACTCTGACCTGGTTACTGAACCCCTGCCTGTCTTGACCTCGAGGCTGCCTATCGCCTGGTACTGTTTGGACTCTGACCTGGTCTATGAACTGTCGCCTGTACCCGACCTGCCTTTTGCCTACCCCTTTTGTTATAATAAATATCGGAGCTCAACCATCTGCCTCCTGTGTCTGCCTTTGGGTCTCGCCTTGTGCCCTTATAATACCCCTCAACTTATTCCACATTTTGTTGTGTTGCAGCCTGAATTCAAAATGGATTAAATTATTTTTTTCTCTCTCATGAATCTACATAAATTACCCCATAACAACAAAATGAAAACATGTTTTTAGACATTTAGGATTTTTTTTTTTTTTGGGGGTGAAACACAGAAATATCAAATTTACATAAGTATTCACACCTTTGAGTCAAAACATGTCAAAATCCCCCTTGGCAGCGATTACAGCTGTAAGTCTCAAACAGCTTTGCACACCTAGATTGTCCATTATAAAAATATTAAATAAATGTATTCTTCAAGTTCTGTCAAATTGGTTGTTAATCAATGCTAGACAACCATTTCCAAGTCTTGCCATAGATTTCAAGCAGATTTAAGTAAAAACTGTAACTCGGCCACTCAGGAACATTCAATGTCTTTTTGGCATGAAACTCCAGTGTAGATTTGGCCTTGTGTTTTAAGTTATTGTCCTGCTGAAAGGTGAATTAATCTCCCAGTGTCTGGTGGAAAGCAGACTGAACCAGGTTTTCCTCTAGGATTTTGCCTCCATTACATTTATTTTTTATCCTTAAAAATTCCCAAGTCCTTAACGATTACAAGCATACCCATTACATGACGCAGCAACCACTATGCATGAAAATATGGAGTGTGGTACTCCGTAATGGGTTGTATTGCTTTACCATATTTTTGCAGTATTACTTTAGTGCCTTGTTCCAAACAGGATGCATGTTTTTAAATATTTTTATTCTGCACAGGCTTCCTTCTTTTCACTCTGTAAATTCTGTTAGTAATCTGGAGTAACTACAATGTTGTCAGTCAGTTTATGCTAGAGATACAGTATCTGTTTTTTACATTGGATGAGTCTCAATCCCCCATATCACACCATGAGACATCCCAAAAATCGGTCTTCTCACAAAATTGTATGTAGAGTCCGAACAGTTCGGGCTGCACACTGATATGACCCCTCTGTGGAAAGTATCTCACAAATAAGTATACACTACCGGTCAAAAGAACACCTACTCATACAAGGGTTTGTAAAACTATGAAATAACACATATGGAATCATGTAGTAACCCCAAAAGAAATTAACAAATCAAAATATGTTATATTTGAGATTCTTCAAATAGCTACCCTTTGCCTTGATAACAGCTTTGCACACTCTTGGCATTCTCTCAACCAGCTTCACCTGGAATGCTTTTCCAACAGTCTTGAAAGAGTTCCCACATATGCTGAGCTCTTGTTGGCTGCTTTTCCTTCATTCTGCGGTTTGAGTCTTAACTGTGACTTTAATTGCCTACCGTCTGTAAGCTGTTAGTGTCTCAATGACCATTCCACAGGTGCATGTCATTAATTGTTCATGGGTTCATGAGTTTAGCTTAGAAGAATCCCCCTTCTTAGACTGTAATGGGTTAAACTCTGTAACTGCATACTCTAATGCTTACCCAATAAAAATGCACATTAAGCTACACAAATTGCAGACAGTAGCCAACAAGTATCAAAATAGTACTCATTTGATTGAACATGAAATGTATCAATATGATTGAAATAGTTCTATAGCTTACTGTTTACATTTTAATGCAGTCATCTCGGTTTTCATTTAAAGCATATTTTTATTTTTCACTTGTTTGTATCAAGTGCAAAGACATTGGCAACTTTGTATTTGTAGTCAACTTTGTTCTGACTTTATCTGTGTCACACAGAGAGATGCAGAAACCATGTGATTATGTGTTTGGGCTCCCGAGTGGCACAGCGGTCTAAGGCACTGCATCTCAGGGCTAGAGGAGTCACTACAGACCCTGGTTTGATTACAGTGTGTATCACAACCGGCCGTGATTAGGAGTCCCATAGGGCAACGCACAATTGGCCCAGCGTCGTCCGGGTTAGGGTTTGGCCCAGGTAGGCCGTCATTGTAAATAAGAATTTGTTCTTAACTGACTTGCCTAGTTAAATAAAGATAGTGGAGATCTTCTGTGTATAAAGTGATGCAGGAGGGCAAAAAAGCCTCTGACGCACTTAGCTGTTCTACGAGCAGTTTGAGGCAGGCTTTAGAGTACGACCATTTTCCAAGGATCTACCGATGCACTTAGCCTTAAGATGCCTTTGGGAAACCGGGCCCAGGCATTTTCAGCAAAACATAATCATGTATGTCCCAAGGTAAAAACAGAGTACATTTCACGGTACCCTGCTGCCTGCTGTGTAGGATCCAAGACCAATTTCCCCCAAGGGATATACAATTAAGGAAAACTAACAAACTAGAGGCATGCTGAGATTAATATGATATGCATGGAGCCTATGTGATGGACCTGGTTTCCACTAGATAACACAGCCACAAACTCAAAATTGGCTATTTCGTAAAAATGTATGAAAACAAAAACGTGTTGCTGTGCTTCATGCAAATAAGGTTACTACTTTAGGAAGAGATTCAGACCGATTCTATTCTAATCACTGATCTAAGGTCAGTTTAGAGTTTTTATCCATAATGGTTTATGGTTAGGATTTAAGGGGAGGGGGAGGAGAGGAGCTGATCCTAGATCAGTAGAAGTTAGGGACAATTTAAACTGTATTACAGCATCTACTAAGATCAGACTCAGTTATGTCAGAGTGCCCCCTGGTGGTGAGGGTGCACAATCACTCCTCCATCCATAGAAATAGAATGACTAGAACGGAGAAAAGTCTGTCCATTGACTTGAATGGGGATGTCCATTCTACAGATTATATTTCTATGCCTCTATCCCCAGAGAGATATAAGACAGGAGCCTCACTCATCCCAGTAGGCAGACTGACAGTATGATTAATGAGCAGCACTTAGGCCACTGACTCAGGCATCAATCTGATTTCAGTTCACTCTTTTTCCCATGGATTAAGCAACAAAGTGTCACATATCTGGGCAGGGGTGCATGGCTGTATTACAAAACATTGGGATATGCATAATCACACTCTGAGGGATGAAGGGAATGTATATCAACTGCCATTGTCTGATGCAGAGGAATGTGATGTGTTAAGGCTGGTTTACAGTTGGTTATATCAACATGTCTGTAGACAGTTGTCGCAGTGACACCATGAACATTATTGTTGTCCGACATCGTTGTCGTGATGAAAAAGTATAAACACTAAAATGACAGGCTGCATGACATCAGCCGCCTCATGATCCAAATAGAACAACCGCTGTATTTTACATCAATAATGACCAGAGCATAGCTGACAACATCTTAACTTTAGCACAGTTTTATTTATTATTAATCATTATAACTCAAAACAAGGTCATTATTTACAAGGTAATGGCGAGCTAATGGAGGAAGACATGTTTGTGTCTTCAGTGACGTGCAGTGTTGCCAACTTAGAGACTTTGTCGCTATATTTAGCGAGTATTCAGACCCTTCTAGCGACACATTTTCAAAAAAGCGACTAGCGACAAATCTAGTGACTTTTTCTGGTGTTATTGAAGACTTTTGTAGACTCTAACGTGAAAGTAGGTAGTTCTTACTCTTCTCAACGAGCAGCGGGTGCTGCCGTGGGCCCCACCCTGGGCCCCCCGTCCCGTCCCAAAGCACTCACAGGCGGCCCAGTCCTCACGCAGCAGTCCCTCCCAGCTGCAGTCAGAGCAGGAGATGTTCACCCCTCTACAACCAGACTGCAAATGAATCGTGCATGCGGGAAGCCACCGCTGGCTGATCCCGCCCTGGCTTACATTCAGGGTGGGATGTAAATGTAAAATGTTCTTTGTCTAAAATAAATCACTGCACAAAAATAAATCACTGCATTTGACTCACACAGCCCCAGTCACTTACTCACCTTGTCCACTGTGTGTGTGCCTCTCTGTGACATAAGCTAAACATCTAGCTGGCTAGCTCATCATGTCTCAGTCTAAACTGTACACTCAAAAATACAGAAAGGAGTGGGAATCAAACCCTGAATTCAAAGGCTGGTTGAAGCCGTTTATTGGAGATGATACACAGGCATACTGCCTGTATTGTAAGGCTGATTTCTACGCCAAACTTAATGATGTAAAAAAACACATGACAACTCAAAAACATACTCAAAAGGCAAAGCCTTATAACATTTCCACCCAAAACACTCTGCAAAAAATGCTGAGGCCACCATGGCATTAGCTATCACTGAACACTGTTCCATGCTGGCATGTGATTTAGGAGAGAGGAATAACGTCGTGGGAGAGACATAAAGTGAGTAAAAAAACACCCTAAATATGTTTAGAACTACAAATGAACTTTCTTCCTCTCTCCTACAGCGTCCATCACAATTACATGCACATTCCGCCGTGCAGTCCGTCCTGAAGATAAAACACATGTTTAGGTTTTACAAACCTGATTTGGTCATCGACAACAACTAGCTGGCTCAGGTCTTTGATGAGCACAAAGTGGTGATGTCGTTTTCTCATCAATATTTGGGGATTTATGCTGATGAAGATTGGCACTGCTTCTTCCATGCCTTAAACTATATACTGTAGCTAGCTAGGTGTACATGACACTTGAAGAACGTTCCTCTTTTTAGTTTTGTCTCGTCGAAATTAGCTACTAGTAGTAACTTTGCTTAGCAGCCAGTTTCATGACTGGCTGGCTATCTGACCAGTTAATGTGTATGATATATTTCTAGTCCTAGCCACGAGAAATACACTGCAGTGGAGAAGAAGCAAAGCAAAAAAAACAATGATAATGTTCCCACTTACACTAGATACGGATTCAGCAAACTTGTCTATTTTTACAGTGGCACAGGACACCTGCATGCATGCAGTTATTGCATTTAATTAGAATTGTAGCACCTCAGCTTAGTAACTTGAAATAAGTGATAAAAGTGACTTATTTTTAAATTAGAATTGCTGGCTCTGCACATCACAGATCAGGCATAAACTCTGTTATAGATAGAACACATGGTTATTTGAAAATATTATATATAAGCCATTTAGCGCCGCATTAGAATGAATGCATATCAATGAGCGATTCCTTTTTCCTTTACCCTTTGTGGGCGGGGCCGAATCTGTTGCTACCTACTGGGCACAAAGGTCGGTTCAACATCTAGTTTGGTTGAATTGATAACTAATGTGAAATCAACAAAAGCATTCACCATGTCATTGGATTTCGGTTAAAAGACTAAATTCCATTACGTCAATGACTTTACAAATCCAATCAGTTTTTCACGTTGATTCAACATCATCACATTGATTTGTTTTGTTGAAATGATGTGCAAACAACGTTGATTCAACCCGTTTTTGCCCAGCGCAAAACATTTAACATTTAAACCTGTCTTCCTCCATTACAGAAAATTGCTTACGGTTGTGAGTATGACTAAATAAAAGCAAAGCATTCCACCGGAGAATTTGAGAATTGCTGTCTCAGTCAGGTAACCATGACAACGAATGCTGTGACAGGATTGAACTTTTTTCATCTGCCGACAAGGAAACCGACAATCGCAGTGACGTCTTCAGCCATTTCACTGGAGTATAAATTATATGTAGTTTTGACCGACATGTCTTTAGTCCAAGTATAAACCGGCCTTTAGGCCCATTCACAGAGGAGTTTCGGAAGAAAAAGTGTGAGTTGATTAAATCTAGGACTAAATCTTTAATTGAAGGAAAAATCAAATAAATATGCATTAAGTTAGACCACAATCTATTTCCACAATTTTATCAATAAAATTGTATTTTGAACAGAGGGTTTTGTACATGAGGCTTGAGCCTCACAATACAAATGAGTTCCTAGACACCACAGGAGGGCAGTGTGTTTGTTAAAATACTCCTCCCATTTAAGGAATCATGTGGGAATAGAGTAAAAACTGTCACAAAGCTCAGTTGTGTGTTTGTTTTGTGTGCATCTGACTACATACAGTATTCACATGTGACTGTGTGTTTGTACTTGTGTGGTTCTGGGAGTGTGCTTGTGTATGTGAGTGTGCATAAAAAAATCGCTAATTGACTATGCCTGTTTTGATATTGCAGTATGAATTCTTTCCTGTTGTCACAATTAATGTTTTACAATGTGCTAATGTGTTGACTACAAACATTACCAATCATCAAGGCAAGCCGCTCTCTCTCCTTTTATCCCTCTCTTATCCTCTCTCTTTTTTCCCCCTCCCCCTCTCTACCTTTATCCCCCTCCCTATCTGATTCAGAGGTGTTGGGTTAAATGCGGAAGACACATTTCAGTTAAATGCATTCAGTTGTACAATTGACTTGGTATCCCCCTTTCCTTTCTCTCTCTCTCTCAAACTAAAGACCTGAAGAGAATCAATTTCCGCTGAGGCTAAATCTACATCGGCACTAAGCTACCTCTAAATATCCTGAGGCGTCCACTTTTTTTCGTCTTACTTGGCAAATTACATAGATTCTTCAGGTGCATAATGGGCCCTTCATCATACGACATGTGATCTGTAAACACTCTGTATCCACCGCCTCACCCAGTATCTTAATGGTGTTTTGCTGCCAATTCTATTTGAAGCAAGTATGCACACGTGTTCTATATGTCGCGTAGGAAGCTTAAAGGGACCAGCGGGAGTATGGTATGGCTGAGATTGCCTTTGTGACATGAAGACCTATTCCCTGGGTGCATTTAAATGGCTGTGATTATAACAGCAATAAACTGTTCTATCAGAATGTTGGTATCTTTCAAGGATTTTATGGAATCTATCACAAGACATCTAGTGGCGCTTTTGGGTACTTCAGATTATCACAGGTTTCTGTAATTATCTCTGGCCTTCTGTGTGGCCTTATGTAAAATATATGAAATAATTAATTAAGATGATTTTTAAATAAAAAATAGAATGACAAAACTGTTAAACATTATCCTAAACATAAACCATTAACTTAGTAAATGAATACCATTGGTGTGTAATATCAGAGTTTCAGCATAAAAAATACATTTTTTAAAAGTAGAAATTACCAAGTTACAATAGATTGCCATAGATTTTCGGGTTTAAGTAACAAAATGGCTGAAAATAACTTGTAAACTACCGGTAGATTTGCAACCCTAATGCAAATACTTGGTGTGTATTGTTTAAAGAAACTCAGTCTGACACTAGAGGCAATATGGTACTCTGGAAAATCATAAACATCCTTAGCTCTCCAGATTGTAGTATCCTAGGAGCTTTACGAGCAATAACCGAGAATATACACTGAGTATACAAACATTAAGAAAAACAGCTCTATCCATGACATAGACTGACCAGATGAATCCAGGGCAAAGCGATGATCCTTTATTGATGTCACTTGTTAAATCCACTTCAATCAGTGTAGATGAAGGGGAGGAGACAGGTTAAAGAAGGAGTTTTAAGCCTAGAGAGAATTTCTCAAAGTAGAGCAAATGCAACACAATGAAAGCTACGTGTGCAGAACGCAGATATGTAGCTACATATTGAAAACTGGTTGAGACAAAAACAGAATATCTTAATATTGTATCTTATTCCATTCTTTGTGAATAAATTATCAATAAATGAACATGTTGCTGTGGTAGAATGAGACAAGTGGATCATTAAAGGGGTAATTGCAGATTCCAACATAAATGTTTGGAATTTTAAATGAAAGAAATACTGGCTACTCATTGATTATTCAACAATATACACTGAACAAAAATATAAACACAACTTGTAAAGTGTTGGTTACATATTTCATGAGCTGAAATAAAAGATCCCAGAACTTTTCCATACACAAACGTATTTCTCTCAAATTTTGTGCACAAAGTTGTTTACATCCCTATTAGAAAGCATTTCTCCTTTGACAAGATAATCCATCCACCTGACAGGTGTGGTATATCAAGAAGCTGATTTAAATCAGCATGATCATTACACAGGTGCACTTTGTGCTGGGGAAAATAAAAGGCCACTCTAAAATGTTTTGAGGGAGAGTGAATTTGGCATGCTGACTGCAGGAATGTCCACCAGAGCTGTTGCCAGAGAATTGAATGTTAATTTCTCTACCATAAGCTGCCTGGTTTTAGAGAATTTGGTAGTACGTACAACCGGCCTCACAACTGCAGATCACGTGTAACCACACAAGCCCAGGACCTCCACATCAGGCTTCAGTTCGACGTTGTAACTGACTTCAGTGGGCAAAAGCTCACCTTCGATGGCCACTGGCACGCTGGAGAAGTGAGCTCTTCACAGCTGAATCCAGGTTTCAACTGTACTGGGCAGATGGCAGACAGCGTGTATGGCTTGTGGGCAAATGGTTTGCTGATGTCAACGTTGTGAACAGAGTCCCCCATGGTGGCGGTAGGGTTATGGTATGGGCAGGCATAAGCACTGGACAACGAACACAATTGCATTTTATCAATGGCAATTTGAATGCACAGAGATACTGTGATGAGATCCTGAGGCCCATTGTCGTGCCATTAATCCGCCGCCATCGCCTCATGTTTCAGTATGATAATGCAAGGCCCCATGTTGCAAGGATCTGTCCTGCAAGCTGAAAATGTCCCAGTCTTCCATGGCCCGCATACTCACCAGACATGTCACCCGTTGAGCATGTTTGGGATGCTCTAGATCGACGTGTACGACAGTGTGTTCCAGGGTTCCCGCCAATATCAAGCAACTTCACACAGCCATTGAAAAGGAGTGGGACAACAGTCCACAGGCCACCATCAACAGCCTGATCAAGAAGGAGATGTCACGCTGCATAAGGAAAATGATGGTCACACCAGATGCTGACTGGTTTTCTGATCCACACCCCCACCTTTTTTTAAAGATGTCTGTGACCAAAAGATGCATATCTGTATTCCCAGTCATGTGAAATCCATAGATCAGGACTTAATCGATTGACTGATTTCCTTTATATAAATTCTTTGAAATTGTTGCATGTTGAGTTTATATTTTGGTTCAGTGGAACTTAGCAATGCTTCATGAGCTTAGTTCAACTGTCTAACCCCATCAGAACCCAACATATGTTTGTTTTGTTTGTAAACAAACAATTGTAAACAAAAACTGTAGAGCTTCCAAACATGGTTAAAACTATACTTTTGATCTAATAGATGTCCTTGCATCCATAGCCTCGTCTAGGCATTTTTAGAGTGGTTACATTTATCCAGCCCCATCCATAAGCGTTTTACCCAAATAGGTTGCTGTCACAGTTACAATTATACCATGAGTCGTTAATCATGAAGCATACACCCCCACCCTTCTTCTCAGTAATATCTAACAAGTAATCTAACAATTCCACAACAACTACCTAATACACACAAATCTAAGTAAAGGGATGGAATTAGAATATATACAGATAAATATATTAATGAGTGATGACCGAGCGGCATAGGCAAGATGCAATAGATGGTATAAAATACAGTATATACATATGGGACGAGTAATGCAAGATATGTAAACATTATTAAAGTGGCATTATTAAAGTGACTAGTGATCCATTTATTGAAGTGGCCAATGATTTCTAGTCTGTATGTAGGCAGCAGTCTCTCTGTGTTAGTGATGGCTGTTTAACAGTCTAATGGCCTTGAGATAGAAGCTGTTTTTCAGTCTCTCTGTCCAAGCTTTGATGTATCTGTACTGACCTCGCCTTCTGGATGGTAGCGGGGTTAACAGGCAGTAGATTAGGTGGTTGTTGTCCTTGATGATCTTTTTGGCCTTCCTGTGGCATCGGTGCTGTAGGTGTCCTGGAGGGCAGGTAGATTGCCCCCGGTGATGCGTTGTGCAGACCGCACCACCCTCCGGAGAGACTTGCAGTTGTGGGCGTTGCAGTTGCCATAGCAGGCAGTTATAAAGCCCGACAGGATGCTCTCAATTGTGCATCTGTAAAAGTTTGAGGGTTTTAGGTTACAAGCCAAATTTCTTCAGCCTGAGGTTGAAGAGGAGTTGTTGTGCCTTCTTCATCACACCATGTCAGTTTGTCCGTCATGTGTACGCCGAGAAACTTAACTTTCCACCTTCTCCACTGCTGTCCCATCTATGTGGATAGGGTGGGGGGGTGCTCCCTCTGCTGTTTCCTGAAGTTCACGATCATCTCCTTTGTTTTGTTTTGTTGACGTTGAGTGAGAGGTTTTTTTCCTGACACCACACTCCGAGTGCCCTCACCTCCTCCGTGTAGGCTGTATGGTCGTTGTTGGTAATCAAGCCCATTACTGTTGTGTCGTCTGCAAACTTGATGATCGAGTTGGAGGCGTGCATGGCCACGCAGTCGTGGGTGAACAGGCAGTGCAGAAGGGGACTTAGCACGCACCCTTGTTGGGCCCCAGTGTTGAGGATCAGCAAAATGGAGATGTTGTTTCCTATCTTCACCACCTGGGAGTGGCCCGTCAGGAAATCCAGGACCCAGGGCCTCAAGCTTAATGATGAGCTAGGAGGGTAATATGGTGTTGAATGCTGAGCTGAAGTCAATGAACAGCATTCTTACATAGGTATTCCTCTTGTCCAGATGGGATAGGGCAATGTGCAGTGTGATGATGATTGCATCGTCTGTGGACCTATTGGGGTGGTATGCAAATTGAAGTGGGTCTAGGGTGGCAGGTAAGGTGGAGGTGATATGATGCTTGACTAGTCTCTCAAAGCACAATGACATAAGTGAGTGCTACGGGGCAATAGTCATTTAGTTTAGTTACCTTTGCCTTCTTGGGTACAGGAACAATGGTGGCCATCTTGAAGCATGTGGGAACAGCAGTTTGGGATAGGGAGAGATTGAATATGTCCGTAAACACACCAGCCAGCTGGTCTGCACATGCTCTGAGGATGCGGCTAGGGATGTCGTCTGGGCCGGCAGTCTTGCAAGAGTTAACACGTTTAAATGTCTTACTCACGTCGGCCACGGAGAAGGAGAGGGGAGCCCACAGTGCTTGGTAGTGGGCCGCATTGGTGGCACTGTATTATCCACAAAGCGGGCAAATAAGTTGTTTAGTTTGTCTAGAAAAAGATGTCGGCGTCTGTGACGTGGATGGTTTTCTTTTTGTAGTCCGTGATTGCCTATAGACCCTGCCACATACTGAGCCGGTGAATTGCGACTCCACTTCATCCCTATACCGACATTTCGCTTGTTTGATTGCCTTGCGGAGGGAATAACTACACTGCTTGTATTCGGCCATATTCCCAGTCATCTTTACATGGTTAAATGCGGTGGTTCGCGCTTTCAGTTTTGCGTGAATTCCGCCATCTATCCACGGTTTCATGTTTAGGGTAGGTTTTAATAGTCACAGTGGGTACAACATCTCCAATGCACTTCTTTATAAACTCACTCACTGAATCAGCGCATAAATCGATATTATTCTCTGAGGCTGCCTGAAACATTACCCAGTCCGCGTGATCAAAACAATCCTGAAGCGTGGATTCCGATTGGTCAGACCAGCCTGACTCCTCTTCACCAGCTTCACACAGGACATATTACACAGAGAGATGTTAATTTCTGTCGGCGCAGCGCATAAAGAATTCCGGTGGCTGCACCGACTCCGACAACATATCCCGAGAGAGCCATGTTTCCGTGAAACAGAGTATGTTATAATCCCTGATGTCTCTCTGGAAAGCAACCCTTGCCTTAATTTCGTCTACCTTGTTATCTAGAGACTGGAAATTGGCAAGTAATATTCTCGGAAGTGGTGGGTGGTGTGCACGCCTACGTTCAAATCAAATTGGATTCGTCACATGCGCCAAATACAACAGGTGTAGACCTTACCGTTAAATGCTTACTTACATGCCCCTAACAGACAATGCAGTTATAAGAGAAATACGAGTTAAGAAAAAATATTTACTAAATAAACTAAAGTAAAAAATTAAAGAGCAACAATAAAATAACAATATCGAGGCTATATACAGGGGGTACCAGTGCCGAGTCAATATGCGGGGGTACAGGTTAGTCCAGGTAATTTAGGTAATATGTACAGTTGAAGTCAGAAGTTTACATACACTTAGATAGGAGTCATTAAAACTCATTTTTCAACCACTCCACAAATCTCTTGTTAACAAACTATAGTTTTGGCAAGTGGATTAGGACATCTACTTTGTGCATGACACAAGTCATTTTTCCAACAATTGTTTACAGACGGATTATTCCACTTATAATTCACTGTATCACAATTCCAGTGGGTCAGACGTTTACATACACTAAGTTGACTGTGCCTTTAAACAGCTTGGAAAGTGGGATTAGGTCAAGGGATTGTGGAAGTGACAACAGAGTGTTAAGGCGTAGATGACGTGCAGGGCATTTTTAGTATGTGAGGCAGAGACAGAGGATTTAAGGTTGTCAGATAAACTGGATCAATATGGTTTGTTAGAAGGCGAACCCAAGTGTATGCCAAGTAGAGTGAGATAAATAGAGTTGGGTGAGAATGTGAAGAGCGTTAAGTCACCAACATGTTTGGGCCAGTCCTGGTCTGTAAGAACCAACCTACAGTGAATAGGCTGAAGGAGAACCTTGTAGTTACAAACCTCCTCAGACCAGATCTTTTGTTCAACTCACTGGTTAAACATTGATAAAAGTTGATTCAGCAAAGATCCCCAAGCAGAGAGATTTAAACACCTGTGCAACTGTTTTACCCCCCAAAAGCACTGCTGAACCTCCCTCTCTCTGCTATCTCTCTCCACAATGAAACAAGTAGGAGATTTCCACTTTTCCCTATAAGAGCCCAGCTTCATAAAGACTGTATAAGCCAAAAAATTGCTCTCGCCTCCTTTTAGGCCTATTTCAGTCATGGATCAAACCATTCTGCTGGTGTTTTGACGATTATCCACAAGTTTAAAGGAGACATTCTAGAATCCACATCTTCACAGGATGGGAGATAGTAACTGTTAAACTTGACAATCCTATTTTCATAATCCGTAATGTGTATGGACATAACTCACATGCTTGAATTAAGACCTTTTTTGCCCAATTTACCAGAAAATTGCAGGATTAATGCAACACATACTCAGAGGCTTTTCTAATTCTCTCGGGATTTTAACGAAACACCTGATGACTCTGCCGATCGCTTTTCCTCCTAGAATGAGTCAAAGCTTGCAAAATATCAATATCATCCCAACGTTATGCAATGATCTCTCTATTCATGATGCCTGGTGTTATTTAAATCCGTATCGGTTATACCTGGACCAACAAAACTATGTCACGAAAATCTAGAATAGATTTATTAATACTTTCCCCTTTTTTGTTACAATTTGTTATAGATGTAAATCATCAGATGGCTCCATTTCTGATCATGATTTGATTTCCCTGAATTTACAAGCTTTAAAAAATCTAAGGGTATTTGAGGATATTGGAAAATAAACAACACACTTCTTAAAAATCCTATTTTCATTGGAAACATCAAATCGTTAGCCAAAGATATTTTAGCAATAAAGGACTTGGGTCATGGAAGAAGATGGGAATTCTTCAAATATAAAGCCATTAAACGTGCCAAAGAGCTGAAGCACCTGAAGAACCTTAGAGAAAAAGATTTGATGAGCAAGCTTGACCGTTTTCTAAAGAAAGATAATCTATCTCAAGAGTCTTTAAATCTTTACAACTAGAATTTGAACAGTTTTAAACGGATCTAGTAAAGGGGGCCTTTGTCAGATCACGAGCAAAATAGATTGAAGAGGGGGGAAAAAAACCCAGTTATTTCTTTGCACTTGAAAAGAGAAACTCCAAAAGAAAATCTATAATGGCACTTACAAATTGATTGCTCTGGTTTATGCCAAAAGATTAAAGAAAGGACTAGATACCATTATAAATGAGACTCAAACAGGCTTTATGAAGGGCCGTCACATAAGTTCCAACATTCGTTTAGTGTTGGACCTTTTAGATTATTAAAATGCAATTGATTCAGGTGCTGTGATTTTTTTTTTTTGAATTCTGTAAAGCCTTTGACACAATTGAACATTCATTTCTCTTTCGGTCTCAAACTTTTTGGCTTCGGTGAACATTTTATTAAAGTCATTCGCATGTTTTACAAATATATAAATAGTTCTGTGATGCTAATCCTTAATACATCCAAAAGATTCAGTAAAATAATGTATGTGAGTATAACAGAACTGATATAGCAGGCGAAAACCCGAGGAAAATCCATTGTGCATATTGCATACAATCTTATGTAGGACTGAGACTGCAGTACCTATGGCTTCCACTAATGTCAACAGTCAAAGACTGGGAATTCTAGGAGTGACCAGAATGGATAGGAACAGGAAGAAGTCAGGGAACCACTTTTGTAAACAAGGTTTGACGCACGCGAGATTGTGAATGCGCACCACTTTATTTTTCTTTCCTATCGTTCACGTTATCGTCCGGTTGAAATATTACAGCAAAAATACACAAAAAGATACCTAAGGATACATTAAAAATTATGTTTGATTTGTTGTAGAAAGTGTATAGGTATAATTTGAACGTGTTCTCTTCACGGATCAATGGGCAACTCAGCGGTGGATTTTATGATCATAATGTTGTGCTTTCGCCGTAAAGCCTTTTTAAAATCTGACAATGCTGTGATATTGCCAAGAATCAGAGCTTTTGATGACTATGCAACACTTGTATATTGATGAATGTTTAATAATTCAACCTTTGGATTTTGAATGTGGCGCTAGCGCCCCACTGCTCCCTAAGTAGTTTTAAGGAAGTTGAACTTAAAGATTCTACATAAGATATGTCCATGTAATTCTATGTTGTCCAAATTTGTTGTTATTGATTATATCTACGTTTTAAGGGAAAATAAGGTAAAAATCCTACACATTAGGTTGGAGTCATTAAAACTTGTTTTTCAACCACTCCACACATTTCTTGTTAACAAACTATAGTTGTGGCAAGTCAGTTAGGACATTTACTTTATGCAAGTAATTTTTCCAGCAATTGTTTACAGGCACATTATTTCACTTATAACTCACTGTATCACAATTCCAGTGGGTCAGAAGTTCACATTCACTAAATTGACTGTGCCTTTAAACAACTTGGAAAATTCCAGGAAAGGATGTCATGGCTTTAGAAGCTTCTGATAGGCTAATTCACATCATTTGAGTCAATTGGAGGTCTACCTGTCAATGTATTTCAAGGCCTACCATCAAACTCTATGCCTCTGCTTGACATCATGAGAAAATCAAAAGAAATCAGCCAATAACTCAGAAAAAAAATTGTAAACCTCCACAAGTCTGCTTCATCCTTGGGAGCAATTTCCAAATGCCTGAAGGTACCACGTTCATCTGTACAAAAAATAGTATGCAAGTATAGACACCATGGGACCCCGCAGCCGTCATACCTCTCAGGAAGGAGACGCATTCTGTCTCCTAGAGATGAACGTACTTTGGTGCGAAAAGTGCAAATCAATCCCAGAACAACAGCAAAGAACCTTGTGAAGATGCTGGAGGAAACAGGTACAAAAGTATCTATATCCACAGTAAAAATGAGTCCTATATCGACCTATACCGCTCAGCAAGGAAGAAGCCACTGCTCCAAAACCGACATAAAAAAGCCAGACTGCGGTTTGCAACTGCACATGGGGACAAAGATCATACTTTTTGGAGAAATGTCCTCTGGTCTGATGAAACAAAAATAGAACTGTTTGGTCACAATGACCATCGTTATGTTTGGAGAAAAAGGGTGATGCTTGCAAGCCGAAGAACACCATCCCAACCGTGAAGCACGGGGGTGGCAGCATCATGTTGTGGGGGTCCTTTGCTGCAGGAGGGACTGGTGCACTTCACAAAATAGATAGCATCATGAGGTAGGAAAATTATGTGGATATTTATTTTATTTAATTTTTATTTCACCTTTATTTAACCAGGTAGGCAATTTGAGAACAAGTTCTCATTTACAACTGCGACCTGGCCAAGATAAAGCAAAGCAGTTCGACACATACAACAACACAGAGTTACACATGGATTGAAACAAAACATACAGTCAATAATACAGTAGGAAAAAAACAAATCTATATACAATGTGTGCAAATGAGGTAGGATAAGGAACATAAGGCAATAAATAGGCCATGGTGGAAAAGTAACTACAATATAGCAATTTGAAACAACATCTCAAGACTCCAGTCACCAGTCAGGAAGTTAAAGCTTAGTCGCAAATGGGTCTTCCAAATTTGTGGCAAAATGGCTTAAGGACATCAAAGGTAAGGTATTGGAGTGGCCATCACAAAGCCCTGACCTCAATCCTATAGAAGATTTGTGGGCAGAACTGAAAAAGGAGGTCTACAAACCTGACTCAGTTACACCAGCTCTGTCAGGAGGAATGGGCCAAAATTCACCCAACTTATTGTGGGAAGCTTGTGGAAGGCTACCCAAAACGTTTGACCCAAGTTAAACAATTTAAAGGCAATGCTACCAAATACTAATTGAGTGTATGTAAACTTCTGACCCACTGAGAATGTGATGAAAGAAATAAAAGCTAAAATAAATCATTCTCTCTACTATTATTCTGACATTTCACATTCTTAACATAAAGTGGTGATCCTAACTGACCTAAAACATGGAATTTTTACTAGGATTAAATGTCAGGAATTGTGAAACACTGAGTTTAAATGTGTTTGGCTAAGGTGTATGTAAACTTCCGACTTCAACTGTAAATCTGTGATTGATTTTTGGGAAAACTTAGCAGAATATATGGCTCTCCATGAGTGACAGAACACTGATCCAATCATGGCGCAACTAGGAAAGATTACCAATGCCTATGCTGGCTGGCTGCCCAACTAGCACAGAAAACACTGAGCTAGGCTGAAACACCTCAATTTTGGAGCTGCCTAACTCGTTTGTATGCAGCTTTATTCACTCAATTATTATTATTTTTTACATTGTTCGCAAACTGATTTGTGACACAAATGAATGTCAGAATAACATGTAAAACAGGCAACATATTTTTTGTTGTTTTGTTTGCCGAACAGGTTCTGCCCCACCTGCTCTGAATGACGGGTCACCACTGCCAATCGGACCAAATTTATCACAGTGGGCAGAACAAATAAGGAGGTGGGCAGACCAAGCACGAGCTGGAGAGATCCTATTGTCGAGTTCTAGCATTTGAAAAGTGCATTTGAAAAGTATTCAGACCTGTTTACTTTTTCCGCGTTTTGTTACGTTACAGCCTTATTTTAAAATGTATCCGATTAATTGTTTTCCTCGTCAATCGACACACATTACCCCATAATGACAAAGAAAAAACTGGTTCAATTTATTGTTTTTTTGCAAATGTCTTCAAAATAAAAAACAGATACCATATTTACACAAGTATTCAGACCCTTTGCTTTGAGACTCAAAATTGAGCTCAGGTGTATCCTGTTTCCATTGATCTGTTTCCATGTTTCTACGACTTGATTGAACTCCAACTGTGGTAAATTTCAATTGATTGGACATGATTTGGAAAGGCACACACCTGTCTGTGTATTGGTCCCACAGTTGACAGTGCATGTCAGAGCAAAAACCAAGCCATGAGGTCGAAGGATTTGTCCGTAGAGCTCCGAGACAGGATTGTGTTGAGGCACAGATCTGGGGAAGAGTACCAAAAATGGCCTCCATCATTCTTAAATAGAATAAGTTTTTAATGGCTTGGCTTGGCTTCCTCAGTGATTTTACCCACGTACCGCTAGTGTAGCAGATAATGGATCATCTAAGAATTATGTTTGGCATTTGACCTTTGATTAATCTTCATGAACACCAAATATGTCACAAAATTGGAAGTTCAACTTTAAGTCATTCAATATCACATTCCTGTGCAAAAACCATTGGGTTTTGAATTAAATTATCTGTCTATTTGCTGGCTTGAGCCCCAGCTGATTCTTCTAATGCATTCATCATCACTTAATTTGCGTAAGTATAGCTGATGAATGGTTAAATTCTTCTATTTGTGCATTGCAGTGGCATGATAGAATTCTAACTTCCAAACTGTTGGGATGATTACACACACCAGTTAGAGCCAATCAAGCAAGTCCAAAATACGTAGTTAGCGAGGGCTCCAGTATAGACTGTAACATATGGTCCTCTGGGATATAGGTTAGACACCTCACAGAAGAAATCAATACTGTAGCGATATACACTGAGTGTACAAAACATTAGGAACACCTTCCTGATATTTAGTTACACCCCCTTTTGCACTCAGAGCAATTTGTCGGGACATGGACTCTACAAGGTGTCGAAAGCGTTCCACACAGGAAACTGTTGAGCGTGAAAAACCCAGCAGCACTGCAGTTCTTGACACAAACCAGTGCGCCTGGCACCTACTACCATTCCCAGTTCAAGGGCACTTAATTATTTCTTCTTTCCCATTCACCATCTGAATGGCATTCATACACAATCCATGTCTCAATTGTCTCAAGTCTTAAAAATCATCTACACTGATTGAAGTGGATTTAAAAAGTGACATCAATAAGGGATCAAAGCTTTCACCTGGATTCACCTGGTCAGTCTGTCATGGAAAGAGCAGGTGTTCCTAATGTTTTGTACACTCAGTGTGGAAGGGATTAACGGCTCACACAGCAAAACTAGCTATCAATAAAATGAAGTACTTCATTCATCAAAACCAGTATCTAGATTGTTCTTTTTCAAGAACATCCCATTTAAGCCCCTTGTTGACTGAGTACAGGGCCCTTCTGTGACCCAAATCCATGTCTGATGTGCTTCTCTAATAGGTGACATTTGTGGGGAGCCAAGTGACAAAAGTGATAATCCTGTCTAGGCCATGCAGGGGGACAGCATGGAGCAGTGGGAGGCTTCTGCCTAGTCTGTGAGATCTCTGCCTCTATCTCTGGTGCTCAGTCCCCCAGAGTACTGATCCTGTCCCTAGGGCCAAGTGTATTTTCCCGAGCTGTCTGCTGAATCTCTGCCTCTAGGTAGAGAGCTATAGCAACTTAGATGGCCTTGCGCAATATCTCTATCAGTTAGGGGCATTTTTACTGCCTCACAGACAGAGCTTTGTTCTATTTTAAGGTAGCCACGTCAAAGTGCTCCATTTCTCAACTTGACAAGCCCACTTTTTAATCTTTCATCAGGCTTTTTTTGTGCCATCCCTCATTTTCAAAGAGTCCAATATCCTGTTAGGTTTTTTGCTACCTTTTAAGAGATGATAACGATCTCAGTTTTCCTGCTTTCAGAGCTCTTCCACTTGTGAAGAGGATGAGAAGAGGAAGACAGACGAAAGATAGAGATTCATTCTAAAATAACTAGAAATGTAGTGACACATTCAGTTTCAAGAGAGCTTCAATATCCAAATGAAAGGCGTATCTGAAGTCATATTATTCTGATCTCAACTTCAGACTTGTGCTTGAAAGTCTTGTCAAGTCTTGAGTGGAAAAAACTCAATCCCATGCAAGAAAAAATACCACTGTTGAAGTGTGACCTTACAAAATAGTCCAACTTTCCTTTCTTAAGCTGTTTATTCAACTATTGGAATGAATAGTTTTTTTTTTCGAAATTACTCTCTGGGTGTTTTTGACTCAACTACTTGGGGGTGAGTTTGCTTTGTAGGTACATTGCACGTTATTTTTCTCAACAACCCAGCCTCACAGCCACAAGAGAGAAACATAAAACCTTTGTTTGCCGGTCAATCTTCTATGTGTGAGCAAACGAAATTCGTAAAATAAACACTTTTTATTTACTACAAGAGGCGTGATTCTAGATCGGCAAGATAAATAACATGCTACGAAAGCTTTGGGAAACTCACCCCTGACTACTCCGTGGGTTTCAAGTAACGGCTGCCAAGTTTGATCAAATCAAACTAGCACATGAAGGCACTCATGCGTATACTTCCCAGTATGGGACTGAATTGTTATGGCATGCAACTGTGCATGTTTACATCATTTCAGTTGGAAAAGTCAGCAGGTTTGTGTTATTCATACCGGGGTCTGTGGTGGAAGCTGGCAAGTTTTTGCAGTTGTAAGCATTCTCTCCTGAATGTTTCATAGCGAGTTTCCTGAGTGAAGGTTCACCCATGCACAACAAATAAACTGACCACATATTGCATTATAGAAACAATTCATTACAAATCTGAGATTAAATAAATATGAGGGCAGATTCCTGAATGCAGCTGTGAGTTAATATTGAATCCCCATGGACATTCTGAGACAGGAGATGATAGTCTGCAAATCATTTCTATTGATGATGTTTCAGAAGCCCAACTGTACAATTGTGAAAGCACTTGATGCAAATGCTGTATATATCCAATTTCATGGCTATTGGTATTGTGACAAAGATGACATGATGAGATGCACTTTTAGAAAAAGAACCTTAAAGGGTTCTTCGGCTGTGCTCGTAGGAGAACCCTTTGAAGAACCATTTTTGGTTGCAGGTAGAACCCTTTTGGATCCAGGGAGAACCCCTTTCAAAAGCGTTCTACCTGGAACCAAAAAGGGTTGCTGAAGAATCCTTTTGGAACCCTTTTTTCTAGGAGTGTGGGAACAAAACCGGGGCGCTCAATGGATCTGTTTATCTACAGCCGTGCATATCGATTATCTCAAAATAGCTGGTCTAGGATCAGGGAACCGCTGTCCATGTAATCTTATTCATTGTGATCTAATAGGCAAAACTGATCCTAAATCAGTACTCATAATCTAAAACATTTGACACATATGGCCCCAGGACACAATTGCATGATGCAGACCACGAAGAGCTCCCAGAGACCACTTTTTTGCAAATCTGTTTTTACCATCACCCACCCGTGTAGAAAACATTTTAGACACCTGTGCTCTGATGAATCACACGACTGAATTACATGAATGCCCTCTCTGCTATCCCTGTCTGAATCCTGATCTCCATTCGCGCCACTGAGACAAACAGAGAAACGCTGCTGGGAAACTGCAATCTTAATCATCTCCTTTCAGAGTAGGGCTTGGATTGGATCTCCCCAGCTGTTTCACTACTTACACCGTGCTTGAAATAACCCTGCCTGTTGGCAGTAGGGAGGGCAAACACACCACAATTTAAAAGGTGTGTTTTCTTCTCAAAGACAACTGAAAGTGAAACAATTGCTTTGAGCTGGGTCTTTCTAAAGAGCAATCCTCATATGTCATGTCGTGATGTACAAAGAAGTGTGTTGCGTGTTCTCTCTTGATATCTACCAAGATGGTGTCATTAGATCATGATGCTGAGTCAGAGATTGGGAGAAACTGCAGGAACTGAAAGTCTACTGAGGGCTATTTAAAAAGAGCTTGTGTGAATCTCATTCTAGGTATTGTTTCCATTTATTTATTTTTTTGTCATGATCCCAATTGGGTTTTTAAGAAGCTTGTACATAATAGCACGGTCATACATCTGGCACAGGTTAGGTAACCTAATGTCGAACCCAATCTCTAAAGATTTACAAATAGATCCAGGGCCTGAACTCGTGATTACGCCTTGACTCTACATTGTGCATACTGTAGCATAATAAGAGTAAGAATGCTTCTGTAATTTATAATTTTTTTATATCATTATGAATCCGTAGTGTATCTTTTAGATGTCTGTCCTATGCACATTTAGGTCGATCACTTGGCAAACGCATTATTGGCAAACATCATTATTGGCAAACATCATTATTGGCGAACGCAGACAAGTGTTGTTTTGACGAGGGTCTACTTTGAACAGCACTTCTGCTAGGCTCACTCGTGTCAACAACAACATCAAAAACAAAAAAAACTGTTGACCTAGTAGCTCCTTGTCTCCCAGGGCAGAGTGAAGCATCATGGGAGTTGAGTTTCTCCTTGCAACAACAACCCATGCAGTCCCTCTCTAGCCAACTTTAAAGCACTTCTATTTGCTTTATATAACATGCCCACCGGGGCATCTAAACACACTGATACAATGGCCATCTACGACTCCCTAGGCTGAGTGCATCTTCACGATGCCAGACTCAAAGAGCATTGTACTGCACACCAGACACTAGATATTTCAAGAGTTTACTCTGTTTGAGTTCTTAGTATTAACTGCCATTTTCCCCAAAATGACCACTGATGGCCAAACATGAGATACGCACCTCAAACTCAGTATGCATTGCTATTAATGGCTTAATATCATCTTATTGAGAAGTCATTAAAAATAGATGTCCTTTTTTCAATTATTGAATCGTGATATTGAATTTAATTCCTGAATTGACAGCCTTCAAATTGACCCAACCCTGCTAATAAAAGTAGATTTGCACCAAAAACTCAAATCACAAGACTCAAGGTAATATTTGGCCCTGTAAGGTAGCATTGAACGTCAGTATTATGTACAATATAATGTTATAATGATATAACATAGTGATACAAAAAGTCATTCAGCAGACACTGCTAACCAGAACAACTTACAGGCATTGCATTAATTCAACATACAGTATGGTCCAAGTGGGAACTGGATTCCCAATGAACTGGTAATCACGTGATTATACACTAAGTCAAGCATCAGTGCAGTGGCAATAAGGGTTCACTGATGCTGTAAAGCCATGGAAGGTGGCTCTGTGGTGGCAATCCCTCTGAATTACAATGGTGTAAATGTACATGAACGTCGTTAACAGCCCACTGGCCTGGAGCCTGTAAAAGCATGTGTTGAGATAGGGCAGGTGAAGTTTTGAGGGTCATCCAACTTACCATCAGAAAAACCTTTGGGTATAAACTAGTGGTCTTGTCAGTTTTTCCCCAGTTACTGTAAGCACCTGACCTGGGTTAACTGTTGTGTCAGCATCCATGATATTGTTCCAAGTGTTTCACTGCAGTAGATGCGATGGGGCCTTACTTTGAAACTTGCAACGTTCCTTCATGTTCCTTCAACGTTCCTTTATTTTTTTAAATGAATAAGCAAATGCACAATTCAATAGCCCTGGATGAGATGTTAATTTTAATTTCTCTGTTTAAACTCCAGGGAGTCCATGCCCTAATTGTTTTCATTTTCCCAGGCTTGTTTTGTTATAACACATACACACAATTTATCTTTGTTACGTTTTGAATAGGAATAGCCCACAGACACAAAGATGTGAATGCATTAACGCAAATGTAGGCTAAACTATAGAGTCAGGTTCTCACATGTTCCACTTCATTGAGATCTGAGTCTCTATCCTTGGGGTCTTTCATTTCCAAGCCCATAACTGTATGTACACTACAGCCAAAAAGACAGGCTGTAAGGTGCAGATCCCCCTCCCCCCAGAGCCCCTTCCATTCAGAGCCCCCTCAACATCAGTAAACCTACTTCACCCATACAAACACACAGATATATATTTTTTTAATTTATTTTACATTTGAGTCATTTAGTAGTTGCTCTTATCCAGAGCGAGTGCATACTTTTTTTGTACTGGTCCCCTGTGGGAACACACTCTCTATCATTCACACATACACACACAAGCACAAACATACCGGTATTTCTGCAGTAGCCTAATTGAAGGGAAAGGGGTTACCTAGTCAGTTGTAAAATGTGTCTTCCTTGTCAGCTCAGGGATTTGACCTTGCAACCTTCCGGTCGCAAGTCTGACGCTCTAACCACTAGGCTACCTGCCACCCCAAAAAGTGATGTAGAACTTCAGAACCAAACAGCAAGTACCCAAGTATGTGCTATTGAAAGGTCAAACAAATGGAATGTTATTTTGACATACATTCAGCTACCTCATTTCCTTTAGTCGTCTCCAAAGTCATATTACTCATTCAATCAACTCCTACCGAAGGCACTCAGAGATGGTCCTTAAGAGGAACGTCACTTGTCCTGAGTTAAATATTTTATCCAGCCCTGTGCCTATAAATAAGTACTACAACGAGCATAATTAAACTGATGATGATCTGTGTGAGAAGTTGGCAAACACAAGCGCAATTTCACACGATTATTGAACTAACCGTGTCATTGCAATCACGTGTGTCCATGAATTGTGCCTGCAGGGTCCCCCGAACTCAAGTTTATAGCTTAACTTTGTTGATCTCACATTACAAAAACAGAACACTTTTCCCTGCCTTGGAATCTTGTTTGCTCAGTACGGCTTGTTTTCTCAGAAATGTAACCATCTCACAAACTTGCAAAGACAAACATCACATCCGTGCATGCAAAATATCCATCTGCATGAAATAATCGTTCACTTTACATCGGTGCTGCTTACCTTATCATCAGAAGAGTGACGAAGAACATTCTGGCTTACTCCGGCACTTTGTTGTCCGGCATACATATTTCAGCACCTTGGACAGCTCCAGCGGCGAGAGAAACTAATACATACATATCACAGTGTGCCTTTATGAATCTCCGTTACCTTCGTATTGAGCAAACAGTGTTGTGTTGGTGATGGATAGAGTAATTGGCCGACAGGGGACTCGTTGCAACCAGTTTACTATGACATGTATGGTTGTCAGCCGATGATGCCCGTGCGTTAAAGCTCTACTGCAGGAAGATTGTATGTTTTCAAATATATATACACAGGTATGTGGACAGCCATTCAGAGGAGTAGATTCGGCTATTTCAGCCACGCCCGTTGCTGACAGGTGTATAAAATCGAGCACACAGCCATGCAATCTCCATAGACAAGCATTGGCAGTAGAATGGTCTTACTGAAGAGCTCAGTGACTTTCAACGTGGCACCATCATGGGATGCCATCTTTCCAACAAGTCAGTTCGTCAAATTTCTGCTCTGCTACAGCTGCCCCGGTCAAGCGTAAGTGCTGTTATTGTGAAGTGGAGATGTCTAGGAGCAACAAAGGCTCAGCCGCGAAGCGATAGGCCACACAAGCTCGTAGAACGGGTCCGCCGAGTGCTGAAATGCGTGGAGTGTAAATATCGTCTGTCCTCGGTTGCAACATTCACTGCCGAGTTCCAAACTGCCTCTGGAAGCAACGTCAGCACAATAATTGTTTGTCGGGAGCTTCATGAAATGGGTTTCCATGGCCAAGCAGCTGCACACAAGCCTAAGATCACCATGCACAGTGCCAAGCGTCGGCTGGAGTGGTGTAAAGCTCACCGCCATTGGACTATTGAGCAGTGGAAACACGTTCTCTGGAGTGATGAATCACGCTTCACCATCTGACAGTCCGATGGACGAATCTGAGTTTGGCGGATGCCAGGAGAACGCTACCTGCCCGAATGCATGGTGCCAACTGTAAAGTTTGGTGGAGGAGGAATAATGGTCTGGGGCTGTTTTTCATGGTTCGGTCTAGGCCCCTTGATTCCAGTGAAGGGAAATCTTAATGATACAGCATACAATGTCATTCTAGATTATTCTGTGCTTCCAACTTTGTGGCACCAGTTTGGGGAAGGCCCATTCCTGTTTCAGCATGACAATGCCCCATTGCAAAAGCGAGGAGCATACAGATTTCTTTTGTTCAAGATTGGTATGGAAGAACTTCACTAGCTTGCACAAAGCCCTGACCTCAACTCCGTCAAACACTTTTGGGATGAATTGGAACGCCGACTGCAAGCCAGGCCTAATCGTCCAACATCAGTGTCCGACCTCACTAATGCGCTTGTGGCTGAATGGAAGCAAGTCCACGCAGCAATGTTCCAAAATCTAATGGAAAGCCTTCCCAGAAGAGTGGAGGCTGTTATAAAAGCAAAGGGGGACCAGCTCCATATTATTGCCCATGGTTTTGGGATGAGATATTTGACGAGCAGGTGTCCACATACTGTACATTTGGTCATGAATTGTGTATATATTCAGTGCATTCAGAAATAATTCAGACCCCTTGACTTTTCCCACATTTGTTTACGTTACAGCCTTATACTGAAATTGATTTAAAAAATGAATGAAATGTTTGCAAATTTACTACAAATAAAAAACGGAACTATCACATTTACATAAGTATTCAGGCCCTGTAATCAGTACTTTGTTGAAGCACCTTTGGCAGTAATTACTGCATCGAGTCTTGTTGGGCATGACGCTACAAGCTTGGCACACCTGTATTTGGGGAGTTTCTCCCATTCTTATCTGCAGGTCCTCTCAAGCTCTATCAGCGTGGGACCAATATATAGACAGGTGTGTACCTTTACAAATCATGTCCAATCAATTGAATTTACCACAGTAGGACTCCAATCAAGTTGTAGAAACATCTCAAGGATGATCAATGGAAACAGGATGCACCTGAGCAAAATTTTGGGTCTAAGGGTCTGAATACTTACGTAAATAAGTTATTTCAGTTTTTTATTGGTAATAAATTTGCAAACATTTCTAAACCTGTTTTCGCTTTGTCATTATCGATTATTGTGTGTAGATTGATGAGGGGGGAAATTATTTAATCAATTTTAGAATAAGACTGTACCGTAACAAAATGTTGAAAAAGTCAAGAGGTCTGAATACTTTACGAATGCACAGTACCAATGTAGAATGTCATTGGTGTTGACATTCTACATTGTAGAATAATAGTGAAGACATCAAAATTATGAAATAACACATATGAAATCATGTAGTAACAAAAGCATCACCTGGAATGCTTTTCCAGCAGTCTTGAAGGAGTTCCCACATAGCATGCTGAGCATTTGTTGGCTGCTTTTCCTTCACTCAGCGGTCCAACTCATTCCAAACCATTATAATTGGGTTGAGGTCGGGTGATTGTTGAGGCCAGGTCATCTGATGCAGCGCTCCATCACTCTCCTTCTTGGTCAAATATCCCGTACACAGCCTGGAGGTGTGTTGGGTCATTGTCCTGTTGAAAAACAAACGATAGTCCCACTAAGCGCAAACCAGATGGGATGGTGTATCGCTTCAGAATGCTGTGGTTTCCATGCTGGTTAAGTGTACCTTGAATTCCTAATAGATCACTGACATTGTCACCAGCAAAGCACCCACATACCATCACACATCCTTCTCCATGCTTCACGGGGGGAACCACACATGCGGAGATCATCCGATCACCTACTCTGCATCTCACAAAGACATGGCGGTTGGAATCAAAAATCTCAAATTTGGACTCATCAAACCAAAGGACAGATTTCCACCAGTCTAATGTCCATTGCTCATGTTTCTTGGCCCAAGCAAGTCTCTTATTGGTGTCCTTTAGTAGTGGGTTCTTTGCAGCAATTTGACCATGAAGGCCTGATTTTCTGAACAGTTGGTGTTGAGATGTGTCTGTTACTTGAACTCTGAAGAATTTATTTGGGTTGCAATTTCTGAGGCTGGTAACTCTAATGAACGTATCCTCTGCAGCAGAGGTAACTCTGGGACTTCCTTTCCTGTGGCGGTCCTCATGAGAGCCAGTTTCATCATAGAGCTTGATGTTTTTTGCGACTGCTCTTCATGTCTTAAAGTAATGATGGACTGTTGTTTCTCTTTTCTTATTTGAGCTGTTGTTGCCATAATATGGACTTCGTATTTTACCAAGTAATGCTATCTTCTGTAAACCACCCCTGTCT
Source organism: Brachymystax lenok tsinlingensis (assembly GCA_030435695.1). Taxonomy (NCBI): domain Eukaryota; kingdom Metazoa; phylum Chordata; class Actinopteri; order Salmoniformes; family Salmonidae; genus Brachymystax; species Brachymystax lenok. Next base: position 42,459,812 of record CM059785.1, on the reverse strand, counting down.
TGTCACAACACAGGTGATTGGCTCAAACGCATTAAGAAGGAATGAAATTCCACGAATGTACTTTTAACAAGGCACACCTGTTAATTGAAATGCATTTCAGGTGACTTCCTCATGAAGCTCGTTGAGATAATGCCAAGAAGGTGCAAAGTTGTCATTACGGCAAATGGTGACTACATGATTCCATATGTGTTATTTCATAGTTTTGACGTATTCATTATTATTCTACAATGTAGAAAATTTTACAAATAAAGAAAAATAATGTAATGAGTAGGTGTGTCCAAACTTTGGACTGGTACTGTATAAACAGTGGCTTGCGAAAGTACTCACCCTCCTTGACATTTTTCCTATTTTGTTGCCTTACAACCTGGAATTAAAATGGATTTTGGGGGGGGGTTGTATCATTTGATTTACACAACATGCCTACCACTTTGAAGATGCAAAATATTTTATATTGTGGAACAAACAAGAAATAAGACAAAAAAACAGAACTTGAGCGTGCATAACTATTCACCCCCACAAAGTCAATACTTTGTAGAGCCACCTTTTGCAGCAAATACAGCTGCAAGTCTCTTGGGGTATGTCTCTATAAACTTGGCACATCTAGCCACTGGGATTTTTGCCCATTCTTCAAGGCAAAACTGCTCCAGCTCCTTCAAGTTGGATGGGTTCGGCTGGTGTACAGCAATATTTAAGTCATACCACAGATTCTCTGTTGGATTGACGTCTGACTAGGCCATTCAAAGACATTTAAATGTTTCCCCTTAAACCACTCAAGTGTTGCTTTAGCAGTATGCTTCGGGTCATTGTCCTGCTGGAAGGTGAAGGTTTCCCTCAAGAATTTCCCTGTATTTAGCGCCGTCCATCATTCCTTCAATTCTGACCAGTTTCCCAGTCCCTGCCGAGGAAAACATCCCCACAGCATGATGCTGCCACCACCGTGCTTCACTGTGGGGATGGTGTTCTCGGGGGGATGAGAGGTGTTGGGTTTGCACCAGACATAGCGTTTTCCTTGATAGACAAAAAGCTAAATTCTTGTCTCATCTGACCACAGTACCTTCTTCCATATGTTTGGGGAGTCTCCCACATGCCTTTTGGCGAACACCAAACGTGTTTGCTTATTTTTTTTCTTTTAGCAATGGCTTTTTTCTGGCCACTCTTCCGTAAAGCCCAGCTCAGTGGCGTGTACAGCTTAAAGCGGTCTATTTGGACAGATACTCCAATCTCCACTGTGGAGCTTTGCAGCTCCTTCAGGGTTATCTTTGGTCTCTTTGTTGCCTCTCTGATTAATGCCCTCCTTGCATTGTCAGTGAATTTTGGTGGGTGGCCTTTTCTTGGCAGGTTTGTTGTGGTGCCATATCCTTTAAAACATTTTATAATGGATTTAATGGTGCTCCGTGGGATGTTCAAAGTTGCGGATATTCTTTTATAACACAACCCTGATCTGTACTTCTCCACAACTTTCTCCCTGACCTGTTTGGAGAGCTCATTGGTCTTCATGGTGCCGCTTAGTGGTGTTGCAGACTCTGGGGTGTAACAGGTGTAAATATACTGAGATCATGTGACAGATTTCGTGAGATTTAGATTGCACACAGGTGGACTTTATTTAACTAATTATGTGACTTCTGAAGGTAATTGGTTGCACCAGATCTTATTTAGGGGCTTCATAGCAAAGGGAATACATATGCACACAGCACTTTTTCATTTAGAATTTCTTTAATAAACAAGTAATTTTTTTAATTTCACTTCACCAATTTGGACTATTTTGTGTATGTCCATTGCATGACATCCAAATAAAAATCTATTTAAATTACAGGTTGTGAATCATCAAAATAGGAACTGTACACTTACACTGAACCAAAAAATAAACGCAACAAACAATATTTTCAACGATTTTACTGAGTTACAGTTCATGTAAGGAAATCAGTCAATTTAAATATATTCATTAGGCCCTAATCTATGGATTTAGGCCTAATGTGAGGGAAAACTCATTTTGATTGGCTGGGCCTATGCCTGGGAGGGCGGTTGGACGTACTGCCAAATTCTCTAAAACACAGTTGGAGGTAGAGAAAGTATGGTAGAGAAATGAACGTTAAATTCAGCTCTGGGGGACTATTCCTGTAGTCAGCATGCAGATTGCACACTCCCTTAAAACTTGAGTCATCTGTTGCATTGTGTTGTGTGACAAAACTGCACAATTTAGAGTGGCCTTTTGTTGTCCCCAGCACAAGTTGCACCTGTGTAACGATAATGCTTTTTAATCAGCTTCTTAGTTTAGTTTATAATGACGTGGACAGTCCCTTTTGATAAAAAGCGCAGCTTTAGCCTCTACGGCTAATTTCCAGCTGTAGTCCCCGGCCAGTTGTCAATAGGCATACATCAAATAAAATACATTACAATTATAGTTACAGCAGGACTAAACAAGAAGGAGTAGACATACTAAACGTGTGGCACACAATTGAGGCAAGCAAGAAACAAGCAAGCACAGATTGCAAAGACATAAAAACAGTTCATACAATAAAACAGTACAAATCGACATAAAGAATAATCACACAGAGGCCACATTGAAGCACATACAGGACATAACATTGAGGCAGGCAGCAAGGATCAAGTGGCAGCAGCATGACCATGTCACATCAAATACACATCACATCTGTGAAATTAATGTGTGCAGTTATAATTGTCGCACAGCCAGTTTTTAAGGTGTATAGTAAAGGTGGAATATGTATGTCTTTAATTGTAGTGGGCAGTGAGTTCCAGTTTTGTATTGCTGTAACAGAAAATGATAATTGACCAAATGTGCTTTTTCTAAATGGGATTAGAAGGTCACCTGGTGTGGCGCTTCTGGTAATCTGCCTGCTATTATTACGTTGGATTATAAATGAATTAAAAGGAGCAGGAGCGGTATTATGCAGAATTTTGTAGACCAAACAGATGTTTTTATATTTGATTACATCTTCCCAGCTTAGCAGTTTATGATTATTAAGGATAATACAATGATGTAAACTGTTAGGCTTCTGGTCCAAAGCTTTGAGAGTTTTTTTATAACGAGTTGCTAATGGCTTTAGTGATAAGCTGTTAGTTTGTCCCCAGCTTGTCAGACAATATGTTAGATGTGACACAATCATGGCATCCATAAACAATTTAGCAGCATTAAAAGTAAGTGCATTTCTAATATATCTAAAATTAGCTAAGCTAAACTTGACCCTATTACACACTTTCTTAATATGTGCTTTAAAAGAAAGATTAGAATCAATAATAACGCCCAAATACTTAACTTGTGGCACAATACTAATGTTTTGACCTGAAATCGTTATATTTGACACAATGTTACATTGTCTCTTTGTGAAAAACATTGATATGCCAAACCTGTCAGGTGGATGGATTATCTTGGCAAAGGGGAAATGCTCACTAACAGGGACGTAAACAAAGTTGTGCACAACATTTGAGAGAAATAAGCTTTTTGTGCATACAGTATGGAACATGTCTGGGATATTTTATTTCAGCTCATGAAACATGGGACCAACACTTTACATGTTGCGTTCATATTTTTGTTTAGTATGTTTGAAAATGCACAGCCCTCTGGAATTTCCCACCTCCACACCGAACCACACTCATCATTGTAATATCTCCTCTGTTTGAGGGCCTCTCCTTTGACCCTCTGCTCACTTCTCTACCACCATAACCATCGGTTACGTTCCAATTCTCTACCCTTCTCCCGAAGTATGCACTAGTAGTACACTACCATTTCATGCATTTAAAGGAATGGTCTGTGGAATACGGTGGTATGAACTCCCTCCAGCCATGCTTGCAGCAAAACAATGGAGTGAACAAGTGCACATTTCTGTAGAACGGCAGAGAATCAGAACCCAACCATTGATCACCTGATGGCCCCCATGGGGACTTTTTATTCTAAACTGGTCCCCACATAAATCTCCTGCTCCAGGGCCCAGAGGGATTATATGACCCAGATTCTAATCCAGGGACTGGGTTTTGGGCAGTGGGCATCTCCATATACATGTTAGGAGCCTGGCTGCCTTTTTTATTTTAATTGTTTTATTTCACCTTTATTTATCCAGGTAGGCAAGTTGAGAACAAGATCTCATTTACAACTGCGACATGGCCAAGATAAAGCAAAGCAGTTCAACACGTACAACAACACATAGTTACACATTGGAGTAAACAAACACAGTCAATAATACATTAGAAAAAAAACTAATTTATATACAATGTGTGCAAATGAGGTAAGATAAGGAACGTAAGGCAATAAATAGGCCATGGTGGCGAAGTAATTACAGTATAGCAATTTAACACTGGAATGGTAAATGTGCAGTAGATGAATGTGCAAAGTAAAAATACTGGGGTGAAAAGGAGCAAGATAAATAAATGAGTACGGTAGAGGATGAGGTAGTTGGTTGGGCTATGTACAGGTGCAGTGATCTGTGAGCTGCTCTGACAGCTGGTGCTTAAAGCTAGTGAGGGAGATAAGTGTCTCCAGTTTCAGTGATTTTTGTAGTTCGTTCCAGTCCTTGGCAGCAGAGAACTGGAAGGAAAGGCCGCCAAAAGAGGAATTGGCTTTGGGGGTGACCAGTGACATATACCTGCTGGAGCGCGTGCTACGGGTGGGTGCTGCTATGGTTACCAGCGAGCTGAGATAAGGTCTTTACCAAGCAGGGACGTGTAGATGACCTGGAGCCAGTGGGTCTGGCGACGAGTATGTAGCGAGGGCCAGCCGACTAGAGCATACAGGTCGCAGTGGTGGGTGGTACACGGGGCTTTGGTGACAAAGCGGATGGCACTGTGATAGACTGCATCCAGTTTGCTGAGTAGAGTATTGGAAGATGTTTTGTAGATGGCATCGCCGAGGTCGAGGATCGGTAGGATAGTCAGTTTTAATAGTGCAAGTTTGGATTGGAGATGTTTAACTGGAAGGAGAGTTTACAGTCTAGCCAGACACCTAGGTATTTGTAGTTGTCCACATATTCTAGGTTAGAGCCGTCCAGGGTAGTGATGCTAGTCGGGCGGGCGGGTGCAGGCAGCGAACGGTTGAAAAGCATGCATTTGGTTTTACTAGCGTTTAAGAGCAGTTGGAGGCCACGGAAGGAGTGTTGTATGGCATTGAAGCTCGTTTGGAGGTTAGTTAACACAGTGTCCAAAGAAGGGCCAGAAGTATACAGAATGGTGTCGTCTGCATAGAGATGGAACAGAGAATCACCGAGCGACATTATTGATGTATACAGAGAAGGGAGTCGGCCCAAGAATTGAACCCTGTGGCACCGCCATAGAGACTGCCAGAGGCCCGGACAACAGGCCCTCCGATTTAACACACTGAACTCTGCAAAGTAGTTGGTGAACCAGGCGAGGCAATCATTAGAGAAACCAAGGCTGTTGAGTCTGCCGATAAGGATGTGGTGATTGACAGAGTCGAAAGCCTTGGCCAGGTCAATGAATACGACTGCACAGTAATGTCTCTTATCGATGACGGTTATGATATCGTTTAGTACCTTGAGCGTGGCTGAGGTGCACCTGTGACCAGCTCGGAAACTGGATTGCACAGTGGAGAAGGTACGGTGGGATTCGAAGTGGTCAATGATCTGTTTATTAACTAGGCTTTCGAAGACTTTAGAGTCTTGAACCAGTCAACTGTATAAAGGAGCATGAGGTTGCCATATTGCCTCTGAGACCTGCTGAACACACTCAATGAGTATAAACAGTTTCCCCCTGAGAACCTGGCAACCAGGATAGCTGATAAGCTACAGCAGACTGCAGGCACTTTGAGAACTTGCCAGGGAGTCTCTCTCAACCGGTGTGATAGATTTACGCAAAATACATCAACCTGATCAATTACGTCTTTTTTTACTACTGTACATAACAAATCTTAATACTGAAAAATTATACATTCAACTTTCATTTCAATAGTTTCCAACATTTAACATTTCCCTTTTTTCAACTGTCAACTGACTCTTTTCACATTGTCTTTGTTTTTCTCAACCAGTCAATGCTCAAAGTATTTCAGGTACTCTGGCCTGACAACTGTGAGGCCAGATCTGGAAAATACAGTGTTTTGTGCATCACCAGTGTTCTCTATGTCATGACTCCACTTGTCTCAATGTTATGGTGCAGTGACATACTTTGAACTGTCTACATCTGGGTCTCCTCCTGAGATGTGACATTTTCTCTCCTACCCCTATGGAACAGGGAATTAGAATATTGGGATATAATTGTTCAGATGGATGAGGAGGAGAAGAAGTCATTTGCTGGCTTTCACTCAATTTGCAATGGCCAAACAAACTCTATTTCTTGATCTGAAGATACACACAAGGGATGACACTTGTTAACATACATGGCTCTATCATCTGTCCTAGAATGGACCCTGGAACTGAGTTTACAACACACGGTCTGATCATCACAGAGACAAGTGCACCATCAATATTAATGTTACCTGCAGGCTCTCCTCCCAAGCAGCTAGAATTGACTTTACCCAGGGTTTGAGCGCAGTGACATTTTAGTATTATTAGAGCGCGTCTTCATGAGGGACCTTATCCTCACAAAATTTGATGAAGGGGAAATGGCCAGTTATACGCACTTCGATGTCACCGTTCTGTTCCAACCTGGGCCACACAGAATAGGTATTTTTGCATTACTGGGCTGAAATGAGACGAGGCAAACTGAGCTGTGCTGAGGTGGTCTGGTTACATATCCACCATAGTCGCTGGACGCATTCTGAAATGGACAGAAAATTGCAACTACATTTGAGTCAGCATGATAATGTGAAAGGGTGTTGACAGCGACACAACGACCAATCTGGAGAAAAATACAATAAATGTGTCTTTCAGTTTGAGTGTTGCTGTAAAAGCCATCTAGTCTATACCTGTTGGTGTTTTCCTCGCGAGCTGGACAGAGTTTGCCCAACCCCCTCGCCTCGCTCCTGAACCTCAGCATCAATAAGTGAAGAGTGTCTCATCTGTTTGGTTTTCACAGAGCATCCTGAATAGCTCTGAGGATAGCTTCCCCCAACTTTAAAGCTGTTTTCAACAGAGAGAGGTGCTGCCTTTTGAGCATGTAAAGGTTGAGGTGGGAAGGTGACTATAGTGTCGGATGGGCTCGTGTGTGTGTGTGTGTGTGTGTGTGTGTGTGTGTGTGTGTGTGTGTGTGTGTGTGTGCGCGCGCATGCGTCTTTCTTTGCATTGTGACCCCTGTGTATCTTACCTTTAGTAAAATGGAGAACTGATACTTTATCTGATTTTATGACTTTCTGATGCATCCGACAACCCGTCTTTTTATTACTTTGTAGTTACAGTGTAACAACATTTGCAGAAAATAGGCTAACCAGGAGAACATTTTTAAGTTTGACTTTTCTTTGACAACGATTCATATTCAAACTATTCAGATTCATTTTCCCCATTTCAGACTCAAACCAATAGCTATTTAAGTAAAACGTCCTAACACAGGGAGGTAAAGCTAGCTTAGCTAGCTAGCATTTCCCCATTATTCACTCGTGTAGCTAAGTATAAGTATATCCTATGTAAAAAATATTGTTTTTACATTACGCTTTATTCGGTATAGCCTTTGAGCCAGGTCATAACATAGAAATAAACAAATGACCGGGATGTTAATGACAGGGTGTGCCTTGTTACAATTGTTGTTACCAGGTCCTTGCCTATTTATCAACCTTGGTATTACATGTGGATTCGTGGCACCTTGTAGTTACATGTAACAAGGTCAGATTTTGTTTTGCATTATTAACATGGTAATTGTCAGGTGACTTTAAAATGTGTAATTACATAACATTAGTTGCATAGCGGAAAAATAACATTTGTAATAACGTCAGTAATTACACGTGAATTAACCTTCAGCAAGTGGATGTGTAATTACACATTCCTTGTTCCAATTGTGTAGTAACTGACAGCGCTAGTACATGGTAACATAGTAACACCAATGTAACTACTATGAGTATAGTTATCACTGTGTAGTTACGTATTAACATGGGCAACTTAAATGAAAGTGTTACCTAACTCTCTATCGTATTCTGTAAACAACTCCAGGTGACAGTAATCAGTATGTTTCAGCCTGATGATGACAGCACAGCACAATACAGACTTTATCCACTCAAAGATTCTCTTTAATCAGTCTTTTCTATTCACATTTACCCGTATGGATTCATTTGTACGTTATTCACTCTCGTCAATCTTCTTTGATGCAAGAATAATTCCTGAAACATTGAAATGAGGATGATCATGAGGGGGTATAAGAGAAGGGCGGGAGACAGTCTCATGCCTTCTCTTCTTGGTTCTTGAGTTAATTGTCATATGTCTTAGATCTACATCAATCATTGGGACCGTTAAAGTACCCAAAGACTTTTGTTTCCCTTCCCCTAATGTATGAATTCGTCTATCAATCAATCAGTAATCAACCAACCAATCAGCTTGATTTCCCAGTGCCCACTCTACCATAAAGAGAGTCATCTCCTGTGCCTACCTTCACCTGAGGCAGATACAATGCATTATTCCTAGACGGACAATCACTTTCTCTCCCTCCTCTCTCCCCAGAGAGAAAGAGATGCGTATTTGTGTGGTTTAACATTCCCCTTCCTGACTAGTTCTCTGTTTCACGTTTAACATTTCAATCCCTGGTTGGAAGATTTCTACTTCCATGCGCTTCTGATGTTTCTTCGCAACAGCGTAGTACAGGAGCTCTCTCTCATGAACTCAAATCTGTCACTCTCTGCTTAGTTTTTCCTATGCTCTAGACAGTGTTGTCTTCAATCCTTTCATTAAAAATGATCACTGCCAATGCACTTTTTCTGTCACACCCTGATCTGTTTCACCTGTCTTTGTGCTTGTCTCCACCCACCTCCAGGTGTCACCCATCTTCCCCATTATCCCCAGTGTATTTATACCTGTTTTCTAGTTTTCCCGGTTTTGACCATTCTGCCTGCCCTGACCCTGAGCCTAACTGCCGTTCTATACCTGTTGGACTTTTCTCTGGATTACTGACCTCTGCCTGCCCTTGACTTGTTGTTTGCCTGCCCCATGTTTTTGTAATACACTTTTGTTACTTTGAACTGTCTACATCTGGGTCTTCTCCTGAGACGTGACATTGTTCAGATGGATGAGGGGGAGAAGAAGTCATTTGCTGGCCTTCATTTATTTCTTGTAATGGAAAAATGATATATTCCCATAATGGAAAAATATTACCACAATTATCGTCCTTATGCAAAAATAAAATGTTATCCAAGCTCACTTTGTAGCCAAACCCCATCCCTTTAAGTTGTGTGTTCTCCCATGATAAGACTATGCATTAATAACAGTAATATGGAAATAGTAATCTCCGACATTAATGTATTCTCTTTACGTTGCTTTCTTTAATTAAACTCTTAGCTGGCTTTACGTAGGTTTATGCCTTACTGATTTTTTTTTTTGGTGGGGGGGATCATAACTTGCTCTGACAGAAAGTTGTTAGCCAATCTCATCCTTATGATTGTAATCAAATTAGGTCTTCTGTTCCACACAGCAAATAACACTCACTCC